>CM060950.1:85266265-85320077 GCA_030765055.1 Mantis religiosa
ATTCGAATCGGGACCTTTTGAACGTGAGGCAGACGCGTTGCGGTCTACGCTGCCGGGGCAGCCAGTTATCATACATGATATTACTTTCTTGGAATATAATCACAAAATTCACGGACTCGCCTACCATTGGGTTGTATTGCCATGACGTCAGCAGTAAAAAACAGTCTTCCACTTGGTTGGAACTTAAGTACGAAAGACAAAAGATAGCTTCAGGAAGTTATCAATCTCAGAATTCTACCAATCTCAGGAAATTATTGTCGTGCTGCTCGAACGGTTACCATGGATTTATCTTTGGTAACAGAAACCTCTCAGATAACGCACTGATTACTCCACGTGGAGTGAACATGTATCTGTCATTTGTGATTCCTGCGAATTCCATTGGCTGAAGTAATGCGTTCATTGGTGCTTAGCACAGGGCCGGACAGCGCAGCAGTTCCGCTCTCACTCTTACAAGAATAATCAGTGATTTATGTGAGAGGTTTCTATTAACAAAGATAAAACAATGGTAACGGTTCGAGCAGCGCGACTATACCAATCCTTTTGTTTATACGCGGTACTGAGACCAACATTCTGAATCTTCCTCAACCAACTTTATCCGAGATGAACTTTACATCCGCAAAAGTTTGTACTTCGAAGAATTTTAAGAATAGCTTTGGCCATGTAAGGCTTTTTCGAAATCCACATATACCGTATTTGGACTAAAACTTAAATTCAACTTTATTAACCTTGTTGAAGATAAGAGGAGATCAGCACCGTCTTGTAGACACCAAATGGCTAGTCATTTATCGGACTGTTCAGTCCCAACTATTAAAGGGATATCCAAGGACAGCCCGGCATTCAATTCAAGTGCGCGTTCAGAAATCCTTGCACCCAATTCAATGTTTACTTTTTTTTTACTTTGGCTGATCCCGCACGCAAACCGTGGTCACCCGAAATGTTATCTTTTTCAGAAAAAATGTATGGCTAGTAAACCCAGACCGATCCCAAACAGATTAATATGGTCGCGGCGACATGCACAAAAGTTTCGGTGCAGAGAGATAAACGCGCCTTGTGTACACAAAGAGCCTGCAGATAAAGATAGCCGGAGATAAAAGACTGGCCGTCACAGATAAAGTTACACTTCTGGAAGGTTCGATAGAACATTCGATTTCTTGATTGTTACAGAACAGTCTCGAATTATCAATGAGGTATTTAAGGAAGCGACGACTGGCCAAGAGGAGAGTAAACAGTTGTAGAGTGTTGTTGTAACGAGAGTAATGTTGTAAACAGATGTAATCAGAACGCTGTTTGTTTTGGTCATTGACCTTGGTAGATTGTCATGGTGTATGTAACGTAATTCTGCTGTAATCAACAGAGTGTATTTCTACGGAAGTAAACAACATTTAGAATTTCTGCAACTCGGACTTTTAATTCTACGAACCTACAAAGTCACAATTACATACACTTATAATGAACAAAATTTTAATTTTAGCATTTCTTTTGAAGTTTAAAAATATATGTTGCGTAGGAATTCATATGGAGTTTTGTAACATAGCATGGTCACGATTACGTAGCAAAAAATCAGGTTTTTTTTGTTTATAGCTATTGAGTTCCATCTACAGCAAACAACCATGAACTCAAAGACTATACGTATTCTACGAGTATATGAAGCAATTCGTCTAATACTTCTTTGAAATTTTTTTCATTTTAATTTTGTAATATACTCCATATCGTAATAGGATGTAATTAAATAGAGTGCAAGTACATACACTGCTAATGTTATAAAGGTCAGAGGACTTTATTCTTTCCTAGTCGACATCTGAGATTAACTTTTGGGTTCTTCTTGCTGCGTGATATTCTGTGCTTTGTGATGTGCTCTCTATCCTCTAAATTACCTGTATTAGTAACTGCGACTCCACTTGCACGAAAGAATTGTATAAATAAGGGATCGAAAATAAGGACGGAACGTTTCTGGAAGTCATGATCACCACGAAGTTTTCGCACTGCCTAAAGCAAAAGTATGCAAATTTTTGTCCAGACCGTTAAGTGGTGTAAAATTGCACAAAAGGAATTGCAAACAAGAGTGGGTCTTTATGAAGTAAATAACATAGTTTTCGTGAAGTATGTAGATTAAGCGCACAAATTTATGCCCTGATTGGAGAAACAGTGAGCCGTAAGTGATCGTTTGGTTCACATTTAGCCAAGATTGATGAACATTTGGTCGACAGCTTACTCTCAGTCGCCATAACTGTCGCTGGAATCGCTTTACTACGACTTCAGGAATTTGCATTAAACCTTTTCGACCTTCACTGCTGTTAGCACATCAGAATTTCAGATATTTCAACATATGCTATTATGAGCTGCTTTAAACTAACCTAGCTTTCCCAAAACTCTGTGCATGTCAACCAAATTGGGATAAAACTTGTTTTATATAAACATTTAATTATTCTCTTAATCGTGGATTCCTTAAATGAGTTTGTCTTCTTCGGTATGTTACTCGGTTTTTTTCTTGCCCGAGGTTTGATCTGTCTGCATTTACTTCACATATAAAATTCTAAAATCACTTGCACGAGTACAGTCTAGTTGTTCGTCAAACTGCATCTTCCACAGTTATTGCACCTGTCCACGTTTAGTACTTCAAATTCATCTTTAAATCTGCGATCACTGGTGACAATTTCCTTCCTTTGACTGTAACGGTTTCTCCCTCTTCCTAGCACCGATTTAATGACTGTTAACACAAGAACAAACATTATCAAATACAAATAAAATTGAAAACTACTGAGCTGAGCATTTTTTAACATAAATTGTACTAGATAGTAATCTTCTCCACTTAAAACACACAATTCAGATAGTATCGTGCAGAAAAATATTTATCTTCACCAGGAAATCTTTATAAGAGATGGTAAAATCTGAAAATGAATAATACAGAAACAGCTTTAATGGTTGTAATTTTTCAGTGTGTTTATTTTAAAAATAAATAATAATTGCAGTGCAGACCACGAGAATCACGCGTCAGATATTAGTGGTAGATGAAGTATGTTTGTCAAGTGGGTACTGGAAAAAACACGTTTTAACTCTTTTTATTGGCTTCTGCGACTTTAAAATTATATTTCTCTATCTATAAGTGTGTATATTTAGTTGGTAAAATAATGAAAACAGAGGTGAGACATAATGCGATTAAATTATTTCATTATTAAAATGTAACACAATGTGCATGCAATAAATGAAAAAATACAAAATATTATGAAGCCAGGAGTTGGAGTACAAGAATGAGGGATCTCTAGAAACTGGAATATAGCACATTTTTACTTCAATTTGGTTTCTTGGAGTGAGGGATGACGATGTGAACCTAAATGTGAGCAGAGTCGAACGACGAGGTGCACTAGCAATAACGGAATCCCTAACGATTCCAGAAGAAGCACATCCCAGGGCCTTGAACGAACTCTTTCACAATGTTTATATTACCAACCACACTATAAAGTGTGGATATTTTCTGTGATTTACTAAGTATATTAGCTATTAATACACTGTGTAAACACATATGCATCTGGGAAGTTATGAAATTACAAACAATTGAGAATAACACCTATGGAAGTTGGCCTGGAAGACGAGAGAAAGCAAATATAGCACAAATCAGTATTGTTACAAATATCCCTGAAGTAGGGATATTTACATGCATTTTTTAGAAGTAGCATCAAACGAAAAGCCTTTACGAAAACCGAGACACGATTCCTGACGTTGTTGCCCGAATTGTGTAAGGTAGAGTAGCCAAATATAAAACCTTACACTTCTTCCTCTTCTTGTTCTTATTCTTGACCTTATCGCTAGATGTACTACTCACAGTGGTGTTAGCGGATTCTTGTTTCGCTATCCCTTAAAATCGGGCCTAAAGAATCGAAGCTTTGGATCCGGTAGAGAACCAGGATTGGTAATCAGCCCGATACCTGGTGTGAGGATGAAGGAAATGAATGATAGGAAAGATTATGATGCAGCAGTTGGTGGAATGCTGGTGGGGGAAACCGGAACATTACACAATTCCTTGTATTAAAATTTTAGGTAACATGTTTCCTATAGTTTTATTCCATAGATAATTTTTGAGCTGTAGTTTAATTTGTATAAGCATTTTTAAATTACTTAGTGGAATGTAATATTTTTCTGTAGTGAACATGGGCAGGATTTAAGTTGCGACGCACTTTTTTACCCTCTGGATGGCAGATTTTTGAAGGGGTGCTCGTTATGGGAGTTTGTGGTTGTAGGCCAGCAGGCCGAAGTCAAATGAAGCCAAAGAAAATCTTGTAATTCTCTACATTTTGTTGTGTGGTGTAAGGATATTTCCCGGGAGTTTCAATATCTAACCTGAACGTTTTCAACCAATAAAAGGAATAAATTCACGCGCGAGAAATATTTTAGACTAAAAATACAGGTGCCCTGAAGTTCTAGGGTCACTTCACATCATTTCTCGTTACTTCACGTCACTTCTGCCTTTGCTTTGATTTTCTCTTGAGACATTTACAAAAGCGTTGTCGCCATGTGCAATATCTCTGCGCCAAAAATGTTCAATCTTCTGCGCCCTTCAATATAAAGAAGTGATCAAAATTTCCGAACGTACCTGGCTCAACTCATCTGATAATCCATGGCGATCTGAAGAAGGGAACGTAATAAAATGTGTTCATATCTGAAATTCGCATGTTCTGCTAAATCGCGTTGTCCCGACCTTACGCCAAGAAAATGTAAGTGTAGTTTATGATGTCATTATTCAAACTAGAAAATCTAAAATACGGATACAGAAAGATGTATTGACACTGATTAGCTGAGACGACATACCACTAATAAAATGTGATATTAATGCAAACTTTGGCTTTGGTTAATGTCTTTGTGTGTTAACAAGTAATTGATATATTGGACATATTAAAAATATGCTTTAATAATAAGTAATCGCTAAGGCGTTTCTCCTACACCGTTTATCACCCGGTCGCTGCGTTCTCTAGTTGCAGTCAAGCCACGGAGGAATGCAGCGTGTGGGTGGTTGGGTTCAGCGCGCGGACTCGTCCGACCGTAAAGCAACTACTTGATCTTTTAGGGCCATTACTATTCCAACTCCAAATCAAGAACTAGTTTGGAATCTCAAAATTCATTTTTTCCTAGAAAAAATTTTCCCGCCAGCGGCGCACATGGGCCGTTGCATCCGAGACCGCAACCGTTGAGAAGCGAGAGCTACCTCCTTTCATTCCACCTACCTAAATTTAACCCGCCATCCTGTAAACCCCGCAATCCGTTATTATGTTTTTAAGTCCCTTCTAGGACAGGTACAGGCATATCATACCACGGGCTGTCCCTCAGCCTGCCAACTCCTCTGTTGTTGATGGTACTACTAGGGCCATTACCTTTCCATCAGGATAATTACTCAATTTACACTGCACCTCTCAGAGGGAATAAATTCCCATGCCGATACCTGGAATCAAACCAGGTACGCCGCACCAAAGGCAGGCGGACTACACCTTCACTACAGACCGGTCTATAGGTTCCAATGATTTCAAAATTAAGGATGCTAATAATAAAGTTTATCATGATCTACCTTAGATCTTGCAAAATATTAAATTTTTCCATTCCTTGTTTCTTGAATCCATGAAAAGGAAAACACAGCTGTAAGTGGTATATAAACTACGCGCCCAAATTTTTAACAAGAGACTACTTGCCTACATTTAAGTTAAAATAATCTAGCTGTTTAATGAAATTTACTTTTTAAATTAGATTTCATGAAGAGCAGTTCCGGAACGTTATTTCCAAGAGTTCTACCACGTCCCTGAGGGTACCTATTATGAAGTGCTGATCAAGTACTTAATAAGTGCAATGATAGTAGGTAATATATTAAAAATCTAGTGCTGCTTATGGGTACAAAATATAATATAGTGTTAAGGTGAATTCATTAGATTTGCACAGCGGTCAGCAAAATGCCGCATCCCCTATTCTCGTTAAGTTGGAAGAGGAATTGACATTCACATTTCTCAGAACTGTTCAGGAGAAATAAACATAGGTAACTGGATGCGGCAGCGTTCCGTACAACGTAAACACTAGATGTGCCATAGACCGATAACCAGAATCTTCTTGAAGTTTCCCCTCTCCCCGTTTTCATAACATTTTAGAATTGTATTACTCGACAGAGCGTTGAGGTGCATTGACCTTCAGTGACCAGCGTTGCGATAGTCCCTTATCTGGGCTTATCTGATCGATTAGAAGAGTTAAATATTAGTAATCTGGCGTATAGTAAGTTACGAAACACCAATAGAGCACTTGGAAGCTGCGTGTATCTGTCGTGAAAGGTTAGCCAATTATGACACGCAACACGGGTGCATAATCATAAAAAATACCCCTAATGATTATAAATACATTAAATATGTATCCATGTACTTATTTATTGCACTATTTTTAAAAAACTGAAAATGAGGCTAAACAGTCCTCTCTTCTGCAATTTTCATAACGGGAAAGAAGAAAGAGAGAACCAACTGCATTTTCGTTATTAAATGACTACCGCAACTATAGTAAGTGCACGGTAATGTAACTAATTTTATAGTGTGATCAATCTGTACAACGGGAATAATTTCTGAAAAGCTGATTTTCTGAACTGGCAAAGGTGTAATGTCAAATATACAATCAGTGATGTTCCGTCACTGAAAGATATGTCACTGTCATTGTCACTATTATCGTATACAAATCATCAAGCTCGAACTTCTTGTTTCAGTATTGCATCCCTTTTGCCAATAATTATCAATTATTTTAGTCTTCTGGTTAAAACTGGCATTAATGGAAAGCTTTCCTTATGAAATAATTTTAGGAAGTATATAGTCTAACTTTCTGAAGCATGATCACTGTTTACAAATACAAATAGGCGATTGGTGTAATATTGGTGTAACACGATTTAATTACATTACAATGTTAAGGTATACACAATTATGTGTATATGATTTTAGATATTATTATGAAATACAACCTGTTATTCAATAATGATGAATCTGGATGAAAATATAAATAAAAATAACTACGATTTTAATTCCCCCTTCTTTCTGCTTGTCACAATATTCAATCACGTTTATATGTGATCTCTAGCGCCTGCCGATGCATGAGACGTTGCTGTCCAGAAGAAGGGATTACATCTGAAAGAGTATACATACACTGACTCGCTGTGTATGTGCGATAAGCTAAGGTAAACATATCTGTAGGTGGAATATTTCCCGATACGCCTTCTCGCTTTGCCATGTACTATATATGGAAACTTGCAGTGACTATACAGGTTGTTTCGAAACGACACTGAACGGATGTAGCCGTTTCGTAGTTTATAGCGTAACTAAACCGAATTTCGGTGTCGCAGTTCGAAATTCTCTTAGGTGTAATTTTATGCAGTATTAAATATTACATTATTTTGTGATTAGACAGCGCAGAAACTACTGGGGTGTGAACCTCAAAAGCTGTTATTGGAACGCACCGGCCAAGAAAAAAAAAGCATTGCCCCTTGTTCGTTATCAGTTTCCCTATTATGTGTTTCAAATGGGAAGATGTTTGTCCTTGAGCGCTATTAGTTGAGCAACCAATCGGAGTTCTGCGGTGTTGTCGCATGGCATTTCCGCTAAGTGGTGTGTGACGAGCGGCAAACTAATCAATCTCTAATAAATACTATTCGCGCTAATCCAGAAATTCAGATTTTGCAAAAACTGGTCCATGAGGAAGGAATGTATTTAACATAACCGTAAAAATTCATTATTTTTAGCTCAAATAGTTTTCTTAATACAAATAAATAAAGTAGATTCCATTATATTCTAATAATGCATTGCGACGTAAGCACTATAATAAGTATCAGTATTCATGTATGCGTGAAGTATATTTGAAATTACTCAGAGCTGAAACGTAAACATTTGACATGACGTGATAAAGGAAATATGTACTTTGAATAAACCAAGGTGTTTGTTAAATTCGACGAAAGGAAACGAAACACTTCTTGCTAGTCTGGCAGAACGTGTCTGGTCACATTATATCTTTGTTTATAAATGGTTCGTAATCTCTATTTACTCTAAAATTCAAAGCAGCATTATTCAGTTACTCTTCCATGAAAAAGTGTATCAGCTGGAGCAATGAGACGCGATCCACCTTCGTTCTCCCCTTACTACTGCTAGAACAATCCAATAGAGTTAATGTGGGCTCAAATTGTGTTGCAAACGGAAATAATATTTTTAAACTGACGTTGAACGACTTATTCACGAAGAAATTTACAAGGAACACAACACGACTGGGAAAACTGCGTGAGACATAAGATAAACTACAAGCAAGCAACTTTTGTAAAGAAATAGCACGCAACGAGATTTTGGAACCCATGATCAGAGGTTGAAGACAGTGACAATGACGAATTATCTCTTAACGTACGTAACATTCACAACTATAAGGATGCAGAGCTGGTATTTTCGTTGGACTAGAGAAATAAGTAATTCATGAACTATAATTAACTTTAAAATAAATGTTTAAAACATTTGCGCAATATTTTAATATTCATGTTGCAATTGTGATTACAACTGCATTATTATAAAACTTTGGAAAATTCTGTTTACGTTCCCTTACGTCTAGCGGCACGAACACTCGCAAGTATGTGTGAGAGAGAGAGGGAAATATGTATTAAGAGTGGGGATAACGAGGTGGCAAAGGTGAAGGCTGTAATGCATCTGATTGGCTACCCTTCCCATTTGAAACACATAATAGTCTCGGTTCCAGGTAATGGGGCAAAGGGCAGTTACTTGTGGAAAAAGTCGATAATGACTCAGAAAGTTTCAAGGTTGTTCATTTTGCTATGCTCTTAATTGTACAGTGCTTTCAACCAATTACTGTAAAATCAACAGCTTTCTTTTCAGTTACAAATGCATTATTTAGTATTATTAAACACAGTGAAATAAAATGTTCGTCTCATTGCATAAGGTATTTAGTTTTGGTTACCTTTATCTACATTCTTTGATATTGTTTTCTGTAATTTTTATCATTTCATACTTCCATCCTCAATCTCACTATCATTAACTTCCCTTTAAAAGGTTTAAGTTTCATATGTCCACCAGCTTATTGGCCGTCATCAAGTGTTATAATAGAATGCTGGAGCACGTTAAACATCCCTAAACAAATAACTAAAGAATGACTCCTTTATTGCGGTTTCCTAAGCCAAAGAAATTGTTAATTCTTAATTCGTACCTTGGAGTACGTTGGTATGTTTACAAACAGTTACAGTAGGCGGCACGGAACGTCTTTTATGCAGCTATTTTGGCGGTAAAAGCTATCTATATGTGTCGCATAGAAGCTGAGCAACTACTTCTATAAATTCGTTCGGTGTCGTTTCGAAACACCCGGTATAACCCAGCAAGTTCGCGAGTGAGCATGTGAGTTATGTGATTCGATAAGTGCGTTTCGTATGCGATATCGAGTGTGTTTGACGAAAATTGTGGAGCATTGTAAGTGTTGCTTCTGAAAGAGATTATAGATGTCTGGTGCTCGATTCCCCAGCAGGTTAATAATGTGAATAAGAGCATATTTCGCACGTATTTCACTACGCGACAGCGTCAAGAAGACAGGCAAAAAATTAACTAGATCAAATAAGTGCACTTTAACTGAAGTTACATTGGAAGTTGAACTAAATAACATTAGTGAAGTGACAGAGAAAGTAAACTAGTAAAACGATAACCTCAGTATACAAATGAAACAGCTTTATTGGATTATTGCTCAAACTAATTCATAAATAAAATAAGCATGTAAATAAATATAATACTCTATTATAGTACTTACATGCATACAACTACTGTCATTTATAATTCATGTTAAAACTAAAACTGCCATTCTGTACTGTTAAAAATAGTCAAGCTTTCGTTGCTTCCTCAACTTTTTCAGACACCCACGTACTTGTCGATTATATATGCACTGAGGTGAAGGTAGTCATCATTTAAGCTTTGTAATGAAAAAAAATGGTAATTTATACAGCCTGAAAAACGAAATGCACACTGGTAACATTAAATCTATTTATCTTTTATCTCTGCCATCATCAGATACAACATGAGGAAGCACGATTTTGCCTATCGTATTGTTAACACATGTGCAGCAATAATGGATTGTGAAAATAGTTATGCCTCGTCCAATACACCTTCTGTTCTGTGCCGCGACAGAAAGGATATATGAAGCATAATACAGCTTAAATATAACGTAAAATGAATAATAAAATAATATACTTCGCAATAATCAGTTCTTCCACACTAGCCGTGTGTAGGCTAAGGTTTTGGATGAGTAGAGACATACTGAAAATTCAATGCCATTGCCGGGATTTGAACCACGGATCTCCCGCTGTCCGTGGGGTTTCTCTAAACCACTGAGCTACTATGGCCAACATACCGATATGACATTAAATTCTCTAAGTGACTCGTATGTTTCCCGGTAGACCACAAGGGGTTCTGAGGTGAGGGTTCACATGAGAACGGGAGATCCGTGGTTCACATCCCGGCTATGGTATTGAATTTTTCAATCTGGCTCTACTCATCCAAAAGCTTGGCCTACACACGGCTAATGTGGAAGAAATGATTATTTCCATCAGTTTACTTAAAATATACATAGTGGTTTAACTATGAAGGCTGGGACTTAAGTAAGTATAGTAAGTCACCACAAAAAGTTGCGTGTCCCATAGCATAGGAGAACCCCATAGTGTTCTACCGGGAAACATACGAGTCAGTTGGAGAATTTAATTTAATATCGGCATGTTGGCTATAGTAGCTCAATGGTTTAGAGCAACCGCACGGAGAGCGGGAGATCCGTGTTTCAAATCCCGGCTATGGCATTGAATTTTTCAGTCTAGCTGTACTCATCCAAATATATTTCGCAGATTGAGACCAGGAAAATATAACGTATCAATGAGAAAACTATGATGGTAAAACCCAGAACTTAGCTAAGTATTAAAGGGTAAATCATTGTGCTTAAAAATACTGACACATATCTAAGATAACTTATCTATAAATTAGTTTCGACTGTAAATGAGCTTTTTTCCTTTAATTAACATTCTCCAACGTTAATTCATATCAGACGATGAATGAAATGGATGAAATAATGCTCAAAAGAACCTAGGATCCATAGAGATTGGAGTTAACAGATATTGATAATTCAGAATAAAGGAAAACTTCGGAAGAAACGTTATCCAGATAATTCACCCTGACCGAGATTAGAACTTGGGGCCTCTTGAACGTGAGGCATACACGCTACCATCTACGCTAACGGGCAAGGTGGACTGTAATAATTGCGTTCTTTGTTTATACAATTATAAGTTAAGAGGAGCTGAACTACCATGAAATACCATGTTCAGCAATTAGCACCCAGATGCTACATGACCCCTGATATTATGAAGTGGCTTTGGCAATGGTCCTTATTTAAACCACAAGCCGCCACTGTACTCACCTCTAACAGCAGAGAGAAATGTTGACCTACAAGAAAAAGCAATGAATTTTTATAGCACAGTAATCTCACCGACTATAAACTACCCTTCATAATCCAGCAACCCCTTATATCTTGGTGGTAGAACTCTATGTAGTTTTACTGTAGAAATAAGTCGTAAACAAGTAATGCGAAATATTTTCATCTACAGCATTACGATTCGGCATCTTACAAACAAAAATAGATGTTTAATGCAATGCATATTATGACAGATTTATAGTATAACACGTAAAAAGGGTGTTTGAAGTATTGTAAATGTGCCTTTTTATATTAGTTTATATCTATGTCCCTGTTCCAATTTCATGGAATGTTTCTGATTATGGAAGCGTTTATGAATGGAAACTGATTTATGTTTGTCACGCATGAGCACAAACTATATTTCCAATGATTGTTTTTACACGGTCGCGTAACACACATCGACAATTTGGATGCAACGGTCGAAGTTGAAACAACATACCCTTGGGCTGTGTCAATAATCTTAAAATCTGAGTTGCCGTCCCTAAGGGAATGCAGTACAGAAATTGGCTAAAAATATGGGAAAAATATTTTGTTTTTGAGCTAATAAAATACTTTGAACCTTATAGTATCACAATCCAACTAAATATGTGAGTTTCAGGTATTTAAATACCTTCACATGACAATTTAAATGCCCGTGCCCACGTGCATGCCGGCCCTTAGATTCACACAATTCTGTCATTTGAGTTCGATTGAATGTACTAAATTAATACATTTGAAATTAGCCGGAAAAGATTATGGTGGGTTTTTGTGTGTTGATATGAAGTTTATTTCTTACAGTATGTGGCACCATGGAAAAAAACATTGACTGCAAATATTGAAAGCAAATAATAATGTTTATATTTTTGCTTTTGTGTGAGTTTCTAACTTGGTCGTGATTTTCTTGTGTTTCTCGTTAAACTACATACTGTTTATATATAACTGATGAGTTTTAGCGTGCCGTTTAACATTTATAAAAGTATGTTATACATCAAAACGTGCATATAACTGCTATATAGGTTATAGGCAAAACATTCTTTGAAACAACTGACCTTCTGTTGACTGTGTACATAGTTAGGATCATGAATAGGCTAAACGATACATGGGAAGAAACACCTAAACATAACACAACAATGGGAACATACTTGAGGCCTGATGTGGTAAGAAAACTAATGCCTGTGTACCAAAGGCTGGCATCAGATGAAATCCTATGGAGATGTACATTGGGTAAGACACAAAATGCAAATGAAAGTTTCCATAACATGATATGACATAATTGCTCAAAAGAAATATTTGTTTCAAAGAAGAAACTTCAGATATCTGTGACATCAACCATCAGTGAATTAAATTTTGGTTGCTCTGCCTCACTCAAGCTGCAGTCAGACATAATGGATACTGAGATTTCACCAGCATCTCTAAAAATTAGCCAAGGGAGGGACCAATTACGCTTACTTCATTCAGCAATTTCTGCAAAGGTAACTTCTAAAACATCCAGAAGGAAACTGAAATTTAAGAAAACTGCTGCAGAAGAGAGAAGGAAGAGGCAAGAGGATCCAGCTTACCTATCTGGAGGGTTTTAGTCTACTTCAAGGCATGTAGCTGAGAAGGAAAATGTGTTGGATTTTAAAATTTGAGTTACTCAGTTATAGTTTTTTCAACATTTTTTGTCATTCGAAATGTTCCACACGATGCAGTTTTGATTCAGTCCCTCTAAAATTTTCAACACATGTTCTTAGAAAGCAAACAAAGGTTTCTATCATATGATTTTTTTAATATTAATTATATTTTTAAAGTTATTGATATAAAAAGTCAAAGGTTTAATCATTTTGTGACTTTTTTGTTTCCTCCATACCTAATATTTTTTTCCTCTGGAACTAAAGGCTGTATAAGAAATTCATATAACAGATCTTTTCTTCATAACCATATGAATATTTTTAGAAATAGAAAAATTAAAATTTTGAAAATTTTCATCACGTGGAGCGGTTTGAATTTTGCCCAAATTTTTAATTTCACAAATGAATTACTCAAAAACTATTGAAGATATAAAAACCAAATTTTGAGTTCCGTGTCCACTATGCATCGGAACTAAGTGGTAAAAATTTCAGCATAAGTGGTTGAAAATTGCTGGATTTGGGGTATTCGGTGCTGCATCCCCTTAAACGGTATGTCTCAGTCAGTAACGTGGCCGCGCATTCTGGAATTCGTGGCTTCGA
This sequence comes from Mantis religiosa, assembly GCA_030765055.1. Taxonomy (NCBI): domain Eukaryota; kingdom Metazoa; phylum Arthropoda; class Insecta; order Mantodea; family Mantidae; genus Mantis; species Mantis religiosa. The sequence continues at coordinate 85,279,942 of CM060950.1, forward strand.
TCCCTGCCAACCGCACGCTTTGAATTACGGTTTTACGTGGTTTTCCCTTGTCACTTAGGTGAATGCTAGGGTGTTCACTGTACACGCCATGACTTTTTAATATTCCTCATTTTTCTGTTCTCATCATTCTTTTCTCGCCCATTTCAGGTTACGTGACCAAGCAGTGGGGTGGGGTGACTCGGCTATTGTTTTTGCTTTGTGGAGGGTTATTTCGTGGCATCGTTGTGATAGCTGGTCCGGTGCCCCACCTTACGCTCCTGTAGGGGGGCACTGGGGGTCGCTGGGTGGGCTGCGGGTAACATCGGAGGTGTTCTGCGTGGAATCTTTAGGGAATCCGTCTATGCTTGTGCCCATCATCCGGATCTGATCGACCTTCGGAACTCTCCCCTCAGGGATCATGGTAAAAGCATATAGGAATCAGGCTCTCGTAGCCATGGTCGTTAGAGCGTATGTCTCTAGCGTTCCGTCGCGCAGAGTGTCGCGGGTTCGAGTCCAGCCTCGGGCATGGGCGTAAATGTGTTGTGTATTGTGTATATGTGCGCCACTAGAGAAAATGGATTCCGCCCCGCTGGCCAAACGGGTTCTTCCCAAAGGCCAAAAAAATTTGTGGGTATTTTTGTTTGTTTGTAATTTACGTCCTCCAACGTTAAGTCATATCAGATGGTGAAGGAATTGGATGAAATGATGCTCAAATGAGTCCGGGGACCATGGAGCTTAGAGTTACCCGACATTCGTCTTGAAGGATAAGGGAAAACGCCGGAAAAAACCTTATCCAGGTAACTCACCCTAACCGAGATTCGAACTCGGGACCTCTTGAACGTGAGGCAGACACGCTACCATCTACGCTGCCAAGGCGGGCAGATGTGTGGGTATCATGTCTATGTGCGCCACTAGAGAAAGCAGATCCCCCCCCCCTCCGATGGCCAAATGGGTTCTTCCCGATGGAAAAAAAGCACAAAGGACCCTAATGGTCTAACGCTGTGCTTTGCCCTGGTTGCGGAAACGCCTCCGCTAAGCTGTTACTACATCTTTTAATTAATTCTTTAAATCAATATATTTTATTTTGTGATGAAGAATTTTTCCAAACTTGCATCAATTTTGGCCTAAATGTCTCATAAAGGTAACATAATATTTGAAACTTTTAGAAAATATTAAATATTATACAATGACTTATTTTGTCAGGAGTGTATAGGCGGGAAAGCTTGCAACTGTTGGCATTTCAACCTGTTAGCATTTGCGCGTAGAACATTTATTTTCTAATACTTTGATCATGTGGTATGCTTGGGGGTAATTCAAACTACTCTGCACATGAAAAGGGGAATACGCTTACGTAGCACTGCCTGATGAGCGCAAGGACTAACCTAAATCTCTCACGCCTCAGCCCAAGATGTTATAAAAGTTTTGAATTCATACTAAGCAAAATTATTGCTCATTCATTTCTTTATGTAGTCCTTGTAATCAAATGACATCACAAGGCGAGTACACAGAATTGTTCTGCTGTATTTCTATTGAAATCTTAGAAGTGAACACTTGGGTGGAATGAAATATTTTCCCTACTTATTGTAAGTGTGTAGAGAAGAATGTAAAAGTAACAGTTATGGACAAGTCAAATAAAAATTTTTTCAATAATTTTCCTATCTAAAACAAGAAATTTATTCTCTCGAAAATAAAGGCTCTGTAACGTAAACGGAAAACGTTTTAAGACCTTCTCGTTTTTTTGCAGTATTCTTGTCTGTTATAACAGAAAACACATGCATGTTCAAGCCTGGAAACCACCTCTAGTCGTTAGCAGTAACACAAAGTTACTCATGCCATTGTCGTGCATTTAACTGGATTTGCCCCGTTGTGTTCGGAAACTGTTTTAAGGCACAAAGCATCTGCTTAGGTGAAACACGGGCCAGCTAGGTCACCTGGTATATTCTATTTATAAGGTTAATTAATTGTAACTGATTATTCTAACACACACAAACTCTATATAGGCTAACTAAGAAAGTGTTTACAAATTTTAAGTTGCTATTGGGGTTTGTGATCTCGACTTGAGATTTCCTCATCGAGTAACAGGAATATGTGAGTCAATTAGAGACATAGCGCTTAAGAGCGCAACATCTGTGGTTCAAATCACAGCGGTGGCATTGAACCTTTCAGTTATGATTCTACTCGAAGTCAAGTATTGTTTTCGGTGTAGAATAAATTAGGAGTGACGTTTCAAGAGCGGTAAGGCCCCTTACGGAAGATAATTAGTTTAAGCGGATTTCTACTCCAAACGATGGGCTGCATCATTTACGGTCTTGTTTCAGATCAAAACACAGTCTTTTAAACTGTTTAAATAAGGTAAAAATATGGGGCTTTCGTTGAAAACAAGATCAGTGCACCATCGAAATTACTTCCACCCATGATAGGTCAAACTTGTTACGATCGCTAATATATGGTGCATCTTAAAACGAATAATAATAGTAATAGTAATAATAATGATAATATTAATGATAATGATGATAAAGGTAGGGAACCAACATTCCAAATCTTCGCAAGTAAATCAGCTACTGTAACACACTGGGCTGCAACAAATTCAATTGTTACAGAAAAATTCTGGGTTACAAAATACTGTCAAGTTTGTAAAAAGGTTTCTTTTGGAGAAATACATATTGAAAAGGAATTAAGAGGAGAACTGTAGTGCATTTCACATAAGCCTGTGACGTAATACATCATACTGTACAAACCATTCTTCAGGCAGGAGCTACATACACACAGGAAAATCTCAGAATGACCTTTCTTGGGAACTGTAACAGCCTTCAATAAGTAAATAATTCTGTGAAAATATTTATCATCCTATTTAAGTGTTTTCGTTTTTGCTTAATTTGGTGCTTTTCTCACAGTTTTTATGTTTATTTACTATTTCAATGCACTTAGAAATCCGAACCTTAGTTGTAGTCGGTGATATAACTGAAATGCAAAATAAGAATATAAAGTTTTTCAGCAATAGACTTCTGCAAATCACAACCCTTCCCAATTTTTTTTAGCCAGGAACACTTAAACTTTGATCGAAAGGAATATTCTGGTAGGCCTTTAACGAGACCTGCTCTTCTCTCTCCACACATTTTTTGCTAGAAGGGATTCGGCACAGCTACTAGTTTTGGTTTATTGTACCTTATGCCTCCCAGTGGGGCATCCCCGGGAGGAAGGACGAGGCGAGGGGAGACAAGAGGGCGTCCCAAGGAGCCACTACAGTGCAGAGGGCAGTATCCCTACAGTTAACTCAGATGGAAACCTCAGCCGGTAGACCAGGACAACGGACATTCCCTCCTACTGTGGTTCGAAGACGGTCCCAGCAGACGGTCCGGAGACCGGCAACCGACCTACCGGAGGAGGAAATTGTTCACTCAGGGCATATCAATTCGCCATGCACCCCCCGAGACACCCACCGACACTTCTACCCTGAAAGACACCACCAGATGGGAGATGATGTGAAATGATAATGGAGATGAAACGCAGGGACAGGAAATTCGGGGGATGAAGCCAACCTACCCATCATGCTCCTAGCGACCCGGGAAAACCCCCGAAAACCCCCATGGGTCAGGTAGGTCGGCTACGGGAATCGAACCTGGACCTGCCGAATGCGGGTCACAGACGAAACGGCCTGAGCCATTCCGCTCGGTCTCTCCACGCCTTAGTCTGTCTGTGATTGGCTTTTGTTCTCACATTGAAAAAATATATATCTTTTATTGGCATGTCCAATTACGGCGTTAAATAGGCTTTCCAAATGAATTGCAAAGCAAGTTACACCTATAGTAAAATGGTCAGTACAAATTTTGTAGTAAATTTCAACTTTTGATAAATATTTGGTATGTAAAATAAAACTATTGCAAATGTATTATTTTTAAAAGTGCTGTGTGTGTTTCTCTACTACCACATAACACAAAAAAGCTAGAAGTATGCACCTAGAAAAGGTTTAATTGTATTTGTGCTACTTCAAAAGATTTATAATGATGTAAGAAGTATAAAAATGAGAAAATTCTCAATTAAAATTGGGTTTGGAGAAAATATTTAATTATGCTGTAATTATTTCGTCAAGTATCTTATTTATAAATTTTTGAAATAATTCATATTTAAGGAATTGTAGAGTCCCTTCATTACTGTTTGTTTATATACGAACGTTGCGCAGAGCTAATGTTAAAAGCAAGTTGTCATATTTAGGGTTTAAAATGTAGCTCAGAATATAAAACGAAATTAGGTTTTGGTGTAGTATTTTTTAAACAAAGGATACAGTTCTCCATTTTTAGACAATTTCTGGGATGTTCATGTTGGTCGCATTAATTTTAAACGTAAATGTACGTCTGAATATACTTATCCTTGCACACTAATTCAAAACAGAGCTTTTTGTTTACATTTTCACCCTTTTTCTTTATTTATTGTTAGTTTTCTTTTCTTATTTTTAGTAGTGTTTAACCACGGTTCTTACTGCGATTCACCGTTTTACTCATATATGTTTTCTTTAATATTTTTATCGACAATATTTCAAGATCATATGAAGTGTTATGTATAGGTAACTTGTAAGACATTATTGAAATGTGGTAGTAATAAAAATTTAGAACTTTACCGCACTTAGGATGTAAACAAACTCTGATGTAAAGGAAGTACTGGGGAAGTGTCTGATTAGTTCTTTTATTGGCCGCTTTATTTTGACAGCTAATGCAATGTAGACACGTCATGTAGGCTTGAGGTAGCATATTTAGTGTGTGCATAGCGATTCGTGATACCTGTAGTCTAGTAAAGGATTAATTGAAAGGGAACAACTCGGAAAATGATACGCTGGGTTAAACTCGGAAAAGTATATATTTCAGCAAACGGTAAAACTAGATGGAGATATGCAGTGAATAATTTTAAATGCAAAATAATTACATTTGGTATCAATGAGATTGGAAGTGTTGAATGTAAACTTTTCGCATCAAAATGAAAGCTGTGTGCAACAAGCAATGTGTCTTGCGTGCAAAAGGAAGTGTGAACGGCTATTCAAAATGTCTGACTTTCTACTACATACTTCGGGAAGCTAGAAGAAACGAACTTGAGATAAACAAAGGCGAGAGGCTCTCACTATTGAAGTATGTACTCGTATACCATTTGTATTAGTTCAGTATCATATTTGTATTAGTACAGTGTTAACATTTGTATTAGTTCAGAGGAGGCACACTGTCCTTCCTCTACTATGTTATTACTATATATTTATTTTTTATCTGTTCTCCCAGATCTACAAAGCATGCGTTATTCCTGACAGATCTAATAAATGAATAATAAAGACAAAGGAAAAAGGGGTGAGAGGCAGGTAGATATAAACATGTAACCTCAATGAATGCCCTCATTGGCCGGCCATTGACTGTAATACGTGTCTGAAAGGTAGAAAAATAGCAAAAAAAACTTTTTAGTCTATAGCCCTGGCCTGCAGCTGGCCCTTGCTCCCTCCCGCTGTTTGTGCTATTCACAACTGCAGAGATGCCAACGCAGAAATCCCGCCATCTATTCGCGATTTACATGTGAATTAGAGCCCTAAAACGTAAAGTTTGGTTCACGGCTGAGTGCCCCAAAGAGTAGCCGAGGACTTCTTTTAAATGAGTAAAATAAATGATAAACTAGCGTAGACGACAGAGCCTAGGCGTAGGATCTGTGATGTTTAACCTCAATATTCCAGAACGGGAACAATTAGCTTCTTATAACAATTATATATAAGAAATTATGGTGTAATGAGGCGAAATACCTGGGACTTATTAAAAAATTGGTTTACAACCTCGCTAATATATTATTATTATTATTATTATTATTATTATTATTATTATTATTATTATTATTATTATTATTATTATTATTATTATTATTATTATTATTATTATTATTATTATTATTATTATTATTATTATTATTATTATTATTATTATTATTATTATTATTATTATTATTATTATTATTATTATTATTATTATTATTATTATTATTATTATTATTATTATTATTATTATTATTATTATTATTATTATTATTATTATTATTATTATTATTATTATTATTATTATTATTATTATTATTATTATTATTATTATTATTATTATTATTATTATTATTATTATTATTATTATTATTATTATTATTATTATTATTATTATTATTATTATTATTATTATTATTATTATTATTATTATTATTATTATTATTATTATTATTATTATTATTATTATTATTATTATTATTATTATTATTATTATTATTATTATTATTATTATTATTATTATTATTATTATTATTATTATTATTATTATTATTATTATTATTATTATTATTATTATTATTATTATTATTATTATTATTATTATTATTATTATTATTATTATTATTATTATTATTATTATTATTATTATTATTATTATTATTATTATTATTATTATTATTATTATTATTATTATTATTATTATTATTATTATTATTATTATTATTATTATTATTATTATTATTATTATTATTATTATTATTATTATTATTATTATTATTATTATTATTATTATTATTATTATTATTATTATTATTATTATTATTATTATTATTATTATTATTATTATTATTATTATTATTATTATTATTATTATTATTATTATTATTATTATTATTATTATTATTATTATTATTAACATCGTCATCTTTATCATCATCACCATCATCATCCTTTATCCTTTATCATTTATTGTTATTGTTATTTACTTTGAAGACACTTCCTAGGGACTACAGATTCCATAGTTGAGCCGAAAATAGATCCCATCTTTCTTAATGTTATAGGTTTTAGAATGGGCTGATAATACGTTAAATAATTTCATTGCAATATATTACATTTTAACTGCTATTTGGAAGCAAAATCAATGACGTTACTGAAATTCGGTAGTAGTTGTGAACGAAAACAAAACACACTGTTATTTCGAAATTCAGCACCCGAGAATTAGGTCTTACAACCATTTACAAACCACATTAAGAAGTTTAAATTGGTAGATTAGTGAAATCAATATCTCTATCGAGAAATAGTGGTATTGTTCCGTCACTGCTATTGCTAATAATAATAAGTAAGAATAATACCCATTATCTAAGCTTTTGGACACACAACTTGAAAAGCTCTGTTTAAAAGTGTATGGTAAATGTTTTCGGATTTATGGGAATTACAAACCAAATTTTGGGCACCTGCAATTTATTTGTGAAACATTTTGCATGTGGTTTTAGGCGCTGGGAAGAATTGACAGAATTATTTCGAGCAGTTTTGGAAGGTTCTGTAAACTAATATCGTGTAAGCTCAACAACGGGTTTTAATATGGAAGTACCTTGTTATTGGAAATAAGAATGTCCTCTCCAGAGTGTGTTCAAACATCCATACTTTTAAGTGGTACTGAATATCTTGTATATTTTCTGGTAGTGCAGTAGGTTTATTTTCTTCCCCATGTCAACATATTTCTATGTGCATATCAGGCATGTTTTTATTATTAGCACAGTAATCAGTGGAGACGCTTTTGTCTCTTTCCTTATCAACTTAAGTGTTCGCTGGCTTGTTTCCTTTTCTTATTTTTGGTTTTAGGATACCCATTTTTGAAATTTTAAAAGATCACAATCTCAGATCAATTCTATTTAAATTGTAATAACGCCATCCGGGTTCGATGTACAAAGCGCATACGTTTAAATTAGTACCCGATATACATTTTTTGACATTTTCAAAAATATCTATATACAATGCAATTGCTTTCTGGAAGAATAATTTATTAAAATCAGGTCTTTAATACTCTAATTACTCATTTTAATTGTCCTACTAGTTTCACTAATAGCGCTACGTCACGAAGAAAACTGAAGAGACAATGAATGTTGAAGTACATATATCCTATTAGTGAAGTGACAGTGAGAACTTAGTGGAGTAGCACGAAAAGACGAATACATAATTCCTTTTTTATTTCGGTTGTTTCCCGCGATGTCTTGGAAAGTATGGTATTTTAAGGAAGGTCATATGCAATCATTGACCTTTAAACCTTCACTTCCGCTTTTGTTTCCTGTGACCACTTTGTACCTAATACAAAAATAGTAATAGAACTACATATTTCTGCAAGGATTTGTTTCGATTAAAATGAAATAGAAAATAAGCCTTTTGTAATAATAATTTGCAGAAACTACATAAAAGTGCGGAATTGAAAATACTGTCACGTGTATGATTGAGGACTGCTCCGAAACATATGACACTTTAGAATGTTATTATTTAACGTTAATTTCTTGTGTCTTGAAACGCTTTCACATGGTAAAGTTGTGCTGAGTATAGAACTCATGTTGTCTCCATATTCGCTCTACCACTTCGCACTACCATCTGATTCCCTTATCCTTTAGCTACGCTCCTAGCTACTGAGTAGTTTTTAACCTTAAGTTACACGATACTCATGGTAACAATACCAAATTTGTATCGGTTATGAATAGTGCTCAGGCTGTAAAACCTTTGAAGAGTGTGACTCTTTAATTTTATTTACGTATTTACTTATTTATTTTTGCTGGAGAGTTACAGAATGAAGCCAAGAAACTGAAGCTTTTAGATTTGACGAGAGATGCATATTTTGATAAGAAATGCAATAAAACACTCACTGAATTAGAGGAGCAGTATTTGTTTACTTTCACGTGGTAAAAAATAAAGTATTGATAACAAGTATAGCATTCTCCTCTTTGCGTGTATTTTAAGTTGGTTTTCCTTCAATCAGGGCTATTCTATAACGTCTGGTTAAAGCTGAACCACTTGTTAAAGCCGATAACCACTGGCTAAGCGCCATTTGTTGTTCTGTTACATCGTAACCATAACAACATTTTGTTGAGACGATGTTATGGTTAAGGATAGCAAAAGGCGAGACCGTGTTGTTACGCCAGCAATGCTACTTGTTCCTTGCTGAAATTTGATTTAGAATCACAAAGGAATGAAGAACACCGCAGGAGGTAGATGACCTTATGTTATTCGTACTACGTAAAGTGAAACCACAAATTTGTGTGTGTGTGTGTGTGTGTGTGTGTGTGTGTGTGTGTGTGTGTGTGTGTGTGTGTGTGTGTGTGTGTGTGTGTGTGTAAAAATAATGAAAAGTGTGTGCGTACACGAGAAATACATAAATGGTTCCCTAACCTAACTTTTGACCTCTTGTCGTTTACACGGTAGAAAAGAACATATCGTAAAAAAGGTTTGCTCTGAGATTCATTTCTCCCTCAGTATTATCTTGTAATCAAGCATTTACATTTAATTTTCTGACGTGTAACCGTTGAAATGCTGATTTGTGTCAGAAAGTCCTACAAACTATAACTTCCACTTTTCTTTATCAGCTGATGCCAAAGCAAACAAATATCCAAAATTAAAGCAGTTTCTTTCAAATTAAATGCTAGAAGATAGAACTGTGTATTACCAAATCACCCAAACTCGTATTTCATTTTCGTATTGATTACAGATTATTATAAGAAATTATACTGTCTTGTAAAATATAACTTTTGTTTGCCGGTTTGCGATCTGAAAGGTGATGTTAAACTATTTCGGTGTGCTAAATTGCATAATGCTGTCTAATTTTCTCTATCGCATAAAGTTTGCTCACAAATCACAAATAAAAATTTGAAAGTGGTGTTTATATGTAAAGATTGTGCGTTACAAACTGCATACAAAGAGAAATATTTCTAATAAATATATGACTAACAAATATATAGAAATATCTGTATATCTGCAAATTAAGGTGTTATTTTATATTTTCTTTGGCCGGAAAGTCTGTTGCGTGAGGCGGTCCGGCCCGTAGCGAACCACGTCGAGCTCTCCCTTGTGCTCAACGCCTCACAATTACGGATCGGTGGCGTGAGGAGGTTAAGGAAAGGGAGATTGTAATCGTTTCGAGGTGACATGTAGCTCCCGTATGAGAACTCTTCAGGAGTGGGTGCGTCCTGACTGGTTGTGCGTTAATGATGACGCCTCGGATCTGGTAGATAGAAGTTTATTGTAGTCCTTAGACTCCTACGCTCGCCACCGTTAAGTCGTCGTCGGTGTGGTTGCTGAGTTAAGCGTCACTGTCAATATTGTGATGTGAAACACGGAGGCAGTAGCACTGCGTAATCGAATTGGATATATTTATCGTCCTCCCTATACATTACTCGTTGTGCTAACTCTCACTGGAGAGATTGTTAAATATTGCACTTTGTTTCTGTGCATAGTACGGAAGTATACTTCTTAGGCGGCGCCGAATACGCGTCCGTCTCACGTAGAACTCAGGACCGAAGTGCCCTTACTAGCAAAACCTACTTTCCGCCATCACTTTGAATTACCCCCACTCTAAGTGTTTTTTGGAGTTTGCAAAATCACATGAACAAATATCAATTTTCTATTGGCTCTTAAGTATCCCCACTTGAGATCAGTGTTGAGAATTTCCAGTTTCGGACCTAACATCAGAGACGCTTTCTCTAACGGTCCGCGTGCAAAAATTTATGCTAAGGCATGTGCTCTGCGAGTCGGTCAAAATCTTACAGACTGTTGTCAGAAGCACGCATAGGATTTTAACAATGGGTTGGTTTCCGACTGGAAGGCGCCAAATTTTCCTTGAGGGCAAAATAGACAATAGAGTAGGGTTGTTTGTTTACAGGGGTTGCAAAGGGAGTTTACTGACCTTCGTAGAGTGGCCTTGTCACTGTGGCGCTCTCTGGAGTATATGCTAGCATTATGGCATATGTCTATTCTGCTATACGTCATTTATTTATATTTATAAATCTATCATTTATTTATATTTATTCGTTTGTGTCAATATCTTTCTGATATCAGGTTATATGTCGTCTCAGTGTTCTTAGGTGACAGCGGCTGCATCATGCGCTGTTTTAAGTTTAAGTCATGATTAAGGAACTTTTGTTTTCAAGTACCAACGGTAGTCCGCATTGTTCGATCGACCCTGATATCTCCTGTCCATCTCCTTGATTTCTTGCTGAAATCATTTCTGAGCGATCCAAAGTTATAAAGAAAATAGTTTAGCTCAGAGTACAAACAGTGAAACTTTAAATTCATATTTAGCCCTGAAGCTCATAACAGTTTTGTAGTATATTTCTCATAATGTTTTCGTATCGCAGATAGTTTGACCATCTCTCTGAAAGTATACTATGGTTGCATTTCATTCATGGTTCACCAAAATCGGAAAGTGTCGCCAAGGCTGTTATTAAATGCTAAGCATTTCAAATATTTAGCTGTTACCTCTTATTTGCATTACTTTGCGACAATTACTTAAACATTAATCCTGGTAAAGTGAAACTATATATGTATGTGGTAAGTGTGAATATAACGTTCTATCACAGTATGCTTGAGCGGAAGAATTTACTAACCTAATCTCTGACGAATTACGGTAATTCATAACGGAGAAATACATCTTTTACATGGCGCACAATTATAGAAATGTTTGTAAAATGGTATATTTTTCAGCTAAGTAGAAGGTATAAAAGTATAAACTTCATACTTAGGATGTACTAGAGCTTATACTTCATGCCAGTGGTTGGATGCTATTACAATGAAAGTACGAAATCCAATTTTAATTATGCTATTAGTACTTCAGAAAGCACAAAAAGTTATTTGTTGTATTGCTTTGCAATAAATCATTGATATACAAAAAAAAAAAGTTCAAAATTCTTTGTTCCTATAAGACGATATTTACTTAAAATTATGTACTAGCCTAAACAAACAGCATCTTTTCTTATACTTATAAATCATTATATCGCGTTAATAATATTACTTCTGCAATAATTAATATAAGGGAAATTAATTGTTTTTTCGCACTAGCCGTGTGTAGGACTCCCTATGAAACGATAGGGACAGACTGAACAATTCAATGCCATAGCCGGGATTTTAACCACGGATCTTCTGGTCTCCGTCCAATCGCTCTAAACCATTGAGCTACAATGGCCAACGTGCTGACATGACATTAAATTCTCCACCTGACTCGTGTTTTTTCTCGGTAAACCACTAGGACTTCTCATAAACACATGAGACAACTACCTTAATGGCGACTTACAACCTGTAAGTACTTTAAGGCCCGGGCTTTATAGTTCGGACCACTATTAGGTAAAATTAATGGAAATTAATTGTTTTTTCACACTAGCCGTGTGTAGGATGCACTATGAAACGATAGAGTCAGACTGAAAAATTCAATCCCATAGCCGGGATTTGAACCACGGATCTTCTGGTCTCCGTCCAGCCGCTCTAAACCATTTGAGCTACTATGGCCAACGTGCCGATGACATTAAATTCTCCAACTGACTCGTGTCAAAATTAATATAACTTTTGCATTGCTCTTTCGAAGTCTTTGCAGTTCGCTTGCGTTCCAACTTAGTCTGTACAGAACAGGCGTCTTAAGTGATCGCAATTGTATTATTTGAACTGGCGCGCCGAGAGCGGTGGAAAAACAAAACACGCCTGCAAAGCGTATGAATTTGTGATGAGTCGCTCCAGGTGCTTAACAATATGGTTCAGAAGATCCGTCGCCATAACAAGTATGGTTATATGGTTAGCGCTCAACTGTTAGCCGTAACAACAATTGTTAGCATTATTCTTAACCAGAAGTTACAGAATAGCCCTGAATGTGTGCTCATTTTGCATTTCGGAAAGTAATTTCTCAATTTTACGAAAAGAGAACTATCAGTGAAACAGTTGTACAAAGAGTTCCGTTTGAGTCGAATTTTGGACTTTTCATCTAAATTAAGAAAATATCTGCACTAATTGAATACACTTGGGTGAATTCTTAACTGGTTTGCTCGGATTAATACCGCTTGATCAAAGTAGGGACATCAATTTGCATTAGCCCATTTGGATTGCATCGTTAGCGGAAATGCAGAAAAGCCATTCATTAATGAGAGCAAACTTATCTTAACACGCAATTTAGCTTAGTAATCATAAAAGAGGCAGGCTAACGAGCAATCTGCATGCAACTCCCAGTTATCCGCACGCTGCTTGACCTAAGATTTAGTACGTTCTGTAGAGTGAAGCCACAAGATATGAAAGTACGCTGCAAGTCAGATTTTAAAATTCAGTTTTGTGCTGTGATGCCTGATCTCAATCGTATGTCATTTAGATATCGCAATAGAAAGGCGATAAAATAGAGCTGGTTCAAGTAAAACCTTAAAAGAGTTCAGAAAATAAAAGGTTCATAAGGTATGAAATTTTCTGAAGTTTGAAAAAATAAATATTCTTTATTTTTCATTAAATAAATATCTGGCTATTTTGTAATTGCTTCAGTGTGTTCTTAATTGTGTACTGTAGCTATCAGTAAGTAAAATGTGTGTTGACAGTTGTTATTTCTCAGTGATGTGAATTTATCTGCTGATACCGAAATTAAAGGATTGCAATAAGTAAAGAATCGTGATGGTTTCCAAAGGAATGTTGAATCTTTGTTACAACACGTGCAGGGGCAGTTGGTTGAGTTGTGTAACAAAAGGCACGGGAGAAAGAGGTTTTCTTAGCAAAAAAACCTAAATGAATTGCACTTGACTCCATTTGAATAGGAATTCTTCGGGCCCTTAATAATGGCATGACCGAGACTAATAATCACAATGGACAAAATAGTCACAAAGGGAATCTTTGTGTGAAAAGAGGGCTTCAGAAGGTGAAAGTTACACACCCACGCACAGCTGTGTATAGTGTGAAGACACACAGTCTGCGGCGTGAAGCCGATTAAGGCAGTCCTCTTCTTCTGTCTTGGTCGAAGGCAGATCAGAACCAGTTGATACGTAATGAATTAAGTATTATCAAGTAATAAACATTCCACATACAGTGATTCTAAACAGTGATATATTGGTAACCCTTGGTTGGCAACTTCGAGTTTGATGTGATAAAAAGAAGCAGTCATTAAACCAGTTTGAAACGGGCATTCCAGTGTCATTAGAACCATCCTTACTCATACATACCCACGCATACCCTGAGAGAAACCTCAGTGCTCAACCCTGAGTTACCCATATTATTCGTTACAAACTGTAGCGCCAACGTGGAACAGTTGCTTCACTGCTTATACAGGATGTTAATGAACTTCACCGAAATATTTTCAGAATAAGTGGAGATATCCTAAACAAGTAATTTGAGATAGGAGACTTATGGCCTTTTAGTTTAAATGTGGAAGTTAGAGCTATAAGTTTCTAAAGTTTCAGTACGCCACTTATAACACTTGTGTGCACAACACACGAAAATGAAGAGACGCTTCGGAGCATTCCCCATGGCACAATGGTTAGGACATTACCTTTGGAGTCAAACGTTCACGAGTTCGGGTCCCCTTAACTTTTATGTCTCTTATTTTTGTTTCGTTTGTTTCTTTTGCTGTTTTAGCAATATTTTGTCTTATTTTTAATTGTTGTACAATGGTATGCATTTTAGGGTGCAATAAATTACTATTATTTCTAACAAAGGTTGAATCCTGTTTAATAATTTCACATGCTGAACGTTTAAATGGGAGGTGGTTTAAACGGTGAACGAACTTACATAAAATAAAAAGGAAATTCATCCCTTTACATCAGGTTTATAGGGACTGCTCAAAATGGCGATCTACGTTTATAGCTGCGAACGACCGACTGTCGTACTCTGTACAACATTCCTTGTGTGTATAAAATAACTTCACATGCTGCTATTATTCGGGCAGTTAGGTCCTCTTCTGAGGTAATAGGTGTTTCACACACCAGAGACTTGTGGAGAACCCAGAAAAGGTATAGTAGTGTTATTGCACTGGCCAATCAGATTCACGGGTTCAGAATTTTTTACGAATCACGCCATTTCTTCCTATTAGTGTTTATTAATAGGAAGAAGAAAACTGCATCCCAGGAACCGAACCACTAACGTTTGGAAAACCCGATTGGGGCGTTACGGATTAGGCCACTAATCTCTGTTTCATATAACCTTGCCCCGTTGACATGTATCACTCCGCGTGCAACTACCTTCCCCATCATCCTAATTGGCTAATGCTTTCGCGCCATAGGCCATAGGCGGTGCCTTCCCGTCACATTTAAACCTGCAGTAAACGTCATAATAATTGCCAGGAAGATAGATAAAATCATACAAATAAGAATATGAAGGCATGCAAAGATATTGAAGTTTATAATGAAACTAAGCAAGTTGAAACTGAATGAATGAGCAATGGAACTGAAACAAGTTTATAATGAAAGGCTTCGGCCTTTGCCACTGGGATTTTTTAAAACCAGCACACACACACCTTGCAAAGATGCTTGCCTTTCAGTCCTAAAAGTCGTGTCACGCCATACTTGTCGTGTGTCTTTCATTCACCGAAGTCTCGTCAAGGTAGCATATTTTGTGATTTGTATCTCGGTACAATCTGATTGTTCTTAAATAACGTCTTCGCCACACAGCAATATCTCCCCTGGAGTGGTAAGTGTTCCTGTTGTCTTAATTTCATGTCGCGATGTTCCTACGCATCTAACGCTCACACCTGTAAGTTCAGAGCACAGCTGTTCGACTTCTCTCACTGACAAAGACCGCTTCTTCTCTGTGAGTGCATTAAACACATGCAACACAATTCTTTTTTCGCCGCTTTGTTAAGGCTTTCCCTTGCGATGCTTCAGAGAAAAACTGGTAGTAGACTCTGCCATTATACATATAAGTACACGCGCAGGAAACGATCAGTAAAATAATTTAGCTCTCGCACTCGGTACAACACACCTTCGAATGGCAATATAATATATGACTAATCCAGTTCAAAACAAGGTCAGTGATAAAAGTCATATAAAAAAATATGTCACCACTACCTCTAAATCATGTGCTATCGTGCCATGTGCTTGAGAGCAAAGGAACCTCCTCTTTACTACGGTTAATGATTAACATGCATTTCAGATAAATCAACTCTGTTGACTAATATATTTAATTAAAACAGTTACCTAAATATAATTTTGACAATTCTCTTCCAACATATAAAGATATACTACCATATGAAATAACGAACTAATTTTTACCGCACTGCAGTCTATACTGCAATAGCAGCCAATGAGAGATGATAAGGTCTCGTGACCGTTAAGAGATACGGGGCAAGCTTATGTGAAACAAGGATTAGTACAGTTACAGAAGCATCACTGGAGTAAGCTTCATGACGCAAGAAGGACTTAATCGCTGATCAGTGTCGCACTGGCAGGTGATTAGTTCGAGATCTGAGAAATTTTTGAGACGTTAAATCTTGAGAACGCCAATAAAGAGCTACTAATAATCGATATTTCTATATTCTGGAAGCAGTTTTAGACATTCTGATGCAATAATTTCACCTATCCTTTTTAAATAACTTATCAGCATCTGATGGCAGTTAGGTTTAACACAGTTAACTGCGTTATGTTTAGCCGCAGGCCATGCATTGTCTATCCCAACTTGCTTGTATTAGTGACGTCTACAATCACTGAAATTATTTCAGTGTAGTTCATTAACACCTGTATTTTACTCAAAGCCTTAGAGACTTTCTGGTACTATCTTCATAAGTCAACAGAGCTTACGAAATGACACTAATATGTCTCACCAAAACTTAGAGCTGACAAACAAAAGCTTATTTTAGTCGCAGTTACGGAACGCTAGCAGTTACATATAACGCTTACCGGTAACGTTTAAGTTATTTATTCTTTATGGTTATGTTCACAGTTACATAAATGGTTACAGCTAGTAAATTATGAAAATCAGTTATCGACAGATAAGTCTATTAATATGGTGACATGGAGATACAATAAATGATGTCATGTGTCAAATTCAGTACATAATGTATTGACCGTAACATGGTCTGAAATTTGTCATGAGAATAAGGGATCATTAGCTGACCTCCGCGTTAAGGAAAATTTATTAGTTAGGCCAGTGTAGCTAAGTAATTAAGATTATGATGAAACTCAGTCATAAAGAAAGCCGTATGTCCAGGCGTTCTTGGAATTCAGACATGTTCGGCTGTCAGGCAGCTAATTAGGCACGTAAGGAAGTGCTCTTACAGTAGAATCGAAACAAGACTATTAGGTAACAATGTGGTAACAATGTTTTATGGACAAATGGAACGGCTAGATTTTAGCAAAGTAAAACAGGAATTTGGTGGAGGTAGTGATATTAAGGGGGGACTGAATTTAAAATAAGAGCGTGTATGTCTAAAATTCAGTCCTTCCCTTAATGCTTTAGTCTTACACTAGTGTTTTTTGTGATCGATTATCGGCAGCTGCAGTGCTAAATACGGCACCTAGACCACGCAAATTTTGCGGTTTATACCATCAAATCATCTCATCATCATCGTCATCGTCATCGTCATCGTCATCGTCATCGTCATCGTCATCGTCATCGTCAACGTCGTCGTCGTCGTCATCGTCATCGTCATCGTCATCGTCATCATCATAATAGGGAAATTTATTTTTAAACCGTAAAGTCTGTTCCAGATATAGTTTAGTACTTTCAGTTTCGAGTAATAACATTTAGAAATGTGTAGTTTAATTCAACTTCAAACGTCTGTAAGTCACTTCAAATAGATCATTATTATCCTACATTAAATTTATCATTGAACTTAATAGTTGTTTATACTCACAATCGGCCACGCAGATCTTGAGGAAAAGATCTAATAATTCAATACTGGAGCAGCTAGCCACATATTCATCGGAGAGCGAGCTAGGGGACGTCTCAAGGTTGATGCTTACATCACTTCAGCATCAAATCTATTGTGTGCATCACTTGACGTAAATACATTAGCGAACTCATTGCGTATTCCAGACGGGCTTATGGCTCGTCCAGAAACAATTCGTCCTCTAAAGCTGTTCAGTGCATGCAGATTTGAAAGAGATCTTTGAAATGACCTCTGGTTTTGTTTTGTGTGTTGTTAATGCTGTACTGTGAATTGTTCAATAGAAGTAGTTCACTCAGAACAACAATTTAAATTATGAATAGATAAATACTAGTAGATATCTCATCTGTTATTGATTGGTGTATACCCAAAGAGCATCGCCGGATAGGGAGAGGAATAGAGAACGAATCTTACGAGATGTGAGAATTGCGAAATGTTTTAACTATTTGTTGAGTAATTACTTCCAGTATATATGAAAGAAGATTGTGAACGATTTATCTTTATTTTATCTAGCAAAATGCGGAGCTCCGTTCCTTTATTACGAGTGCTCAAGTGTTGTTCATCTCTCTCTCTCTCTCTCTCTCTCTCTCTCTCTCTCTCTCTCTCTCTCTCTCTCTCTCTCTCTCTCTCTCTCTCTCTCTCTCTCCTCCCTTCCGCTTACCATTAACTCCTTCATACATACGTATTTATATACATATAATATGTCGTTCTGTGTGTTTAGTTTTCAATGTAAAATACAGCACATAGGCACCAAGAAGGTTCACTCAGGTAGTAACGTTTGCGCCCCGAGTTGTTGAGATAACGGTTTCGATTCCCGTAGACCGACTACTCTCTCTACCTTCCTCATTTCATTGCCTTGTCATGTTTTCAGGTTTGTTGTCAGTGCTGTGGTTCGGGAATATTCAGATAGATGCGCTGTGTATGTAAACTTTTTTACACATATGTTGGCCTTCGGGAAGCACCCATTTGGACATCGGGGGGTGGGGGCGTCTGTTTTTTCTAGTGGCGCACAAAGACGCGATACACAAACACATTTTTTGGCCTTCGGGAAGAACCCGTTTGGCCATCGGGAGGGGGGGGGGGGGCGGCAATCTATTGTCGTTAGTGGCGCACATATACACAATACACATACACATCACATATACAGTTATGTAAAGTTAATGCCAGAGGTTCTACTCCCATTAGTCCTGGACCCGCAGGACCAAGGACCCGGGCCTCTTTCGATCAGGGAGCTACCGAGCTGTCCCAAAAGGGTGCCCGGCGCCTCCGTGTGGCTCACCATAGGGCAAGACCTAGAGACTAACAAGCTTCCCCCCCCCCCATCTGGGCAAAGGACACAAGACAGGATGGAAGTGCATACGCCACTTACGCGTGCCAAAATGGGAAGGCTACCGATATGACCTCGGTAGGGCCACCTGGTGATCTAGCACACCTTCTACTAGCTATGCCGGCTAGTACGCGGGAGTATTAATGGTTTCCTTCAACCCCGTCCGGAGACGTATCCGATCACCCACGGGTATCGGGAACCACTGCCCCCTCGAGTCCAACCCAATCCGAACAACTCCCAATCAGGGAGGAGCTCGAATGTTCGGCCCGAGGTACCTCTAGTAACGTCAGAGGTACCACGAGTGCTAGGTGTCCGAAGCGCCCGCACCACGGCAGCTAAGGGGACGGATCCCCTCCCCTACCCTCACATTACATATACACCCATGCCCAAGGCTGGACTTGAACTGCGACCCTCAGTGTGACGGAACGCTGGAGACATACACTATAACGACCATGGCTACGAGGGCCGGCCATATGTAGACCTTCCTTGGCTCCATTGGAAAGTTGCGTGATGGCGCCCAGGCCGCTAGGTTCTCTTTGTTGCCTTCTCTCTGATTGGTGGTAAAGAGCTTCGTTGGTGTGCTGGGCAGCTGTCTGTAAAACTGTTAGGGTCTCTGCCCCGCACTCTCCTGGTCTGTTGAGTCCTTTCTGCTCATCTCTTTCTCCGGGAGGTAGTAGCTCACAATAGATCTGTGTTCGCAGTGAGCGAGGTGTTCCCCAGGGTTACATTGATTACGTATCATAGTACGCAGACAAAGTGACATGCAAAAGAATGTTCTTAAGCAGCTTTAAAGATCTGCATATGTTTCTAAATAACGCTGTTGGTAGTTTGTGACAAGATTATTGCCTTTTATGTTCATTTATTATGATATTAGGAATTCTTTCATATGTATGCTCTTAAAACAAGGATGCTGCCATCATTGGCTGCAGCAGAATTCGTTGCTAAGCCGCTTCTGCCCAGTACGAATCAATTCATATCTAAATTCAGCCAATAAAAGACATCATAATATCTTCCCTATGTGAAATAAATCACACGATATAATACAAATTTACTTTACTACTGTTGATAACTTAGCTGCAATGTCAATATAATTATTGCTCCACAATAGTACCGATTATTGGTGTGTGGATTATACGGTTTCCGGATTATCCGTACACCTCTCCCAAAAAGCATATTGTACATATATTATGCTTTCCTATACCAAATAGCAATAAACGACACGCCGCGTGACAACGGAGTACCATTTCCAATGTTATCGGCTAGCCATGTTCCGTGTAAGTAGAGCATAAGTACAGTGAAGTTCAGTTTTTCTGATGTTTATCAGCGTTTATCAACAGAGTAAGTTAAAAGGAATTTGTAAAATGGATGTCGGAGAAACGTAAAAGAACCAAATATGTTGATACGAAAACAAACATTTGAATTAATTTAAAGATATGAGATGGGCGAAGTACTCAAAACAAAATATAATTTTGTACGCCAGTTTGTGATCTGGCAAGCTTTTTAACTAATTTCGGTGTGTTAAATTGAATTTTCTCTATGACGTAAGGTTTTCTCACAAATGACAAAATAATAATTTAAAAATAGAGTGTTTATGTAAAAATCATGCGTTACAAAATGAATAAAAAGGCAAAATTTATTAATATATATACTTGTATATATATAAAATAAGGTGAAAAATTGCATTTTCGTTGGCGGGAGAGTCGCTTGCTCTGGTTTACGTTTAAGTTGTAAATAAGGAACTTCCCTCTTCAAGCCCCAGCAGTAGTCCGCTAGCAATGTTCCATCGACCCTGATATCTCCTGTCCATCTCCAAGATTTCTTGATTAAATCATTCATCTTGTTCATCTCTGAGGGATTCAAAATTATCACGAAAATAATTTATATAGGAGTACAAGAATTGAAGCTATAAACTCATATTTCGCCATATTTTGTGGCACATTTCTCATCATTCTTTCAAAGCGTAGATCTTTTATATTTCCAATAATCTTATTGACTAACTCCTTGAAAGTACACCACGGTTGCGCTTTTCTATCATTCATGGGTCCAAAAATGAGCTATCTTCATTAGCTAACTTATCGATGGTCATTAAATATATCCTCTTTTAGCTTAGCTTCAGACATCACAGAAAATTTACTGCTCGAGTATTTGAAACACGATCTATTGTTGTCCAGCGCTTCCATGAACTGTTTAACATTACCTAATTTTATATCCAAAAGAGGCATTTCTTATCAACTAGACTAGCACGAATGACGTTTCTCTCTCCTGGCGTTAAACCTTTTCTCTTAGACAATTCTCTCACTGTCCAGTGTTTAATCATGTTTCTACCGTTAGGATTTTTCCTTTTAGTTTAGACACTATAGGGGCCATTATCATGTTAATAACTAAACAGCTTCCATTAAACACTGGCAATGGTATTAACCCGTACAGTACGAAGTGCAGTCTACTGTAATCATAGTGACGGGAGTATTCGAGTTCACAATGTCGATAAATTCGATTCTTGCAATATTCTCGAGATGTTCTTCAATCCTGAATATTGTATTGGAATGCTTCTCGAATGGATGCAAGGTTCTCCTTTACGTGTGTGCTGTATTCGAAATCTTCTCGGACTGAATCAGATCTTGACTGTAATTGGTGGTCATGCGGTAGTGTAGAGGGAAGGAGAGAACGAACTGATAAACGTTCTATTCTGCTCAAAATGGAACTTGAATATATAATATACAGATAAAGGATGCTGCTTACGCGTCATGAACTTCTTTATATCTCAAAGCTAGCTAACTGTTGCCAAACAGTTCTTTATACACACGATCATAATATTTTAATTGTTAAGTCACATAACAGCGGAATGTACATAGTGCAGTTGACTATACATTTGAAACTAAATTGATATATAACGTTAACATAAGATTACTTTCCAAGTTCAGCATATATAAAACGAAGCGTTTAAATTCCTGTTAAAATGAGTTGAACAATGAAAACTATCTATAACGACTAATTTGATGTAGTTTAACACAATACGCGACATACTAGCTCACTGTTTACCCATCGAGATGTTTTAATATAAATTCGGCAAATTTCCATGCCTGCTTATCTTGACTGGATGATTAATTCATGAGTAGTAAATGTACATCTTTCATACTTTAAAAAAATATAACTATGTATATTTTCAAATCTAACTACGTTTATTCTATGGCATATATACAACACGTGTAAGTATATATATATCTATACTATTCTAACAAAAATCAAATGTTCGTTGTGACACGCAGGATTTACTGACCTAAGTCTTTTTAATCTTCATGAGATGATTTTATTGTTGTAGAATTAGCATTACAGTGCACTACAATATGTTTCTACAAGTCTCAAATAAATCTGTGGTTTTTACACAAATGTCTGTATTGGCAAAAGGTGCCTTCAATGATGTATGGGGACAAAGCGTAAATACTTGATGTGCAAATCATGTGCTTTGTTATTTTCAAGTGGACTATTTCGCCTTAACAGATCCTCGATTACACACAGTTTGCCTTAATCACGGATTTTATGTACAACTGCAAAGGGACAAGACCCACTCTCGTATTGCAAACAGTACACGTTACATGTAAAGAAGCTACAAAATGTGAATGAACATGAGCTTAGGCAATACAGTGATTGTGCTCTCTTGGCGTTGCCAGTTCCACAGCGAGCGGGCGATAGAGATGGAAGATCCGTCCTTTTCTATGAAATCGCCTAGCTGGTAAACTGAGCTCCGTTATCGCTCCGATGTGTTGCAGTTAAACTACAAACTATCCTTACATTCTATATAAAGCACAATAGCAATGCTAGAAAACACAAACTATTCCAACATAGTTGTTCTGATTAACCCAAGTTTCATCGAAATAAAAGATTGGTCAGGAATCGCCTGTAATTTTAACGTTGTGCATTTTGCGCAGAAATTTTCATCTTGAAGCAACAATATAACTCCTTTCAAGCAGAAATTTGCGACCAACATTGGTTCTCCTATATTTGAAACCAAGAGATTTCAAAATATTATATACAGAATATACAAAACCCCTATATTCTATGTTATACCTCATTTAATTGGTCAGTCTTTTGTCATTTGGATATTTACTCTTGTCTTATAAATAATAAATTATTCTACGTAAAATACACTTCTGAAAATAGTCTAAGTCAGTGGCACGTTTGGTCAGTTCTCAATGTTTTCCAGAAGAACTAATTTAGTGTACTGCTCGCCTTTTTTAACAATGTTCATCACAGAATGAGCACTCATGCGTCATTAATTCTCGACACTGAGTGAAATTTATATGTTCATAAACTTATTTAATTGGCAGCTGTTTGAAAAGGGAATACTCATGGAAGAAATATTTCTAGCATACCTATGTAAAATCTTACGAGTTTTCTCACAGACACCACTAGGCACACTAGTACTAGGCTTGTTAAGCGATATTAGCTTGAAAAGCAAGTTTGCACTTTTAACAATCATCACTTTACTGAATGCATGTTACAAAATAGATCAGCACGTGTCTGTTTTTCTTCATAGACCGTTAGTAATTCTTTTCTCTCTGTCTGATGCCTTATCTTTTCCTATCTCCGAAATCAGATATGCTACAAACATGGGGTTTGGACAGTCATCCTAATAAAATGGCTCTGTGATATGAGAACAACAAAATAATTCTGTAATATTTTGAGCGCACAAAGAAATTAACCGTAGGGTTCAGCAAATCGAGTCGGTCCGCGTGTTGAACTGTACAACGTCGCACTCGCCTCACTGGCTAGTCATCGATAGACCAGCTACACCTAGCTCTCCCGCCTTATGTTCATTCCTGTTTTTAGTTACTTCAGTCTAGAACACAGTTAAACTGTTTCTGCTATCGGTGTTCAAGTTTTGCTGTCTTGTATAAAACAAGAATAAAAATAGCACATACTGGAAGCAAATACCACAATGCAAACTGCTTGTACGAGATCATGAAGCAGTGGTGAGTAGTAGCGGAGAGGGGAGGAGGGAGTACTGTGTTGTGCTGAAATTTTAAATTGGGATTTATCTTAATTTAACCATGCAAAGAAGAAGGAAATAATCGAAAAAATGTAGGGAAATTCCAGCATTACAGATTTGAAAACAAAAATCAAAGCTCTTATCATTATTGCTTCCAAACCATAGATGTTCAACACACTATGTTCTTATTTGTGCAGTATAACAACACGTCATCAGCATACTGAGCTATATTTATATGTTGTTCGGTATGACTTATGAGAGAGCCGATGCGTACAATATATAGAATGTCTTTTTCTTTAATGCAATCAATTAATTTAATGGACATGAAATATTTCAACCGATTACATTTTACTTAAGACAGAAGCCAGTCACCTTGAATGTTAAGAGCATGGTTCTAAAACTTTGAAGTTAACATTCATTTTACATCGCAGAAATTGTTAGAAAACGCAAGCACATTTCGATGTCTCGTAACTTACGAAGCAACTATTTACCAAATGCTTTAGAAGTCTTGTTGTGAATTAATTGTTATATTCCTTGCACTCACAGTTTATGCAAAATGGAATCCGCAGACTCCTGCTCACAGCCTTCTCTATTCCAGAACTGCATAATTTAACAGCGTTCTGCGTACAGTACCTTTTACGTAATTACATAAGTGTAATGGTTCCAAATCGGATTAAATGCGAAGCCTACTTAATGCTGCACGTTAAATACCCATAGATTGCTGCAGTATCATACACAGCTCTAGTTAATTCAAAGCCTCTCCACTCGCTACAAAATCTCTTAAGGCTGTAACATTTTGAGCGGAAATTCTTCGTTAACTAAACAGTATATAACATGAGGGCCTTTTGAGTATAAGCACACAAATCTGCGTTCTTTTAATGAACAGAACAAAGTGCTAAAATAAACTGCCTATTTCACGAAATAGTTCAGTTACATTACACCATGGTTTATCCGAGAAATGCTTTCATGTTGCATTCTGTATCATCACTGGACCGGTATTTCCGTTTTGAGCACCCATTCATGGCCGTGAAACAATGTTGAGCAGTATATACCCTTCCATTATTGTTGTTACACGCATGCTTATCGATGGTGGCTCGATGTAATCTAGCACAAGGTCGCCAGCTGTTGTAGGATTTGCTTTTGCAAAACTCTCGTTTCTTATAATATTGCCCCCGTGGCATTTATCCTTCCGTGGAGTATTTTCATCCCCATTCTCATGATTAGCTATTGTACGTTTTCGAATGATGTCGCGAAAAACTGATGGTTTGTAAGTGTGCTTTTTTATTTTTTTATTATTTTTTTAACTGACCACACACACGCTTCATACGGTTATAGTTATCTTTTACACTCCCTCTTTTCCATTTGGCGCTCGTTTTTATTTTTTATTTTAATTTTTTTTTACAAAAACGTTTATAGTTAAACCTAACTCAGATAATCTATTATTTCAGTCTGAATGGCCTTCAATAAAGTTTAAGTAGTTTGTATTTGTAGCTAGAGTTCATAAAGATCACCACAGTCATTTCAAAAGGAAGATCAATACTAACAGTTTATAATCTTCTTTTAATTCGGTATCTTACACTAATTTACATTAACACTGCTCCTAGCTCCCTGACTAGCAACTCAGTCCAATTTACGCCACATATTTACTGTATCTAACCATCATGGTATATCACAATGTTAACTGCTGTACAATTTAATCAACACTTCACATATGCAATTGTATTCACAATGGTAATTGTTGAGACTCTTTAAGTTATCCTCCTGCATCCATTTGAAGAGGATAGTCATTGCAAAGGATTGCCTAACTATCTGAAGGAACACTGTTCTAAGAAACTTGTGGCGAGCAAAATGGTATTGCTAAAGATTGTCTGCGCTCCGTGAAAGAAGCCAGTCTAGATGACCAGTGTAATGGATTAAAAGCGACCGCTTTATGTCAGTAGATTTATTGGCAAAATGGTATTGCTAAAGATTGTCTGCGCTCCGTGAAAGAAGCCAGTCTAGATGACCAGTGTAATGGATTAAAAGCGACCGCTTTATGTCAGTAGATTTATTGGCATGTTAAAGAGCACTTGCGAGATAGAACTCCACCATACCGGTGGCGCTTATATGATTTTTGTAGTTGACAGCAAACTTAGTTAACAAGGAAAATATTAGAAATACTATTTTTCGAACGATGTCCAAAAAGCCATGTGCTATGCAAGAATAGGCGATAAAAGGTTATATACTGCGATTATATAGATGCACATGCCTTCGTCATCCTGAGAGGCAGGTTTAAATCGAAGGATACTCCCATTTATTTGTTGCTAAGAATTGACATACGATTACGACGTATTCGCTGCGTTGCATTAATATATTCATACGGTTATAACATAAATCTGACAATTATCTTGGAATATTTTAGAAGCTATTTTGCATTAGAGAATAACACATTCTACCACAGCAGCAAATAACAGGTAATTAGCCACGTGACAGAGAAGGTATGTGGAGCAGACCTTAGAATTGTGCTTTTACTTCCTCTCTCAGTGGCAGAGAAATTAGATACAGATGCCTGAACGAATTTCTGGAGAGGGATGCGTCTGCACTTAATATACAAGAGCTGTATTTTAATTATATAGATATAATTTAATTGCCCAAAATATGCTAGATATTTTTGCACAAATTAAGGACACATAATTATTTTATATAATGTCGCGGCAACGGGCATAAAAGTTTCGGCGCAAATAGATAACAGACGGCGGATAGTGTTTCACGGTAATAAAGAGCTTGCATAAGCAGTTAACAATAGCGCGGCTAGTGTACACAAAGAGCCGGCAAATAAAGATAGCTGAGGTAAAGGACTTGCCGGCACAGATAGGATTTCACGTTTGGAAGGTTCTAGTGATATCTTGATCGACAGATAAAAAGTTGTTTTCTTATTTGTACGAGAAACCTCTCGAATTTATGAATGAGATATGTAAGAGATTGTGACACGCCAGCGGAGAGTTGTAAAACAGTCGTGAGTAGTAAACAGTTGTAAAGATATGTAACAAGAGTGTTGTAAAAAGTGGAAGTTGAGTAAGCTGTTTGTTATTGTCATGGACGTTGGTGTTGTAGATTGTGATATGTGATGTAATTCTGCTGCTACGCAGTGTGTTTCTACGCGAAAAAAGAATATTTAGAATTTCGGTAAATGGGACTTTTAATTCTACGAATCCAGAAAGTGAATTAGTATTGGCGTTTAAGAGATAAACTCGCAATTACCTGTTTCATTAGTATGCATCGTAATGAATGTATTTTGGTATAATCATTTCAGGTTCCAAAAATTTTCTATTGTTGTACAAGAAATCAGCTAATTCTACAAAATAAATTAAAGGAAGTATTTTAATTTATTTTGCATTGTTTAAACTATCGTAGTGCCAGGTTTTTAATGATAAACTCGTTTTCAAGACATAATCTACTAAATTACCAATAGTTACATCTCTGCGTTGAACCAATAACCGTTGAAGGTGAACTCATTCATTTACCCATTGAGTTCAGGCAAATTTCAAGAATTAAGGCGATCTCTTGTGATGTTTACGTCGAGCCACACTCAGACAACTGAGAGTACTGTTGCAAATTGGCTAATAAAGTATGGAGAATGAAGTTGCGTCCAAAGTGGCTGTGAAAAAGGAATGCTTTAAAGAAATGTTACAAAATATGAGAAAATACGTGTTAATGTAAATTGTTATTTTTATTGTTAACAGATCATCGGAATTTACAATTTATAAGAGAGAATTCTATGTTGCTGCTTCTCAATGGAAAAAATCGTTATAGCGAATAAAACAAAATATTGCTTCATTAAAATAGTAGAATAATGGTGAAATACAGTTTATTATTAGTAATTATCTTTATTAATAATTATCTTAAGCATTTTTATAATCATTTAAATACCACTAAGGAGGGAGGATATATCTATTTGGTTTTGTTTAAGCTATAGTATTTTCCAACAATACATTCAAAATTTTACAAATCACAGTTTCCTTAAGGGTATATCTGACACATATTTTTCCCTCTATTTACCTTCCCGATCACATAATAGAGAAGTTATCACATTCCACCCAAGGATATTATATTGAAATTTCAACGCAAAGCATATGAATAGCTTGAATCAACACAATTTTTATTTTCAGAAAAACTTCCGTGTTTATGAGTATGCTTACGTGTGTATGTCGGATTTTGAAAAGCATAATTCAAAAATAAAAAATCGTATATATACCAGACTAGGTCTTTAAGGTCAGTAACTTCCAAACGAAGATTTTGAAGAAAATTCTTCACCCCTAACTACCTTTCGCACAGAACATATTTTTTTTTCCAAAATTTTCTGCTTTCTAAAAATTAAACATCTATTTTTCTTAAAATACCATACACTAAGCATGCTTTCTTGACAGTTAAAGTGCGACACTTTAGGTAATAGCCTAAGCCTATGTTGCAAGCCTTCGAAAGGAATGTTTTATAAAAATAAAATAAATCCCTGGCGCGAAAACCCTAAGAGGGCCAAGACCAACCAACCCGACTGTCGGCCTCACGCCCACTTACGCACGGCAGAGGTGGGCTATAATCCAACCAATACTGTGTTGTGAGCATCTTGGCATCCCCCAGCCAGAACGTTGGTTTTCATGACCAGGGCCGCTTACCTAGCGTAAGCTGCTCACTTTCCTCACGATGCTGAGTGGGCACCGGTCCTATACCCGGGACTTAAAACCCGCGCCCCATGGGTGAAACGCTAAGCCATATACAGAAATGTATTACATAAAAAATGTGGCACAAGTTATTTCAAATAACTTCTTGTGTGGTATAAGTCGTTTCCGAGATATCTGTTATATCACTGACCTGCAACACCTTCCAGGTTTTGATGAAAATAGGCTACTTATATGGCAGCTAACGTGCTGATTTCGAAAATGATAACCGTTTTCGCGTAACAAATACAATTTTGTATGAAATTCGATACGTTTTATATTTTGTGCGCTATATATATCTAATTGAAACATTTTCAAAATTTATTTTGTGATTTAGGAGAAAACCTTATGTGACAAAAGAATGGAAAGCGCCATTCAATTTATCATATCCAAAATAGTTGATATGGCCTCTCAGGTCGCAAATGTTGCATTCTGTATTTATTTTATAATTATTACACGTATTTTTACACCAAAAACAGTATTTTGAAAAATTATTTTCTGATTTGTGAGGAAACCATACGAGATGAAAGAAATAGAAATCGCCATTCAATTTAGCACATGCAAATTAGTTAATATGACCCCTCAGATCGAAAATTTTCCATTCGGTATTTATTTTAAACGTATTACACGTATTTTTACACAAAAAGGCATTTTCAAAATTTATTTTGTGATTTTTGAGAAAATCTTACGCGATAGAAAAAAACGAAAGCACCATTCAATTTAACACATTGTGGTTAGCTAATAGCACCTTTCAGATCACAAACCGGAGAGCAAAACCTTTATTTTTCAGGACAGTGAATTAATCTTTCGTTTTGTTTAATGTACTCGCAGGTCTTTTTTGATCCTGTCGGTGTGCAGTTATTCCTTGCGAATGCATGGAAATACTATTTCTTAGAGCCAGTGAACAGCGTCCAGCTGTCTATATTTGTCTATCGCTGTTCCCTTTTTATCCTTACGAAATTTGTAATGTAGTTTTTCTTCTTCTAAAGGTTTATGGCGATTAAAATGAAGCAGACAGAAAAACAAAATTTGGTGAGGACAAATCCGCTATATCCGCTAATAAACGACACAGATATAGATATGCAAAAGATATTTGTTCATGTAGTCGCAGTAAATATTGCTTTCAGATTTAAAACTACGTTTTGAAAGAAAAAGACTGCTTTTTAAATATATTTGCGGCTGTAACTGCCGTTCGCCCGTCTCTCACTGCGTACATACCTGGACTCGAAGTCGGACTCTTCCATAGGATTCGTAGCTGTTTACCGTTTACTTTCCATTGCCTTCGGCTGCTGTAACCTGCTTCCCCTACATCGACTCTTTGGGTTCTCAGGAAGTAAGGTTGAGACAGCAACTCTTACAGAACACCCGATATTTTCTCAACATATACTTTATTCGGTTGCTTTGAACTTTCGATGTGGAACCCGGGCACTTCAGATGTTTTCATTCTTAATGCGTTTGCTGCCAACGTCGATTAGATCGAGGTGCGCGCTCGGTGTTTAAATGCCAACCTCAATTATGTCGGCAGCGGTGAAAAGTGCCGGCCTGCTACGTATGTAATGTCGATTGTCAATTAAATATGTAAAACGTTAATGTTGCTAAATTTCTACTGAATATTCCATTAACTAACAGAATCATCAGATAGCAAATATACCAGGCGAGTCAGCTGCCCCTATTTATTTTTATCTATGCAACCCTCAGTTTATAGTGTAATGTGAAAACATTGACCCTTTTAGCACAAAAGCCGTTATTACCTATATCCTTCTATTCGGTAATAAACGCACCCAGCATTAATACTTACAGCCCTGAATGATGACAAAAAAGCTGCCAAGAGCTTAAATAAACGACTTTTCATGCATATAATATAAGCAAGGTGGTAATCGAATGCTTTCCCAAAGAGCAACATATAAGATGTGACAGCTGGTCAAGAGGGTTAGTTAGCTGCTGGATTATGATGATATAAAGACTAGGTTTGAAACGTCACATTGTTTTTTATCATTTCTGCAAGTTTTTGTTCTTTGTATTTTAGTTAATAACTTATTTATTGTTGATATTGGTTCTCTTGTGAGCCAAAGACACAGAATTACAACTCGATAATTAGGGATCTACAGGGATTAGCTCACCATGAAAGTTGCTTGAGCTCACACTATCAGCAGAATGGTTAAGTAATCTGTAAAATACCATTAAACCAACGCTACCATGAGAGGGAAGGTTCCTATACGAATAAATAACCTCAGATCTCCGACCTCCGCTTTGAATCTTTACACGCTTTTTACAGCTTCATACAGTGTTTTGAAGTCGTTTTGGTAGTTTTAACACAAACAAAAAAACTGAATCCTCCATTAAATGTACTGTATGAGCTAAAAACTGCCGTAATTTTTAACAGAAGCGAAAACAATCTACCTAATTCTTATTATTTTTGGCTGAAGATTTAAATCCATCTGCCATTTTGTATTCCAATGTTGTAAACTAATGTATGTGAGGCTGTTCCTTCAGGCGTGTTTAAAGGTCTGTGCAAATGTACGCTAATGAATAAAAGTTCATAAACTGGTCTAAAATTACTACTGCATCCTCTGTGTCTGGACATGATGTTTTTGGAATCGACACACAAAGTGAATGCTTTCTGCCCCTTAAAACACTTATGCACTGAATTATCTACTCTTTCTCTATAAATTGTACTGCAAATCTTGCATTAGAAGGCACTAAAGAAGGGCGTAAGTCACATATGTTGCTTAGCAAGTCGCACAAATTAAAAAAATAAATAGGGGCAGGTGACTCACCTGGTATATCCAGAGCATGTTTAATTATAACAATAGGGAGTAGTAATTTGGTATTGTAATTTGACGCGAAATGTTACATATTTCTTTTGAAATAACGCAAATGATATTTAGCGCTTCAAAAATGTAGTCAATAACAAATAAAATATTTATAAACACATCTTAATAACTGTGTTATGTTACATAAAATATACGCAAAATTTAACTCACCAGTATCGAAGATTTTTGGATGGTTTGCATTAAGAATATTTACTCTTCGTCTATCATCGCTGTTTTCCAAAATCAATTATAACAGCGTTACGTGAATCTAAGAATTCACTGCTTACGCATTTAGGCATAAAAGTAATTATGATAATCATATATGTATGACTTCAGAAATTAAAGTATAAAACATTAATTAAAAAGCTAAATCTTACGTCGCAAAGTTAAGCATTTCTAGCCACTTTCATCGCAGTCTGAGTATTTGTATCGACATCACACTCTCCTAATATGAAATAACTTCGTCATCACGTGTCCCTGGTAAAAAACATCGCGAGAATAACTTGACATGTTCAATTTTGCAAGTTATAGACAGAACTGAACAGGATATGGTCAAACAATATTGGTGAGGGTTAGAAATATCGTCCTTTAAATAACAAAAATCCTTCTTAATGACCAAGAAACATACCGTTAGAAAGAAGAAGGTTTGCTCTTTCCATTGTCATCAAAGGCATCTCTATAGGAGGTTTCAAAAATAAGTTTACAGCTCACAAAATTGCGTCGATTAGATCGACGATTGCAGTTTTCGCTCGGTATAGCACAGTCGCGGCAGCAATAGAATTAACTGACTGAGACCACGTACATACAATACAGGCTAACGGCGTCCGGATATGTTGCGGTGCATGGTGAAGAAGTAACAAGTAAGCGAACACACGAAGGGGAAATTAACAAAATGGCCCACATGACCCTTCTACCGTCATATATAAAAGATGTTTCGAAACGACACGAGCGAATATATAGAAGTAGTTGCTCAGTTTCTATGTGACAAATATAGATAGTTTTTTTTACCGCCAATATTGTCACATAAAAACGCCCCAGAATGAGTGTGGATTAGGCAGTGACAAGAACAACGCCACGTGCCTCACGTAGGGGCAAGTAGGTGACACACCTTGCCGCCTGCTGTAGCTGTTTGTAAACATACTGGCATACTCCACGGTAGCTTGCTACTATTAAGAATTTCTTTGGTTTATGAATCCTCAATAAAGAAGCTGTTTCTTGATTATTAATTATGTATGGGTGTTAAACGTGTTCCAAAATTCCGTTATTATAGTCCATGACGGCAAATAAGCTGGTGGACTTTCACTACCTTTAAGAGGGAAGTTAATGTTAATGAGGTTGAGGATGGAAGCATTAATTATAAACAGAACAGAGAACAATATGAAAGAATAGTAGATAAAGGTAACTAAAACTAAATGCCTTATGCAATGAGACCAGCATTTTATTTCTCTGTGTTTAATAATACTAAATAAAGCATTTGTAACTGAAAAGGAAGCTGTTGATATATATATATATATATATATATATATATATATATATATATATATATATATATATATACATAGTAAGCGGTTGAAAGTATTGTGCCATTAAGATTATAACAAAATGCTCTGAAGTTAAACAAATAACTATTATCATTAATATAACTATTTATACAATAAGTACATACAGTTAATGAAACTAAATTATTGCATTCTTGGAGATATTCGAATAATTTTTCTTGAATATTTACATTTATAACATATTAAAGCAAATGCTCTCAAACTGGCAACCTTCGGATTCTAAACAAAGCTGACATATTCGTAAAAGTGACCTATGCACTCGACGTACATCTGCTGGGTTTGAACTCGCTTCTTCCCAAGTAGCATGAAGTCTGGCTACCAGTTCCCCTTCTGTTTGTACAGGTGTTGTACACACTAAAGATTTCAAGCGTCTCCACAAGTAGAAGTCGACTGCTGAAAGATCAGTGGATCGAGGTGGCTAAGGGAATGGACTCCCATGACCGATCCATTTGTTTGGGAATACAGAATCAAAATATTCCCGAACCTACAGGAAAAAATGCGGAGCCACGCCGTCATGTTGATACACCATACTTTGTCTTATTCCTAAAGGAAAGGATTCCAACATTTCTGGCAAACAGTTCTGCAGAAAGGTGAGATACTACGGGCTATCTAGGTTTCCAAATAACACGTATGGTTCGATAGGAGAATCTGAGACTATACCTCTCCACATGTTTATTGCAAATCGATGCTGGTGTCCTGTTTCAAAGGAACGCCACCCATTTTATTCGGCCCAATAATATTGATTGTACACTGTAGATAGCTCATCTCTGGTCAGTTGCACTTCGTCCGTGAATAAAATTGACGTAGTAAAATTCGGATTGGTATCGCGTTTCTGCAGTGACCATCGGTAAAATTCCTGTCTTCTCGGGTAATCAGCTAATTGAAGAGCTGGAACTTTGTATGGACAATAGGGATGCAGTTTCTGTTTATATACCACCCTCAGAACAGCAAGAAGATCTCCCTTCATTTCAACCGCTAATTGTCGAGTGCTAATTGCAGGTGCTTCTTCAAATCTGTTAAGCACTTGCTCCTCAAATGACACAGTCCTTACAGACCTATTGAGTCCTGTGTGGTCTGAAGCTACCAGGTTCCCTTAAGCGCTGCTCTATTGCCATATATGAGCCATGATGAGGGACACGTCGATTAGAAAATCGTTCACGATACACCCAACGTGCGTTCGTTGAACTCATTCCAGGTCTTTCATACGTCAAAAGTATATCCGCCATTTCGGCGTTCATATAGCACTCCAATTGCTGGGATTTACTATGTAAGTGCGCGCAAAATTCTCCCTGTTAGGACGGAATGCGTAGTTTTACACTGAAGAGCAACCTTGGAACTGTCTGAATCATTAGTCAACTTTTGCACAAGTAACTGCCCTTTGCCCCATTACCTGAAAGCTGGGCTAGGGTCACTGGTAACGAGCAAGGAGTAAAGCTTTTGTTTTCGTGGCTGGTGCGTCCCAGCAACAACTTTTGAGGTTCGTTCACTAGTGGTAGCTGATTTGCCCTATCAGAAACTACAAATGTAATATTTAATGTTTCATAAAATTATACCTAACATAACTTCGAAGCTGCGACACCGAAATTCGGATTAGTTAAGTTATAAACAGCTAAACAGCAATATTCATTCGGTGTCGTTCCGAAACATCCTGTATATATAACAATTAACAGATTGGAAATAATCGTTTCTTCCACACTAGCCGTGTTTAGGCTAAGGTTTGAATGAGTAGAGCCCGACTGAAAAATTTAATGCCATAGCCGAATTTGAACCACGGATCTCCCTCTCTTCGTGCGGTTGCTCTAACCAACTGAGCTACTATGACCAACATGCCAACATGACATTAAATTCTCCAACTGACTCATATGTCATGTCGGCATGTTGACCATAGTAGCTCAGTTGGTTAGAGCAACCGCACGGAGAGCAGGAGATCCGTGGTTCAAATCCCGGCTATGGCTTTGAATTTTTCAGTCTGGCTCTACTCATTAAATTAACAGATTGTTTACCCGTGTAACTGTACCTTGAAATACCCTAAACACCAAGCTATTTTACATCCGCTTTCTGTACGTAGATCGCCAGAGTGCAAGGTCTTTTTTAAATGAATCTGCCCAGGACCACGATACAACATATTGCACTAAAAATTTCATTTTCAATTTCAAAGAAATGACAAAAAATGTCTTGTAATGTTTTGATTAAATAATTAAGCTTTATGACCAAATGTTCCTGTTTCATACTTCATTAAAAAATGATAGTAGTATATCATTATGGATATGGATTGAATAAACCATAGAGGGAAAAAAAGTTATGTAAACGTAACATCCAATGTCGCAGCAAAGACTGCTTTCAGGTTGAAAACTACCTTTTGAAAAGCAGTTATTTATTTGAATATACTACATTGAAAATAGTACAACACCGATTCATTTGGCAATGCAGTGGAACGTCAGTATTGTTCCGTGATTACTCCCTTGTCTTGACAGCTTATTGTGTATCAGAACTTGGGAGAAAGGATGAGATGAAAATACCCTAAGGGCGGCCAGAATTTATCATAGGCGGCACCACAGTCACGGTGGGTCCCTTACATGTGCAGGCAGGTTTTTGAGCCCGACGGAGTTACAGGTCGACATACAGAGGCTACTAGGTCCCCAGACCGGCCAGGCGCAGACCCTCCCCTCAACAGAGCACCGTATTTCCCGAGCACAAGCACCACCGTAGCGTAGCGCACCTCTAAAAATCGTTAATATAATTTTTGTGTCCCCTAAACATGACTGTCTCGTGTGCCTACTTTCGTGTTGATCAGTTATTTAGACGGTGCAGGACTTTTAATTAACCCTGTATAAATTAAAAGCATATGTTTACCCTATGTTTACTTATTTTCATAATATAAAATTACCTCTAATTTACAGTTAGTCGTACGTATATTCTGATGGAGTATAACACTTCATACTTGCAAATTTTCCTTGCATTGGGCAAAAAACTTGCACCATTCTTAATTAGATAATTACAACGCTGACAAGCTGCACTGTAATTCAGTGTGATTTTAATTTCACACTTTATAAAATTCACATAACATTTACTCATTTAAATGTTTTATTTCTTTTTTCTGCTCAGAATTGAAAATGCTCTATTTACATAACGCAATGATCCAACAACACGCAATGAATATATGAATATAATTATGTATGTATATATAATATTTAACGACGCTGTCATTTGCCAGAATCATATAAACGATTCCGATGTCGCTACGCAGGGGTTCTTTTGCAGTGTTTACTGACACGGGCCTGACACTTAAAAAGCATCAGTCTGAGCTGGGTTTGAATTCGTGGACCTAAGCAGGCCATAACCTAACCAAAAGAGCCATACAGAACAATGCGCAATGAATATGATTATCACACTAATTTTGGGTATATTCCAATCTATTGTCAGTTTCTTTTTAGGTGATTCACATTTTTGACTATTCAGTGACTTGAAGCTATCCCTGTAAAATAAAGTCGCTCATACTTTTCGGCCCCAACACATTCTCTACTAAAGTTCCTACTTTTGTTCTACCAGAGGTCAGTTTACTTATACTGCTGGAATGGTCAATAAACCCATGCTGAATGAGTTCCACATTATAAACAAAACTGTTATTACTAGTGAAGCTGTTACTATTATTACGATACTACTACTACTACTCGATAATAGATAGTACATACTGATTATTAAGCACCGATATTTGATACTCCTTTAATAAAGATATGTAAAGACAGCCTGTACTCTAAATTGCATACGTACCAAAAGTTTTCTGTGTGCAAACTCATGTAACAAATTTTCTGTTTGTTCATCATTTGAAGATGTTGTGAAATATTCTGATTACGACAGAAAATTCGTAAATTTAACAGAAATTCTCTTTCAATAGACCTTCTTTAAACTTCACTCCGTATATGAATGTAACATATTTTTTAAAATTTGTCGTGTTTTATCACCGTGCACAAATGTATCTCTCCATATTTTATACACTATCCTGTTATTATTAGAATATATACTTCAGAATCGTTTCATACTTCACTCATATTGAAATTAATATCATTGTTATATATTGATAAAATATTTATGGAAATTAGTTGTACGTTATATCTGTAAGTTACGATCGTAACTTGTGTTGGAATTCTTTAAAAAAACATTTTACGGCTTAAGTTCTGATCCGCTTTTTACTGGATTTACAGATTTTGCTCACCGAAGAAGCTAAACGTAATGGTGAGAGTGAGTGAACAACCCAGGATAATGCAGAAACTTAATTTAATTTGTCAGCTAAACCAGTTAAACTCAGAACTCCCTTAACGCTGCATGTTACATGAGTACAAGTACCTCCACACTTTTGCCCAACGTTTTTGCGTACATACAAAGAAGTAAGCTAGTACACAGTTAAATGCAACAACTTAAAAAATAAAAGAATATCGGTGGTTTATCTAAAACAACATTATGTATACTTCCATACCACCGAGTATTGAAAGTATCTAGGTCATATATGGCCCGCATTTGGGAGGCCTGGCCTCAATTCTGTGGCCAATCTACCTAATTCATATTTTTTCGGAGGTTTCAGGCGAATGCTGGGTAGATTAATTACATCTCCAGAATTTTCTGTCCCTTCATTTCATCTCCATCATTATTTCACATCATCTATCCTCTGATGGTCTGTTCCAGGAAAGTGTCGGCGGGTGTCTCGGCGGTGCATGGCAGATTGATTATGCCCTGAGTAAAACTTCCTCCTCCGGTAGGACGCTCTCCAGTCTCCGAGCCCTGTCTGGTGGAACCCCCCTTAGGGAGGGATCCATCCCCTTCAGTTGCCGTGGTGCGGGCGCTGCGGACCTTGAGCACTCTGACGTTATTAGAGGCACCTCGGGTGGAACGTTCGAGCCCTTCCCGAGCGGGAGTCGTTCGGATTGGGTGGGCCTCGAGGGGGCAGTGGTTCCCGATACCCATGGGAAATTGGGTGCACCCGGCCAGGCTCCGGCGGCCCGGAGGGGGCAGAGGGTTTTGTCTAAGAAGTCCCGGGTGCTTGCCTGCAGAGCGAGTAGGTGGTGTGCTAGATCATCGGCGGCCCCACCGAGGCTATTCAGTAGTCTTCCCTGCGGGGTTGACGCGCGTCAGTGGCGTATCCATTACCACCCTGTGAAATCACAGGGTGGGTTTGACCTAACCGTATTGTCCTTACGACAAACAGACCATGGAAGACTAATAAGAGGAGAATACAATCTGGTACTAAAATTAGGCACCAGGTTAGAGAATTAAGAAGCCGAGAAGGCTGTTGTTAATGTCCGGTGGGACCGTTTCCGAACCGTAGTTGGGTGAGCTGCTGGTCGTGCTCGCCTGCGGGGGAGTTTCCAACTGGTCAAGTGTAGGCATCCTGCCCTCTGCACTATCTCAGCACCTTGGGACTGCCGCGCTTTGTTTCCTCTCACCTCATTCTTGCTCCCGGCGATGCTCCACTTGAGGCATAGGTACAATAGATCAAGAGTGGTCGCAGTGGCGAATCTCCTCCATACCATAATACAATCTCATAACTAAGATTGTATTTTAAATGTTGGTAACACACTGCTTTGTTTGCTCTCACCTCATTCTTGCTCCCGGGGATGCTCCACTTGAGGCATAGGTACAATAGATCAAGAGTGGTCGCAGTGGCGAATCTTCTCCATACCATAATACAATCTCATAACTAAGATTGTATTTTAAATGTTGGTAACACACTGCTTTGTTTCCTCTCACCTCATTCTTGCTCCCGGGGATGCTCCACTTGAGGCATAGGTACAATAGATCAAGAGTGGTCGCAGTGGCGAATCTTCTCCATACCATAATACAATCTCATAACTAAGATTGTATATTAAATGTTGGTAACACACTGCCATTTCAATCGTAATTGAATGATTTTCATTGCTATGCTTCCTGACAGGAAAAGTTAATTATTGCATTGCACTTTTATGTTAGATTGTAGAGGGAGTTCTAAATTGGATTTGGAGTCTTTAACCTTGATTACTTTTCTTAATTATTAATTATGTTACATAAACACGGCATTATTTTCTTTGGGGAGCAATTATGCATTTTGTTTCAATAAGCGACCCTCCCCCCCCAAAAAAAATGGAACCGCAAGAAGCCACGTAACCCCCCCCCCCCACCCGATCTTCCTACAAAATGGTTTGGCCACGTGACACTGTGACTTGGACAAGCACACAAGCAGCTGTACAACACTATAGCGTGGCCACGTGACAAGTAATTAGCGATACCAACGCACCCAATAAACATGCGGCATTTCAAACTACGGTATTTAAGCAGAGAATGAAGTACAGTGTTTTTGACGTCCCATATGAAGGTAACACAAAACATAATACTTCTTTCTCGACTATGGGAAATCAGCCAAGTGTACACGTAGTGGAATGGAGTGTGATATGAGTTGTATATCTCAGTAGTAAGGCATCTTGGATTCTCTTTAGTAAGATGATGCTATGCTTTTAAAATGTGGTGAAAAATTACAGTTTGAATAAGTAATCTCTTAGATACAAGAATAACACTTAAATTGTACTTCTTTTCTTCAGAATAATATTACCATATCATTTAGTTTTAAAGGAATTGCTAAAGAGAGTTTGAGTGCTTCGTATTTAAACCGCCTTTGATAACATAAGTAAATATTTCCGCTTATTTGTCACATTTCATTACTTACGGTGTGGTTATTATCATCATAAATACTATGAAATATTTTAAAGTGTGATTGGTATATGTTTGGAATATATGAGGATTTCATCACTGCGGCCAAGGCTAAACCAATTGCGTCTACTTAATCTTCGGCAAGAAGGAATGAAGTTGATACAACTGACGGCGGCAGGTACAACGCAACGGGATTACTAACGTTTCAAGGTGGAGCATTCCTGGGCTCCTCCTGGATTTTCTGTTTATACTTATGGATAACTTAAGCAACATGTTGATCATCAGTAAAGAAATAGCTCTCTTATTAAAGCACATTACTGCGCACCAACCACCCAACGTACCTGGCTTGCAACTCAAAAAAAAAAAAAAATGTAATGAGAGACGGGAAAACTTAGGGTAGGACATAGTGCAACATAGCATTCGGCCTCTAATCTCGGAAAACCATGAAGAAACCTGAAATCAGGGAAACTGACCGCGATACCTTCTG
>CM060950.1:85321077-85348577 GCA_030765055.1 Mantis religiosa
CGTGTTCCACACCAGTTCTAGATGAGCCGACCTCCCATTGATTTGAATTTAGTTCCGACGCATATGCATTATCCTATCAACCAGTGTTTCTCAACCAGTGGGTCGCGACCCCCTTTGGGGGAGTCGCGAAGCCTCTGTAGGAGGGTCGCGAGAAGTCGAGAGAACTCAGTAAAAAGCCAGCAACTTTTACAAAGGTAGATATATTAAGAAAAAGTTAACAAAACGATACTCGTTATGTTATTTATACAAACACATTTACAAAAAATAAAATCTCGAGTACTCGTTCATTTTAATGTGAAGATTGCGCTTGAGTTTGTTCAATCAATTCCTCCCATTGTGGATTCGTTTTTGCAACATTAAGTGTTAAATCGTTTTCCAAATTTAAACGATTTCTTAAGTTACCTATTATTTGGACTATCGCACAAGTACGAGGTAGAAAATGGAATCAAACACTTAAAAGCCTCGGTTGTTAATTCCAAATATTCTGTTTTTCTTTTTAAAGAAAAGCAGACGCAAACCAAAAGCTAAACAGCAGATGACACGGCCGCGCGTGTCTCTTGCTCACAAATCACTTTACAATTACTCCAACTCCAAGGCACCTTACACACAGTGTGTGTGAAACAGTAGTTTCACTTCCGAATCGTTTCCCTTTATCGCGGTCTTGCTTCCGATTCCACTTGCCTCACGGCCTTTTACTCAATTGCCGTGGCCGCGGTCGACTGCGCTATTTGTAGGCCAGCGCATTCTAGGGAGAATCATCTCGAAGCGTGACGAAACGTCTCGAAACTTGTGGACCTTTCGCGGAACATCTACTATTTCCGACTGTTACCAACAGATTGTGCTGGGAGTCTCGGCCCTAACAATATGTTTATATTTGCTTGTTAGGTATCAGTTGGCCACGTATTCGATTTAGAATTATGTGTTTTACGTACTTAATTATATATTTATATCCGAATCCTAATAACGCAAAAGGCCTAAAATTTTTGTATGGACTATGTTTTTAACGTACATGAAAAAAAGGGTAGAGGGATCGCGAAATATTTTGTGACAATAGGGAGGTCGTGTCATGAGAAAATTGAAAAACATTGCAATAAGCAAAAGTCAGGTTGAGGTGAGCGGCGAAAGGGGTGGAGTACAAATTGTTTCATCTGAATGGTTGCAGACTAATCGTCACGCGGTCGGTCTGGATGGTTCAGCTGGTAAGACGCTGGGCTATTGCTCACAAGATCGCGTCTCCAAACTCGGAGATTGATGGCTTTTAAGTGTGATTAAAAGCGACAACTCCTAGTCAATAGTTCTATTGGCATATAAAATAATTCCTTTTGGACGAAATTCCAGCACAACGGCGGCACTGGTATGAACTTGACAATTAGCAAAGTGGTTAACAAGCAAAATATTTTTCACCACGTCTGTACACACCAGCTCCTGTTCATTAACCAATGAACACTGGTCGGTTTCAGGCTCTGGAGCGAAGGAAATTTTAAGTAGAGTGCTAGAACCAGGTTAGTTGTGAGGGCTGGATCTGGTAGAAGCGCTTTGGGACTTCTTGCCAATATAAATAAAATTTAATTCAGCACACATTCATGCACTTTGGCTATCTTACGTAGATACGTTTTTCAAGTGTATTCAGCACATATTCATGCACTTTGGCTATCTTACGTAGATACGTTTTTCAAGTGTATTCAGCACACATTTATGCACTTTGGCTATCTTACGTAGATACGTTTTTCAGGCATGAATCCTATTCACGATTTTGCGACGTCAAATTGCTTATTTACTATTTAGTTTTAGGCGATGTATCCAAAAGATATTTAACTTGCCACTTTAAGGTCTGGTACTACTATGGCTGAATATCTTGGTTGAATTCATAAACTGCACATTAATTTGCAGGAATATACCTATTTGAGTTTACGTAGTATATATTAAGTTATTCATAACGATGAAATATTTCTGCAAAATTGAATTTATCACGTCTATAATTTGGTAGGCTTTTTTGTCATTACAGTTCTTCTAATTCAAATTCAGTTTTTGAATTCTTGGTGCTTGCGATCTTCCCTTGTTTAAAAATGTTTTTATGCTTTTGTAATCTTCCATTTACGGAGAAGTTTTAACTCGTCTTCTTTACCCTCATTAAGAATTCTATCCATTTTAGTAAGGCTTCAACTCACTCTAAAAGTTTCATCTTCTCTGCTGTAAATTAAAAAAAGTAAAAAGAACAAAACTTTTTGTTAAATAAAGGATTTTCTCAATCTTAATGGGTGGAAAAACTTGCTTGAATTGCAGGTTTTTTTATGGATTTCTGTTACATAGTTTTATTTATTGAAGGTAGGTACACCTGCTTAACTGAGATACTTGTAATAAAGTTCTCTGCTGTAAAAGCTAATTTGTACTGAAGTCCACGCATGTTTTAGGTTGCAACAGCTCTACGTTTAGGTGTAAAATATACAGGCCACTGAAAGTCTTCAGATATTTCATATATATGTTTTGTTTCCTTACTGCCACGCCTTTACAGTCGCTCTAATATATAACACAAAATACAAATTACAGCTGAACTTATATGACCTCTTAGAAATATACATGTCATATTTACATTCACTGTATTTGGATCGGTCCTCCAATGTGACTTTCAAATCTTTACACATAATAACTCGTCACATGTTAAGACAAATGTTTGTTCTTTTCAGTCATCACCCTTGGCAGCTTTCTGAAGACTCACAATTTCTATATTCACACATTGTTCGGCTCTTTCCCCATGTTCGTTAGCTGTCTTTCTTACATCTTCTACGACGATATTATTCCCGAGGTTTCTATACAAATTATCATTAGGGATGAGAATGCGGCACTTTTGGCTGCTCTTAAAACTGCAGTAGGTTTAGTATATGTTTATTCTTCTTCGCAAAGCCCAAATCTGTATTCCATAAGTCCATGCAGGCTTCAACATTTGCTTA
The DNA here is from genome assembly GCA_030765055.1 of Mantis religiosa. NCBI lineage: Eukaryota > Metazoa > Arthropoda > Insecta > Mantodea > Mantidae > Mantis > Mantis religiosa. Next base: position 85,324,026 of record CM060950.1, read on the forward strand.
GTATCCCTTTGAAAGCTTGATAGTATGACTGGATAGTGATATGCTGTATAACTGTCAGGGACTAAGTTTTACTCGTTCATTTCTTGTGATAAATAACAAGATTTGTTTGATTTTTTGAGTCCAGACTGTTTCGAAATGTAGCAAGTTATATATCAAACTATGGTTAAGCTTCTGCTTAATATGTGCTCTCTTGGGAATAGGAATTTACTCTATTCCGAGACAGGGAGGTGGAGGGGGACGTTCGAGCCTCCACTGCTGGGTCGAGCTTTCCCTGTTCCCGCTGGAGGGCAGCATCAGAGGAATCATTGTCGGTTTGGATGTGTTACAATCGAGTGGTCAAACCAGTAAATTTGAGAGAATTCTGCACGTTTCTGTCGCTGAAGTTGTCCACTCCTGTAGGAATTTAAGTCTACTGGAGCTGCTTCTTCTCTGTACCTTCCAGGGGTGTATGCACAAAAGATCGAACTTTGAACCTAGAAGCTATACCGCTCGCAAAACTTAAAGGCATATAAACGCTGACCAATGCTCAAGCGTAGCGCTTTTGCCGAGCGTGGCAGGTGTTACCGGCGGAGGTTCTGTACATAGGACGTTTTACACGCCAGCAAAGGTGCTGGGCAGACAGTAAGGTGTTGCCTGTGGACACAGCCGAGCTGCAGGTAAACAAACAGATGAGGGCTGATAAGACTCCTAGAACTGATATGTATTACTCTGTGCGGGCTACTGTAGCCCAGTTGTGTCCTGAGCTGCGTGTGACCTTGAATGGACAGAGAATGCAGGGAATACCTCGCGCCTCCACCTAACGCGGATCTTTTGTACTCACCAACCCCAAGAGCACGGGAATGAGGTGAAGGAACCGCAAGGGGCTATGCCGCAGACAGAGGCATAAAAGTTACCTAAGAGTTGCTTAGACAAGGCTTTCTTGTAGAAGAGGAATGAACTTCACTCGTGATGGCTCAGAGACGGTTTCTATCTGGCAGGGTGGAGAACTTTCCAATGGGCAAGCATCTGCGCCATCTTCCCGACATCGGCTGAAACTGCGCAGTCATTAAGCTTACCTGAAACATCCAAGAGGAAGAAAAGTTCCTAGTACAAGAGATGATATCATTATTCGCCTAGCCAACTAGGAAAATCACGAAAACTTCATGGCCAGGGTGCTCAGTTCCAGAAATCCAACTCAGGATCTCCAGAATGAGTACATTGCACGTTACGCTGTACTATATCACTATATCACGGGTTGTATATAGATAGGTCCACTAAATGTTTGTTGTACTTAGAATTGTGTTTTCTTTTAACGTATTAAAGATTAAGAGATCTGAGAGTATATTTGGCAACGACAACAATGTAATAAAAAGCTAACGATACCTAAGAATGCTTAGCGATAAGAAATCTCAAATAGTATAATTATAAAACCAAAGAGAGGCATCTTAAAGGTCAATATAAGAACACTTCAACAAGTATCATCATCATCATTATCATCATTGCGTGGAACTCTATACGATAATTCCGAAGCCTTCCACATAACTTTCTTTTCGTTCTTATGTTCTATTTGTGATGTCATTGAAGGGACGGAGGTCAGCGTTGCACACCACACGACTCTGTGCCACCTGGTGTATCTACTGCGATGTCAACTAAACCTGAAATATGACACGAGAGTGAAATGGGAAAGGCATTCGCCTAATGAGATGGGGAAACCTGAGAAAGATCCAAGCCAGAGGATCGGTCAAACGGGGTCGAACCCACGCCCTCCCAATGAAAGTCGCACATGTTACCATGGTGTCACCTCCCTCGGTTATTCTTTATCTAATAAACTCCTTCATTTAATTGTAAGAAATCATTTTCACTTATATAACAGTAACTCCATAGTGAACTTAGTGAACATAAAGTACATGTGGCAAAAATGGCTACAAGTAGTGGAACGGAAGTGTTACATATGTGAAGATGTAATGATAGAGATACTGTGATTTTGTAACAAAATATGCTGTTGCTGCGTCCTGTCCTTGGGGATGGTGCCGGTGTTCTAGGTCTCGCGGCCGTTTTAATCGGAGCTTTTGCTCAGATCCGGCGTCACAGGATGAGCAATTCCTTTAGATATTGTGACTTTGTGGGTTCGTAGAATTAAACATCCAATTTGAAGAAATTCTAAATGTTCTTTATTTCCGTAGAAACACACTCTGTTCAATTCTTACAGTAGCAGAATACGTCACATACACAATTACAATCTACCAAGGTCGTTGACCACAACAAAGAGTTCACTTTCATCACACACCAGCTTCAATTACACTGTTTGCAACTGTTTACGACTACTGCTCCGTTTACTACTGTCGCTTGGAGAATCGCCGCTGCCTTAGATACCTCTACACATATTACTAGATATTTCCGGAATATTCTGTAACAAACAAGAAATCGAATGTTCTGTAAGAAAATCAAGATTTCACTAGAATGTTCCATTCACCTCACTTATCTGTATTGGCATGCCTTTTATCTCCGCGCTATGTTTATCTGCTTATGCAGGTTCTTTATCTCCGTGATACACTATCCGTCTGCTATCTCTCTGCGCCGAACATTTTGTTGGCGTCGCCGCACAGATACTGCTCCAGTCGTTACATGAGAAAAACTCTTTGAATACAGGCGTGGTCTCGAGCGAGGTAATTAACTTTTCATCTATTGAGGAAATAATTTCATTTTTCTTTATAAATTAATATAATTTAAATCTTTCAATTTTTGAGCAACAAATTTATAGAATACTTCGTAACGTAGATATACAGTAAACTTGATCAATGTAATTGATTTGCATTTTCACAGAAATTGTGAATATAGTTTATAATCTCTATAGGTTTATTTTACGCGCCGTTCCAACACAGAATTATACGTCTGTTCTGTAACAGTACTTTTGGGTTATGTTTGAAGTATGAAAAGTTTATAAATTTATAAAAATGATTATGTAAATATATTTAATAATTTAAATATGTAAAAATGTTTGTAATTGTGTGATTGGCCGAAGTAATAATTGTATGACGTAATATGACGCAATGTTGTGACGTGGTATCAAATCGGCCAATCACAAAATTAAGAGAGAAGTAACGATAGTTACGAAAAATCAATAATCTTGGTAGAGAAAGATTTTTGTTGTAATGGTGGAGTGTGATGAATAGTGGTGCAAGATGAAAAACATTTAAGTAATAGTTTGAATCTGTATAAATATAACCAAGTAGGAATTTATCGACATGTTGGAGTTGACTGGGAAAGGAAGTTCAAGCAAAATGTAATCTAAATAATACAATTAAATAGTTACAGAATTAGACTTCTCCGAAACTTTATTCCGAACCACGCCTGAAAAACAGATGTCTCATGACTCTTATTTAGAATAAGATAATACAATTGGTGACCAGAGGAAATAGATAGCCGCAAAAACTCACAGGAGAAGAGAAAGAATTGTGCGTCCACCATAGAAATCCTGTCCCAAATTGCGCGGAACGTGTGGCCGATGAAGATGGAGACAAATTAACGAAGAACAGTCTCAAATTCCTGTCCCAGTTCCCTTGGACGTTACACAATCAAAAGAGGCTATTTTTGCTAGCTGCTTGTCCTAGATTAATTATTTTTCTCCTTTGGTTGATATAATCACCAAACAAACTTCTTTTTCACTGGTCCACACCAATGTCATATCATTTTTGTAATCACCAATACTAGCACATTACATCGCATCATATACATATTGCATCATATCATATACACATTGCATTATATTATGACCCACTGAATTTCATACTTTCATTTCTTATGCATATTAACTTTTCCATATCAGTCCTTAAACCAGAATTAAACATATTTAAATATGTTTTACTCTCAGGACCTAAACAAAAACCATTGTTACAGTAGATAAGGACCAGTTAAATAAAACTTTCTCAATTAATTGACAATGTAAAAAGTGAGTTTATTCTCTCGAAAATAAATTACACAGGCTAGTTCAAACCGATAAACCTTCTCTCGCCGCTTATAGCACAACCAAGTCTGGTCACGCCACTGGCGTGCGTTTAAGTGAAAAGCTCCTGTTGCCTTCTGCGACTATTTTGACACACAGAGTGATAGCTGACTAGGTGAAAGACGGATAAATTAGGACACGTGGTACTCGGCCCCCCCTCCACACGCACACCACACTACCGGTCAAAAGTTTTTGATCACCTATCACATCTGTTGATTTGTGGATAAAACAGGGATTGCGTTTTGAATATTCTATCACATCTCCATCCTGATAGTAAAATCTGTATAAACATGTAAATAATACCTGCTTCTATTGTGTATTTAATTGGTTTACGATTAGAGGAGTGCTGGTGAGTTCCCAAAACAACACTGAAGTGCCTTTGTCTATGAAGTTTCTATTCGAATAGGCCTCATTCCTTCAGCAGTCAGTCTGTGTAGCAAGCAGTTCGCATTGGTTTACAGCACATTGTGCGCATCCGATTAAGTTCATGCCGTATTACCTCCTAATGAGACGAACGAAGGATATTGCAATTGAAAAACCCGCTATTATTGTAGCTATGTACCTAGAAGGCTGTTTTAGTAGGACAATAGCAAAAAAAGTTGGCGTAGCCCAAACATTGAAGCGGTGCCAACAAACTGGTGCCAATGCAAGTGTTTCTCGATCTGGAAGACCCCGAGTAATATCATATACGGAAGATCAGCTCCTATGTGTACAGAACAAATGTCACAGAACTCGTACAGCATCTAAAATTCGCGGGAAGTTAATAGTATGCGAACAGCTCCAATCTCTGTCTGAACCGTGCAACGTCGCCTTAATGAACAAGTTTAAAAGAGGTGCATAGCGGCCAGAAAACCTATATTACGGAAACAAATAAGTTTAAAAGATTATAGTAACACAACAATATAAAAACTGGAGCGTTCAGCAATTGTCCAAGGTGCTATTCATGGACGAGACTCAGTTTCAAGTGTTTGGAAGCCAGCGTAGAATGTTTGTTGGTCGACATCATGCAGAACGTATGAAGAATTAATGTGTGATGCCAACGGTGAAGCATGGAGAGGGTCGGTTATGGTGTGGGAATTTTTGCAAGGTGATAAAAGTTGTTGTAGTGAGAATTAATGAAACATTAAAGAAGGTAGGATATCACAGGATACTTATTAAAATTGCTTATCTCCCTGGCAAGAGACCTATTGGTTGTGGGTTTATTCTGCAGCAGAATAATGATCCGAAACATGCTTCTAAGTTGTGCAGAGAGTATCGCAATAGAAAAGAGCAATGTTGCAAACTGGAAAATATGATTTGGCCAAGTCCATCACCCGATTTAAATACCATTGGACTCATGGGACGAACTTGACAGGGAAGCCAGAAAACTGAGTTAATCTAATGTTGAAGATCTATCGAATAATTTACAGACGTGTTGCAGTGTAATATCTGCAAAAACACTGCAGAATCTTATCTCAATAGTTTGTGCAGCAGTTTTGAGAGCAAAGGATGGATACCTTGAAGAAGCTGAACTCTACGCCATGCAACAGTTGTTTTTGTTTGGCACTAAAAATGAGCTTTGTTTATTTACTTGGTAGTGTTATTTAGAATTATTTTTTTTTAAAATATTGTGACTTTAAGGCTTCGGGAAATTAAAAGTCCAATTGCACAAACTCAAAATATTCTTTATTTCAACCGAATTACAGTTGGAACATTTGCCGATTACATAGAATTACGTAGCGCACGCAATTACAATCCACCAGTTCGTCTATTACAGGTCCACTCCACACACAATTACGTACAACTCCTCTGATACACGTACGCAGCTTTCGAGGCCGTTCTCTAGTACGGCGCTCCTCACTGTTGCTCGCCAAGAACTGAACTGACTCGTCCACTGCAGCCCTTATATAAGAAGATCGCTGTTTCTGGAAGCTTCGCAGCTCGGAACGTCATCCCGATGGTTCTAGACGTCAGAGTGAGGGGAAAGAGACGGCTAGTGATTTTTTCCAACCATCCCCTCAGTTAGCGCTACACAGATAAATGGGTAGGCGTGGCTGAATACTTCCCGTCTGGCCCCTACCTGCCTGCTGCTGGTTCTCTCGGGAATTCCGATGTTCGGGTGACAATATTATGTTTATATTAAGTATGTGGAAGTGAAATTCTAGAAAAAAGAAAAAAGAAATATATATATATATATATATATATATATATATATATATATATATATATATATACTGGTTGGAAAAAGTGACGTCAGTATAAAGAAATGAACGGTTGCTATGGAGAGGGAAAGTCAATAATATTCTTTGTGGAAAAAGGACGCGGATAAGATGAAAGTTTCATAGTGATGAGTGTACGTGTAGGAGAGTGATCTCAAAGAAAAGATATTGTGTAATAATGTATATTCAGTGTACTAAAGAAAAAGTCAATAATCTTGGGAGAAAGATCTACGAAAGAAAGCTTCTTTCAATGGTGACCGCGAAGTGAACAGACGTGTTTCGCATTATGCAATTATTGAAGTGAACGGACGTACAATTGTGTCCGAACGTCATGTAGGAAAGATGTAAATTATATTCTATAATATAAAGAGATTAGAAACTTCATTTACAATTTCAGCGTAAATACAATTCAATTACATTGATCAAGCTCATCGTATGTATATCTACGTTACGTCGTTTTATGCAAATTTATTACATAAAATTATTAATTACATAATTATTAAAATAATTAAATTATACTAATTTAAAGAAATGGAATTATTTCTTCAGAAGATAAAATTAATTCCATAGCTCGAGACCACGCCTGAGTTAACGGAGTTCTCTTGCACCGACTGGAGCAGTGCCGGAAATCGTCTAGAGGCATCGTTACATCTGAGTGCCAAATTTGAGCAGAAGACTCGGATCGAGAAAACGTACTAGTCGGCCACGATATGAATGCACTCGACGAGAAGCGTTACTAAACAGCTACGTCGCAAGTGGGCGGAGTACCGCAGGTACAGTCGGATAACGCAAACTTCAACAATACCGAGATGCTTCCAATGTGACGTGCAGATGTAGTGCAGTTCAACACGGTGTTTCTTTGAACATTTTCTTGTGCGGTTAAAATTCTAATAGTATAGTGGCAGTTGCAGTGCTCGCTCTGACGTGTGCTTGTGAGGAGTTTAATTACGGAGACATCTACAAAGTTTAAAACAAGAAACGTATCCCATTCTGATGAAAAGCATATATATAGTTCTGTAGACAAGAAATAAAGGAGAAAATGTTACTCCTACTCCTTGAGAAAGCAACAATTTGGACAACAAAATTAGTGGGAAAGTTTGGGAGAGTCATCATGAACAGAAAATGCTTAAACAACTCGGGTTAAAATTAGAACTTCGAGGAAAAATCGAAAATCAAGGAGCAATGACATGCCTGTTTCGTCACGTCATTACTTCAGCGCGAAGAAAGTGAAGTGATTGTAAAAACAAAGTCAATGAAAGTAAACAATGTTACTTTTGCACATTAAGGTAGTGATTAAGTTGTGTAAGTGATCTCTCGGCCAAAGATGAACTACATCATTAAGTGACACTGAAAACTGATTGAAGTGACTGTGTGGAAAACTGGACAGTCTCAATACTTAGTCATCAATACGGTAATTTTATAATTACTTCTGTTTCCTTCGGAATCTCTCTCCTCATAATTAATTTTGAAGTAAATTTTTAAATGGTTAATTATTATTCTTATGTTTATTTGCACATCTTCATGTATAAATACCATGTACTACTTTATCTGAAACCTATTTACGACTCGCGTACACATTATGGATACCTGAGTTTGGCTGGGTGGTCCTCCAGAAATAAGTGCTTGTAGTCAATTTAACACATTATATCGTATGCAACATAATGTTATTATCCTTATTCAGCCTAGCCGAATACTCTTGAGAAAAGCCTGTGCTTGTAATAAATTAACATAGTTATATACAACACGTCACTGCCCGATTATAAAGTTTATGGCAAATTTTGAATCCTAATGGCTTTACAAATTCAAGAAGTGTATCAGTGTATCTTCTCTTTCAACCTTGTCATTCCCAACCCCTAGGAAAATTTAATTTTTTGAAACCTTCCACCTCTTATTTGATATTCGATTACTGCATTTCAGTACGTGTATGGGACAATGTCAGTAGGTAGGTGAGTAAAATGCTAGATTGCTGGCGTAAAACGAACTATGGAGTTCTGCGCGAAAATTTGCATAGCAATTTATGTGTCCAGATCTGTGAAGGAAAGGTAGCTTCCAATGGTGAAGTGTAACTATCGAAAACATAGTTATCCAATGAAGGTATGCTTTAATTCTCTGACGGCTGAACAGATGTCAGTGAAGCAGAAACCCACGTCTCCCGATTTCAAAAAAGGCAATCCAATACTCGAAAACATGATCAGTGAGTTAGAATATTTTCTGATTTTCTGAGGGCTAAGTAGCCATAAGTGAAGCATACATGCACGTCGAGCATGGTTTAAAAAAGGCAATCCACTTCTCGAAGTTAATTGGAGTATTCTCTGATTCTCTGAAAATACCTGAATAGCCATTAGAAAAGAAGATGCTCACGTCATCCGAGTTTAGAAAGGGAAATCCAACAAAGCATCTTACTCTTAGGGAGGAATTGGTTGGAGTGTTGACAATGTATACTTTTGTGGGGCCTAAACCTTATATCTTCCTCTACCACCTTTGACGTAAGTGAATTCGGTAGCCTGGTATTTATGCTTTAAGCCATGCTTCCAGGACCGCGATGTAAACAGATGATTCAAAGCTTATAAAAGTCACTAGGCAAAAATATAGCTCTCTAGACTGTAGTGACGTAATATATTTTGAAATGCATGTCTATTCATAGTGTTATATTTGTTGCATAGCAGAAAGAAAACAAAAGTATGTATATTTTTTGCTGAAGCCGTATATGGGAAACAGTTAATATAATCGATTCTTTTTAAAAGTCCCATCGATGAAAATGATGTTGTCTTCACACAATACTTAAAATTAGTTAGATTACGAACGCAAACAATAGGTCTAGTATTACCATTTGAAACACAACTATCGACCAAAGACAGTAAGGAGAGCATTGATCTCAAAACAGCATATGCTTCAGCTACGTTTTTCGTCAGTTTGGGAAGCTTGCTAATTCGTAGTAATTCCTAATAAGAGTAATATGGGACATAGCATTTAGCACCCTCCTGATTCGAATACTGTAAACAATCGTAACGGATCTATAATTTGAACATTTAACTAGGTAATGAAGAAGCCTAAAATAACCATGTGACTCATAAAATGTTAACCATTGTGAGTCCAATGTAAATAACAGCAGTATAAGGTATACAAACGAGCGGGATAGCTTAGGCGCATGGCTCGCATACGGGAGGTCCGGATTCGATTCCCGTGAGCGATCTACCTGACCATGGTTTCTTCCGGGGATTTTCCTGGGTCGCTAGGTGGATGCTGGGTAGGTTAATTACATCCCAAGAATTTCCTGTACCTTCGTTTTACCTCCATTATTATTTCACATTATCTGACATCTGGTGGTCTCTTTCAGGGTAGAAGTATTGGCGAAAGTCTCGGCGGTGCATGGCGGGATAATATGCTCTGGCGGGACGGACTCCGGTCTCCAAGATGGCCTAGTGACTGTTCCGGGCCCATGGTAGATGAGATGACGATTATCTTGGACCATCCCAGGTATGGGAGGATCCGTCCCCTTCAGTTGCCGTGGTGCGGGCGCTGGGGACCCTGAGAGCACTCGTGGTAGTACTGACGTTACTAGAGGAACCTCGGGCCGAACATTCGAGCCCTTCCCTATTGGGAGTTGTTGTGACTGGATTGGTTTCGAGGGGCAGTGGTTCCCGATACCCGTGGGAGATCGGGTAACGTCTGTTATCGGACGAGGTTGAGGCAAGCCTTAAATTCCCGGGTGCTAGCTTGCAGAGCTACTAGTCGGTGTGCTAAATCACCGGGCGACCCGACCGAGGTTAATTGGTAGTCTTCCCTGCGGGGTTGACGCGCGTAAGTAGCGTATCCACTTCCACCACGTTTTTATACGGTAGTTCCTGGATAAGCAGAAAAGGGCGGTTTACCATCCGTGTAGATACTCCTGAATGTATTGTATCGCCGGGGAGTTCTATCTAGTAAAAGTGTGGTGACCCCGCCCTCTGTATTGTGGTGACTCCCTCGCATCGGCCACCCTCTATCTCCTCTCATCTCATCGTCCTTCCCGGGGGCATAGGTACAAAAGACCAGTCTGGTCGAAGTGCCGAATCCCCTCTGAACAATCCAATCCAATCCAATCCAATAGAGTGATAAACCAAGGCAGTTGGGTGATTAATATTGAAGGGATTAGTAATAGTCATTAGAAAACTATTAAAAAGTTTACTATTCTAGGTATTTTGTTTATTAATCGAATAATGAAGAACACAGTAAATGCATGACAATAGAACTGTATTAACTCTGCTAGATCACTAACATCAAAAGTTAAACTCTATATATATATATATATATATATATATATATATATATATATATATATATATATATATATATATATATGTGTGTGTGTGTGTGTATAATTTCTCCTAAATAAAAAAAACCAAAATACCTTTTGTTAACGTCAACATCCAACTGCTTGGATAGGGCAAAGTTCTGGTAGGTAATAAGCTGCAGGACACTTCTCCAAGGAATAGGAATTCTCCAACGTCATCTTGTGAAATGGCAGTGCAAAAGGTGTTTTATATAAATGTATCACACGTTAGAAGTGCATTTTATATGATGGTTACATAAAAATGATTACCTAGTATTTTTGCAAAAGTTCTATCTAATGTTCTGTATCCACTTTCTATTAATATCATAACCGGAATAAGCTTTTAGTACAACGGGACACTATCTCATTTTGGAAATTATATACTTAAGTATTTGTGAGCGATAAACGTTGCACACCAGATACACCAGCGTGGGACCTAACAGGCACGTTTACCGGGAGGACTCCACATGATTTCTTTTCATGGGGCTGAATTAAGTTTAGATTTTATGAAAACCCGTGTTGACGTCACTGTCAATGCAACAACGGAAATTAGGAAAGTGCCCGCTGACTTTGAAATGGTACAACCATGTACGTATATCTCATCGATGTACTGCTTGTCTGGAAGTCAATGCATGTTTTGCAGCACTTTTTATAGGCATAAAGTAGGAATTGTATCCATGGTACTTCTTGAAGTGAAATAAGTTTTCTTCATTTGCTTAAGGAAAATTTCTGTGTATGTGTTCTTATATGTGCCAATAAATCAAGTATATATAACACTAAGTACTCAATTTTCACATACCTAATTACCTCGATTCTTTCCGATAGTGTCCATAAGCATAGTCACGAAAACCTCTCTTGTACTGAAAAGAAACGTCTCTCAGCTCTCATTTTGTTGACGTGTATAATTTAATCCAATTAATTCAAGTATCATAATAACTAAATGGAAACAAAATAACACATTTCAAGCTTTTTGCTCTTTATCGAAAGCTTGTAACACCCTGGAAAATTTTATGCCAAGAAATTTTTATATAGCACAAAATACTTAAAAATATAAAACCTGAAGGTGAAAAGAAACTTTTCATATTTTCCTCTGAAATTTAGCAGTGTATATTTAAAGAAATATTGTTTTAAATACAGAAAATAGCTGTACCTTCTAATGGAAAAGCGTAATATTTGCTGTACATTCCTTTATCTACAATAATATTACCTTATAAGTATAAATAATTCAACTCCTAGCTATTTTTCCACAGTGCCATCCTGTCACTCACTTGATCAGTTTAACTCATGTACCATTTATACACCGTTTTCGGGTGAGCGTAAGTTTTAAAACCTGTGTGATAGAGAGTACGAGATTCTAGGACTTGCTACAGGATATGCTGCATTTATTAGTGGCCCAGACTTTTTAATTGAACATATCCATGCTATTTCTAAATCTGTTTGCTGTACATGCAATATGGCAGTTGTTAACAGTTTGCGAGGAAATAACGACTTTGCAAAAATATAAATGAATTATGTGACCCCTCTCGCGAGAAGTAATTGCAATATCGTTGTTCATCAATATGCACGCACTCGTCAGGCAGTAGCAGAACAACAGTTCTGATAAAGAAAACAGTAGTGTGTTCAGTAAAAGAGTGCACTGTGTAACATCACTAAATGCAGCTTGGTATGTTTCGCAACGGAATTTCCATATCACCTCCATTATCATTTCATATCATCTCTCATCTGGTTGTTGCTTTTAAGATAAAAGTGTCGGGGGGGGGGGTCTCGGCGGTGCATGGTGGGATGATATGCTCTGAGTGAACAATTTATCCTCCGGCGAGACGGACTCCTGTATCTCAGCTGGCTTAGTGGGCCGATTCAGGATCGCGGCTGGCGAGATGCCAGTTGTGAAAGCCTGTCTGGAGTCTTCATTTCTCTGGGAGCGGCCTCCGGTCTCCGAACCGGCCTCCTGACTGTTTCGGGGCTACGGTAAGTGGGATGACGGTTGACCTGGACCCCGGGGAGTTTCTATCTAGTAAAGTGTATGGACGCCGTCTTCTGTACTGTAGTGACACTTTGGGGTCGGCCGCCCTATGTCCACTCTCACCTCATCCTTCCTCCTGAGTGTGCCCCACCTGAGGGTATAGGTACAAATGACCTATCTGGTTGAGGTGCCCAATGAAATCCAATCGAATCTTGGGAATGGTTCGCTACCAAAACAGTATATTAATTCTCTATTTTAATGAGATCTTCATTTTTTGTGCAGTAAGATTTTGTTTATCTCTCAGGCTTTACCCGTTATGCAATAGTACTCCAGAATGAAGATGAGTTTGAGGACATTACATGATAATTCAAAATATGTATTTCGTTCGTCATAAAATATATTAAACGTGTGATATTTTAATCTAAGTTGATACACGTACAAACATTTACGAAAAATTTTGCATGTGAAGGGTAGTTAAGAACGGGGAGATTTGGAGAAAATTCTTCATGTCGTATCCTTGGAAGCTGTTGAACGTAAATACTAATTGTGTTACTTAACCGACTTCTCCATTTTGAGTTGTGCTGTTTACACACACATACACACACATGCACACGCACGCACGGACAACACATATTTCTAAAAATGCTTTTTTATATCAGGGAGTCTCAAAACATGGGAGAAATATTGGTATCGAATTTTTGAGTGGAATGCAGCACTTCTTTAATGTAGGTAGTAACTAACTCCCCTGCGCAACAGCCCCTTACGGGTCAAGTCTACCGCACGCCTCTCATAGGCATGAAGTGGAGTAATGGAGGATAGGACCTGGTCAGTACTACTCTCACTCCAGCCGGTATATGCTGACTTCGCGATCAAGGGCTGCTATTTCTTAATCAATTAACTCTTCAGTTAGCCCCCCCCCCCCAGGTACCTAACGAGTCAAAGCGCACCCCGGTCAAGGTCTTTTAGCGGGAGAAAATCTTACGCTGTTATCGCGAATTTCCCGCTTGGTGTACGGTACAGAAAGTATTGTCGCACTGCTCGAACGGTTACTCTGGCTTTATCTTTGGTAATGAACCTCTCAGATAACGCACTGATTACTCCACGTGGAGTGAACACGTATCTGTCATTTGTGATTCCTGCGAATTTCATTGGCTGAAGTGATGCGTTCATCGATGTTTAGCACAGATCCGAGAAGCACAGCTATTCCCCTCTCACTCTTACGAGAATAACCAGCAAGTTATCTGAAATCCCTCCCTATTTAGGGGAGCGATTTTCCCTCCCCATAGTGAGTTTATTTTGTGTTGAAGAAGATGACGTGTTGTGGAGATTTATTTTTGGCGATGGGTATTCTCTCCCCGGAGAAATTTTATTTCTGATTTGTGAAGTCTGGATGAAGCTGTTTGTGTAGTTTTGAGTTATTTTTGGGGTCGGTTTTTTTCCCTTTCTGGAGAAAATATCACTCACTCACTCACTCACTCACTCACTCACTCACTCACTCACTCACTCACTCACTCACTCACTCACTCACTCACTCACTCACTCACTCACTCACTCACTCACTCACTCACTCACTCACTCACTCACTCATTCATTCATTTATCTGAAAGGTATCTATTACCAAAGAGAAATCCGTGCTAACCATTCGAGCAGCACGACAACAAAAACAACTTTCCATAAGAAGCCCGATGACATTCGATGCGCTATGACAATGCTATAAGTCGCGTAATGGTTCTTGAACCCTCAAAAATTTAAATGATAGCTTTGATGCGAATCCCTTACCTGGTTTCCCTGGCCTTCAATAGTAAGGATATCTCACTTCGATGGCTTACCCTCTCAAGTATCACTGGATTGTTTATTCAGGGACGTCAGGGAAGAGACTGAAATAGTCTTCAACAAACTAAATAGTTCCAGAAACGTTTTTCATTCACACACAGTATTTTAGCACGGAATTAAACATTTTGACTTTAATCACATTTTACTACTTCTACGCCTGATATCATCAACATCATCATCATGATCGTCGCTGTCATCGTCGTCATCATCATCATCATCGTCATCATCATCATCATCATCATCATCATCATCATCATCATCATCATCATCATCATCATCATCATCATCATCATCATCATCATCATCATCATCATCATCATCATCATCATCATCATCATCATCATCATCATCATCATCATCATCATCATCATCATCATCATCATCATCATCATCATCATCATCATCATCATCATCATCATCATCATCATCATCATCATCATCATCATCATCATCATCATCATCATCATCATCATCATCATCATCATCATCATCATCATCATCATCATCATCATCATCATCATCATCATCATCATCATCATCATCATCATCATCATCATCATCATCATCATCATCATCATCATCATCATCATCATCATCATCATCATCATCATCATCATCATCATCATCATCATCATCATCATCATCATCATCATCATCATCATCATCATCATCATCATCATCATCATCATCATCATCATCATCATCATCATCATCATCATCATCATCATCATCATCATCATCAAAATCATCATCATCATCATCATCTTCTTCTTCTTCTTCTTCTTCTTCTTTTGTGGAGTCATTATTACTGTCCTCGTCACTGCTTTCCAATTACAATTCCTTCTTCCGTTAGTGCACATTTTTTCCACTACTCTTGTTATATTTTATCCACATGATAGCATACCTTTCCCATTCCAATTATCAATTTGCTTAAATCATTGGTGGCACATTTCAACGACTTTTATTTTAATGGTTACATTTCTGCAAGTAATCCAGTGTTTGATATCTGCCCATTTAATTCTATAGGATTCAGCTCCGGGTGGTGCGGAGGAAGCCTTAAGATTGCATGGTTATATTCTGACCATATTTGGTCAGTCAAAAGCTTTTTCTGAATCGGCTTGGTGGCTACAATTAAATTATACAACTTTGCTTTGGTGCTATTTTCATCAAAGAAGATAATTGATGTTGTAACCAAGAAAGCATATTTCTTCTTAAAGAAGTTGAAGTTTTATATATTGTGGTAAGAAGTGTTATCTATTCATAGCACCCACTTAGGGGATAAATTTGTATTTTACATTGTGCGTAGCTATTTAACATAATTTTCAATATTCATTTCTTCATAAAAGTCTCCAGTTTCCTGTTGTGATTTATAACACTTTCTTGCACTTTCTTAATCACTCCGACATGCTCAGAGAGTAGCGATCCGTATGCATTGTCTCTTCCTTAAGGTATTCATATACATTAGCAGTCACCTCACAAGTTTAACTATGAAGAGTCTTTTCTTTTAATTTTGAAATTACAGGAGACATCACAACACTCATATATACGGCTGACAGCGTCACCATACTTTACGGTTTACTGTAATCTGTGGGCAGACCATTCACTCGGCAAATTAGGTGAAGTAAGAAGATCAACAAGTTCGCTAAATACAGGAGTAGGGAAGAGACAGAAGAGAAAGAAGGTTAGATATGGGCTCGCTTGCTGTTCTATGAGTGAAAATCACTGTTCAAGAACCATTGCGCGACTTATAACGAAATTTCCAACGACAGAACTTTAATTACCTGATAAAAACATGCGACACGTTTCTCTCTATCTTATGCGTTTTGAGGTATTTCTTTTTCTTACACTTAAGACTCCCAACATTTTTGTTTGGCATACCAACCAGGAAAACCACAAAAAATCCCAGGACTATAGTGGCCGGCTCAACGGGAATCAATTCCGAATACGGGCTTCACAGGACATTATATACTGCTCGGTTTTGTTTTACGTGTGTTAGTAACGAAATAATCAATTAGTTTAGCTCAATCGTTAAATTCGAGCGAGTATTTAAAATATAGATATGAATAATATACGGACACCAAATATAGTTTTATAAGTAAAACGTATTTTTATGATTCTAAGTTATGAGTGGATTCATCAGCTAGTCCAGTCTCCAATATTCAGAGTTGCTGTTCTGAGAGGAATCTCATAGGATTGCCTCGTCTTTCTGTAATTGCTATATTACTTATTCATAAGCATTAATGTGAAGCGGGGAAGATACTTTAAAACGTTTCATTTTTAGTTTTCTGTTTCTTCAAGTCCTAGTTCTTTAAACGAAACAGTGCACCTAATTTCTCTGCAATGAACATTTCAAAGCCACGGTAAATGCTATATTAAAGCAAGTTAAAATTATGTTAATATACTGTAATGGCATTATCTGTAATTGAATATACACGAGAATCAATTACATTGGGTGATTTTATAACCAATCTTGTGTAAGCAATGACTGCATTTTTGGTTGCGATACAGCGGTATCATAAGCAGCATTGAATAGAATTTGCTAAAATGTTATGATTTTTCTAAAATCCATCCCCTTGAAATACTGCGTATAAATAAATTATGGAAAATTACACTGGTCAACAAAGTAAAAAAAAAAAAAAAAAAAAAACTTTTTTCAGGTACAGAGATAAAACATGTTGGACCTAACTAATTTGGGCTTGCCGATTCTGAAAATGCAGTTAGATTTTTATATCGCCCTCCAATTTTATGCAATGGAGGTTTTTAAATTCTTACATCTAAAAGCAGACTAGTGTGGTCTACACCATATTTATAGAATATGTAACATACCTAATGCCATAAAACTATCTAATCTCTCATATAACCTTGCCCCGCTGAAATGTATCACTCCGCGTGCAACTACCTTTCCCCTCATCGTAATTCGCTAAACCTGCAGTAAACGTCATAATTGCCAGGAAGATAGATAAAATCATACAAATAAGATTATGAAGGCATGCAAAAATAAAGAAGTTTATAATGAAACTGAGCAAGTTGAAACTGAATGAATGAGCAATGAAACCGAAACAAGTTTATAATGAAAGGCGTTCGGCCTTTTCCACTGGGATTTTTTAAAACGAGCACAAATACCTTGCAAAAATGCTTGTCTTTTAGTGTTAAAAGTCGTGTCACGGCATACTTGTCGTGTGCTCTTCATTCACCCAAGTCTCGTCAAGGTAGTATATTTTGCGACTTGTATCTCGGTACAGTCTAATTGTCCTTAAATAACGTCTTCGCCACACAGCAATATCGCCCCTGGAGTGGTAAGTTTTCTTGTTGTCTCAATTTCATGTCGCGATGTTCCTACGCATCTAACACACCTGAAAGTTCAGAGCACAGCTGTCCGACCTCTCTCACTTATAAAGACGGATTCTTCTCTGTGAGTGCATTAAACACATGCATCCCAATTATTTTTTCGCCGCTTTGTAAAGGCATTCCTTTGCGATGCTTCAGCGAAAAACTGGCGGTAGACTCTGCCATTATACATATAATGAGTAAACGCGCAATAAACGACCAATAAAATAATTTCGCTCTCGCATTCGGCATAGCACACCGTCGAATGGCGATATATGACTAATCCAGTTGAAAACAAGATCACTGATAAAAGTCATACAAAAGAAATATGTCACCACTAAGGCTAAATCACGTGCTATCGTGCCATGTGCTTGAAAGCAAAGGAACCTCCTCTTTGCTTCGTTTAAGAATTAACATGCATTTCAGATAAATCAACTCTGTTGCGTAATATATTTCATTAAAACAGTTACGAAAATATAAATTTGATAATTCTCTTCCAACATATAAAGATATATCACCATGTCAAATAACGAACTAATTTTTATGGCACAACTGTCTGCACCACAACAGCAGCCAATGAGAGGTGATAAGGTCACGTGACCGTTAAGAGATACGCGGCAAGCTTATGTGAAAGAAGGATTAGTGTCATGGGCCTAATATACATTTTTACAAGAAATATTGCAACATTCATTTGCTCGATGACGATGTTGATGGTGCAGGGTTGAGTCTTTTTCAGGGTAACTTCCTTCTATGGAATATATATATATATATATATATATATATATATATATATCCTTCACGCTTCAAAGAACAACAGTAGTTACTTAACATTGAAGGGTTCCATCGACCGTCATAGCGGCTTTCCATTCCAAAATGTCCGCCCGCCTCGTTAGCGCAAATGGTAGCGTGTCTGCCTCACGTTCAAAAGGTCTCGAGTTCGAATCTCGGTCAGGGCGAGTTACCTGCATAGGGTCTTTTTCAGGGGTTTCCCTTATTCTAAAAGACGAATGTCGTGTAACTCAAAGCTCCATGGGCCCCGGACTCACTTGAGCATCATTTCAACCATTTCATTCATCGTCCGATATGACTTAACGTTGGAGGACGTAAATTACACACACAAAAATTCCAAAATGTTCTGATGGAACCTTTCTACATGTTCGTCACTAACCGCTCCCAAATTGGTAGGGAAGAAATCTAAACGAGAATGAAGTGTATTTTTAGTGACTTTCGGCATCTAAGATTTTTGAAGTTTTCTAAGAGTTCCCACTAATATGTCACTGTTTTATGCTCTTGTATTCGCTAGGGAACCATCAACTACATCCTTAAAGCAACTCCAGGCTGCATGTTCTGACTTAATTTTTCTTCAAAGTTCCTAACATTTATTAACTTACTAATTTGTTGCTCAATAAAAATCCACTCTTTAAATTTAGTGTCACTTAATTCAGGGAGCACTTCATGTAGATACGTGAAATCATTAGCATTTTTTGCCATTCCCTTGACAAAATTCTTCACAAGGCTAAGCTTAATATGCAGTGCAGGAAGGAAAACATTTTGAGAATCCACCAAGCTAATATATGTGTTTGGAGGGTTTAAATACAAAATGTAAAATACACTTATGTTACACATTACATTTAAAAAGTAGTTCACATCAAAGCTAATAACAAACACGACCACTGCACTAAATTTTATCACACTAATTTCAAACAAAAAGCTCTTAATAATATACAGTAAATTCATCTATGTTATATAACTTGCAGGTCATAACTTTTAATCCTGACTTGATGGACAGTTTCTGATTTCACATTTTATGTTACATTAGAGTATAGGATTATGTTTTATATGTACTTTGTACCAAAACCACTGTTGACTAGTGTTGTTATATATTTGAAAGAGGTGATTTGCTCTCTTACCTAGATTTGCCCCTCTTGATAGAGATGTCCTTATGTGTCAAGTCTGCCTCTGTCTGCACTGTCCTTCCATAGTCTATTATCTCTTGGCCAGACGCCACTCCGTCTTCAGTAGTTCATAGAATCCTGCTCGTTAATACTCTTTTTACTCCATTCTTCATTTTCATTATTAATCTTTCACTGGCCAGTAAAAACATGATTACAGTCGATCATACCCAGGCAATAATGTCCTGTGCAGTGCCTTAATTTTCACTGGTGGTCGGTCGGCCGTCGCTCGGTTGTTCTTTAGAAGAATGCACGTTGCTGCCGCGTTAGGCCAGAGAAAAATAAGGTACTCCATGTAGCGTTCAATCCATCATTTGGCTGTAAGGCTACTGTGGTAGAATTGTTACTTTATCTAGGACTTTTAAAGATTTGCTTTTAATGAAAATATGTTCTCTTAAGTGTTAATAGAGCATTGTTTTATTAATTCAATTCCGTTCTATTATTTGTAAAATATATATTAACCAAATTATCCTTGGAGTAATCATCGGATGTTTAAAATCTAAAATATATCGATTCGTCCCAGATCCTTCTCAGAAATATGTGTAAAGCAGAGAAAATTCCGAAGTAATTGTTATCTTAACGAGTAAAAAGGATTTATCTACATTAAAATAAAGTACTCGTAAATAAGGCGTATTTGACGTCATAAATATAAAATCACCCAACTTTCCCCCTTTTGTACAGTTTACTTTGACATGTAAGAAGCAGAGCCCATTAGTGTAGAGTTCTGAAGTGTAAATTGTAAATATACAAAGTCATAGTCACGAACTCATAGTCATGTGACTGAGGTATTGATCCAGACGTTTCCTGTTCTTCGAAACATGAAAGAGAAGCCCAGCGTATTTTCGAAATAATCCAGAGACGTTCAAAACATTTTATTTCTTTTGTTTTCTAGAAGTTTGCTCAAACTTGCATGGGGACCAGGTAGTTATGTGTATGTTTTGTGTTAAAGGAGGTATTACTTTTTATTAAAAACAAATTGGATAACAGTAATTTGCTTCAAAGAAGTAAGGGATTTTATTCCAAACTCTTAAATGACAAAGACCTCTTGAATATAACAGTTTAAACTGAATATTGTAATTTACAGACCACTAATAACTCATTTAATGTAATTGCGTTCCAAATTGTATTACATTACTAATATTCAAACATTCGGGAAGATGGCTAAACAGATTGTTGTCAATCAGAGAATAAATAAACTTAAAATGAGTTATCAAAATCAGTAAATGCTATCTTTTCACTTTGTGTAGAAAACATTTTCTACACTACTATTCTACATGTAAATTACGCCTAAAATATTAGACACAATTCACTCATCGAACCGTATCTAAAATACAGCTAGCTTAAAGTTTGCATTCCTAGAAAAATGCTACTGGGGCTAGGTTACAAAGAACCAGTAAAAGACTTTGAAGTTTAAAACTGTTAAACAAATATGGACCAGAGGTGATATTTGACTTGCATTAATGTTTGATATAAGAAAAAGAAGCAGATTGATAATTACTTGTCTGAAACTTTTCGGTAAGCACGCAGTGAAACAGAAGGTGTGGCTATTAATAGAAAATAAAGTGAAACTAGGTATTGCACTTACATTGAGAATAAATGTCTACCCAAATGTTTTTGTTGCGCTACGTTCTGAGCAGAAAACAGGATTACTTTATAGGTAATTTTGGCAGTTAGAACAAGTGGTTAAATTCTAAGACTGAAGTATCAATTTTTGTTGTTTCGAAACAAATAAGCTAAGAACCTCCGTTCTTGTTTTTAGGAAGTCTGTAGCAGCGTGTTACACAATCTGCATACCTTTCATGTCGAGGTTTTTGCTCACTGTACGTCTATCACGGAAAAAGAAACTGGCATAAACTGACACATTTTTACAATGGCTATCCATGGCGACAAAAAATCACTTGGGTTAGTTTTGATGAAATTATAATTATTTCTGATTTTCAGCTGGAAAAAAGCTTAAGGGAAGTCTACAGTGGTTTCATTCTGTTTAGGCCACTCAAGGTTATACACGTATGTATATCCCCACTATCGCCATATATGTCTCTACAGTTACCTCGCCTGACGGTGCGTTGCTCTACCCTCATTGCTCACTCACAGAGAGGACGTTCGCAAAGCGGGAAAAGTGAAGTTATTTTATTAAGGGCACCGAACTGCAGCGGTTATCAGCGCCCTTTAAAAAATCGTTCATGGCGAAAGCCAGATATAAATGGTTCTAAAACTTAATACAGGTGTAAATAAACTTTTAAAAATGCATGTACACAACAAAAACAAAAAGACAATAAAAAGAAATATACGACCAAATAGGAGAGAAAAAATAAATAAAAATATTATTCACTAAATTCTAAAATATAACTTAGAAAATAACTTAAGAACCTTCTCCAACGCTTTGTTATCATCCGCCAGCATTTCTGCAAAGTTGGCCGGCAGCTGCAGAGACGTCCTAAGGTGTAAAGTGGCAAAGAAGTGACCTTGAACGGACTGATGAAAGTGAAAATACGCTCTATGCCAACACTATTAAATTTAATCAAGGCTTCGCGCTGATCATTCGTGAAGCCTTGATTAATAACGCTGATGTGCTTCTCCCTAAGGAGTCATTTAATGCGCCTCATGCTGAAACCTATAGCGAAGACAAATTGTCAGAGCATCATTCAACGAAGAAGGCTGTATGAAATCAGCCACTGTGAATAAAATTGTCTTTCTGTGTTAAAACTGTAAATTTAATTACAGCTCAGGCACTGTTTCAAAACTTTTTTACAATCTGAGAATCGAAATTTTTGAATTTACTATGCTACTGGCAAGTAAAGTGACTAAGCAGCGGCAAAATGTTGCGTGGAATATTGCAGCTGCGGAAAGAAATTCACATTTTTATAACAACTCAAGGATTGTGGTTCCAATTTTTTATGTGTGACTTGACTTTTCACCTCAACGAACTTAACCTTAGTTTACAAAGTAAACACAATATATTTATGCGTTTAACAGATTGTTTGAACGCATTTATGGAGAAATTAAAAATGTGGCAAGGCCATATAGAACAAAAAGAACTACTCCATTTTACATCTTTAAAATCAGTTGTGAAAGATTTTCTGCATAATAAATGAACGAGTCAGTGGGTGAGTGAGTGAATGAATAAGTAAATAAGTAAGTAAATAGCCAGTTCATCGCTAAAGGGTAAATGCCTCCTGCTAGTGCAGGGAGTTGCTGCTATGAGCTCATTAGGGTAGGAACTGCTAAGAGCATCATGCTTGCTTGTCGGTACCTCCTTATCAATTGTGAGGACAAGTAATGTTCGATGCTTTATATACCGCGTACATAGATCTATATTACCTTGTTTTATATTCTATGTTCTATAACCTATGTTCCACTGAGCTTAAGGTGATGGATCTGTGATAGTTTTATAAGTTATCCATCATCTTAAGCAGCTTGAGTTTTGTAATTTATGTTGATCCTACTTCTCCTTGAACTGCACCTAAACGTAGAACTCGCACTAACACTAACACGGACACTTCTGTTGTAAACTACGAGGCGGTGTATTTGTGGGTGGCTGCTCTTTCCAGTTTTCTCTACGTTTGTCTGTCTTTACCTTGTCTCGTCCATAGTGTTCCTGCTGTCCTAAAGCCGTCTGCCCACCGTCACTTCGGTCTCCCTATCGATCTTGGTCCTATTCTCGGATCCCATGTTGTTGTTCTTTCGGTCCATCGGCCGGGGTCCATTCTAGCGACGTGCCCTCCACAACTCTATTTTAGCTGTTCCGTCCGTACAGCTGCGTCAGTCATACCTGTCTTCTTTCTCATATTCTCGTTTGATGTCCTGTCTCGTATTGTTATGTGCAATATTTTCCTCTCTATTTAGCGCTTGGCAATTATGAAGTATTGTTTTTTTCCCCTTCGTTAGAGACCAGGCTTTACTGCATAATACGAAACAAAAATAGATGAGTGTATAAGAAGAACCATTTGAAGTGTCCTGAGCGTTATTTTAGACACGGAGTAGCGTTTCGGATGAACATCTTCTGTCTGTTCTATGCTTAAGTTCATTTATTTGAAGACGATTATTGAAACACTAATACTTAAAATGAAATCAGCAAGGATAGTAATCGTGTAAATTAAGGAGGTATCATTATGAGTACGCCACTGTCTATCAATGTACGTTGTTAACAATTACAGTTCACTTTTCAGATAAATTCTGTTGTTTATTTTTGAGAATACAGCATAATAAAGTTTAAATATCTTTAGCAGCATAGGGGAAATAATTAACACTGCGTACTAAAATTGGATAACTAAACAAAACGAAGGTAATAATAAAAACCTGGCGCGACTGCCCTAAGAGGGTCAAGGCCTACCAACCCGACTGCCGGCCCCAAGCCCACTTACGCACGGTAGAGGTGGGCGATCATCCAGCCGATACGGGGAGGAGATGTGGTAAGCACCTCGTCATCCCCCAGTCGGAACTTTGGTTTTCGTGACCCGGGCCGCTTACCTAACGTAAGCTCCTCACTTTCCTCACGATGCTGAGTGGGCACCGGTCCCATACCCGGGACTTAATTCCGCACTCCATGGGTGCGATCGAACCTGGGCCGCTTTCCGTGGCCAGGGACCAAGGCATGCTGCCTTAGCCCGCTACGCCACGGCGCGGGACAAAAAAAGGGTAATAAACATGTTAATTCTACAGAAGTGCTTTCGGCAGCTTAATGTTTGACTAAGGTCAGTATAGTGGTGAGAGGGCGGTTTCTCACACAATGCCAATATGAGTTTTTTTTAGCATTGTCTTTAAGCCCTTCACTCATATTATCTGTCATGAACCCTGTTTGAGCTATTCTAGGCAAACCTTGCGTTCAAAAGTATTCACTTAACTAAGCCCCATAAAACCTTTCATTCCAAACCCGAATGTCCGCCACTATGGCACACGTCACTTGTTTGTTTACGTGCTAGGTAGAAGGAAAAGGGAAGGGGTAGGTGACTGTAGGGGTAGAGGATTTCGCACTTCGAATGTTC
>CM060950.1:85353577-85443577 GCA_030765055.1 Mantis religiosa
ATATAGGACCACTTGAGCCTTGAAGATACAGTATCTTAGCCAATCAAAGGTACAGGCCTGGATCGTCACCTATAGCTGAGAATTGAACTACTACTTCTGGTTCTAGAGCCACGAAGAAAACCACGCTAATCCTTATTCGAATACTTCGCCATCTAGAATACGATTAAATCTCACTTATACGTTACGCACGTCTACGCTAAATTATACTTTTGCAATGTTAATCTTTCCCTCTAAACTACGTGAGTATTTCTGGTCATCATTTACGAAATATAATAATTTACTTACTGATTTATACATTATCTTTATGATAACTTAATACTCAGAGTGGATAGTATCTACATAGGCGTAAAGAAATGTAACAATATGTGCAACACTATCAAGTATTGCTCAGTTTTAATGAAGAGTTAACTTAAAGGTAAAACATCATGATAGCATCATGTGATAACAAATATGATAACTTCATTCACCAATATTATAACTTCTTAATGTTTCAATGAACACAATCCTGAAGGGTGTTGCATTTTCGCCCGCCAATATATATACACGGTGCGTTCCCTGAGCGACCGGAACGCTTCCCGGCCGCCTAGGGCTGGGTGACGAGTGGTACGCCTGCCGCCAGAGAATAACACTCCACTACTGCCGTGCCAGTCAAGTTGGATCTGTGGTGGGGAAACAGTACTGTGTATGTGTTCGAAGTGACATTGTGTTGTCTCTTGGCGATAATTTGTCCATTATTAATGGTGTTCAGTAAGTGCGCATAGAATTATCGGTCCCATATTTTTCGACACAACAGTTGATTCACACGTTTATGTAAATTGCATTTTATATATTTTTCCCCAAACTGTAACAAGAGATGAACGATTGTGTGGGTGGTTTCAGCAGGACTCAGCTACAGCGCACATTGTTGCAAATCCTATGCATGAATTCCGAAGTGTGTGTGATGACAGAATAATTAGTCGAGGATTGTTGCCATCTTGTGCCCCTGATCTTTATTTTAATTTTTAAAATAAATAGTCATCATCAAAACGCAAGCATATTATCATCAAATAGAATTCTTCAGCAAAATTCTTCATTTTTTTTTATTTTTTTTTACATGTGATTTTTATTTATGGGGAACGTTAAAGAATAAAGTGTGGGCATCCAACCCACACACGTTACAAGAATTGACGGACATCATGAGAGAAATACAGGCAATCAGGCAAGATGAACTTCTTCGAGTGAACCAGAACTGTTTTCGGAGAAATAAGGAATGTATTCGCGTGAAGGACACCATTTTAAGCAGCTGTTGTGATTTCTGGTAAGCCTATTGCAAATTAGTACAATAGCCAGGGTTTCGTACACGTTATCTGCCGGTCATTTAGGCGTAATTTTGGCGGAGAGCACGCCGGCCCGCACCCATTACGGTGCCGCCGCGGGGCGGTATGGTCTCTTAGTGAACGCATGGTACATAATATATATACACATATATAAATGCATACATGCATACTGTAATATATACTGTATCCTTGCTGTTGAACCACAAAGCAGTATCTATGTTGTGCCAGACTCAATAGTTTCGGAAAGCATTATTGCTACGTACTAGTCCATCAACGCAAAGTAAGTCCCTGAAATGAATGCGCTACCCTTACTCAATGGGACAAGGCCAGGGAATGTATATGACAGACATGCTACACAAGGAGAAGCATTAAAAACATGCACCCTATTCACTCTGTTTACTAAAACCGAGAAGATTCAGTAACAAAAGTAGAAGACGTCAGAATGTTTTTGAATAATTTCTAACTGAACTGACATGGGATGTCATATACTATCGAGGGAGGGTGTAGGAACCTTCTCAAATCCCCCTGCGTCTCATTCTCCGTGTAACTGGACTCCGGCATCCGTCGATTTAGCACCTCGTTGCTACGCCGTTTACTGAAGAATTCTATTTGATATTAATATACTTGCATTTTGATGATGACTATTCTCCCTGTAGATATATTTAAACACGGCTAGTCGGTAGAAGCATTAAACTCACTTCAGGTTATAGTCACGGATGAAGAAGTTTTGGGAGTTGTTCAGGAGTTTTAAATAATTATGTTGGTAATATTTTAAAATCTTTTTCGAATTTAATGATTTATGAACTCCTTGTGTTAGTTGCATCAATACACAGATTTCACACATACAATAACATTTTACAATATAATCACGAGGATAAACCTTGGTTACTTCATGACAACCAAACAATTTTTAATCTCGTACTCTTATTTTAAACATTTTTAGTATTCAAACTTCGTTTAAATAAGCAACATTGACTGAAAATAACTGTTTCACCTGGAGAATTTCTTTCCTGTGGTATACTATACGCGTCACCAGTACGGACGGACAAGGTCGTTCTTCCCCAGGTTGTACCTATCTGATGATAAGTATGATGATGTGATGATGTTAACCTAAGTGATGAAGGTGTTTGTAGTGTGCGTGAAGCAACTCAACTTTAGGAATTGCACAACGATTTCTATAGTCACAGAATCTAAAATATGACAGCATTTCTCTGAGTCTAAATGAGACTTATTTATCGACGCTCCTTTAAAACCGTTTAATTTTTCTCGAAGGCCTCCTACTCAAGCTTGATGTGCTTTTACGTTTCATAAATCGATGCCAAAATTCTATGAAGTGGGACCACCGGTTTTATTTCCCTTCCAAATGGTATGGATTTTACACCCAAACAGGTTTTTCGTTCTTCGCCAGGTTAGAACACGCGAACTCAGGACTCAGAACCTAGCATGATGGATCGTTTAGTCGATTAGTGTGTGAGTGTGTGGAGAAGGGAATAAAAGGGGAAGCAAATGTATATGACTTATTTTTAATCAGTTTAAAGCACTTTACCCATTCTGCTTTTAAAAGAATCATTTATTGGTTTCTTACATTAAATAATACACAATTAATTGGAGTAGTGAGGTAATAACAGACTAGGTTCCATATAAAATTCAGCTTTACGTTTTATCCATTATATTTTATTTTAGCTGATTCCCTTTGAAAACTTACAGCTGAGGTTATACTGTTCATGAAAATTTAGCATTTGTCAGTACCACCATTTCTGTATACTTCATATGAGTACTAATTATCGAGTGCGAATACTCGACACTCATGCAGTTCCTACTTCTGAGCCTTCCAGAAGTAAACTATTAACGCAAAGCCTCCTGTAAGCCTATCTTTTCTACTATAAAACATTATATTTACATATACACCTATATACCTGGTGATATATACCAGGTGAGTCAGCCGCACCTTATTTTTTGGAAGATAGACCACCCATCAAACGGCATGTGCGCCTTAGTCCAGTTTTGCGCTTACTAAATTGTATTTCTTGACGTTCTTAGAAAGAGGAATGCGCAAAATTCAGAGGAATAGCGGGTTAAGTGACAACACGTACTGCTCGCTAAAGTACACCTCAAAAACATACAATTCCTTTACTGAGAGCAAATTCTGGTTTCCAGACGATTTTGCAAACTTTATATTTGAGTATACATTGCAGAGTAATTCAGTAAACGCCTCGGAAAAAATGGACCTATCATATGATTGCACTAACAACGACAACAAAAAAGAAAATAGCGGATTCCTGTGCTTAGAGCAAGGGTTGGCTGCCAAAAGTTAGGAAAAAATTAGAGACAGGCCTCATTCATCATGGACCCGTACATTCAAAATGGGCATATTTATTAAATAACTGTTTATTTACATTTTTGCTTAAACTACGTCTCGTGCATCTCAATTAACAGGCGTAAGAGCTTTTGCCATTTATGTAGTAATATTAAAACACCCAGCAAATCATTAAAAGTGTCTTAAAAGGCTAAATTAGGCACGAGAACTCTCAAGGTGACAAAGGTATAGCGCCAGGCATACCAGTCGTACTACTGAACCCAGAAGGTGCATTCACGAAAGTCTCGAAATAGCTCAATGGAATTATCACGTCTCCTGTGCCCTAACACCCAATGACACAGGTTTGAGTCTCGGCATTGTAAATACTTTTTTATGTTTATCAAAGCTTGAAAACCAAATTCAGAATAATTTAATTATAAAGTCCCTGAGGGCGTGCATTACCCAAGAAGGTCATCAGTTCGAACACTTGCTTCGTTAGAAGAGTCGTGTTCCAAGAATAGAAAAAAAGGCCACAAAACATATACATTTCAAACGACAATTTTAATAGCACAATAATTCTATGTCTGCAAAATTGTGTTTAACTTCCACGTTAAACACTGATACTGTAATTTACATGTTTTATGTGTTCAAATTGTGTATAAATGATCCTCATTTCAATTGCACCTACCTATGTGTGTGTTTAAAAACTACTTACTTGCAGTTCACCAATAAAGAAACATCAAACAACACCATAAAACATAAATAAAACAATTAAAAATAAAACTAATAACAGTTTTCAGAATAATAATTGCAAATCGTGAGTATTACACAGTAAAAAATTAGCATCCCTATGCAGAGGATTCGAACCACCGTCACAGCAGACAAATAAGCTTGTAGTTCCACGCTCATTCCAAGTGAGCTACGTAGTAACGCGAGAGGCAAGCATTACGTCTACTTTTTGTAATTTACGTACTTCAACGTTAAGTCATATCGGACCATGAATGGAATGGGTGAAATGATGCTCAAATGAGCCCAGGGTCCATAGAGCTTAGAGTTACCCGAAATTCGTCTATTAGGATAAGGGAAAACCCTGGAAAATACCTTATCCAGGTAACTCACCCTGACCGAGATTCGAACTTGGGACCTCTTGAACGTGATGCAGACATGCTACATCCACGCTACCGAGGCGGGCCAGTACGTCTAACATATAGCATTCGCTGGTTCCAGTGAACAATTGCAGACGTGCAAACGTCAGCTGTTTAATTACGAATATATTACAGGCTATGCGAGAACATCTATATTAGTACTAATTTCATTGCATGCTTAACATCCGTATTAAATACGCGGGTAGAACCTAGTGCTGGGGTCGATGTTTTCATGTTGGATTATAAAATGCGGATTGCATAAAACTTGAGAATAAGGGGCAGCTGACTCACCTAGTATTAACACACTTATAAATTGAAAGAAATTCGGAAAGAGAAAGACAAACAGACGGGACACCTTCTCTAAACTGTGTAGAGTTTGGGATTATGCGTGTAATTTCAAACTGTGAAGGTAGGAAAAGAAACTATCCTCCAGGTAAATGGTCAGTCCATCTGCTGCACTCCGACTTTAATTACTACATGAGAACAGAACGAACCCTGAGGTGCCTACTTTGACGGTGTTTGTGTTTATTGTTTTGTTATCCTGTGATTGAAAAATAATAAAAGTGTATAATTGAGTGAGCTCAAAGTGTTTTTCTTTGAATGTTAGAATAAATCAGTGAAGTTTATGTTATTCCAATATCGTGTTTTTATAAGTCAAGAAAGCTAACAGAGAAGTTGAAGTGGTGAATCAGATAAATATTTCCCTACTTGTTTCAAAACAGTGCCAAAGTTTGAGCATTCTCAAACTCGGTTGTAATGAGATACAATGTTATGGATTGATTCCAAAACTGGTTTCGGAAGCTGTTGACGCTTGCCAAGTTTAAAAGATTACCAATAATGAAAACGATGTATATGCAGACATTGCCGATGCAAAAAACTTAAATAAACTGCACTTTCTCTGTGTCTATATAAAGCAGAAGCAAAACACGTAAATTAGGCTGGCCGCGTAGCACAGTCGGTGGAGCACCTGCCTACTATGCAAGGGGTCCCGGGTTCGATTCACTGCTGGGGGTGGGAATTTTTCTCCAACCAAGATGATTCCCCAACTTCCCTTAGAATTTGGAAGTATGATTGAGAGTGTGAATGTGTGAGTAATGTAATGATTAAAATACAAAGTACAAGCAACCCAACGTATACGAGTTCACACCATCGATATGTTCCAAAGGACAACGGCCGCCTATATGACAATTGCAGTTAAAGGCGGGGTATAAATGAAAAAAAGGACACATGCAACAGGCAGAGGTAGGACTAATAAAAACCAAAATAAACGTTCTTCTTGTTCTTTTTCTCTTTTTCCTATATTAAGGATTTGGTATTTCCTCAGTTCCACATCAAAGGGTACAAAAATTAGCCTCTCCATCTCATCCATGGCCGCTGGTTGATATGGAAAGCTTGCTCTGGTAGTCTATAAGGACTCATTCTTCCAACATGACTATCAATTTTCTTTAATATTGTAACATCTACATACCACCGTTGCTGGAATTATCCCTAAATCATTTCTTTTTTGTAATTTACGTCCTCCAACTTTAAGTCATATCGGACGATGAATGAAATTGGTGAAATGATGCTCAAATGAGTCCGGAGTCCATGGAGTTTAGAGCTACCCGACATTTGTCTTTCAGGATAAGGGAAAACCCTGGAAAAAACTTATCCAGATAACACACCCTTACCGAGATTTGAACTCGGGACCTCTAGAACGTGAGGCAGACACGCTACCATCTACGCTACCGAGGCGGGCTGTTCCTTATGTTTGCACTTCCCACTTTATCTCATAACGTATTCCCAAAACCGATTTCAGAAATCAGATATCCGAAGTCTCTTTTCTCCTCTTGTCATTTCTTATCACCTGTATCTGTCTTTATATATGTATGTACATATCTGTTCGGATATTTCCTTTGATATTTGGAGTGTTAATTTTAATGTGAACAGAGACAATAGTCTTCCTAGAGAACCGGTTATAATGTTATTATCTCGAGGACCAGGGACATACAGGGTGTTCATGAAAACTTTCCAACATTAAAACTTCCTATAGAATGAAAACTATTACAGCTAGAGTTGTGTGGTTTGTGGCAGATAAGCTGATAACGCTTTGGTTTCTTATTTTGTTTTGTTTGTTTCGGTATAATCTAACATGCCGTCAAACCAGGAGAATGGGCTATGTGTTTTATAGTACCATGAGACACGGTCACCTATTACTGTTTAGGAGGAGTTTCAGCAGGGAATATGGACGGGCGCAACCCAATTATAAATCTATCGTTGTTTGGTACACGAAGTTTAAGGAGACTGGAACTGTAACCTTCCGTCCATGGTCAGGATGTCCATCCGTAACAGAATTTGTGCAAGAAGCATTTCAAAGAAGCCCTTCCAAGTCTATTCGTCCTGCACTTTCTGAAATCGAGATTCCACGGTCCACAGTGCATAGTGTTACACAAGCAACTCAATCAGCATGCTTGTAAAGTTCTGATAACACAAGTCTTTGGTATTGAGAACTCAATAACAGCTAACATTTGCCTGGATATGCTACGGATTTACGTTGTACCGCAACATAATGATCTGCAACCCACGGAGATATTCGAGCATCACCAGGGGATTATACATCAAAGAGTTGCTAAATAACGCATTTCCTAACAGATGGATTGGGGAACGATGATCCAACACCTTGGCCACCACGATCGCCAGACTTAAGCCCCTAGACTTTTTTCTTTGGAGTTATGTAAAGGACAAGGTATATGCAACACGTATACCAGATATGAACACTTTGAGAAGAAGGATAACTGATGCTGTTGCAAGCATTATCCACGAAATGCTGCATTGAATACCAGTTAGATGTTTTGAGAGCAACAAACAGTGCACATGAGAAGTGTACTAACAGTGTGCGTTACAAACTTTGAGAGTTTGCCTTTCATCTGCCACAAACCACACAGGTCTAGCTGTAATACGTTTCATTCTACAGGAAGTTGTAGTTTTGGAAAGACTTTATGAACACCCTGTATTTCCCCAATTGTTCCTAGTTACAGCAGTTATGTACATTATGTATTTAACTGCTATAAATAAGGGTGGAGTGTGATTTCCGCACACCAATAACTAAGACAAGAACTGAATGTTCTAATAATTCTTTTAAAAGTATGCAATTAAGAATAAGGATAATATACGCATGAATACGCTCTTATGAAACATTCTTAGGACGTGATATTAACATAAACCAAAATGTCAGACAATTTAATGCAACATCTCTGTGAATAAATATCTTCTGGTACCACGTATATTATTTCACTTATCAAAATTTATGTTAAATATTTAAGAATTTGAATGCGTTTTCGTTATAGATTAATAAGGTAACAAACAAACAAACTGCAACTTCGCTGCCGTTTGGAATACGGGAAGTTCGCCGGAAAGTAGAAATTCGTAGAAATGACATCAAGCTGTTTATGTAGGATTCACTCTACAGTTTCTTTTTTCTAGTGCTGAAGGTATTCAGAGTGACGGTGGTATGGGCTGATGAGAAAAATTTTCATTTGATAAAAGAGAAAAAAATTATTTGGTGACCAGACAAGTCACGTTACAACCCAGCAGCAGAATTAATGTGGTGGTTCGGTGCAGTTGGATGTCGCCAGCTAGTCTGGACAAAGTAGATTGAGGCTCTTCAAGAATTCATGAATTCTGAGAAATACGTAAAACTGTTGATGGATTCCACATGGCCAAGCGTGTACCCTGAATATGCTAATGATAATATTTATGCCGTTAAGGGGAGTCGATTTTCTGATTTTTTTCTTCTCATTTCAAGTTCTAATCGCATATGAATGAACTATTTTTCATATTTTGACAAAATTTTCATAGACACGCGCTAATTGTTAGTAGTTTAAAACTGTTATTGAACGTAACACTGCATATAGCTTTTAGGCTCCTTCGATTGTTTAACAGAAATGTATAAACTACAGTTATCTATATAGGTAAATATTTCTAAAAGCAATTAGTACAAAGTGCTGAAATTTTCAGTACAGTTTCAAATAAGTCAATGAGAATTGAAAGTATAAGACGGAAGTATTCATAAACGTTTAAATATAAGAATTTTTTTCATTGAAGTTTTAGCCAGTATGTTAGAAAAGGTGATAGATCGGTTTCTGATGAAGAGATTGTTTATCAGTTTGCTACAAAGTTATTGCTGAGTACGTCTTGGAAATTTGGTCGAATTATCTTAAACAGTTACCTAAATAATGGTTCATTAGTTAACATTGGAAAGATAGGGTACTTCGTCTCTCCTTAACGAACCCATGACGATGGCAGCGTTCAGACATTGAGAGGAACTAGGTATGGAAAGCAGCCGAATCCTGAATATTTTCCTTTATCGTCCCCCTAAAGTCATTTTTATGAATGCTAATTAACGTATTTGGACTATTATAGTAAAGAAGTGTATTACGAAGCAAAGAGAACAACTGAAAGCCTCAAGAATCACGCTCAGGAAGTGTGGGATAGTGTGCAAAGATGACCCCACTTTGGGGATCTCTCCTCAAGGAGGCTTAATGCTGTTCTCGATGAAGTCTCCGTGGAACATAGGTACATCCGACAAAGCCATTACAGTACAATTACAGGCAATGAATCACCGACACATAAATGGAATACCACGTGTAAAGTTGGAATGCGTAAATAATATAATAAAATGTATGATAAAATATTACAATTACATAGTGAGAAACAAGCTAGCAGAAGCACGAAAGTCCCACAACAAAACTCATTAGTGGGTAGGAAAGTCACCATGAGTAAAGAAAGAGATTCGAGAAGGGACGAAGAGGGGGAAATGCCAATAAAAGTTACTACCTGCGCAGGGAGTTGGACAAGTAGTCAATAAATAGAAAAAGAGGTAAGAGTTATGGGGGTGCCAAAGTTACACTAATTTACTAAAAGGAAAACTTGGTAACATGATGAGAAGTGGATGATTACTTTCTCATATATTGCTAAGCAAATATCCATAAAATGGATATTGGATATAAGGGTGCGAAATTTGGCGGCATGTAATGTTATGTAAAAAGATTAACCGCAAACATCACAATCTCTCACAACATTTCTCTTATCTCTAATTTGTGACCAGAAGCCCTACTTGTGCATGAGGGTGATATATATATATATATATATATATATATATATATATATATATATATATATATATATATAATCGAATGACACTTAGCTAGGTCTACTGCAAAATTCAAAGAAGCGGGAGTTTCAATTTGATATATTACAATCTTATTACCTTCAAAGAGAGAATGCATTTCTAGCCGCTTCTATGGTTATTATCTGGAACAAAAGTCCTATTGTACAAAAAAATTTGCAGCTGTAGCTTTCCTGGTGGCGTGAATATTCGAGGTTTTCTCGGGCTTCAAGCCAGGTGTAGATGTGGCGAAGTACCAACGTTTCGGGAGCACACATTATTCCCGATTTTAGCATATCCTGAAGACGGGAACAATGAGTGTTCCCGAAACGTTGGCACCTGAAGTAGTATTATTCCCTTGTACTAGGAAAGAAGTGGAATAGAGGAATATAGGCAACGAATGTAATAAATTAAAATGAAATATGGATCATTAAGATGGAAATAAAATCGAACGGTTGGGAAGAGAAAAGCTGAGTTATAGACATCCATGTAAAAAAGATAACAAATTAACAGGAAACGTAATACAATAGTTAAGTGGAGTTCTCTTGAGGGTAATCTTGAACAAAGATTTTGCATATATGAAGGAAAATCCTGAAAACTTGTGATACAATAGGGATGCATTCCATGATAATTAGGATAGAACCTCTTACGTTAAAGGTGCAAAGAGCATGTTAGTGAATGGCACTAGGAAAGGGAACTTTCACTTATTGTGAGGTTCAATGAATCTCGTAGAGAGCTAGATGTAAAAGCAGTAAGATAATTAATAAATTACGTGCCTAGAAAATAGACATGTTTTAAATATAAAATGGTCATCTAATAGAAAATTGTCCAGGCCGGGAGAGGTCATAGGAAAGATCATTACATGTAACTATATCGTTGTGCTGGAAGGAGGTTAGTTCGTGTGCAAGCTAAATTATACCATTGAACAAAGTTGAATGGAACTTCTAATTTATAACGTGTTGCAGATAATTACATTTTTATGCGTAGGGAAGCGATACTGCTAACGAGTGAGCGGTTTTACTCTTGAGTGCAGGGAACTAGAAAATAGTTATTAAGAAACGATGTATTCAGTTTCAAAATAAACAATATAGGAAGGAGAAAATGACTTAATTCAACAACAAATACACCCTGAGATATACACCTTCCTTCCCGGAACCTGTTTCAGAATATATCAGAAACTGATTTTCCTAGCTTCCGGAACCAAGTAGAAACCCGTCCCACTAAGTACCTCACCACATCTACACCTGGCTCGAAGCCCGAGAGAACCTCGAAATGTTATATTAATTTGCCTTCACGCAAACGTCATGAGAATCAATAAAGTTAGGTATTTGGAAATAAACCCTCATGACGACTCAGGAAACCAGATGACGACTCCGATCTACTGGCGACAGTATCCTCACTAGAAACTGAGATTGGCAACATGAACTCAGGATCGAGACACTATGTATGTAAACGGCTTGTGGTCATTCAAGTCCAGCAACGTCAAGTGCACCGACTCCTAGCAGTAGCCACCACAAAACTCACCAGGATACTTTCAGACTTGCACACTGCCGCAGCTGAGAACTACGAGATGCTAACCTCTACACAGCGCAAGCTCCATCGCTGAGAGCTGCGCTTCGAAGAAACTGAAGATCCGAACAGCATCAGTACCATCGCTTTCCTACCACCTGCACCGACCTCCAATAGCACAACACACATCTCTGGAACACATCTTCTCCACACCTAATCCATTGAAGAATCCCTTAAACAGCAACTCTAGGGAGAGTTTGACCGCATCTGCACCTCATTTGACTGATTCCAGTATGACACTTCAGCCCAATTCAGGTAACTGAAGTTTGCTGTTTGCCCCAGCAGAGCAGATGACTATGACACCAGTTATATCCCATGAACAACAATTAAAGTGCGCAAAGTCCCCATGCGGCAGAAGTACACAGACCCATCGCCAAAAGTGTTGGGAAATATATAGCACCGTTTTGAAGAAATGAAATGTCAGTAAATTAACTTCTGTGGATAACATAAAAATGCATTTTCCATATATTAACTCTATAAAAGTAGTATTAAAATATACTGATGTTAATGAGATCAACTGACGTAGTCATATCTGTCTTTAAACTATTTGACGTTAGCAGATGTACTGTAGACCCACAACAAGAAGGCGAACTAGAGGAATGTGTAACGTAATCACGTTTGCTGTCCCAACGGTGTTCATGCTTACCTTTCCAGTATGACAAGGATGCCAGATTCGTTTTAAATACACAAGTGTTGTCACATAACTCACCCATGAATAATACCTATCACTACAGTTACTGCAACAAATAGTAGATCTGGCAGCATGGGTGACTCAAATGCACCCTCATACACTCATTTCCTAGTACACAGATCCAGTAATAGAGCAGAAAAACAGTTCAAACCGCTCTCATTTTAATTCGTCTCTTGCCTTCTTGTGGGTATTCAGTTACAAGCTTGAAGCTTGAAGCTTTCACGGCGAGCGTTATTAATCAAGGCTTTGCGGGTGATCAGCCATGTCAGGTTTATGAATGTCAGGATCAGATCCTGAAGAAGGCCATGGAATATAGAATGGCCAAAAGCTCGACATTCATAAATCTGACAGGGTTGACCACCCGCAAAGCCTTGATTAATGACGTTGAAGCTCTTAAGTAGCTGGTTTCAAGCTATATATACCCAAACCTTTATCAATACAAAGAATGTTAACGAAAGCAAAGAGTCACTGAGACAGATAAACAGGATCTTGTTTGTTCTATCTGCAAACCTCAGCGGATTGTACGAGGGATGGGGGGATTTGTATCCTGCGACGTTACTGCATATAGTCCATTAACTTCATTTTCCTTCGTCCTAACTTTTATCGCTTTGATAATCCTATGCCTTGAATAAGCGTTACGTAAATTAACGGCAAATATACACTGGGTGGCTTGGATAGATAGTTAGCAGTAGGTTGGGTGTTTTGCTTCTGTAGGAGGTGTATGTCCTCGAACACTTATGTGAAGCAGGCAGGGTAGGTGATACGTCGTTAGTATTTGGAGACTGCCAAGGTAACGGCAGACAAGCACGTGAACTACAACCAAAGTGTTCTAGTGAAATTATTAGCGTTGTTTTTGTGTGCAGTTTTCTCCATCAGTTACAGCAACGTTTGTGGCATCATGGCATACTATAAGCGTCGAATCGCCATTATACATGTGAAAGTTTCTCACCACTATTCCCGGCAACGTTATGCAAATTTGTAGCAATGAACGGTCTAGCCTCAGTCTCGAGCAAGAGTTTTCTCTCAGGTTCTGCGTGAGTATATCTAGGAGTAAGGATGACACTGATGACACTGGAATCCAAGTTTAAGATTTGTCTAATGACTGATTCTATTTTTCATCACGCAAATTGCGAAGTTGCCACCAAGGGTCACCAATCTATATTACGGCCCGGAATTACCGTATGTGAAGTGTATATTACGTGATAACACCTAGTTCGTTAGTTGCATAGCAACAAATACTTTCTCGAGCCAACTCTTCCTTCCTGGATCCTCTCACGAAAGCTGTCTTATCCACACCAAAATTTCTTTTGTTACTATGTGGTCCTTTGTATCTTTTGTTTCGGGGACCAGCTACTAAGGAAGGGTCTGCATTTCTTGTCGCGTTTGCCAGATGGACCGCCCGCGACGATGTCTTCCCCAGTAGTTAAGTGCTCACCCAACCTATATCCTGTTCACAATTAACAAATATACCAAATGTTCATATCTAATCTATTATGATTCTTAACTTACTGAATCCATAACTTCGGCATCAATTTGGACCCCGTGGCCACATTTTCACGCCTATGTAGAGCTATTACGCACGAGTAAGGGGGATCTTATTTTGAACATTATCTTTGAGTTTGCATAACAACACCTTTCAGTGACCAGCGAGTAGGCGACCGACCTGCCGCATCTCTATCTGATCCATCCAGTATTTGATACATGGTCGATCTGAACACAACTTATTCTGACCATCCTTTTTTATTGTACACTATGACGACGTTATTTTGAAGTGAGCGGCAACTTTGACACTAAAATGAAGTATAAAATTAGCTGGATTTGATTGAATTATTTATCATTAACTACTAATTCTATAGGAGAAGTTTGGCATTACATTACTTGTAAGTGGCGATTGTGGAAATGAAACACATGATAGAGCCACACGTTAGCATTACCTACACAAATGCTACTTCACAGCAAGATGCCTCTAGTTGTGTAAAACCAGTGAAGCGGCATGCGAAAGCATTAGCACCAAATATTGCTGAACCGCACATTCCCAATGGGTATACACACATTATAGAAGCTTACACTATTAGAGCAAATGCCAAGATAGCAAACCAAACATGCATAAGGAAATACGCCATAGGAACACTACAAGTTAATAAAATATGTTACTTTCCGGGGCACTACAAAACATATATAACCGTGCACATTGCTGAATTTTCAACAAATGTCGAACAAATGTTTTTAATGCGTTCACAGGAAGTCCAGGAACATTTTAGAGTAATGGTTCAACTGCTGTTTTGTCATTTAACAGTGCATATAACTGAAATTTGGTCCAATTTTCAAAATATTAAAAGCTTATCTTTTATGTCAGGATAATATTCTGAGCCTTTAACTTCAATTACGAATTATGAGCTTCCTTCTCACAACATTTTAAACCTGCAGCGAGCGAGTGAGTATTTAAATCCTCAAGAGCAAATGGTCTATTGGCCTTTATTTGCTTCTAGTGCGTTTTTGGTAGTCTTTGATTTTTCCTGCATTGTTGCGCATTAAAACTACATATTCTATATGTTATATTCTGTAAACAGGGCGCCGGGGTATCAGAGTGGTTTTGTTCCAGGCTCCCGTGCTAGGAGTCCCGAGTTCGATTCCCGGCTCCGGGGTTGGCGATTTTAAGTCGGCCCTAACTGCACCTTCACCTCTGTCTAGCTGTGTCCCCTATGCCAAACGTGGTTCGGAGTCCACGGTATAAGCTTTAGGTCCTCTTGCCTCACCGTCATCTTCACTATCACTTTATCATTGAAGGTAATGGACCCGCCCTCTCGGTGCCTCCATCTGAGAAATGGTATCCGGTCATCACGTGGTGGGGCGAAGTTATCCCGAAGGCCAAGGCTGGCATTTGGAGATTGTTGGTAACGAACTAATATTCTGTAAACAATCTTATTTAAAGTGCTCAGCATTAACTTTGAGAAAATGAAACTTAAAATCTAGCACATAGCTTTACCTGGACCTGAAAACTGTTGAAGATATTACATAATTAATTTGAGCATTGAGAATAAATTTTTATGAAAATTATATTTAAGGATCTAAACACTTTTTAAAAGCAACCAGAAAGTAGAAAAATATTCTATGACAATATTTGTTATTGTGGTTAAACTTGAGACATTTATATTATATTTTTATGTGAATTGTTGTGTTTTAAGTGATATGAAATTATGACTTACTCAGGATTCTCTATTCTCCTTAAATTACGAAATTACTTTATAGTGCTTTAATACAGTGAAACCCTTAACCTGAGAGAGCAAGAACTATGGTTATGTGGTTGAATTTAATACCTTTTATTATCAATGCATCTACCATCAATGCATTAAAAACAATCTCAAGCCCTTCAAGGAGCAGTTCAGTTTCTTCACGATCCTGACGAAGCAGATCACGATGCAGGTCCAGGTCGGACCAGTATTTTAAACTTAATGGAGCACCATGCTGGTACCACTTCAAATATCACCACAGGGTTAAGAAGTGTACAATATTTTCTGGCAAAAGA
Organism: Mantis religiosa; assembly: GCA_030765055.1. Classification (NCBI taxonomy): domain Eukaryota; kingdom Metazoa; phylum Arthropoda; class Insecta; order Mantodea; family Mantidae; genus Mantis; species Mantis religiosa. The sequence goes on from CM060950.1 coordinate 85,369,267, forward strand.
TTAAATTTTTCTCAGATAATATTGTATCGTACTCTTGAATAATTCCTACATCACATTAGATAGCGGAAGAACATGTTATGGTAGTGCTGGTATTTTAATTTCAGTATTTGATGTCGACTCTAATAATTTAGGTCTACAGAAGCTATGAATGAATTCAGTAAAATTGTAACAAAAACGAGCTCAAAGTCCGCTGAGCTGAGAAATGTCCAGTATTTGTATTATTAGGAGAAGAGGGAATCCCAAAAAGAAAACCTATTCACACAATCTTTCGAAACAATATACAAACGAGTATTTCCTGGCTTGAAAGTAGATAATTTACTTCTACACAACGGAGTAGAGAGTAGAATATGATGTATCATTTGTGTCATTAAATAATTTTACTATAAGTGGTTTTTCCGAATGAGTTTGAACATATGCACACTGTGTGCTTTGATGTCTTAAGTGAAAACCTCGATTGACTGTTAACAAAAATGTTAGTGGTGGTAGAGAAAATCGTACATGATACTGAAAGTGTGTCTCTTAAAGGTGGAAGATAATAATCTTTGCAAAATATGAAGTAATGTAAACATTTTCAAAGAGGTCCTGAAATTAAGAATTTGTGTAGTGCGGGAGCCCACCTTCTGACGGTGATCACATTATCATTCTACGATTTATGTTATACTACAACGACGCATGTATGTCGTTCAGTTGATGAGATTGACCTGACAGTTTTACTATGGGTGGCAAGATACCCAAGCTAAGTCTGGAAAAACGGTTAAAGTAAGGTCAGGTAACAGTGAAATAGCATTGGGCTGGATAATTAGAAGCAGAATTATTGCTTTATTTGGATGTAACAGTAGGCAGAAGTGAGAAGCTTCAGAATTGGAGCAAGCACCGCAAATGCATTCTCTTTGATTCCAAAGAGATTTTTAAGACGAAGCGTTGAAAAAAGATTTCTGAAGGGCGACCATATAGCGGGATTTTTATGGTGATGATGTGGGACGGGATTATCCTCACCTGCACTCGTCCCGCGTTGCGACTGGGGTTGCGGGATTGAAAAGTACCGGCGATTGTTCTCAAATATCCAAATACTCCCTGGAAAAATATATGGAAACTCTTCGACTATCGTTTTGTACCATTGGACTGGAAAATAACCTTGTATCAATTTGTAAACGAAATCATTCCCACGGAAGCTAAGAAACATAAACACGATATACTGGTTGCGCCGTGGTGTAAACATTGTGGACACGTAGATACCCAACTCCATAGAATAACCAGCTGCGTAATGGTACGTGACATCTGGAAAACGACCAAGAAGCAGACGGGACACATGATTGGGATAACGTCTGAGAATTCTGTAACCTCAGTTTTGTTAGCTTGGAACCTCCAGAAGGGAGCAACAGAGCACCCACAGATATGGTTGACTTTTGGTTTCTACCATTACTGCCTTAGATTCGAGCAACCGACTTTATTAGAGTTTAAATCATGGCTAAAGGCTGAAAGATACAGGATGAGACGATACCCTAACATATGGAACCTCCTGAATAAGCATTTGGACTTTAATTTATGAGACTTACAAAAAAAAAAAAAAAAAAAAAAAAAAAAAAAAAAAAAAAAAAAAAAAAAAAGACAAACTTAACGCACTATACATTCTTTATTTAGAAAAATATAGTCTTAGAATATTTATAATAAGTTTAATGAATGTTTAAAAATTGAATCTTACGGCTAAACAAAGCGAGGAAAGTAATAATAATAATAAAAAAAATTCAGTCCTCCGAGAAGAACATAAAGCCACGGATTGCTAACTCTTCTCGGACAAATCTGGCACTCAGATTGTCTAAAATCTTCTGTGTAGCTTCAGTAGGTACATGAGAAACCTTTTCTAAGGCGTGGTCGCAAACGAAAGAATTATTTAGTTAAATAAGCACAGGAATAAATACATTTAATTTATAAAAATCAACACTTGTAATTTAATTTAAATGCACCTTGCCGTTTTACGTTCAAAACTCTATACAAGAATAATGTTTCGTCAATACAAATTTCTGAAAGTCTGTGTTAGCTATTTATAATATTTTACAATCCAGAACACGTCTGTTCTCTTCGGCGTTACACAATCGAACGGCGCTTTCTTTCCTAGCTATTTTACCAAGATTATTGATTTTTCTTTTCTTCGTTGCCATCACTGCCAATCAAACTTAATTTTAATGGTCCACGGCACACATTACATGATCTCATTTTTAAATCTACCAATCACAAGACATTCACATTATTTCATTTACATGTAGCGTCATCACATGACCCAATGAATTTTAACAATTTTTCTTGCTAAATTCTAACATGTTCACATTTATTCTTAAACCACATATTTAAGCACATTTAAATATTTTTCAACTCTCGGGGCCTAAACGAAAACAACCATTACAACCACATTCGGACGACGATGTGTTCTAGCAAAAATGGGGCATCTAACGATTCAAACACTAATTCTAACGCTATTTACAGTTAAACTCTCACACAAAACAGAGCTCCCATGGAAATCAAAATAACTCCCATTTGGGTGGCCTCAGCAGTCCAACCAAACGAGACGGATACAGTTCACCGTTCTGGTGCAACAGGCCAACCGCCTATTCTTCGTCCTAAAACTCTGAAACACAAAGGAAAATGATAGGAAAAGGAAATTTGTAGTAGAAAGGAAACCACTCCAACATTTGCTTACTAACCTGGAGAAGCCACGCTAAACCCATGGTAAGAGTGGCCGGTCGAACAGGAATCGATCGCAGAATCTCCTGTTTTTGAGCCTCTCAAGCCACGGAACTATCTCGCTGGGCGGGATTTAGAAGTAGGCCAGTGTGAAGTATTGTGATCAGGAGAAGTGAAAGAATATATACACCCCCTAAAAAGAGAAAAAAAGACACTCACACAGAAACTTGAAATTTATATTTTTCTAAATCCACATCGTTTCCACAGCCGGTTTACGTTGGTGTCACGGAACGCGTCTCTTGAGCTTTGTCCTTCTGAATCCTCTCATAATTATAATAATGAAAGTCTTAGCACCTTGTGTGTTGTTTCATATGTTTCGTGCATATTCATATAGTTAATCCTTATTTTCTCACACGAAATGTGTGAGAACAATTTAGTCTCATAATTGAGTCTCGGTTACTAAACATACACTGATAGCTTAGTGCATATAAACAAGTGTATAGGTAACTTCCAATTGCTAAGGGTTACTGGATTTTATGGCATTTATGCTCATACATTAAAACCGAAACACTCTACTCTTTTAAAATAAGCTGAAATAAATGCTTTATTCCTATATGTAAAATCAAATAAAATGGAAATTAACTTAGTAGCAGGTATGTAAAGTATCTGCTTCTTTTACTTCTCTCGTTCTACGGGGCATGGATGAGACCAAATACTTAGTGAAATTTTCACAAGAGGATACTTCCCATTATATGCCAGCACCATTATAATAGATGAATGAGCCCGAGTTTTTACACAACAAATATTAAGGCATTTTTCTAATAAATTTGTATTTATTTTGAAAATGACAAGAATATGCTATTTGAATTTTTATAAATGTATATATTTAAAATATTATTATTTATCTTCTGCAAGAAAAACATAAGGTATTGCTGTTAAAATAACAATAATAAAAAGAAACATGCACAACAAGGATTCCGACTCACGTTGGTCCACTTACGAGACACATACGTGTTACCGCTCCTCTACCATGCATACGGCCAAGCCGCAAAGCATCTCCCTGTATATAGCATAGCTTTGAAATGAAGCCAGAGTGGCATCAAAGCGTATATTGGAAAAATTAGTTGCTCTTTCACACTGGCCGTCTGTAGGCCAAATATACAAAGGTAGAGTCAGACTGTAAACATAAGTGCCATAGTCAGGATCCAACTCACTGAACTCTTCAGTCTGACTCTACCTTTCCAAAGCGTATATTGTGAACGCAGCGCCTTCAAATGCTTCAGATGTTTTCCGAATCGAACTTTATTTCTGGTAGCTGCTAATTTTTTTTGTCCAAGGCTGTATATACCAGGTGAGCCAGCAGGTGAGTCAGCTGCCCCTATTTATTCTTATTTATGCAACCCGCAGTTCACAGTCTAATGTGAAAACAATGACACTTTTTGCACAAAAGCCGTAGCTTTTAGCTCTGTCCTTCTATTCGGTAATATGCGCATTAATACTTTAATTAATATAATACAGCCCCGAATGAGGACCAAGAAGCGGCGAAAAGCTTAAATGTGAGACGTGTTTTAATGCATACTACTAGTAAGGTCATAAACGATTGCTTTCCGAAAGAGCGACATAGAATATGTGATAGCTGGCCGAGTGGGTTAGTTGCCGGAATATGGTTGTGCAAAGGCTAGGTTCAAAACGACCTCACATTGTTTTTTCCTTTCTCCTAGTCTCCTAGTCTTAGTTACTAATTTATTTATTGTTTCTATTGGTTCTCTTGTGAGCCAAAGACACAAGAATTACAATTCGATAATTATTGACCTTCCAGGATTAGCTCACCATATATGTTGCGCAGAGCTCATCCTACCGGCATGTAGGAGAGGCCCTTTACCTTTAAAGGGAAATAACGGGCTATCTTTATATTTAATTAAGGATCATGTTTAACTTCGTGACCCTTAAAATCAGTACCGTATTTGGTGTTGTAAACCATGTTACGTAGTTGACTTTCATTTTAGGAGCATGTCGACGACATTAGATCTAACAGCTTTAGTTTCATGCTTAAATCTCATATATCACTTTGCATCTGGGAAATGTTTGAAACTTGGTTGAATAGGTTAGCACAATAATAAAATATCTAATACGAACTATAAATGTATAACTATCTGCTAGTGGAAAACATGGCTGTTATTGTATTTTGTAAACACCTATAATGTTATAACAATCTTATTTGTATCATATCAAATTACAGGCCCCAAGAAGTAAAACAAAGGGAAGTAAAATTTTTGAACTGTACGCTAAGGATCTGAACCCAACTTGAAGTGGCAGAGTGTTACATTAACTTGTATAATGATATTTAGTCAACGCTACCTTGTAAGCAGAGGTTTCTATACGAATAAATAACCGCAGACCTCAGATTCCACCTGGGACCTTTACACGATTTTTGCAGCTTCCTACAGTGTTTTGAGCTCGTTTTGGTAGTTCTTTTTAATTTATCCAGATTTATGAACCCTATTTTACACAGTGGTATATTAGGGTTAGAGTTGATACATAAAAATACACAATTTTAACAAAAATATTTTAAATACTAGAAGGAAGAAAATTTGTTATAATCTGATGCATATTAATTTAAACTATTTCAGACGTTTAAACACTGAGTTTATAAACATCATGAAAGTGGTATATTAGGGTTAGAGTTGATACATAAAAATACACAATTTTAACAAAAATATTTTAAATACTAGAAGGAAGAAAATATGTTATAATCTGATTCATATTAATTTAAACTATTTCAGACGTTTAAACACTGAGTTTATAAACATCATGAAGTACTTATACTGTTGTGGCTTCATTAGCAAAGGTGTGAGCGGAGCAGAAAATTCAGTTCCTAGAGAGTCTAGCTTGAATATTAATTCTTGTCTTTCTCTCCAGAAAATGGGACAAAAGAAAAGGAGATGAACCACAGTTTGAAATTCTTCACCACATATGCACTTGGGGTTAGATGTTAAGTGAAAACGTGATAAGTATTCACCAAATTTACCATGTCGACTTAAAAATTGTGTCAAAACAAAATTTGGTACAAAAGTTTCACATTTTCCTCTGTCATATACACTAGGGAAAAATAATGTTGTTGTTAAACTTCCATTTTGAGTTGTTAGCCATTGTTGGTTCCATTCTTCAAGAATATGTTGATGTATTATCCTCCTTACAGTAGAAATAGGACATAAAGAGTATGTCACAGGAAGATTGGATTCTGCAGCCTTCTTAGCCAAGCAATCAGCTCTCTCGTTACCTAAAATTCCACTGTGTCCTTTAACCCATCCCATGCAAATATGTCTGGATGGTTTTGAAGCAAGGTTCTGATTTCATGTGCTAATGAATTTAAGTTGCATTTATCATTAATAGCGAGTAGAGCTGATTGTGAATCGCTAAGAATACGTGCTGTGTTCCCATTAACAGTACACCATTTTATAGCTTCTTTAATTGCTAAGAGCTCCGACTGGAATACAGAACATTCAGGTGACAATTTAAACATGGAGTGAGTTAGTTCCGTTTGGTTTTCATAAACAACAAAAGCACATCCTACTGGTAGTTTTAACGCAACTAAAAATACTGCATCCAACATGACTATTACTGTATGAGCTGAAATATGCCATAATCTGTGACAGAAGTGAAAACAATCTACCTAAAACTTAGCATTTGTAGACATGGCTGGACAATGAAAGCACGTGTTGGCTGAAGATTTAAATCCAATTCGTCCCACTGTGTAGATCTGCCATTTTATGTTTGAATGTTGTTGTCAACTGATGTATATGATATGTTCTTCCTTCAGGGGCGTGTCTAAATATGTGTGTGAATGCGCGCTAATGAATAAGTTTGTAAAGTCGTCTAAAATTATACTACGGCTCTCTTTGTCTGGGTATCATGTTTTTAATCGACATACATGGGGATTGCCTTCTGCCCCATACAGCACTTAAGCACTGAGCTATCTACCCCTCCTCAATAAACAGGTCTGCTAATCATCCATTAGAGGATATTCCAGAAAGACATAAGTCACATAGTCGCTTAGTACGGTGCATAAATTCAAAGATAAATAAGGGAAGGTGACTCAGGGTATATTCTTTCTGTGAAAATATATAAGGGTGCAATTACAGACATCGCTTATTATATCTAGGCCACATATTCCGAGAGAAATAAAACGCTAAGCTCCGAGAAATTCTTCTGAGGAAGTGCTTGCATCACTAGGGCAAGCAAGGATAAAACATCTGTTTGTTTTAAACTCTCTCTATGAGGCAGAGCCTAATCATTCTATACCACAACCTACGTCCGCAAGTGGCGGTGAGGGGGCGGGGAGCGGGGGAGGATGAACTGAGTAAGTGTGCTGTTGCCGAACTTCGGATGAAGTTATCATTACAAGACAGGCACACCAAACTTGCAATAGCATTAGGAGTGCATTAACACTAGAGTCGCCAGAGGTAAGTGTTGCATTAAGAGTAAAGAGCAGACCCTGCATCCTTGACGTTCTAGAGAATATTGATTCAAGCTCAAGTAAAACGTCATATTTAGAAAATAAGGAAGTTTTTCACTACTTCTATAAGTCCTGGAGATGACAGTTTCTTAACTTCCTCACTGAAGTCCTTCAAGGAATCAATTACAACATTTTATGAAAATAACAAATTAAATAGTTTCCCATCAAAATTCAAGATCTCTACTCTACAACAGTCAAATAAAGATTTCCCTCTAGACATATCTAATGACTTTGGAGACATATGTAGCAATTTTAAATACATAGCATTAAATGAATGTGCTACTAATGTTTAAAACTGACTACATATTACCAATATACAGTACACTATATTGTATCAGGTGGCCTAACTGTCCTGTCTTTCACGTAAGATGATATCCATTCGAGCATTAAAAGAGTTGCAGAAGGAAACGGGGCAGCTCCGGTTAAACACACGGAAGTGGCATGAGGGGACTTAATTCTGCTGCAAACAACAAGAGGAAATTCCCAGGATTGAACTTCCAAGTGTAGTCCGCTCAAACCACTGCTGTGCGTTTAGCTGCAATTTCTCCGCTGCGTTCTGCAACTGTTTCAATGTACGAAGGGATATATGCTTACGCAAAGGACGGGGCAGTTAGGCCACCTGGATAACGTTTAGGGGAGTTCACGTCAGTTTTGGAATCGTCGGCAAAGAATTAGGTTACTGGAAACCTACTTCCTTACTGTAAGTAATTGTCAGAATATATAAACAATTGCTTCGGAAATCTAAGCTCGTTTTAGAAATAACATTACTGTTGGCTGTTTTAAGTTATGTGGTTTACCATCTCCAAAGCCTAGTACCTAAGGGGGTAGAAATTACTGCGTCTTATAGACATATTTGAAAGCATATTTTCAATGGAGATCACTGAATGAAAAATAAATGTTTTAGAAAGAAAAGGAAACAATAAAAGTGTGTGCATGAGTGATTGAAACGTGCAACTCAAATGTGTTAGATAAATATTAGATTTTATAATTAACTAAAACACCCATGAACGGTAAAAAAACAAAATATTCAGGAAAGTACAGCACACCAAAGAACCACTTAAGGTCATAATGTCTTCAACGGTTTTTATTAAATTAGGATATATTTTAAATCTGAATTGACAAATAAAACGTGTACCGTTTCCTAGTCTGCGAATTTGATTTCCTTCTGAATTATATATGCATATGGTAAAAGTTATAATTAAATAAAATATGAATAACTGATAGAAAAACAATATTGGATGTATGTAAAGTACGTACGTTTTTAGCAGAATTAACTTTTCATAGCATTAGTGCTTTTGTTATTTTTGGCTGTTTAATGTTATCATTTTTCAGGTTGGTCTGTTTTGTGTTCTATAGGTATATCTGGAAACGTGCGATGCAACTTTTTATTTTCCTCCAGGCCTCATTACTAATTAGATTAATTTCTTTACGAATGCCTATTGAAAAAATGAAAATGGGCAGCTTCAGACTGTAATTGATATATTCTGTGTAACGCTCTATGGAAAGACAAATTCAAGGCAGTTAATTTGGTTGATTTTTACAAATGTCTGACGACTGACACGTTTTCTTACTTAAACAAACTGCACGAGGATTAATACCATTATTAGCATTAACATATTGTGACGAACTAACCATGGATGGTAAAGGTTAAGGAACGCATGGCCAAATCGTACGCGGGGAGAGTGGCTCAACAGGTAGGGAATGCATGCTTGTGAGAGATTGGGGTTTTCTATCAGATTACAAAAGAACTACAACTCACTTAATAATATTTATTAAACTAATTAATTACAAAAATATGTTCCCTCGGATCAATTACCTTACACAGCCAGGGCATCACACCCGGCCAGGTCAAAGACCTGCACACAAAGAGAACGACATCCGCACACTCTCACTCAAGCTAAAGTCTGTTTAGTTAACGCATGTGCAGCTCGGAGTCAAAGGAACCTGAGCCTCCCGCCCACTAATGACCGTCATAAATCTATCTCCACTCTTCAGGAATGGAACACTGTCGTTGAGGACCAATAGCAACCTTGATTTTCTCGAAGTGACAGTCGCATGTTTACTACACGTGGAGTCTCAGTTGCCAAAGTTCCAACTTCCAGTTGATCTGTTTCATTACGTGCATAAATTCGTTGTGTGTCACGATGTGGACACCGTAGGAGGGAAATGCAGTGGTAAATGCAAATGAAGTAGTAGATAACTTTCAGTCACGTGAAAATAATCAAAGTGAAGACAGAGTGAATAACTGGGCCGAGTTATATTACTGGAAAATCCTAAAAAAAAAAGTTATAACGGGAACTGTTTCTAAGCAAATTCAAGCGCTTGTTTTGAACACATATAAATATGTGCAGACAAATAATCTTGGTAAGGGGTCGTGCAATCAACCTGATGATAAATTCTGGGTATTCACAGAAATACAGTAAGAAATATTGTGACGAACGGAATACCAAAGACGCCGAACAAGTGTGAAGACAAAAGGAAACGTTTCTCTAAAGTAGATAATTTCACACGCGCTTTAATTCGTCGAGAAATTTATAGATTCTATGCAAAAGGGAGAGCGCCCACCTTAGACGAATTGGTTGCACATTTGCAAGAAATTTGTGATGTTCCTTATGGGGATTGCACTTTGCGCGGTCTCCTAAAGGAGCTGGGTTTCAAGTACCGCACTTTGAATAAGATAAGGATTATTATGGAATCCAGTAGAATTGTAGCTTGGCGATATATATGTCAAAACTAAGGAAGTTTCGCACTAATGGACATAAGATAATTTATTTAGACGAAACCTCATACGACACCCATGACGTATCGAGAAAGGTGGCAACCTTGCAGAAAGATCTGGGAGAAGAAGGGTCGGGGGTTGTAAAACGATTATAAAGGTTCGCGTCAAAGGCAGAGGCCGACGTGCACACGCGTTAATTAAACAGACTTTACCAGAGGGTGGAGGAGTGACGCTGCATACCCCTGAAGTCACATGAACTATTATTTGTGTTAATTAAAACAGTCACTTGTGACAATCTATCTGCAAAAAGACATTTTACAAAATTAAATATGTCAAATTAAAGTAGAAGTGCTATGCCCGATGAACATTTATAAGTTTTGATGACATAGGATAAAAAATTAGAGCCAAGAATGTCTTATATGCACATTGAAGCTGGTTTCATTGCAACTGAATATGAACTGCTAGTAACGTAAAATCGAACCACCGTCCAAATTTTCGAATAAGAAACCCAAATGACAGTGAAAGATTTCTACTGAAGTATCATTATATTAAGTAGGATTTCTTGCTTCCGTTTCAGTTCTTTTATGTACAAGCGGTCCCGTAATGCAAAGAATCTACTTTGGTGTACTAATATTTAGCTTAGATTGGCGTAGTGGGATGGCTCAGGTGGTTTCGTCTATGGCGCGCATTCGGGAGGTTCAGGTTCAATTCCCGTGGCTGACCTACGTGACCCATGAGTTTTTCAAGAGTTTTTCCGGGTCGCCAGGCGAATGCTGTGTAGGCTAATTACATTCCCCGAATTTCTTGTCCCTTCCTTCCATCTACATTGTCATTGTCACGTCATCTCTCATCTGGTGGTTTCTTTCAGGGTATAAAGTGTCGGCGGGAGTCTCGGCGCAGCATGACACGATGATATGCTCCTGATATACACTTCCTCCTCCGGTAGGACGATGTCCGGTCTCCAAGTCAGCCTAATGGGCCATTTCAGGACCACGGTGGATGGGATGCCAGCTGTACTAGCCTGCCGGGGGGGTTCCAACTGGTCAATAGTAGGGATCCTGCCATTTGCACTGTCGTGACTCCTTGGGTCTGCCGCCCTCTGTCTCCTCTCGGTTATCCTCCTCCCCCGGGAATGCCCCACTTGGGGGCATAGGCACAATAGATCAAGACTGGTCTCAGTGCCGAATCCCCTCCATAAGAATCTATCCTATCTTATCTAGCTTGTATTGCTGCCTCGATTAAGTAACCTACTGTATTTATCAATAATTGTTTTAGTAGTAAACTTGAATATCTATTTAATAATTCATAATATTACCAAAGTATAATAATAATGATGATACGCCGCGTCATTACGGATTAGAAACCTGAAGCACATTTGTTAGGTAGCTGCTTTAACCTGTATATCCCCAGGTGTGCTTTCTGTACGAGTGGTTATGACATGTCATATAACGAGACACATAACAAGTGGATATGGCAGTTCGAATTCCGCTCACACCCTAAGGCTTTTATGTCTCTAATACATATTACTTTACTAATTATATCTTCATTTCTAGCCGTTTCGAGAAACGTTGTTATCAATATAGACAAATATGTTTCCAGAATATTCCTTTCGGGTACAAGAGTCATGTTTCACATATATGAGGGCGACATTCAAGGCTAAGTTTCTGTAGATGTTCAACAGTTGGGGAGATTAGCGGAAAATTCTCTGCTACAAGAAGGCTGTTCGCCTCGGTAGCGTATATGGTGGCGTGTCTGCCTCACGTTCAAGAGGTCCCGAGTTCGAATCTCGGTCAGGGATAAGGTAACCTAGATAAGGTTTTCTCCAGGGTTCTCCCTTATCCTGAAGCACGAATGTCGGGTAACTGTAAATTCCATGGATCCCGGGCTTATTTGAGCATCATTTTACCTATTTATTCATCGTCCGATATGACTGAACGTTGGAGGACGTAAATAAAATAAATAAATAACTCAAGAAGGCTTTATCAAGGGAGTGGACTTCTATGATATTTGATATTTTTAAGTTAGCATATAATCTGAGTTTCCAGTAATTAGAAACATATATACATGTATTCTGATGAAAATTATGCAATTTTTATTGGATCTTAAAAGCCATATTTCTCACGTTTTAGATCTTTGGTCATATTTATGCTAATTTGTATGATAAAGTAATATATTCGCCATAGTTTGGGTATTATTATAATGTAGTCAGCAGGCATTAGAAATGAAATAAACCAAAATTATGTCCGTATAAAAGACGCCAGGATCACTGCCCATTTGTTTTTTGAAGCTTCCTTTAGCAGGTGACAAACGTTCGCACAGGTGGGCTTCAAGCAAAGTTTGAATATTCTGAGCCAGGATTTCCCCGAAATGAATTAACTTACTTCAAGTATGCTTCTATACCCTCAAGTGATGTATAACGTAATTTATCCAGACATAAGAACATTCTGTCTAACAATTGAAGAGACTTCCAGTTTGACAACCTAAAAATGCACTTTGACATTAAATTTAATTTTGTAGCTGATGAAAACTAACCCCTAGATATGAAGATTTTATTTGTCTTAATTATTCTTTTCTTAAGTTGGTTTTAACAATAACTAGTCTTCTCGAATTTAGCATTTTTTAAACTTATAGATTCCATAAACTGCTGAACTAAGAAGTAGAAGTTGTAAAGGTCATATTTAAGCTATTTTTAGGTCATAAATGCATGCAAATTTTCCATTTTTTAGGTTATAAAAATCTGCCCCTTATCAATAACGGTATTCCAGATGTCATTTGCTTTCACGTCATGTCTTTCGGTGCACTGTTGTGGGACTGCGTCTGGACACTACGGGTCAGGCGGTTTTGAGGTGATAGGAAGGTGCCCTAGCTCTATTTGACGAACATTCCTGCATGAGCATCAGACAAACCGCATCGAGTTAGCACTCGGCAACACATTCCGAAGAAAAATACGGCGGTCATTGAAGCTGCATTTAATGTTAGAGTTAACAGTAAATGATTTTCAAATAAGAACTAGTCATTCTTATACACTGATACACTGTGTCCAACAACATCATAAGTTAATCAGCAAAGTTCTTTGGTTCATCAATGTCTCTTCACCAATACTGGCAGTATAAACCTGCACACCATAGTGCGCAGGGCTGATTGCAATCCTTGATAGTTCGTGAGGATCATACCCAGCATAGGTGGAAGCTGGACGTATGGCTTGCTATTTTAGGTGATCTTAATGGACCAGTTTTCCTAGACAGTGATGTCAATTGAGAGCGTTTTTAACCAGCTGCAGACCCAACTAATTGACTTCTAGAAGTGTCTCGCTGCCGCTGACAACACATCATTGACTACAATTGGATGGCGCACCGGTATATTGTGACTTAATGGTGCAGGCTTTTCCGCATCTTGCTTATCCATAGAAGCAAATTAGTCCAGATGGGCCTACTACTTGGCTCCCTCGTTCCCCAGACTTAACACCTGTAGATTACTTTTTATGGGGACATCTAAAAGCATACGTTGATCGCAATAGACAAAGAAACATTGCTGCTCTCCACAATGGAAATATTTATTATTTAAAATCGAGCGTTTTTAAATGAATTGTCAATAAATAAAGCTATTATTTGCGAAACCAGGAGCATAAGTGAAATGGCAGCTAATTCTGTGAATACAGCTATGAGAAAGAGTAAAAGTGTTCAAATTGATACAGAAATTGTAGATCAGTTGGAAAAATTATTGCTTATAATAAGCTCAAATATGAATATTTTGTACATTCATTAAATGTTACAGGGTTCCAGGTTTTGCAGTTAATTATGAGTACAGTTTGGCTTGGCGTAAGATGTGGCTAAGCAAGGTAATTAGCGAGGGCTGGTTGTCAGGCAGATTCGAAGAAATATATAGGTAGGTTAGCCGACAAGAGGGCAAAGTTACTATCCAAAGTTGCCAGATTAGGTATGCCAGGCTAGCTTTGAATTGGTGGAATATGAGAGAGCATTTCTTAGAAATTTATAGAAAGAGTTTAGGGTGGGAAGCAGAAAACTTAGATAATATATAAATCAAGTGGCACCATTGTATTTGAAGCTAATAGTGGGGGTCTTAGAGTCATCAGCAAAAGAGGAGGTTATTAGGAAATTTTGGACATAGCTGAATGAGGCGTCATTCTTGCCTCAAGACGTTTCAAACTGAGATTTCGGTTTCATCCTTAGTTGCATTACACACCCGTGCATATATATCCTGAGATAGGACTCTGCTCGAGACCACTGAGGGAGACATATTGCTTTAAAATTGGTGTAACATTTTGAGGCCGATAATCCTGTTACAACATGCGAGAGATAAGTTATTATTATAAACATTTAAATCCATCTGGCTCCATTTTTATATGTTGGGCTATACCATTAAAAGACAGGACTACATAGAAGTGTAATGTAAAATGATGTGCGTTGCTCTGTAGTGGATACACACGTTTAAGTATAAATTGGACAATTTTGTAATTTTTGGACAAAGAGCCCTTGTATCTCTTAGATGAGTGACAGAGCTTACATATTTGTACAGCAAAGTGCACAAAAACATGCCTATGACTTTAATTTCCTGCAGTGGTTTACTTAATTTAGTGTTGTCAGAGTATCCCTGTTTCACACCAGCTCTGGCTGAACAACCTCCTATTGGTTTGAATTCAAGTGCCACACAAACGCATTAGCCTATGGAGACTTATATCAGCGGCCAGAGACAGAAGCAAGGAAACATTTGCCCGCCTCGGTAGCGTAGATGGTAGCGTGTCTGTCTCACGTTCAAGAGGTCCCAAGTTCGAATCTCGGTCAGGGTGAGTTACCTGGATGAGGTTTTTCCGGGGTTTTCCCTTATCCTGATAAGATGAATGTCGGGTGACTCTGAGCTCCATGGACCTCGGAATCATGGACTCATTTGAGCATCATTTCACCCATTGCATTTATCGTCCGATATGACTTAACGTTGGAGGACGTAAATTACAAAAGGGAAAAAAAAACATTTCTCCTGAATGGCAGGAAGTCATGCTTCGCCACAATATTCACACTAGCTCCTGGATGAGTCGGTCTCGCATCAATGGTCTAAAGTCAAAATTCTAGCACTCAATACTTAAGTTATGAGCATAGTCTCAGGTGCAGGGTATAGGGGAGCGGAGTAAGATAAACAATAAGTAGAGTGCAAGAACCAGGTGGGCGTGGCGGAGGTGATTTTGCATTTCGTTGCCAATATAAACCACTGCATATTACATCAGCTTCTTCTTCTTCACTTCATGGATTAGGCTCTCGCCTGTTCCGTCTTCACAGTGTCTGCTTCCATCTTTTCCTCGGCCTCCCTACGTCCCTCTTTCCTTTAGGACTATATTGGAAAGCTACTTTTGGCAGCCTTGTATCATCCATTCTTCCAATATGTTCAAACCATCGTCTTCTTTACCTATCCATTCTTGAGTTGATAGCTTCCACTTGTAATTCATTTCTTATATTTTCATTTCTGACTCTATCTTCTCTTGTACATCCGTTTGTTTTTCTCAAGAATCGCATTTCGCAACTTTGTATTCTGCTGATGGTTCTTTGTGTAGGTACCCAGTTTCCACATCCATAAAGTAACGTTGAGACCGCCATGGTATTATAAAATTTTATTCTTGTTTCAGATCTTGTTTTATTCTTTAGGGTTTTGTGAATTGTTCCACAAATTGTTTGAAATCTCATTAATTTTTTGTTCGTATCTTTATCTTTCTCATTGCTGATTTCACACACTAAATAATTGAAGGAGGATACTTGTTCCAATACTTTGTCATTAACGACTATTTTCGACCTTATTGGTATTTTGCCCCAGTTTGCCATTATTTTTTACTTTTCTATTGATATTTCAATATTTAAAACTTTTGCATATTTGGTAAAGGTGGTGACTCATCAGCTAGAGTCCACTTAATCAGTTACATCTAGGTGTTTCAATAGTTTTGAACGTTTTAGGGGACAAACTTGATGTTTCTTCTATGGCGTGAGTGAGGTATCAACGTTGTGGGCAGTTTATTGGGTTTATATTTCTCTCTCTCTCTCTCTCCCTCTCTCTGTCTACTGAACCGAGAATTGACTGATTGTTTTATTGGCATTTTGTTTGTACCTTACCTTGATATTTTTCTATACTAGTTTCTTCGAATATTGTGTTGGCTTTTCCTAAATATCCAATTTGTTCTATACGTCCCGGAGGATTTCCAATAATTACGCTTGCAATAATGCTTTTTTCGATGGTATCAATGTATTTAAGACACCACTTTAACAGTGCCCAGCAAAAATACTACAACAGATTAAAGATTGTTACTGCTGGGTACGAGGCTTCGAAAGACGTATGTAATATGATAGTTCCCTAACTGTAAACTTTTAGAAATCGCTTTATAAATATCTTCTCATATTGGCTCTGTGCAAAATGACTGCACATTCCTTAGACTACTTTAGATATCGAGGTGTATAAGATGCGAAGAAGTTTACATCAAACTGCGTTCCGTTATATTTTCTATATTATGTAGGACTTCTCCAGCTAATAATGTTTTCTGTTCTGTATTATTTAGGTAGAAATTTGGAAGTTTCAATTATAATGTTGATTAGAAGGTTGAAATTTAGTCTTCATTTGGTCGTGAAAAGAAAGAATAATGTACATACAGAGCATTCGTTTGGATGCCTGGCCGCAATATGGGAAATTGCTTGCCGTGTGCTTTGCTGTTTCTAAGCCATTCTGTTCACATTCAATTCTGCCCTGTTCATGTGCCAACTATTCATTTGACTCGAAGTTTTTGTAGAGAATTTGGTAGACTGTGAGAGCACGTGTTTCAGCATTATATCTCGTAGTGTGTTAGTGCTGTTAAAATGCCAAAGTTCCGGAATGCTTAGCACCGTTGTAGTTTCTCGTACTGTAGTTACTGTTCGAGTGAAAAATCTCAGCGATTGAATTTAAGGGGATAGAATACTCCATTTCTCCGGTAAAGGGCGAATATTGCCGATACCAATAAAATTACAGGTTGGCCGTCACCCTTACAAATGGACATACTGTGTTTTATGAATAATTGACTCTTCATACTGATGTTACTTTGAGCGGAAATTCAATTAGATTTAAAAAATTACAATTTTTTCCTACTCTTTTCATACCATTTGGCCCCACCTTTACGTTTTGCGGTTTTATCAAACTATAAATATTAGCTTACCTAGAATTATTTAGAAAGACGGGAATAATTCAACACATGCCAATACTGCGAGTAGGCAAATTATAACATCTTTGCGTTTTGGAGGCTATACCGTAAATAGTGCCACTTGAGTAATTTTGATTCCATTTTGACCACTATGTGAGCCTCAGGGTGTTACGCCACTTGTTCCACTAGCGCAGCTTGCGCGCTCTAGTCTTAAGCGGTGAAGATGGTGCTGGCAAATAAAGGTACACGCATTTTTGTTAGCAAATATAATGAAATCCAAAGTTTTAGCAAGCAAGAAATTCAGAATTCCTTCTTAGAGACATTTATAATATACAAAAGCGTAATTGTGTAAATTGCAATTTAATGACAAATTACTTTTCGAATCTGCTTTAGCAAATGTAACAAAACAATGAAAATAATATTACAATAATATTAAATGGCAAAGATAAGACAAATTTTATTCCGGGTAAATATTTTTATGGCATAAGAAAAGATAACCACTGGTGTCGCATCTCAAGTACGGTCGGCGTTGTGAATCTCTCATGTTGTCCAAGCAGAGACCTACGGTCTACGTGATAGCTGACTAATAGGCATTGTTGTAAAGTTATTCGAACTGACGACCCTATCATAAAGTAGGAGGTATGACAAGATTCGAAGGTGGGACTTAGCACCTCAACTTATGGAAGGTCTTTTTGAGAATGAATCTACCATGGTATGAATTTTCATGAAAGCAATCCTCATCGCCAGAGGCAAGATCTTGTGGTGACAATTACTTATAAAATTCGCATTAATAATTTTAATTGGTGGTGTTTCGTGGTTTCTTCTACCATAAATTCACATTAATTTCGCGCAAATGTTTGGTGAAGAATTAATGAGTAATAAAATGGCTCAAATGAAAAGTAAAAGGTAACTAGAGTAGCACAACTGTTAAAACCCTTTTTTCCAAATTAAAACATGTTATTTGAAATCAGCAGATAGTACGTTACATGAATAAGATCAAATATCACACATCAGACATAGCCAAACTGCAGCATACAACAAGTTGTGATATTTTCGCTTTTCATACTTGTTCTGTCTGTCACAGCTAAGTTATATGTAGAGAAAAATCTCTCACTGTCAGCGTTTGACATCGGCAACCAAAGATATTCAAGGGATTTTTCACAGAAATTGCGGTAAGAATCAGCTTTTGCTTTCAATGACAAGAGTACTGCTACGACATCTGATCTGTTATCATTATCATCATGGCTTTGCTGTTCAACAATGTCACAAAACTCTTTGTAATAAAGAAGAAAATCAGAATCACAAGTAATACCACTGGTTTTAAATGCATTAAGTTGTCTAAATGCTGCCATTACATGATTTAAATCACATATACTTGATTCAGTAACTGGCCTAGAAGGTTAAAACAAATGATACAGCGTTTATGGCTATTACATCAACAGTTTCTTTTGCATAATGGAGTTTAATTTAGACATAGTCATATGGCAGCAAACTTTTAGATTCTCTTCTGCTTTTCTAACCTGGGATCCATGATATGATCTACAAGTGCACTTACTCTGCTTCCAAAGTGACCACTCTAATATTTCACATTTGTTTCTCAGCGAGTTAATTCGGGATAAAACAAGATGAGCCACAGTTTTTTTTATTGAAACTCTAATATTGGATTTGTTATCAATCTGCAATTTTCAGAAACAAATATTGTTGCTGTTGTACCTTTACAATATTGCAGAACTTGGCATCGCAAAAATGATCATTTAACAAATTTTGCGCAGGAACTGAAAGCTTTTTCTTTTATAAAAGAAATCGACAGTTGCATCAAAATAGCTGGCAATGTAAACTACTGAATTAAACCAGCTAAACCAACGTGTCGGTATAGGCTACGGGAACACTTTTATCTTCTAAATCTGGGTGGTTTTCAGTGAGGTATTGTTTGTATTCGTTTTTTAACTTTCGGGCATTTCCGAACACATTCTTAAGCCCTGAGGTCAATATTTTCGTGTCTAAGAGCAGCTTCCAAGACGTTTACTACCTTCTCTCTCTCTCTCTCTCTCTCTCTCTCTCTCTCTCTCTCTCTCTCTCTCTCTCTCTCTCTCTCTCTCTCTCTCTCTCTCTCTCTCTCTCTCTCTCTCTCTCTGTAATTTACGTCCTCCAACGTTAAGTCATATCGGACGGTGAATGAATTGGGTGAAATGATGCTCAAATGAGTCCAGGGTCCAAGGAGCTTGGAGTTATTCGACATTTGTCTTGTAGGATAAGGGAAACCCCGGAAAAAACCTTATCCAGGTAACTCACCCTGACCGAGATTTGAACTCGGGACCTCTTTTACGTGAGGCAGACACGCTACCATCTACGCTAACGAGGCGGGCGGGTACCTTCTCAGTACCTTAAGTCAGCATAATAGAAGTTTTTGCTGTGCACGGTGTTGTGTCCAATAAATAACATTTCTAGTTAGCATACGACAAACAGTTATCAGTATCACGGACCAGTCGGATGCTGTGGCGTCAGTTTATTGTTGCATCGCTTATCTGTTACTTCAGTGCGCATGATGATGTCATTATATTAGCTTTGTTAAGTGTTAAATTTTGTCTAGCTTTCGTTAAATGTGTAAATATTTTTTTCATGAGTACTAACTTCATGCTATGAAGACATGAATGTTAAATTAAAGTTATATTTATGCCATTTGAAATAAATGTCAATTTTTATATGCAGACTTAAAATAATAGACATTTTCTCATTTATCGCTAAAAATATTATTCTCGAAAAAGGAAAAATTCGCAAAAATTCGCGAAAAAATCGTTAAATACAAACACTCTTGCCTCTGCTCATTGCTGAACAATAGACAAAATAGTCACAAAGGGAATCTTTGTCTGAAAAGAGGGCTTCCAGAAGTGAAAGTTACACACCCACGCAGAGCTGTGTATAGTGTGAAGAAAGACAGTCAGCGGCTGGCGGCTGATTCAGTCGTTTTTCTCTGGTTCTGTCTTGGGCAAGGTAGACCAGAAGTGATGAGAGAAGATATTTGTCGGTTCATATGTACCTTTCCTACCTTGAACAACACAGTTGATTCTTTAGCTGGACGTTTGTTCTTTTCGTGTTCTTTAATAACCTTATTTTTTTTCCTACGGTGATAACGTCTTATGTATAGAACTCATTTTACAGAAATTTTACACATACGAAATATGTTTTTGAACTTCACAAAATTTCACAGTTTTCTTCCATTCGTACATGATCACTTGTAACAACGAAAGTGAGAATGAACATACTGCAAAACAGTTGTACCCTTACCATATGTTGGAAGGGAGTTGGGAGAGCTAATGGTTTATTTTCCCTTTTCCTCGAAGGATTAGAGTTTATGATTTTATGGTTCTGGAACTTCAGTGCAAGTACAGTTGGCTTCATAATTATTGCGCTTTATAAAATACGTTCGTTGTAATCCATCACCCATAAAGTAATCCGTTTTAATCAGATTATTTACGCAAACGATTCCCGAAAAATATTTCCTTTTCCGCGCTAGGCAGCTTTTCAGTTTAGAGTATAATTTTACATGGGAAATAGCCCCATTCCGAATTTCGCATTTTTCAGGTTTCCGGAATATAAGTGGTCTATTTTAGACAGGTTTTACTCTATTGTGTTGACTGCATTATGGGTCCATACTGTCGATTCCACTAATATTGGTAGGTTACATTCAAGATGCATCACCTACGTAACGCACTGGCGTTTCACAACAAGTTTTGGCCATGATGATTTTACTTCATATAATATAAACTCAAAGCGTACATAAAAATATGGCTTAAACCTTTATTGGATAATTCATCGATTTTGGTAACATTAAGGTGGAAGAGACACAGAGCTTCGCCCATAAACTGTTAAAAGAACTCGTAGGAGGGAACAAAAGCCACTAAACACTGAACAACTTAAAATAGTGTCACGAACCCGTTATCTACGATTGCGCGGCTTGTTTACGCAAAGGAACAGATAGGCGGGCAGTGTGGAAACAAAGAGCCGGCAGATAAAGATAGCACACAGATAAAGGTCTGCCAAAACAAACAAACTGAGATAAATGGAAATTTATGGAGACTTCTGGACTAATAGAGATTATTCAGTTTCTGGTTTATTTTAGAATAGTCTAGAAATTATCAGTGAAGTATTTAAAGAGGCGACGACTCGCCAAGAGCGTGTTGTAGTAGTAAACAGCTTTGAACTGTTGTAACGAGAGCTGATGTAAACAAGTGTAATCAGAACACTGTTTATTATTGTCATCGACCTTGGAAGATTGTCTTGTATATGTGATGTAATGTTGTTACGTGAGAACTGACAGTGTATTTCTACGGAAATAAAGAAATTTAGAATTTCGGCAAATTGGACTTTTAATTCTACGAACCCACAAAGTCACAATAGCTACACACTTCAGTTTCTTTTATTCAATTGTCTCTGTTGTACGTTGGTAAAACGAAATATTTATGAAATTTATTAAAATTTGTCATACTATATACCTAAGATGTACGGTCAAACAAACAGATGGAATGAAAGAACAAACATTTCTATGCACTGTATTATCTCAAGCCTCAAGTTCTGATTAGTTTCCTTCCGATTCACAGACTTTGCTCACCGTAGTAGGTAAATGTAATGACCAAGAGCGACATCAACCCTGGTTGCTGTAAAAACGCAATTTAATGCGTTAGCTCAATTAGCTTCATTAACAGCTCAGTTACGCTGCATGCTGCTTCGGTATCTCTACTTCTTTCCCTACTGTTTTACGTGTTTTCATGTAGACACATTATTCTATGAAATATTGGTTTCAATAAAAGGAAGGTCAGTCAAGATTTATCAAAAACTATAGTCCAACCGTTACGAGGCAATAACACGAGGACTATTATCTAGTTCATCGCAACAATCTTCAGTAATGCCAAACCTAAAATTCAAAAGTACCCAAGGTAGCGAAAGTTTATTTGACACAGTTTGATACCACCGAGTATCCAGGTATTTTCAGCGTCGAAGTCTCATCCGCAACTTAAATTCATATTTGAACATAGAATATTTGTACCTAAAGGACATTTTCCCAGGGCAAATAACCCATCGGGTAGTAATCATCTGCCTCACTGAATCATTAAAATAAGTGCTGGCGTTTTAGACACGTGGCTTATGAAAATATATACTATAAGGGTTGTTTATTAGTGCTCTTAATCGTGTAGGGAACAATACATCAAAATACAAATTCACTAATTTCATTTAGTTTTCACTAAATTTTGAACGAGAAAAGGCGTAGTTAACAACAGAAGTAACAATAGGTTCTTAAGTGAAGTGCACCATTACTATTATTCCAACTCCAGTGGCAGACACTGTTTGCAGCATTGAACTGAGTGAGCCTGACCTAGAACAAGGATGTTCCCCAATATATTTGGTTAACATAATCAAACACCCGAGACTGCCCTAAGAATGTCACAGGGCTTTGAATGCAATAAAATAGCAGAATTCTAAGTACTATGTTCACAAAATAAATGTTTGTCTATTTTTGAGCATTAAACTATAAGCATAAAATTTTAACCGCAGTATCAGGCAGTGATTAGGAGGCGGTGAATTAATCGAAATCAGATAATTAAAAAAGAAGATAAATTAATAAAAATGCCTTGCTAAACTAATATAAAATATTGTTGTAATAATATGAAATTAAAATGGATAGAGTAATGATTAAAATATCGGTTGACTTAAAGAATAAGAAGGGAAGAATATAATTTAATATAACATATATACAAGCATCCAGGCAAGGGAAAGAAAATATTCTTGAAAAAATCTGTAGACGTCGAAGAGACAGGAACGAAGGACCGTTACCTTCTTTGTGCTAGGAAAAGTTCAATGTCTGAGAACTATAGTATACTTTCAGTCAGGGCTTTCAAAATGCAGTTGAGCATGAACGCTAAAGGGATTTACTTGACTGATTTGATAACAATGTATACCGTTACAAACAACTCAGGGTAGTCGTTCCCCAATTCAGTGTGGGCTGACGTCAATGCGTTAGATGAATTTTGCAAACCATTGCGAAAATTCGAAATAAATGAGAAAGCAATAATAATGTAACATTTGAGAAGGGTGAACTGTTAGAGAGGGGGTCAGAATAAGGTTCGAACTGAATCGTGAAGTAAGAAAAACTTACTTAAAAGGTGATACTACGACAGGAAGGACGTGTTCATGCGCGTTAAGAAGAGAAGCGAAGATTTATAAGTCTGAAATTTAGGGAAATTAGGAATAGCGCAACCAGCGTAAGTGGAATCAGCATTAGAACTTTATTAGAGCAAAGTAGTTGCCGTATAAAGAAGAAATAGGAACCGCGTGGAAGTAAATTTAAACATGTAATCCAGGTTTTCTAGTAAAATTGAATTAATGTTAGTAATTTTACTAACAGGTGGTCACCGATCCAAGTCGGTAAGCAAAATTAGTAGGAATTAAACCAAATAATTCTGCAACAAACAAAGTGCTATTAATACGACTGAGTAGTCAATAACCACCAAAATCCATTTCCTACAACCATTCACCTGAGGATAAGAGAACTCATAGCTTCAATTAGAATCCAATCAATTTAACACTGGTATGCGGGTTTGCCGCAAAGTCTATAGTAAATGTTTATTTTGAGCTTTGCTATCATTTGCGGCTGATAGATACTCAATTTTACTTTTTCCTTATTTAATGAAGCACAAATTTCTGCATCTTCGTCAATCATAGAAAATAATGTGACAAAATGTTTATGTATTTTCTCTATAAGCCAAGGCAACTTGGAAAGCTGGTATTACGTAATTGCTTATTATTATTATTATTATTATTATTATTATTATTATTATTATTATTATTATTATTATTATTATTATTATTATTATTATTATTATTATTATTATTATTATTATTATTATTATTATTATTATTATTATTATTATTATTATTATTATTATTATTATTATTATTATTATTATTATTATTATTATTATTATTATTATTATTATTATTATTATTATTATTATTATTATTATTATTATTATTATTATTATTATTATTATTATTATTATTATTATTATTATTATTATTATTATTATTATTATTATTATTATTATTATTATTATTATTATTATTATTATTATTATTATTATTATTATTATTATTATTATTATTATTATTATTATTATTATTATTATTATTATTATTATTATTATTATTATTATTATTATTATTATTATTATTATTATTATTATTATTATTATTATTATTATTATTATTATTATTATTATTATTATTATTATTATTATTATTATTATTATTATTATTATTATTATTATTATTATTATTATTATTATTATTATTATTATTATTATTATTATTATTATTATTATTATTATTATTATTATTATTATTATTATTATTATTATTATTATTATTATTATTATTATTATTATTATTATTATTATTATTATTATTATTATTATTATTATTATTATTATTATTATTATTATTATTATTATTATTATTATTATTATTATTATTATTATTATTATTATTATTATTATTATTATTATTATTATTATTATTATTATTATTATTATTATTATTATTATTATTATTATTATTATTATTATTATTATTATTATTATTATTATTATTATTATTATTATTATTATTATTATTATTATTATTATTATTATTATTATTATTATTATTATTATTATTATTATTATTATTATTATTATTATTATTATTATTATTATTATTATTATTATTATTATTATTATTATTATTATTATTATTATTATTATTATTATTATTATTATTATTATTATTATTATTATTATTATTATTATTATTATTATTATTATTATTATTATTATTATTATTACTATTATTACTATTATTACTATTATTACTATTATTACTATTATTACTATTATTACTATTATTACTATTATTTCTATTATTACTATTATTACTATTATTACTATTATTACTATTATTACTATTATTACTATTATTACTATTATTACTATTATTACTATTATTACTATTATTACTATTATTACTATTATTACTATTATTACTATTATTACTATTATTACTATTATTACTATTATTATGACTATTATGACTATTATGACTATTATGACTATTATGACTATTATGACTATTATTATTATTATTATTATTATTATTATTATTATTATTATTATTATTATTATTATTATTATTATTATTATTATTATTATTATTATTATTATTATTATTATTATTATTATTATTATTATTATTATTATTTATTATTATTATTATTATTATTATTTATTATTATTATTATTATTATTATTATTATTATTATTATTATTATTATTATTATTATTATTATTATTATTATTATTATTATTATTATTATTATTATTATTATTATTATTATTATTATTATTATTATTATTATTATTATTATTATTATTATTATTATTATTATTATTATTATTATTATTATTATTATTATTATTATTATTATTATTATTATTATTATTATTATTATTATTATTATTATTATTATTATTATTATTATTATTATTATTATTATTATTATTATTATTATTATTATTATTATTATTATTATTATTATTATTATTATTATTATTATTATTATTATTATTATTATTATTATTATTATTATTATTATTATTATTATTATTATTATTATTATTATTATTATTATTATTATTATTATTATTATTATTATTATTATTATTATTATTATTATTATTATTATTATTATTATTATTATTATTATTATTATTATTATTATTATTATTATTATTATTATTATTATTATTATTATTATTATTATTATTATTATTATTATTATTATTATTATTATTATTATTATTATTATTATTATTATTATTATTATTATTATTATTATTATTATTATTATTATTATTATTATTATTATTATTATTATTATTATTATTATTATTATTATTATTATTATTATTATTATTATTATTATGATTTTATTATTATTATTATGATTTTATTATTATTATTATTATTATTATTATTATTATTATTATTATTATTATTATTATTATTATTATTATTATTATTATTATTATTATTATTATTATTATTATTATTATTATTATTATTATTATTATTATTATTATTATTATTATTATTATTATTATTATTATTATTATTATTATTATTATTATTATTATTATTATTATTATTATTATTATTATTATTATTATTATTATTATTATTATTATTATTATTATTATTATTATTATTATTATTATTATTATTATTATTATTATTATTATTATTATGATTATTATTATTATTATTATGATTTTATTATTATTATTATGATTTTATTATTATTATTATTATTATTATTATTATTATTATTATTATTATTATTATTATTATTATTATTATTATTATTATTATTATTATTATTATTATTATTATTATTATTATTATTATTATTATTATTATTATTATTATTATTATTATTATTATTATTATTATTATTATTATTATTATTATTATTATTATTATTATTATTATTATTATTATTATTATTATTATTATTATTATTATTATTATTATTATTATTATTATTATTATTATTATTATTATTACTATTATTATTATTATTATTACTATTATTATTATTATTATTACTATTATTATTATTATTATTATTATTACTATTATTATTACTATTATTACTATTATTATTACTATTATTACTATTATTATTACTATTATTACTATTATTACTATTATTACTATTATTACTATTATTACTATTATTACTATTATTACTATTATTACTATTATTACTATTATTACTATTATTACTATTATTATTATTATTATTATTATTATTATTATTATTATTATTATTATTATTATTATTATTATTATTATTATTATTATTATTATTATTATTATTATTATTATTATTATTATTATTATTATTATTATTATTATTATTATTATTATTATTATTATTATTATTATTATTATTATTATTATTATTATTATTATTATTATTATTATTATTATTATTATTATTATTATTATTATTATTATTATTATTATTATTATTATTATTATTATTATTATTATTATTATTATTATTATTATTATTATTATTATTATTATTATTATTATTATTATTATTATTATTATTATTATTATTATTATTATTATTATTATTATTATTATTATTATTATTATTATTATTATTATTATTATTATTATTATTATTATTATTATTATTATTATTATTATTATTATTATTATTATTATTATTATTATTATTATTATTATTATTATTATTATTATTATTATTATTATTATTATTATTATTATTATTATTATTACTATTATTACTATTATTACTATTATTACTATTATTACTATTATTACTATTATTATTACTATTATTACTATTATTAGTACTATTATTACTATTATTAGTACTATTACTATTATTAGTACTATTATTATTATTATTATTATTATTATTATTATTATTATTATTATTATTATTATTATTATTATTATTATTATTATTATTATTATTATTATTATTATTATTATTATTATTATTATTATTATTATTATTATTATTATTATTATTATTATTATTATTATTATTATTATTATTATTATTATTATTATTATTATTATTATTATTATTATTATTATTATTATTATTATTATTATTATTATTATTATTATTATTATTATTATTACAAATTGTATTATTACGCTTACCATGAGCTAATATTCCACGGTATTGTATACAGTATAATGTTAGGATTGCAAAAATCATTGTCATTCATTTAAAATCGCGTAAAATGATGGCAGACTGCTATGCAGTGGGGTGACACAAGCCCTACGTATTTGAGGAAGGCTATATACAGGTTAATGAACTACACCGAAATGTTTTCAGAGCAAGTGGAGATGTATTAAACAAGTAATTTGAAATGGGAGACTTATGCCTTTTGGTTCAAATGTGAAAGTTACGGCTATACGTATCTAAAGTGCCAGTTCGCGAATGCTAATGATGACACCACTTGAGTGAACAGCACACAAAAATGAAGAGACATGCCAAAGCACTCCCTTTTGCACAATGGTTATGACATTAGCTTTCAATTACAAGTTAAACGAGTTCGAGCCTCCTTCACATTTTGCTTTTTTTTTGTTTATTTTTGTTTTATTGGCTTGTTTGTTCGATTGTTTGCCTTTTTAAATATTTTGTATAAGATTTTAATTCTTGAATAAATGTAGGCATTTTACTTTTTAACTTCACCTTGTAGTGCAATTAATTACAATTCTTACTAACAAAGGTTAAATCATGCTTAATACTTTCACATGCGTACGTCTAAACCGTAGGCGCTTAAAGGATAAACGAAATTACATAAAGTAAATAGTAAATGCTGTTCTTATACGTCAGGTTTATAGAAACTGCTCGAAATGTAGACCCCCGTTGGCAATGCAAAGTTGACAGTGGCTAACGAACGACTGTCGTACTTTCCAAAGTTGTTCCTTGTGTGTGTCGAATAAATTCACATGCTGCTATTATTCGGGAAGTTAGTTACAAAACACACCATTTCTTTCTATCAGAATTTTCGTATTAAAAAGACGAAGAAAATAATTATCGCCATGACAGGGACCGAACCAATGACCTCGGAACTCCAGTTCTCTGCGCTATGGTTTGGACTAGCAGAATAGTTACAGAAATACCCCTGGAGTAGGCTACAGTATATAAGAAGATAGTTAATTACTGTTCAGTGTTGCACTGGTATGTGATTAGTTCGAGATTTGACTGATATTTTAAGCATTAAAACTTGAGAACGCCAATAACTAGCTATTAAAAATTGATATTTATATACTCGGGAAGCAGCATTAAAGACATTCTAATCCAATAATTTAACATATGTTGGTTAAATACCAACTTATCAGCATCTGATGCTAATTAGGTTTAACACAATTAACTGCGTTATATTTAGCCGCAGACCATGCATTCATTGCCTATCTCAACTTGCTAAAATTAGTCACGTTTACAATCGCTGAAATTATTTCAGATTAGTTCATTAACATCATGCGGGGACGGTCGGTCAGCATTTTCATTCAGTACCTGAAGAAGGCCATGTAACTCAAAATAACCGGAAGCTCGAATTTAGTTATTTTAACACGGCTGACCTCCCATGAAGCTTTAATTAATAAGCCTCGCCGTGAAAGCTTTAAGTCTTGAACATTGTTAGCCAGATGGAATATTCTTTCTTCAATTACATCTATTGCATGCTCCCTTATTATTTTTCGTTTTAAACCATTATCTTCCTCCATAGCTATTAAAAATGCACAATCACAAATTTCCAGTACAAGCAGTACACCTTTCAGTCCGCTTTAAAAACGAGGTATATCAAATTTAAATAATTATGGAGTTTAGAATCTACACATCACTAATAAACGTAGCCTCATTGGCTAAAAACGTTAATTAAAACAATTTAGTGGCTGCCTTTACAGATATTCCTAAAGCCACAGGCGTAAATTTACGTCTTTTGGAGTTAACGCTTTCACATTTTGCAGATACAAGCGATGGAGCTATTTATTCCTCGTGGAAAACTTGTATGATTAGTGCTCATTGCTTGTGCCGGCACAGGTTCTTTTTCCACCGTATGCAGATGTTTAAAGTGAAGTCCCAAGTGTGATGAGTACGATTTTTACGGCAATCTGCTTTATCGTCACCACAGAATCACTTTCTCGCTAACACCGCTCCACAGACTCGCAAATAGCGCGATGGGAATGTTGTCTATTGGCGCACATTTCACGGTAAATCCGTGCAACTGTTGAAGCATGACATTCTTCTTCACCGTACGTAAGGTAAATATCTGTTAGTTCAAAAAAAAAAAAAAAAAAAAAAGTTTAATTTTGTTGTGTTGAACGCAAATAAGAAATGAGCCGTGAGAGACGTTATCACATTGACGAATACCTCAGTTGCCTGTGACTTGAGTAAGAAACACCATACTATATGGTAATATTAGAGTAGCTACAAAATAGAAATAAACATGGGTATAGCCAATACAGTGATCTTACTGTCTTGGCGTTGCCAGTTCCACAGCTAGCGGGCGACAGAAATGGAAGATATATCTGTCTTTGTCTCAGCGAATCCACCTAGCAAGTGATCTGAGCAGTACATACAGATGCTGACAGAAAGGTTCTCAGCACCGAAATTGGCTAAAAATATGGGAAAATATTATTTTTGTTTTTGAGCTAATAAAATACTTTGAACCTTATAGAATCATAATCCAACTAAATGTTTGAGTTCAGGCATTTAAATACCCTCAAATGACAATTTAAATGCACATGCGCCCGTGCATGCCGGCCCTTGGATTCATAGAATTCAGTCATTTGAGTTTCATTGATTGTAATAAATTAATACATTTGAAATTAGCGGGCAAAGTTTCTGGTGGAATTTTATGTGTTGTTATGATGGTTATTTCTTACAGTATGTGGCACCATGGAAACAAAACACTGGCTGCACACATTGAAAGCAAATAGTAATGTTTATATTTTGCTTTTGTGTGAGTTTCTACGGTCCGGAATTTCTTGTGTTTCTCGATAAACTGCATACTGTTTGTATATAATTAAGGAGTTTTAGTGCGCCATTTAACATTTATAAAGGTGTTTTATGCATCTAAACGTGCATATAACTGTTACATAGGTCATAGGTAAAACATTATTTGAAACAACTGACGTTTTGTTGACTGTGTATATAGTTAGGATCATGTATTAGGCTAAACGATACATGGGAAGGATCACCTAAACATAAAAACAAAATAATGGGAACATACTTGAGACCTGATGTGGTAAGAAAACTAATGCTTGTGTACCAAAGTCTGGCATCAGATGAAAACCTAAGGATATGTATTTTGGTTAAGACACAAATGCAAATGAAAGTTTACATAGCATGATATGGCGTAAAAGTCCAAAAGAAATATTTGTGTCAAAGAAGCGACTTCAGGTTTTGTGACATCAACCATCAGTGTATTCAGTTTTGGTTGTTCTTCATCACTCAAGCTGCAGTCAGACATAATGGATACTGTGATTTCACCAGCATCTCTAAAAATTAGCCAACGAAAGGACCAATTACGCTTACTTTATTCAGCAAATTCTGCACAGACAACTTCTAAAACATACAGAAGGAACCTAAAATTGAGGAGAACTGCTGAAGAAGAGAGAAGGAAGAGGCAGGAGATTCCAACTTACCTATCTGGAGGGTTTTAGTCTGCTTCAAGGTTTGTAGCTGAGAAGGAAAATATTTTGAATTTTAAAATTTGATTCACTCAGTTATAGTTTTTTCAACATTTTTTGTCATTCAAAATGTTCCACACGATTCAGTTTTGATTCACTCCCTCTAAAATTTTCAACACATGTCCTTAGAAAGCAATCTAAGTTTACTATCATATGAATTTTTAACGTTCATTATATTATTAAAGTTATTGATATATAAAGTCAAAGGTTTAATCATTTTTCGGCCTTTTTTGTTTGCTCCAAATCTAATTTTTCCCCCTCTGGAACTAAAGGTAGTATAAGAAATTCATACGATAGATATTTTCTTCATAACCATCTGAATATTTTAAGAAATAGAAAAATTAAAATTTTGAAAATTTTCATCACGTGGAGCGGTTTGAATTTTGCCCAAATTTTGAATTTCACAAATTAATTACTCAAAAACTATTGAAGATACAAAAACCAAATTTTGAATTCTATATCCGCTATGCATCAGTGCTAAGTGGTAAAACTTTCAGCAAGATTGGTTGAAAATTGCCGGATTTGGGGTTTTCAGTGTTGCATCCCCTTAATATTTCAGCATGTGTGTGACAACAATACAATGATTATCGCATGCTAGCATAATCTGAACCTTAAAACCTTGAACCGGAGAACAGTTCGCTTACGTAGCTATCGTTTATATGCACACAAAACAAAACGACACAAATTTGATGCGTTCGACGAAAGAAGGCGTTTGCTACTGTGAAACAAGACAGTGACATTTCAACGATTTGTAAACATAGTTTCTATTTTAATGATGCCATGTGATGCCATGCCATTATTTAATGATGCCTTCTATACCAATTTTTGTTTCATTAAAATGCTTAATAAATACGGAAGACATGTCTGTGTATTTATGAAGCATTTTTACACCACAAATCACCTGTACTTCTTATGTGTATTGTGCGCAGAAATTTTAGTCATGAAGCAACGATATCGCTTCTTTCAAGCAGAAATTTGGAACCATCATTGGCTCTCGTATATTTGAACCAAAAGATTTCGGAATATTATACATAGGAGATACAGAATCCGTACATTTTATTTTGTCCCTCATTAAATTGGCCAGCCTTTTGGCAGTTGGATATTCACCTTTGTCATATAAATTATGAATTGGTCTACGTAAAACCACTTTTTAAAATCCTCTAAGTTGGTAGCATGCTTTTCAGCTGCTCTATGTTTCCCTGGATATCTAAATATGGAAACTTCTCATAATTTGGTGAACTGTTTGCCTTCTTTAACAATGTTGGCCACAGTATGAGCACTCACGCGACAAGCTTGTGCCATTAATTCTTGACTCTAAGTGAAATTTGTACTTTCGAAAATGTATTTAATTGATAACTTTTTAAAAAATGAATACACATTAACAAGAATATTCCTAGCCATTTTCTACGAAATTTCTATATTTCATGAAAGAATTTTTCCCAAAATAAATTTAGAACTTTCACAATGAACCTTTAGAAAATTTGAATCCGGTATCTATCAAAATGTGAAGGCCTGACCATGAATGTTAGTGGATAAATATATCGCACGGCGAGACCTTGCACGGGGGGAGCTCTTAGACGAGATTTTTCGCTTTGTGGAGAGGTTGGGGTTTCCTGTTAATACCAGAGGTTCTACTCCCATTAGTCCTGGACCCATAGGACCAAGGACCCGGGCATCCTTCGACCAGGGAGTTACCGAGCTGTCCCAAAAGGGCGTCCGGCGCCTCCATGGGGCTTTTGCCTCCATAGGGCAAGACCTAGAGACTAACAAGCCCCCATCTGGTCCTATGGACTCAAGACGGGATGCAAGTGGATACGCCACTTACGCGCACCAACTCCAAAATGGGAAGGCTACCGATATGACCTC
This sequence comes from Mantis religiosa, assembly GCA_030765055.1. NCBI lineage: Eukaryota > Metazoa > Arthropoda > Insecta > Mantodea > Mantidae > Mantis > Mantis religiosa. The sequence continues at coordinate 85,402,558 of CM060950.1, forward strand.
GGTAGGGCCGTCTGATGAGCTAGCACACCTTTTACTAGCTATGCTGGCTAGTACGCGGGAATATTAATGGCTTCCCTCAACCCCGTCCGGAGACGTACCCGATCTCCCACGGGTATCGGGAACCACTGCCCCCTCGAGTTCAACCCAATCCGAACAACTCCCAATCAGGTAGAGGCTCGAATGTTCGGCCCAAGGTTCCTCTAGTAAATTCAGAGGTACCACGAGTGCTAGGGATCCTCAGTGCCTACACCACGGCAGCTGAAGGAGACGGATCCCCTCCCCTACGGGAGGGGTTTCCTGTGTAAAGGAAAATACTGGAACTACAATTTAGACATGAAAGGTTTACTACAATAATAGAAAATACACAAGTGGCCAAATGGCCGTTACTTACCTGAAAGCGGACCTAGATCCGTCCTTGTTCACATTTGGCTCACAAGAGAGCAAGCAAGCCTTATACATGCTTCACTAGAGGAGGGAGAGTTCATGTGACATGTCGTCACACGCACAACTCTAGTCAAATGATTACTTAACATACTATTGGAATTAAACAAAACAGTCACTTGTGACAATATGTGAAAGTGTGAAAATTAGTAAGAAGGAAAACATGCAAGATGAGAGTCGAAATCTCAAATTTAATAATTTACGGAAGTACATTATACCCCAGTGTAATGCACTCGGTGACGATATTATACTTAATAAATGGAAGTATGTATTAGCGTTTAAGTGAAATTGCAGAATGCGTAGTTTATGATCCTTGTAAGTTGTGTTGCATTGTGGCGGTTATCAGGGTCAGGCTGTACGTACCTGTAGTTATTCACATGCGCGAGCGATAACAGTATAATCCATGTGCAGTACACCTATGGAAAAACTCTCACGCCTCCGGTCTTTACTAATATTTACATATTGATAGTGTTAGGCTTTGAATCACATATTCTCGCGAAACAATAGTTTCTGGAATCTGCGCAATGTGAATAAAACTCTTTATTACATGCTCGCGAGTTATAAATGAAAATTCCCATAGAAGAATGGTAATGTTATAAGTAACAAGAAAATGAAACTGTGAGCAGTGTTTGCAATGGCATCTTCAAAGAATTAAATCAATCAGAATATTACTGGGTATATGTCTCTTGTCTCTTGCCCTCAGCTCTCCGTACCCAGTCATGCTCTGCCATCTGTGTACTAACAACTGTCGTAGTTGAGGAAGATAAAGAGATCACGAGGAAAAGAAATCCAGCAGTAATTGATACTAACACAGTCACTCATTAGTCTCTCTTGCAACAAAACACTAATTAACTGCATTTAATTCTAGGTAATTAATCACCACGCGAACGCGACAGATGTTGTTACTTTTCCTGAACTAAACATCGTTCCCATGACGGTAAAATAAAATAAAAGGAATGAATAAACAAGAAAAAACAGAACGGGAAGGAGGCTTCTCCATTCTAGATTCGAACTTGGTTTTTCATTTTATTCTAGCTTAGAGCAGGGCTTCCTAACTCTTCCATGGTGTATACAACTACTGTCATTTACTCAGGAGAATGTCTTTGTCCTTGAACGTGCAATCGTGTAGTGAAGTGCTGAGCCACTAAACAGAGTAATATCCTCTCGATTAAACAGGTTAGTAAAGTAATTTTAGCATATGAATGGTCATAACTAGGGCCCGGAATTTGTTTACCTAAAAATTCTCTAAAAATTAGGTATAAAATGTCCTTAAAATATAAAAAATTCACATAAAATGTAAAAAATATGACCTAACAAAAATTAAAAATTTCTTTCATAATAATAAATTAATAACCGTCACAGACATATAATGAATATATGGTTCGATAACCACATTTTAAAACTAACTTTCTTAGTAAATAATTTAATTATTGCTACTAAATAATAAATTCAAAATTCATCAGGTCATTTTCAATTTTATAAAATATGAAAAAATAAGTTAGGTACTGTACCCATTAGCCAGAACTTAGCGTTGCAATACACCACCATGGTCTTCTTCAAGTTATCAAAAGTAAAGGAACGGCGGTCGTCAGTTAAAACCGTTTTATACTTTGAGAAACCTCTCTCCACTTCCACAGATGTTATAGATGCATATTTGAAAAACACTATGTCACTGCCTGTTAAATTCAGTTCAAAAATATCAGTTCTGAAGTTTTCTACTGACAAGATACCGGCAATCTTTATTTTTGTCCAACACAGATTTTAGTGTCTGTTTAATTTTGTCCCCAATCTCACCTTTTACATTTTGTATCCTCTCTTCCACAATCCTCACTAACTCAATCGACTTATCCAATGTCATGCCACGTTCTTCAAGGCGGGTTATGGTATCCATCAAAAATGCAAATTTTTATTTAATGAAAGCTAATTTACCTTGGATTTGAGTATCAGAAAACAGATACTGTGCGCTCACAATTGCCTTAGAATCTACCTTATCAAAACTATTCACCACTTCTCTCACTACTTGAAAATTGTCACAGTGGTAACATGCAATTAACCATGTACCCCAACGTGTTAGAATTGGTGCCGGGGGCATAGCTATATTACGGGCTTTTCCTTTAAAATACATAGTTCGGGTTGGCGTTTTCAGAAATATTTTCTTTACTGCGGAAATTAGTGTTGATCTGACCTGTTCCGCAATTTGATGAAAAGCATGGGCCAAACCCGTAACATGCACCATCTTATTGTAAAATGACTGGATTGATTTTTCCACCTTTAACATGTAAGGCGCCGGGTCTGTTAGGAGGAGGAGCACGTTGTCATTCTGTATTCCAGTAGGCCATCACAAACACACGGATTTATCGAAGAGTTTGCGTATCTGACTGGTTAACAGCTTCCATAATATCTGAGGTCAGAAGAAACATTTGTCCGGCACTAGTAGTTTCTAAGCGTACCTAGCACTACATTGGCTACATAACACCCCTGTAAATCGATTGTCTCATCAATTGATACATACATTTTTTCCCATTCACATATTCACGTATTCGGTTTAACGTGTCTCCATAACGTAACTGTTACGCAAAGTTGATTCATCTGAAATTGAATGACTAGTGTGATGTTCAAGAAAATCTCGTAATTTGGAATTACTTAACTCTCCTAGCGGAATATTTGCACTAACAAACAGTTCACATAATTCTTTATGAAAGTAAGATGACTTGTTATAGACGTCGAAGCCGTTTCTTTTAACAGTAGCTGAGACCCTTGTCTTTTTTTGCACATTTTAAAGAGCTCGCAAATGTTTTTGGCACCCAATATGTTGTACGGTGAACCGTTTGTTTGCAGCGACTTTTTGGCACACTTTACAGAACAATGCAGGTCCATCAGTAGAGAATATGTTTCCGCCAAACCCTGAAACATACTGTTTCAAACGGTACGCAGTTGACTGTTTCTGTTTTGGCATTTCAATTCCACAAACTTACATAACTCACAATCTACTCCCCTTACTGCGACACTTCTAGCTCCTGAAGTCCTGACTGATGCATTCCAAACGTATTGCATAATGTAATCGGTGATTCCTCGAATTGATGAATCATAAATTCACCAGCAGTGTTAGGACGCTGAGCTGTGTTAAGTACATGCTTACCACTATTAAAAAGTTACTATTTCATAAAAAATGATGATATAAATGAACATTCAATCGCAGATTATTTTAACCCCCCTCCAAAGCCCAGTGGGCAGGGTCAGGTCTACCACGGGAACCGAACCCGGTCCTCCCGAATGCGGGCTACAGATGAAAACGCTCTATATATTCCTGCAAAAGAAAGAAAATGACCGGAAAATGCATCTAAATTTTGAAAACTGACCTTATTATAAAAATGTGAAAAAAAAAGCATTTTGATGACCTATAAAAACTATATATATAACGTATTTGTTCCAGAATGCACTTATTTTCAATAAGCATCGTCTGTGACTACTCAGAAAAAAAAAAAAAAAGAATTTTCATCAAAATCCGGGCCCTAGTCATAACCATATTGTTTCACAGCTATACAGATTAATTTATTGAAAATATGATCATATTTTTTTGATATGGTGATGTAATGTATTAATGATGCTACTTAGCGTAATAGTTATTGTCCTGGAAAAGGAAGGAGCTACAACTGATGCAGGTTGTAAAACCTTAAAACCAGAGGAATAAACAATGGAGCAGTTCACTTGTGTCAATCACAAGTTCATAGCTAAAGTCCTGAGTCAAATACCGTTAGGGGGCGAAGCGTGGTGTGACGTTTACGGAGGCCCTAAGTGTATACAGGCAACAAGTTTAGGACCCAAGTCGACGGGTGGAATACATATAGGAGCCGCTTACCTAAACGCCACGCCACACTTCTCCGCTATACCGTACAATAGCGTTTTCAACAACCTGTTAACCATTGCAGTGGCGTGTAGCTCTCTGCTCCATGATCTGGCCACACTTTCACCGATTTTGGCGAAGACAACATTTAGAAATGCTTATTATAGAGTTTAAAAATAGGGTAAATGAAGTCCTTAACGGGCTTTTCTTCGCTTCCAATACCAACTATTTGCACATTTCGATTCTGATTTTGATTTTTAGATCCCAGCCTCCAAGTACTTTTGAGTACATAGTGCTGCATAGCAAAGCGAGGAGACGCATCGGAAAATATACGAATAATAGAGATGTTTACGTGAGCTTATCGCACACACACGGCGAGTCCAGTGTACAGATGTAAACATAGCAAAGTATCATACATGACAGGAGCCAGAAATTTATGTATAAACGTATACAGGTTGTTTCGAAACGACACCGAACGAACATAGCCGTTTCGTAGTTTATAACTTAAATATTCTGAATTTCGGTGTCGCAACTTCGAAATTCTCTTAAGTGTAATTTCATGGCAACATTAAATATTACATTATTTTATGATTAGGTGGTGCGGGAGCCACTGGTGTGTGAACCTCAAAAGTTCAAAAGTTGTTATTCGGGCGCATCAGCCACCAAAACAAAAGCTTTGCTTCCTCCACTTGTTCAGTGACCCTAGCCTCGATTTCAGGTAATTGGGCAAAGGGCAGCTACTTATGGAAAAGTCGATAATATTTCGGAAAGTTTCAAGGTTGCTAATTTTGCTATAATCTTAATTGTACAGTGCCGTCGGTCAGTTACTGTAAAATAAACAGCTTACTTTTCAATTACAAATGCTTTATTTAGTATTATCAAAAAGAGTGAAGTAATAGCCTTGTCTCATTGCATCAGGCATTTAGTTTTCGCTAACTTTATCTACAATTCTTTAATATTGATCCCTGTTCTTTTATCATTTAAGGCTTCTATCCTCAAATTAACTAACATTAACTTCCCACTAAAAGGTTTATGTTGCACATGTCTACCAACTTATTTACACGTTAAACACCCATAAACAAGTAACTAAGGAATAGCTTCCTTATTGCGGTTTCATAATCGCAAGAAATTCTTAATAGTAGCAAGCTACCGTGAAGTATGTCGATATGTCTACAAACAGCTACAGCACGCGACACGGTGTGTCACCCTCCTGCGATTCCTTCGATATCGTGAGGTACGCGGCTTTGTTCCTGTAACTGCCTAATCCACACTCATTCTGGAGCACTTTATGCGTTTCTATTGGCGGTAAATATTGTATATGTGTCACATAGAAGCTGAGCAACTACTTCTATATATTCGTTCGGTGTCGTTTCGAAACGCCCTGTATAATCAGAATTCATTTGTAATTCCTCAGTGGATATTGTGGATGAAGTCTTAAATTGTACCCAGAGTACTTTAATCTTACAGGTAGGTTGATTAATCAAAGTCAGTAGAACTGTTGCTTGTGTTTGATTTCCGTGGCATGCTTTGCACAACGCATATCGTCCAGTAACTATCTCGGAGGGGGCGAGGTTTATTTTATATAATGTGATGTAAATCAAAACTATGTATATGTCGTTATTTTTATTTATAGTTTCATTCAGATTCATCATTATTGAACTACCGTGAGATTGTGTTTCATTATTAATTGCAAACTTAATATCCAAAATTATATACACATAATTTTGTATAGCTTAACATTGTGGTGCATTTAAACTATGTGGTTTATGTTGTGGCAACTACCTATTTGTACATATTAATTACGCTTCATAAAATTAGTTGAATTAGCACATAACTCCTATAATTACAGAAATTATTTAGAAAGGAAAGCTTTTCGGTAGTGCCAAAGACTTTTTGTAACTAAAAGACTAAACAATTCATAATTATTGGGAAAAAGGATGGATTACTGCAAAAGAACGCCGAGGTTGATGATTAGTATACGATAACAGTGATAACGACAGTGAGACATTTTTCACTGATGGAACATTGCTGATGATATATCTGACATTACGCTAAGGGCGCCGGGGTAGCGCGGTGGTTTCGTTCGCGGCTCCCGTTCTAAGGGTCCCGAGTTCGATTCCCGGCTCTGGGGTTGGCGATTTTAAGTCGGCCCTATCCACGCCTTCACCTCTGTCTAGCACACGTGAAGTATCCCCTATGCCCAACGTGGTTCGGAGTCCACGGTAAAAACTGTAGGTCCTCTCACCTCACCGCCATCTTCACTATCACCCTATCATCGCAGGTAATGGACACCGCCCTCTGGGTGCCTCCACCTGAGAAATGGGTCCGGTCATCACTTGGTGGGGTGAGGTTACCCCGAAGGCCAAGGTTGCCATGTGGGGAGTGTTAGTAACTAACTAACTCTGACATTACGCCTTTGGCAGTTGAGTAAGCCACCTTTTCAGAAATTATTCCTGTGGTACAAGTTAACCACATTACCGTGCACTTCCGATAGTTCCAATAGTTATTTAATAACAAAGGTGTAATAATTAATTTATTTGGTTTACTTTCTCTTTTGCATCAAGGAAATTGCAGAACCTAATTTTCATAATTTGAAAAATATTACAATAATGATGGGGATACATATTTACTACATTTATAATCATTAGGTTATTTTTATTACTTTGCACCCATATTGCATATAAGATACTAATTAACCGGCTGAACTTTCACATAAGACACACGCAACTTCCAAGTGCTCCGTTTGTGCTTCGTCCCTTAGTTTACGCTGAGTAACTTACACAGGATGTTAATGAACTACACTGAAATATTTTTAGGTCAAGTGGAGATATCTTAAGCAAGTAATTTGAGACAGGAGACTTATGGCCTGTTGGTTCAAATGTAGTTACGACTTTAAGTTTCTAAAGCACCAGTACGCCACTGCTAATGATAACACCACTTGAGTGCACGACACAACAAAGAGACTTGTCAAAGTACTCCTATGGAGCAATGGTTATGACGTTAGCTTTCAAGTCAAGCGTAAACGAGTTCGAGTCTCCTCACTATTTTGTCGCTCTTTTATTCATCTTTGTTCCATTTGTTTGTTTGGTCGTTTTTCATATCTAGTCTAAGCTTTTAATTTTTTCATAAATATATGCATTTTACGGAGCCATTTTACCTTGTCAGTGCAATTTATTACAGTGCTGTCTAACAAAGGTTAAATCCTGCTTAATACTTTCACATGTTGTACGTCTAACTGGGAGGAGGTTTAAAGGGTGAACGAACTTTATATAAAATAAAAAGTAAATGCCACTCTTTACGTCAGCTTTATAGGAACTGTTCGAAATGACGACCTGTATTTTCAATGCAAAGTTGACAGCGGCGAAGGAACAACTGTCGTATAATGTCCAAAATTCCTTGTGTATGTTGAATAAATGCACAAGCTGCTATTATTCGGAGAGTTAAGTCCTCTACTGAGGTAACTGGTGTTTCATACAACAGAGACTTGAGATAAACCCAGAAAAATAAAATGAATTGTGTTGAGGTCGGGAGAGCGTGTTGGCCAAGCTACAGTTGTACTCCCCCTTGCACTGGCAGTCAGATTCAGGTTAAAAAAAAAACTAGGTTATAGGAACCGAACCCATGACCCTTGGATCCGCAGTTTTCGGCACTACAGATTGGGCCACCAGAACAGTTGCAGAAGCACCACTAGAGTAGGCTGCTACATGATGCAAGAAGACATTTAATCGCTGTTCAGTGTCGCACTGGCAGGTGATTAGTTCGAGATTTGATAGATCTTTGAGGTATTAAATCTTGAGATCGCCAATAATGAGCTATTACGATTGATATTTATTTACTCGGGAAGCAGTTTTAAGTACATTCTAATAATTTCACCCAACTTGTTTAAATACCAACTTATCAGAATCTGATACCAGTTAGGTTTAACACAATTAACTGCGTAAAGGTTTAGCCGCACACCATGCATTGCCTATCTCTATTTGCTTATATCAGTCACGTGTATAATCGATGAAATTATTTCGATGTAGTTCATTATCACCCTGTGCTTCGTTTATCTACTCAACAAGGTAAGAAACAACTATAGCGCTGGTCATTGAAGGTCAACGACCCTCAGCGCTCGGTCGTGTAGTGCTCGATAACTTGATTCCATAGACTATTGGTTTCTTATCTCTAACTGATTAGGAACCATTTACTGTCAGTAATATTCGTGTAATGTTATTTATTTATTTATATCCTGTATATTACTTTAAGTATGCATGATTTTCTGTGGGGTTTCAAGGAGTAAATTAATCAAGCTTAGTTCAAAACCTTTTATGTGAAATACTAAATACGAGTAATATGAAAAGTAAAACTTGATACTATAGATACCGCTTAATACAATTTAATGTGATTTCCTATCCGCTGCATTCATAGATAATGGGAGTAGTTGGTCTTATAGTTGATACAAAGGACAAGAGAAGCCGCGCCCTGGCCGAGTGGTTAGACCACTCGACTCTCCCCAAAGTGACCCAATTTCGATGCCGGGCAACCGCATGTGAGTTTCTGGTGTACAAAGCGGCGTGGGGGTGGGTTTCCACCGGGTGCTCCGGATTCTCCCGCCATCTCATTCCACCGGTGCTCAATTCTCCTTTCATTAATCGTCAGTGTCATGCCTGCGGTGCCGCACGTAATAACAGTGGGCGTTTAACACTAAGAGAGAGAGAGAGAGAGAGAGAGAGAGAGAGAGAGAGAGAGAGAGAGAGAGAGAGAGAGAGAGAGAGAGAGAGAGAGAGAGAGAGAGAGAGAGAGAGAGAGAGAGAGAGAGAGAGAGAGAGAGGAGAGGGACGAGAGGAGAGATATAAAATTGTCTATTTATATTAAGCCCGTTTCTAAGGTTGGAATGAAAATAATTCACCAAATACAGACTAAGACTGACACATTAACATATAATGAAAAAAAAAGCATTGACATACCTTACAAAATAAATCATTTGTAACCTAATTTTAAATTTTACAGAATTATTAACTCCTGTAATTTAAATGATAGTCGGGATATGAACGAGTTGTTAAAACGGTACTATATAAAAAAGGAATATCACATTGTGTAATTTGTTCAATAAGGCTACAACAATGTTTTAGACTTTGGTGGATACGGATTGGGACATATATTACCATTTATGTTATTTCTGAGTCAATATTTTAAGATTTTTATTATTTTCAAACACGATGAATTGCCGTTGTTGGATTCGTGGGGATTTCTTAAAGCATCTTATATCACCAATCATATCTGAAGCGTTGGGAGTGATGGATCCATGTTACTTTGACCTTCAACTCGCAGTGTCTGCCCAGAAATTTACAAAATGAATTATTTAATAGTTCAGGTGAATACTTTTATTAAGGTTTCCATAATGCAACCTGCCACTGCTTTGTTCTAAGCGTCATCGCGATTGGTTGAAGTCTCCTCGGTCATCAGGGCGAATGGAAGGTCATCTTCCAATAAACATCATGTCTGCTTTATAACACTGTTTCAATGCACGCCTCAAGGGCACATGGTGGATTATATGAATTCGTCACTATGCTAAGTAGCAAACAGGGCACGTAGAACAGAACGCGTCCACTTCAAAATGTTGCCAACATCTCCTCTTCAAATTTGAGTGTTACAAGGTCCCTCTGTTCCTGGTAGCAATGAACCAGTCCCCACACTCGTCTTGACGAGTCATGCCTGTTGGGAAATCATTTCTTGCAAAGCCTTTCAATGACGAGGGCGTTTCTAGGAACTTAGTAAATAAGGCGGATATCTGGCAACTGTGTGCGAGTGTAGAAATAGCGGTGGATTGAGAAAATACAATTTCCACTCATAAACTTTATTTTTAGCTACCTAACATTCTTGTTTTACGATAAGACAAAAATTCCGTGAGAAACCTTATTTAGTAATTCATTCTGACCAAGAGTTGAGTTTGGAACTTCTTTAACATTAGGCAGACATGCTAACATCTACGCTACAGGGGCGGGCAGCAAAGGCATTGTTAACCTTTTCATAATAAATCAAGTAAGACATTGACAGGGATGTACGTCTTATCAAATTAATATAATCGTGCAGTAATATTATGGTTATGCTTTGAGCTTTATTTCTAAAGCATTGTAAAACAATGTACCATAATTTGATTTTGCTCACTTCTTATAGCTTACCTTAATTGTATTATTTCGGCAGCACAGACTTGTTCCATATAACATAATTATCTTATGACTTCTGAACTTCATATATTATTTTGGCTTTTTGAGGTATGCGAGATGACATGTAGGAAACCATGATGGTGACGATTTTCATAAAACACCATTGTGCATGTATATATGTGTTAAAATATGTTCAATGTACCAGGTGAGTAAGCAGTCCCTATTTGTTCTTATTTGTTCTTCTTCTATGCAACCCGTAGTTTATAATAAAATGTTAAAACATGAACCCTTATAGGACAAAGGTCGTTATTGCAGCTCTGCCCTTCTAATCAGTAATATACGACCAAGCATTAATACTTACAGCCCTGAATGAGAACCAAAAACCTGCGAAAAGCTTAAATAAACAACGGCTTTTCATGCATATTATACTAGCAAGGTGATATAACATATGCTTTCCCAAAGAGCAATATAGAATACGTGACAGCTGGACGAGTGGGTTAGTTAACTGCTGCAATAGTATGGTGATGTAAAGGCTAGGTTCAAAACGACGATACGTTGTTTTGGTTCTTTTCCCCATTCTCCAAGTCATTATTGTCTGTATTTTAGTTACTAATTTATTTATTGTTGCTATTCGTTCTCTTGTGAGCCAAAGACACAAGAATGACAATCCAATAATTAGGGATCTACAGGAATTAGCTCACCATGTAAGTTGCGCGCCGAGCTCACCCCTCTCGTCAGGTAAAAGACGCTCTTACCCTTCAAATCTAACTATGGGCTACTTTATCTTTAACTAGGGCCCATTTTAAACTTTGTGACGTTTATAATCTCTATATTATCTGGAGTTGTACACCATGTTACGCAGCTGGCTTACATTTTTAGGAGCCTAATCTAATAGTTTTTGTTTCATGCTTAAACCTTATGTTTGCCTTTGCATTTGTGAAATGTTTGAAACTTGGTTGAATGGATCAAGGACAATACCGACCATAATAAAATATCTACTATTAACGATAAATTTATAACTATCTGGTAGTGGAAACATGGTTATTGTTTTATTTTGTAAACACCTATAATGTTATGAAAAACGTAATTTCTATCATAATATCAGATTACAGGCCCAAGAGGTAAAAGAAAAGGTAATAAGATGTTTCACCTAAACACGAAGGATTTGAACCAGACTTACAGATGGTGAAATAACCTGTATAATACCATTTAGCCAACGCCACCTTGAGAGAGAAGGTTCCTATACGAATAAGTAACCGCGAACCTTAGACCTCCACCTCGACATGCTTTTTACAGCTTCATACAGTGTTTAGAGCTGGTTTTGGTAGTTTTAACACAAATAAAAAGATCTGCATCCGCCATTATATTTACTGTATGAGTTATTAACTGCCGTAATTTGTGACAAACGAAAATAATCTACTTAATTCTTAGCATTTTTTGAAATGGCTGTAAAACGAAAACACGTTTTGGCTGAATATTTAAATGCAATTGGTCCTATTTTAGAGATCTGCCATTTTGTGTTCCAATCTTGTTGTCAACTGATGCATGTGATAGGTTGCTCCTTCAGGGGAGTTTTTAAAGGCGTGTGCGAATGTACGCTAATGAAAATGAGTTTGTAAACTCGTCTGAAATTACTACTGCATCCTCTTATCTGGATTTCAAGTTTTTGGAATCGACATCCATAGTGATTGCTTTCTGTCCCACTCAACACTTATGCACTGAGTTGTCTACCCAGCCTCTATAAACTGTTCTGCAAATCATCAATTCGAAGATATTTAAGAAGGGTGTAAGTCACATATGTCGCTTAGCACGTTGCATAAATTCAAAAATAAATAGGGGAGGTGACTCAGCTGGTATATATGTGCCATCAGGCTTACTTAATATTTCTAATATGGAGCTGGAAGGTCATAGGACAAGAAAAATCTCAAAGGAGGAGAGCTGTATTTTTTTGTTAAACCATACGATTAGTGACAATTTATTTTCATAGTATCAGCTATTTCCTAATAAATTGCTTCACTGTAAACTTAATCATATTCTAAGCTATATGTAAGGGTTATACAAAGGAACACATCTCGATTAATGCAACCCACATAGATCTGTTGCGGCGAACACTCCCAGGAGAAAGGGATGAGGCTACAGGAGACCACAGAGTCCTTAGAGATCCCCAAGAGTTGCACTCTCGAATACCCGTTCCAGCGTTGGAGTTGCCTGCAAAGTGCGTCGAACAACCTGTCGATAAGCAGCCATGATATATACGGAAATACTTTCCTTTGAGAAAACATCCACGCCATCTGTCCGGCACCACTATAGGAAATTAAATTAAGGAAAATTTTGAAAAGAAGAGTGTAGTAGATGAGAAATCAACCCATAATTCACCTACCGACCGGGGACAACCACGAAAGAAACCAAGGTCAAAGAGGGTAACCAACAAGAATCTAAACTGGAATCTCCTGAATGTCAGCCATATGCGTTACCATGAGGCTATCTCACTTGGTATCCTTAGTTATTGTACATTATTTCATTTGTTTTTTTTTCCCTTGTTATACAGCCGACTTCAATTACTGTCGGTTATATTGATTGCTTTAACTTTTGAAAGAACTTTGTCTATTTGCTGCTTTGCCTTAGCAACACATCACTTTCAGACTTTCTAAACAAAGGAATTGTTTTAATTAAAAACAAAATTCGCTACACTACCGGTAATTGAAAGCTCCAACAGCTGCTAGAGAAGTTGGCAAATTAGAAAATAAACACCAGAGGCAGTCTTTTGCCTTCCAATGAACATGTGACTGGCGTATAAAATTCCTGAGTAATTACTTTATAGTAAATTAATAATTAAAACATTTCGGTAAAATGCTGTACTTGTAGCACGATGTGGTTTCTTTGTAGATGGCATTTACTCCCTCTAGCTGTTGTTGAATGTTGCGGGGCCGCGTAACTATGACTAACAAAAACAGTCATCCTTATTAGTTTGCTACTGTTTTGGGGCCCTAAGCCCCCACACGTAGACTAGAGTTGGAGGCCCGAATCGTTAAAGTGAAGCACAGAAGTGTTTCTCATAAGTAAAAGAGTGAAGCATAATGGTCATTTGGCCGCTATTGTGCAACGGCTATAGAGGTTAGCCCTAAGGTTTGCTAAGCTAAACCTCAATAATGCGGAGAGAGAAATTAAAAATTATCATACATTTGCATTTATGTTTACATACGAGGAAGCCAAAGAATAAGAAGAGGAAGTAGAAGAAGAAGACGAAGAAGAAGAAGAGGAAGACGAAGAGGAAAAGGAAGTTAAAATGTTGCCATTATAGCGTACATCACTCCAACAATTAGGTAGGCACACCCTCCGCGCATGAGCAACTGCGGCAAGATGCCGAGTTTTGTTGAAATAACGTCTTTATTATCCCATAAAAACGCCTCCAAGACATGCTCTGCAAATCCTAAGGCCAACTCCTAAAGTACTCCCATTGTTATTTTATGACACTTTATCGGCAACCAAAGGTACCGTAGTTTATACAAAATGTTAATGGAATTATGTCATCGTCATCATAGAACACTAAATTAATTTTTTCGTGCCCACATCTCGTACCACAGAACCTGGAATTATGAATATTGTCACCGATCGCATTGTTGGTTGGTGCCGCGGGCGCAAGCCGCAGCCGGCGCGTGGGTGAGCGCTGAACGCTTTCAGAGAAAGACAGAACTATCCAGACATCTCTCTGTCTGGATTCATAGATTAAAAGTCTTGTTTGCAGAAATTTAAAATGCTCTTTATTTCAGTAGAAAGAAGCTTTGTACACCCATTACAGCAGCAAAATGACATAACATATAAAACGCAGTCTTTAAGGTCGTCTCGTTCCACTGTCACACGTAAACAAACAAAAGAATGCACTGCGGTACACTTCAAGTGTCCACACACTCACAATTACTGCACAGCTGCACGCTCAATTAACAACTCACCAGCAACTGACTCACACTAACACTTGCGTGCCATTATACCTCCAGTCATTGTTCTAGAAAGCCGCCGAGGTTTCAAGGCCTTTCACGGAGGAAAGAGAAATATGGAACTGTCCAGACATCTGTCACTTTCTCTTCCTCGGCAAGCGTTCAGCGCTCGCACACGCGCGGCGCCAACCAACAATGTGATCGGCGACAGTATCATTAATAAAACGTGTTTCATAATAAAAACGGTATAAATCCAGCAAAGTCCACAATATTCTAGCTCATGTGAGGCGTTTGCTTCTCAAATAGGAAGTGCCAGTATAGCTATAGAATCGCTAAAGAGGTTATTTAAATGCAACCGATTTTAAGTTGTCAATGATAAATCTTTAAAACATCGTAGAGGGCAAATAAATTCCGTGCCTTTAAGCGTTTGAGTCTACATCCCTGTTTGTGTACTTAACTCAGTTTTCTTCTTTAGATTGAAAATCAGTTAGCAATATAACTTTATATCCGTCAGCTGATTTTCATGTTCATACTTTTGTGAGTCGTTCGACAATCCTCTCGCGTTAAAGAGTACTTAACTTTAAACATAAATAAATGATAACCTCTGGATGTCAAATATATCCATCGCTGTCATTACAAATGATCACATATATGTTCAGTAAAATGTGATGTCGTTTTTAAATGTAGTTTAGGGTTTCTTTTTGTTGTAATTTACGTCCTCCAACGTTAAGTCATATCGGACGGTGAATGAAATGGGTGAAATGTTGCTCAAATGAGTCCAGGGTCCATGGAGCTTAGTCACCCGAAATTCGTCTTGAAGAATAAGGGAAAACCCCGGAAAAAAACTTATCCAGGTAACTCACCCTGACCGAGATTCGAACTCAGGACCTCTTGAGCGTGAGGCAGACACGCTAACATCTACGCTACCGAGGCGGGAAGTTTAGGGGAGACCGGGGCAAGTTGACAATGCTAAGAGCTAACCATTTTAATTAATTCATTTTTGAGGTAATTTCGTTTTATTTGCTTTGAAACAGTTATTTTATGTTGTCCCCAAAGAGTTTCAAATATTGTATTATGTGAGGTTAAGTAGAGTGAGTCATGCACAGAGAAGCTATGTAAGTGGAAATGACGTCACAAAAGTGTTGAATAACAAACTTATTTGGGATTGGTGTGACGCGTATATCGTAAAACGTGGACCAATCAGATATAAAAGATTTTACGTTGCCATGGAGGATATTCAATATTCCTCTAGGGGGGTCGAACTATTAGCAAAATGCTAATGTGTAGAAGAAGATGAACTGATTATTCTTCTCCTAACAGTCACCGTGAACGGATGTAAAATTCTCTTCTTAAACGCCGTTGTGTGCGGAAGAATATAAGTCTATTCTCATAACAATCATCGAGTATAACTAGATAATCTTTACATTAAATATCATCGCTAGAAGACACACAATTTAATTATTATACACGGTAGTGAACAACCGTATAAAACTTTTGATTCTTGCACGCATCCAGATATAAACGCGTCACATCAAGTTAATCTTGTGTAAGAATAGTGTTATAAATGTTGTATCATACATTTTGTTCGAACTGGTGTTGATTGAAGTAAGGAAATAAAAGTTTCTACATTATTTAATACAGAGAAAAATGATTACTCATTTTACGTAAAATTTCCTTCCGCCGTACCACCCCTGTAAAAGAAGATATCTTGCTCAACCGACTGAAGTCACGCCGAGGTAAGCTGGGACTTCAAGAACCATCTATTCCATCCACCAAAATGTCGCCACATCGAGGGATATAATTACTCCATCACCCATTGACGTTGGGAATCTACCCAAACCACTTCAACCCTGTTCCAAATGGTCACCTCAACGAGGGGCATAATTCGTCATCCATCAATACGATTCGACACAAACCCTGTAACAGCTTTCATCACTAGAATGGTCTTTTGTTGTGCTATACCAGTTTGGATATATTTTTATTTCAATATTATCAACATTATTTTCCTATTTTTCAATGGGCATGCAAAAATATTATCTTGCCGCGATACCAGGGGAAGATGACCTTGATCACTGTACTGTACAGTAATTATTTTATACATTGTTACGTATTTTCAATTGAATAACAGTGCTTAAATGGTTATACTGTAGAACATTGACATAATAAATTAGTACAGCTCAAAATCACTAGCTTTCCTTAACAAAAGTCACAAACAAATATTCCACCTTTAAAGAATGAGTAGTTCTTGTGCCACCATGCCTGGGATTTGCCCCACTGTATCCAGTCTTCTAATGCAAGATCAACAAATTCTCATCACAAGCAAGACACTGCACTGTACTTTCTTTGGAAGTTCGGGCGTGGGTGTCATAACTTCGAGTTTCATCGTTTTTGTACAGGAATCAAATTTCTTTTCTTAACAAACCCTTTTTTGTGGAATTCGAGCCTCTCGTTTATGTTGCTTTAATTGTTTTTGTGTCACCTTTAGTGCTTCTTTCTAAGCCAACATTTCATATATGGGTTTGTTAAGACGCTTGCACGTTGCCTGTGGCTCTTGAGTTTTTTCACTGATGCGCATTAAGCAAAAGTTTGGGAATCATGTATTATGAAAATCACAAAACAAAATAAAAGATAAATTGAAACACAAAAAAGAAAACACATAAAGCTCTAAGGGCAAGATGACGAGATCGTTAACTTGTTACAGTAAACTTGCCCCGATAGGGAACGTTTGAAATCTTTGATTATTGTGATAGGATTAACAGGAAATTAGTATTAATATATAGTGACTGCGAAAAGCATATTATATAAGATAGTAATGTACGGAAAGAATAACCAGATATCTTAGCTGCAAGACCACGAGCTCTTATGACGAAGTTTTGAAAATTAAAGCACTGCAGACTAAAACCACGATCTACATCTAACAGACCACAAAATGGCAGCAGCGGTCTCACTGTACAAGCTATTATACTGCCTGGCGATGCGGTGGGCTAGTAGTATCCGTAAGGTGGTGCCACCTCCTAATTCAAACTTGAAATCGTTCATCTTGCCCGGCTCGTCAGCTTGCCCCGGTTTCCCCTATGTGTTTAAAGTACAAGCTTAGCAGTTAATAGCGATAAAGCTTAGCAATAATACAATTTACAGCTATTTCTGAGCACTAAATCTATGATTTGCACCACAAATTTCTGAACATTCTCCATAAAATACTTCAGGACGATTACAGGACGAAAGGAAATAAGTTGAAGTGTTACCGAACTTTAGGTAGTTATAGGTAGAAAACTATATCTTTGGTATACTGTTACACATTTGCAGACCGTGCTCACCACATAATGTTTACCGACCAGTCAGTGACAGTTGGCCGCTGTTGTTTAGGTTCTTTATACTATACGGTGTATGATTTTAGAAGACATAGGAGCTGAACCAATGCGTGCACAAGGCGGTTGCCCTGTTGTCAACTGATGCGTCAGAGAGCGGAAGATACGGAGAGGGAACGAGGAAAGTAACATTTCTCGTCCGATAAATTGTCAGAATGTTAGCTTACGCAGCAAAGGATAAGTATTATAACATTAAAAACGGTAACATTCAATATTAACATGCTTATTTACTGAAAATAACGTACCTGGATTTCTGAAAACGACTTATTGTACAGGAGTTGCTCGCTTAAATAAAATAAATAAAGGTTTACCAATTTCTGTACCAGCAGTTTTGCCCTGTTTCACATTACGCACACTCATATTGCACTCTCTGGTCGTAGTTTCTGGCTTCGTGAAAAGTTGATGCGGTCACGCACTTTCTGAGATGACAATCCCTTAAGGAAACTGTGCACTTTAAAAATAATATTTCTAACCTGAGAACGGAGTATTTTACCCTTAGTACCTATGGCACTGAAAGTGACATTGGTAACAGTTCACAAAATACAACGTAAACATATCAATTTTCCGCGTATTGTCACAGTTACGCTGAATTTGCGTTACGCACTGGTCTTGAACCAAACTTCAAAGAATACGCACGTGCTCCTGGTCTGCAGTGATCTGTGGTCTATTAATTTATGAACTAAAGGAATGCAGTTCCTAACGACACTTGATAATGTCGGACCCATTTGTTCGTAACGAAAAGAAATAACATACCATTAAGATTGGAATTTGAAGCATATCGTAAGCATAAACACGGGATGGATAGAGTCAACATGAAAAATCCAATGCCATGGCCGGGATTTGAACCACGGATCTACTGGTTTCCGTCCAGTCGCTCTTAACCTTTGAGCTACCATGGCCAACGTGCCTTCCTGACATTGAATTCTCCAGTTGACTCGTATATTTCCCCGGTAGACCACTAGGGGCTCTCGCATCCGAGATACACCGTTCGTGGCGACTTACTATTGTAAGTACTTAAGACCCAGGCTTCATCATTTAACTCTTATTATTTTAGTTAATTGATGGAAATTAATCATTTCTCCACACTAGCCGTATATAGGCTAAGATATTTGATGGATAGAGTCAACATGAAAAATCCAATGCCATGGCCGGGATTTGAACCACGGATCTACTGGTTTCCGTCCAGTCGCTCTTAACCTTTGAGCTACCATGGCCAACGTGCCTTCCTGACATTGAATTCTCCAGTTGACTCGTATATTTCCCCGGTAGACCACTAGGGGCTCTCGCATCCGAGATACACCGTTCGTGGCGACTTACTATTGTAAGTACTTAAGACCCAGGCTTCATCATTTAACTCTTATTATTTTAGTTAATTGATGGAAATTAATCATTTCTCCACACTAGCCGTATATAGGCTAAGATATTTGATGGATAGAGTCAACATGAAAAATCCAATGCCATGGCCGGGATTTGAACCACGGATCTACTGGTTTCCGTCCAGTCGCTCTTAACCTTTGAGCTACCATGGCCAACGTGCCTTCCTGACATTGAATTCTCCAGTTGACTCGTATATTTCCCCGGTAGACCACTAGGGGCTCTCGCATCCGAGATACACCGTTCGTGGCGACTTACTATTGTAAGTACTTAAGACCCAGGCTTCATCATTTAACTCTTATTATTTTAGTTAATTGATGGAAATTAATCATTTCTCCACACTAGCCGTATATAGGCTAAGATATTTGATGGATAGAGTCAACATGAAAAATCCAATGCCATGGCCGGGATTTGAACCACGGATCTACTGGTTTCCGTCCAGTCGCTCTTAACCTTTGAGCTACCATGGCCAACGTGCCTTCCTGACATTGAATTCTCCAGTTGACTCGTATATTTCCCCGGTAGACCACTAGGGGCTCTCGCATCCGAGATACACCGTTCGTGGCGACTTACTATTGTAAGTACTTAAGACCCAGGCTTCATCATTTAACTCTTATTATTTTAGTTAATTGATGGAAATTAATCATTTCTCCACACTAGCCGTATATAGGCTAAGATATTTGATGGATAGAGTCAACATGAAAAATCCAATGCCATGGCCGGGATTTGAACCACGGATCTACTGGTTTCCGTCCAGTCGCTCTTAACCTTTGAGCTACCATGGCCAACGTGCCTTCCTGACATTGAATTCTCCAGTTGACTCGTATATTTCCCCGGTAGACCACTAGGGGCTCTCGCATCCGAGATACACCGTTCGTGGCGACTTACTATTGTAAGTACTTAAGACCCAGGCTTCATCATTTAACTCTTATTATTTTAGTTAATTGATGGAAATTAATCATTTCTCCACACTAGCCGTATATAGGCTAAGATATTTGATGGATAGAGTCAACATGAAAAATCCAATGCCATGGCCGGGATTTGAACCACGGATCTACTGGTTTCCGTCCAGTCGCTCTTAACCTTTGAGCTACCATGGCCAACGTGCCTTCCTGACATTGAATTCTCCAGTTGACTCGTATATTTCCCCGGTAGACCACTAGGGGCTCTCGCATCCGAGATACACCGTTCGTGGCGACTTACTATTGTAAGTACTTAAGACCCAGGCTTCATCATTTAACTCTTATTATTCTAGTTAATTGATGGAAATTAATCATTTCTCCACACTAGCCGTATATAGGCTAAGATATTTGATGGATAGAGTCAACATGAAAAATCCAATGCCATGGCCGGGATTTGAACCACGGATCTACTGGTTTCCGTCCAGTCGCTCTTAACCTTTGAGCTACCATGGCCAACGTGCCTTCCTGACATTGAATTCTCCAGTTGACTCGTATATTTCCCCGGTAGACCACTAGGGGCTCTCGCATCCGAGATACACCGTTCGTGGCCTGGGTCTTAAGTACTTACAATAGTAAGTCGCCACGAACGGTGTATCTCGGATGCGAGAGCCCCTAGTGGTCTACCGGGGAAATATACGAGTCAACTGGAGAATTCAATGTCAGGAAGGCACGTTGGCCATGGTAGCTCAAAGGTTAAGAGCGACTGGACGGAAACCAGTAGATCCGTGGTTCAAATCCCGGCCATGGCATTGGATTTTTCATGTTGACTCTATCCATCAAATATCTTAGCCTATATACGGCTAGTGTGGAGAAATGATTAATTTCCATCAATTAACTAAAATAATAAGAGTTAAATGATGAAGCCTGGGTCTTAAGTACTTACAATAGTAAGTCGCCACGAACGGTGTATCTCGGATGCGAGAGCCCCTAGTGGTCTACCGGGGAAATATACGAGTCAACTGGAGAATTCAATGTCAGGAAGGCACGTTGGCCATGGTAGCTCAAAGGTTAAGAGCGATTGGACGGAAACCAGTAGATCCGTGGTTCAAATCCCGGCCATGGCATTGGATTTTTCATGTTGACTCTATCCATCAAATATCTTAGCCTATATACGGCTAGTGTGGAGAAATGATTAATTTCCATCAATTAACTAAAATAATAAGAGTTAAATGATGAAGCCTGGGTCTTAAGTACTTACAATAGTAAGTCGCCACGAACGGTGTATCTCGGATGCGAGAGCCCCTAGTGGTCTACCGGGGAAATATACGAGTCAACTGGAGAATTCAATGTCAGGAAGGCACGTTGGCCATGGTAGCTCAAAGGTTAAGAGCGACTGGACGGAAACCAGTAGATCCGTGGTTCAAATCCCGGCCATGGCATTGGATTTTTCATGTTGACTCTATCCATCAAATATCTTAGCCTATATACGGCTAGTGTGGAGAAATGATTAATTTCCATCAATTAACTAAAATAATAAGAGTTAAATGATGAAGCCTGGGTCTTAAGTACTTACAATAGTAAGTCGCCACGAACGGTGTATCTCGGATGCGAGAGCCCCTAGTGGTCTACCGGGGAAATATACGAGTCAACTGGAGAATTCAATGTCAGGAAGGCACGTTGGCCATGGTAGCTCAAAGGTTAAGAGCGACTGGACGGAAACCAGTAGATCCGTGGTTCAAATCCCGGCCATGGCATTGGATTTTTCATGTTGACTCTATCCATCAAATATCTTAGCCTATATACGGCTAGTGTGGAGAAATGATTAATTTCCATCAATTAACTAAAATAATAAGAGTTAAATGATGAAGCCTGGGTCTTAAGTACTTACAATAGTAAGTCGCCACGAACGGTGTATCTCGGATGCGAGAGCCCCTAGTGGTCTACCGGGGAAATATACGAGTCAACTGGAGAATTCAATGTCAGGAAGGCACGTTGGCCATGGTAGCTCAAAGGTTAAGAGCGACTGGACGGAAACCAGTAGATCCGTGGTTCAAATCCCGGCCATGGCATTGGATTTTTCATGTTGACTCTATCCATCAAATATCTTAGCCTATATACGGCTAGTGTGGAGAAATGATTAATTTCCATCAATTAACTAAAATAATAAGAGTTAAATGATGAAGCCTGGGTCTTAAGTACTTACAATAGTAAGTCGCCACGAACGGTGTATCTCGGATGCGAGAGCCCCTAGTGGTCTACCGGGGAAATATACGAGTCAACTGGAGAATTCAATGTCAGGAAGGCACGTTGGCCATGGTAGCTCAAAGGTTAAGAGCGACTGGACGGAAACCAGTAGATCCGTGGTTCAAATCCCGGCCATGGCATTGGATTTTTCATGTTGACTCTATCCATCAAATATCTTAGCCTATATACGGCTAGTGTGGAGAAATGATTAATTTCCATCAATTAACTAAAATAATAAGAGTTAAATGATGAAGCCTGGGTCTTAAGTACTTACAATAGTAAGTCGCCACGAACGGTGTATCTCGGATGCGAGAGCCCCTAGTGGTCTACCGGGGAAATATACGAGTCAACTGGAGAATTCAATGTCAGGAAGGCACGTTGGCCATGGTAGCTCAAAGGTTAAGAGCGACTGGACGGAAACCAGTAGATCCGTGGTTCAAATCCCGGCCATGGCATTGGATTTTTCATGTTGACTCTATCCATCAAATATCTTAGCCTATATACGGCTAGTGTGGAGAAATGATTAATTTCCATCAATTAACTAAAATAAACACGGGAGTCAGGTGTTTATTCTCGAAGCGATAACTCGAGAACCATTCGTCGTTGAAAAATTGCCTTTGTACAGGCTGACTATAATTGTTTCCAAATATACCAAGGCCTATTACAACGTCAAATTTTTAATAGTAATTTTGGGCGCGTGAAATAAAAGAAGACCAAATCGCTGTTGCTCATGCTTGTGCTATGCGTTCCGAAGTAGGCAACGCTGCACGCCTATCTAGGCGCACCCTCCCTAGTTCCACCTCATATTTCTTATAATACCATACGCCTAATGACTTGGTCTGAGCAGAAATAACTTGAAGCCAATGGCTTAAGAATTTATATGTATAATGACGATGATAATAATAATGTTATTGCTGTACTGAAAAAACTGAATTTTTTCAGTGTACTATTTTATAAGTACAAATATTGTTATGTAATAATAGTAAAGTACTGTATGTATATTTTAGGATAACAGTAAATTATATGGTACTTCTAATAGTATATCTAATTGCTTATATAATCTGTAAACACTCATTTTCCCCCTATATATTGCCATTTTAAGATCCTCTTTTTTAACTGGTGTGACTATTATATGGATGATATATAGTCGATCCAGTATTAGAACCGGACTGATGTGAACAAAACAAAATTGTGCCGTACACAGTAGCCTCGGTTTCTCTGTGAGGACCAACCTGCTCTTCATTGTCGTATGAATGCTGAAGGGAGTTGAAATGCACCACACAGAACTAAACGAAAGCTATAACGTTTTTAGTTTTATTCCTCATATTACTGAATATCATTCCAAGGATTTCCAAGTATGCTTCATGAACATAATTCTTGAAAACCCGTAAATGATATGTCAGTTGTGCTTTTCTTTGGTTTCTCGCGCATTGAGAACTATTATGTGTTTCAAATGGGAACAGTTCTCACCTGTAGCGAATCAAATGCGTTAACACACTCGACGTTGCCACCTCGTTACCTCCACACTTGTTATATTCCCCCTCTCTCTATATTAACACATGTTTTAAATATACTTTTAAAAATAATAATAATTTATTGTCACCCGAGCGTCGGAACACCCTATAGACTGGGCGAGCAGCAGACGGGTCGGTGTTCGCCCCGCCCCCTCGTTTGTCTTATAGCGTTAAGAAGGGATGGCTGGGACAAAAAAAAACATCACGGCGCCGTCTCTTTCTGTTCCACCTGTGTTCTCGAACTTACAGGATATTTCCTCTAATCTGGAACCTTCCGATCGACCCGCTGGCCCTATATAAGCAGCACGTCGAGTTAGTCAGTCAGTCAGTTCTTGGTGTAAGAATGCAGTGCTAGTGTACGACGAGAAGACTGTGTGAGAGCATCGGAAGATTGTACGTAATTACGAGTGCAAGTGAAATTGTAACGGACGAACTGGTGAATCGTAATTGTGTGCATTACGTAATTCTGTGTAATTGGCAAGTGTTTAACTGTAAGTCGGTGGAAATAAAGAACATTTTTGAGTGGTGAAATTGGACCTTTCATTTCACGAACCCACAAAGTCACAATTGGTGTCAGAAGTGGGATATAACACAATGGAGGCAGCATTAGAAAAGATTTTAGCGGAACTAAAAGAAATGAAGACGGCAAATGAAAACCTCGCTGCAAAAACAGAAGCGGCAAATAACAGCCTGGCCGCGAAGCTGGAGACTACAAATGACAACCTGGCCGCGGAACTGAAACAAATGAAGACGGCCAACGACAACATCACCGGGAAGATGGAAGAAATGAAGGCCGAATTAACAACAAAAATAGAAGCGGCAAATAACAACCTGGCCGCAAAGCTGGAAGAAATGAAGACGGCTAACGATAACCTCACGGAGAAGATGGAAGAAATGAAGGCTGCGAACGAGGCCCTCGCCGCCAAGTTTGAGGAACGGTTGGCCGGCGTGAGAGATGACGTCACGAATCTGGGCAAGCGGATGGGTCAAGTAGACGACCGCCTTAATGATTTAGAGGAAAAGGCCGACAACATCGCAAAACCCCTCACCCGCCTGACGGAGGAACACCGGCCTTATGTGTGGACAGAGGACGCCGAAAACGCTTTCCAGCACCTAAAGGAGACCCTGTGCAGTGCTCCAATTTTGGGTTTCCCACAACCGGGTGGCGCCTTCATTGTGGACACCGACGCTAGCGACCATTGCATTGGAGGTGTCCTATCGCAGATCCAGGACGGCCATGAGCGGGTGATAGCCTACTACAGCAAGACGCTATCCAAGGCAGAGAAGAACTACTGCGTCACCCGACGAGAATTATTGGCGGTAGTTAAGTCCGTGGAGCACTTCCATAAGCACCTGTACGGTCAGCCATTCCACCTGAGGACTGACCATTCCGCCCTAACCTGGCTATTGAGCTTTAAGAACCTGGAAGGCCAGACGGCACGTTGGGTCCAGAGGCTGCAGGAGTACGACTTCACCTCGGAACATCGTAGAGGGAAGAGCCACGGTAACGCAGACGCCGTGTCCCGAAGACCCTGTCCAGTAGAGTGCGGCCAGTGCACAAGAGTGGAAGAGAAGGAGCGTGCCGCAGCAGTCCGAGTAGTTGTGGCAGTCCCTGCGGACGGCTGGGATAGCGCAGGCCTGAGGAGGGAGCAGCTGGCGGACGCACACTTGGGGCCACTCTTGAGGGAAGTGGAGGCAGGGACAAGACCAACCTGGGAGGACATCGCACCAAGGGGCGCCACCTACAAGTCGTACTGGGCCCAATGGAACTCGCTGAAGACCAGAGAGGGCGTGCTGTTCCGGGTATGGAAATCACCCGATGGGAAGGCGCAGAGAGAACAGTTGGTACTTCCCCGGAGTAAGGTCCCGGAAGTCTTGGAGGAAGTGCACGCCGGTACTTCAGGAGGACACCTGGGAGCGAACCGAATGATTCACAAACTACGGCAGTGCTACTTCTGGCTGAGACTCCGAGCAGATGCTGGTGGTACACCTGGACCACCTGGCATGCTACGATGGTGCTGTTCGGGACGACCAGCTTTGAGGAGGGAGCAGTGTCCCCCGAGCGTCGGAACACCCTATAGACTGGGCGAGCAGCAGACGGGTCGGTGTTCGCCCCACCGCCTCGTTTGTCTTATAGCGTTAAGAAGGGATGGCTGGGACAAAAAAACATCACGGCACCGTCTCTTTCTGTTCCACCTGTGTTCTCGAACTTACAGGATATTTCCTCTAATCTGGAACCTTCCGATCGACCCGCTGGCCCTATATAAGCAGCACGTCGAGTTAGTCAGTCAGTCAGTTCTTGGTGTAAGAATGCAGTGCTAGTGTACGACGAGAAGACTGTGTGAGAGCATCGGAAGATTGTCCGTAATTACGAGTGCAAGTGAAATTGTAACGGACGAACTGGTGAACCGTAATTGTGTGCATTACGTAATTCTGTGTAATTGGCAAGTGTTTAACTGTAAGTCGGTGGAAATAAAGAACATTTTTGAGTGGTGAAATTGGACCTTTCATTTCACGAACCCACAAAGTCACATTATGAATTACTTATTTTTCTAGTCCAACGAATATGCCAGCGGTGCATCTATATAGCTGTGGATGTTATTTACGTTAAGAGATAATTCATCATTGTCATTGTCTTCATCGTCTGAGTATTGCAAATTTATGATGATAGGTTCCAAAATCCCGTCACGTGCTACTTCGTTTCAAAAGTCGTCTTCTTGTAGTTTATCTGATGTCTCACGCAGTTTTCCCAGCCTTGTTGTGCTCCATATCAATTTCTTCGTGAATAAGTCGTTCAACTTCAGTTAGTTCAAAAGTATTATTTCTGTTTGTAACCTAATTTTAATCCACATTAACTCAGATTGTTCTGGCAGTGGTAAGGGGAAAGGTGATTCGTGTGTCAATTCAGTTGCAAGCTGATCCTGCTTATACATTTTTCATGATTTTTCAATGGAAGAACAACTGAATAATACTGCTTTGAACTCTCTAGAATAAATAGAGATTAGAAACCATTCAGAAACAAAGATATAATGTGACCAGACACGTACTGCCAGGCCAGCAGGAAGTGTATTGTCTCTTCTCGCTCGAATTTATCAAACACCTTGGCTTTTTCAAAGTAATTCTTTAAATACGTCATTTAAAAGGTTAACGTTTCAGTTCTGAGTAATTACAAATATACGTACACGCATATATGCCAACCAATAATGCTATCCATTACAGTGCTTACGTCGCGAGCCCATTGTTGATCAAGGCAGCGTGTTGAGGCATTCAAAGAAGGGATGGGCCGTGCAGTGTGTTGATAAAAGTTCGCCGAAACGGAGGGGGGAAGAGACGGATTTCTCGAGAGTTCTAGTTCTTTGTTCTAGCCGTCTCGACTGATGAAGACCATTCCGGAATGTAACCAATCTATAAAAAAGGGAGCCCGCCCGCCACAGGAGTCAGTCGTTAATTGAACTCGCGTGCGTGAACAGCTGTGTTGTGGTCGTTGATCCTGCAAGTTGTATTATGTATGTGACGCAATTCTGGCCTGCTGTGTACGAAGTGTGTTTCTACGGAAATAAAGTGAAATTTTTGGCTTTGTACCGTAGACTTTTGGTTCCACGAACCTACAAAGTCACAATTGTTGTCAGGAGTGGGATGTACCACCATGGAGGCTGCATTGGTACAAATTCTAGAGAAGTTGGAGACGGTAAATAACAACTTGGCCGCGAGGATGACCGAATTAACAATGAAGTTGGAGGCGGCAAATAGCAACGGAGGCCGCAAAGTTGGAGATGGCTAACGACAAACTCACCGCCGAGTTGAAAGAAATGAAGATGGCTAACGACACCCTCGCTGCGATGATGATCATGAAGATGGCCGAATTGACCACGCAAATGAAGCCTGTGAACGAAGCCCTCGCCGCCAAATTTGAGGAACGGTTGGCCGGCGTAAAGGAGAACGTCATGGAGCTGGACAAGCGGATGTGCTAAGTGGACGAACACGTCGAAGACCTGGCGAACCGCGTTAAAAACCTAGAGGGAAACTAAGTCCCTCAACGCCATGGTGGAGGCCATCGTCGGCAGAAGGATGAAAGATTTAAAGGCCGACGTGTCGGGACGCGACACATCAGCGCGCATAAAACCGCTGAAGTACGACGGCACGTCCACGTTTGAAGTCTTCCGCAGCCAATTCGACACGGTGGCCAAGCACAACAAGTGGTCACCAGAGGAGGAGGCCGCACAACTAATAGCCAGCCTCCAGGGACGGGACGCAGAAGTCCTGAACGCGGTCCAGACAGCGACGGTCGAAGTCGGCAGGAAGGTCCTGCGGCACAATGGAGAACACGTTATACTCCGGCAACCCAAAGAACGCCCCGGGATCTGCAGGATCGTCCTAAGGGAAGACCTGGTTGTCCCCGCGAGAAGCGAGGTGGTGGTGACAGCGCGAGTGGAAGGCCAGACGAAGAACTTGATGCTGGATAAGACGACACCTGTGCATGGAGTTTGTGTAGCCAGGACATGTTTGCCGTGCCAAGAGGAGGTGCCGGTGAGGCTGCTCAACCCAACAGACGCCGATCACGAAATCCAGGCCGAGACGGAGTTGGGGACGTGCGAACCCGTGGTCAGCGTAACAGCAATCCATAAGACCCAGGAACCGGTGACGACACAACACCTGGGGCCCGGCTGGAAGGTTTACTGGAGAGTGCGGCCTGACCGCAGAATAGCTTGAGAAGTTTCGACAACTGCCGAAACGATACCAGCACGTCTCCAGCCAAGGCGGCAGCGACTACGGCCGCACGGACTGAGTGCGCCACCACATCGACACCGGAGGAGCCCGGCCTATTCGGCAACAACCTAAACGCGTTCCGCTAGCGAAACAATCGGTGGTACGGGAGATCCTGAAGCACATGAGATCCAGGGCAGTTATTGAAGAGTCTGATAGCCCTTGGTGTTCCCATGTAGCCTTGGTGACGAAGAAGAACGGCGAGCTACGCTTCTGCGTTGACTCCAGGAAGATAAACGCCGTCACCAGGAAGGACTGCTTCCCCTGACCCATGATTTACGGCACCCTGGACACGCTTGCTGGTGCGCCATGGTTCTTCACCCTATACCTGAGGTATGGTTACTGGCAAGCAGTTCTGGACCCGAGAGACAAGGAGAAAACCGCATTCTCGACAGGCCAAGGGTTTTGGCGGTTCACAATTATACTCTTTGGCCTCTGCAACGCACCAGCAACCGTCCAACGCCTCATGGAATCAGTGATGAGAAGGTTGACCTATGACGCCTGCCTGCTATACCTGGACGACATCATCAACGTCGACAAGTCATTCGAAGACCATCTCGAAAACCTGAGCAAGGTGCTACAGAGGCTGTAGGAGACTAACCTGAAGCTAAACACAAAGATGTGCCAGCTCTTCCGCAAGGAAGTGAACTTGGGAAGGAAGTGAGGATTCCGCAAGGAAGTGAAGGGAAGTGAACTTGGGCCACATAATCTCACCCAACGGAGTGGCCACAGACTCGGAGAAGACACAGGCCGTGAGAGATTTGTCTCGGCCCAAGGATAAGAGAGAATTGTGCAGTTTCCTGGGGCTGTGCAGTTACTACCGCCATTTCATTAAGGGCTTCTCCAACATCACTAAGCCCCTCACCCGCCTGATGGATGAACATCGGCCATATGTGTGGACGAAGGACGAAGGATGCTTCCAGGAGCTGAAGAAGAAACTTTGCTGTGCTCCTATTTTGGGATTTCCACAACCAAGGGGCGTCTTCATTGTGCACACCGACGCCAGCGACCATTTCATTGGAGCTGTCCTATCTCATGTTCAGCACGGCCACGGGCAGGTGATAACTTGCTACAGCAAGACGTTGTCCAAGGCAGAGAAGAACTACTGCGTTACCCAGCAAGAGTTACTGGTGGTGATAAAGACCTTAGAGAACTTCCAAAAATACCTGTACGGTCAGCCATTCCACCTGAGTACTGACTATTTAGCCCTCACCTGGCTACTTAGCTTTAGGAAGCAGGAAGGCCAGACATCCCGTTAGGTCCAGAGGCTGCAGGAGTACGACTTCAACTCTGAACATCGTAGAGGGAACAGCCAAGGTAACGCAGACGCCATGTCCCGAAGACGCTGCCCGGAAAAGTGCGGCCAGTGCACAAGAGGGGATGAGAAGGAACGTGCCGCAGCTGTCATAGTGGTCACGGAAGTGCTGCGGATGGCTGAGATAGCGCAGGTCTATGGAGGGAGCAGCTGGCGGACGCCGACTTGGGGCCACTCTTGAGGGAAGTGGAGGCAGGGACGAGACTGACCCGGGAGGACATCGCACGCAGAAGCGCTGCGTACAAGTCGTACTGGGCCCAATGGGAATCGTTGAAGACCAAAGAGGATGTGCTGTTCCGGTTATGGTAATCACCCGTTGGGAAGACGCAGGGGGAGGAGTTGGTACTTCCCTAAATTGGGGTCCCGGAAGTCTTGGAGGAAGTGCACACCGGTACTTCAGGAGGACACCTGGGAGCGAACCGAACGATTGACAACCTCCGGCAGCACTACTACTGGCTCAGTCTCCGAGCAGAGGGTGATAGATGGTGCCGTCATTGTCACGTGTGTGTGGCGAGTTGCGGCCCCCAGACTAGGAGCCGGGGTCGCATGCAGCAGTACCACGTCGGAGCACCATTTGAACGGATCGCCGTCAACATAGCTGGACCATTCCCAGTGTCCGACCGAGGGAAAAAGTAGCTGATGGTGGACTACTTCACCAGGTGGCCGGAGGTGTATGCCACCCCGAACCAGGAGTCAAAGACCATCACAGACTGCCTCGTGGAGCAAGGTTCTGCCAATTTGGGGTGCCGTTAGAGCTCCGCAGTGATCAGGGCAACAATTTTGAATCCAACCTGATGAAGGAGGCACTACGAAAACCTGGGGTGAACAAGACCCGCACAACACCCCTACATCTACAGTCCGACGGCATGTTCGAAAAATACATCAAGACCTTAAAAGAACACCTGAGGAAGGCCGTGGCCAGCCATCAGGGAGACTGGGTCATCAAGGCGCCACTCTTCTTGCTGGCCTACCGCTCGTCAACACACGACACCACTGGTATGACGCCAGTCAGCATAATGTTCGGCCGAGAGCTACGCCTCCCCTGTGACCTGAGTTTTGGGAGCCCCCCGGACGCAAAACAGCCGGCAACTGAGTATGTGGAGATCCTGGTGTACCGTCTCCACGACGCGCATGAGATGGCTCGTCAGAACATCCAGAAGGTGAGCGACCCCATAAAGACCCGATACGACAGGAAAGCCAACAGCCAAGTGTTCCAGCAAGGCGACCTGGACTGGTTGTATCGCCCTACTCGGACCAAGGGACGCTGGCCGAAACTTCAACAGCCGTGGCAAGGACCCTACCGAGTGGTGAAGAGGATTAACGACGTGATCTACTGCATCCAGAAGGTGCCCCGAGGGAAGATGCTGGTGGTACACCTGGATCGTCTGGCCCGCTTCGTTGGTGCTGTTCGGGACGACCAGCCTTGAGGAGGGAGCAGTGTCGCGATTATTAGCCCACAAATAAGCAAATTAATGGAAGACAGACATTCAGGAGAACTACTTTCCAAAAAACGAGAAAGCAGCATGGGTGGGATTCAAGACAGTGTGCAAAAATGTCCTGGGAAACACAAAAGCTGACAACTACAAGGAAATTGGTGACAACATTTTAAAGGCATATAAAAATTTAGGATGCAATATGTCCTTAAAAATACATTTTCTGCATTCGCACTTGGACTTCTTCCCTCCCAACCTGGGGGCTGTAAGTGATCAGGACGGTTTTCTCAGGATATAGTTGCCATAGAGAAGCGATACAACGGAATGTGATCACCTAGTATGTTAGCTGACTATTGTTGGCAGCTTATAAGGTAGTTTCCTGATACTGCAAGCGGAAGTCTTCTCAGTTTTTTAAAGTGAGAAAATTAATAATATTTTTATGTTTTGCATTTCAGTTACCTAAATATGGATTGTTAGTGTACGTTAACCATAATTTATGGATTCTGCATTACTTTTTCGCTATAATGTTGAGCTATATCAAATTACTTTACCTCATTTTACCTTATTTTGATTAAGTCTATTGTATGCATTATTTAAAAAAAAACACTGAAACCGATTTCCCCAAAAATGGCACATGTTAAAGAAATTTGGATTTCATATTTGAGTGGAGCATAGCTAACATGCACAAAGCTACCTATTTTCGTTCAATTGCAAAAAAAAAAGAAAAAAAAATTAAATTTGTTGTTCAGTGTTATCATCCACGACTGGAATGAATACTTGGGTTCGGTAAATTGAGTCCCTTTTGAATACTACAAGGTAAATTGAGTCTGTCATAAAGTTTCCAGATAGGTAAATTGAGTCACTTTTAAATATTACAAGGGACATTGAATCACTCCTAAACTTTTAAGGTAGATAAATTGAGTCCGTTTTAAATATTACAAGGTAAGTTGAGCCCTAAACAAACAGGATAGGTAAATTGAGTCCCTCCTCAACTTTCTAGGTAGGTAAATTGAGTCCATTTTGAATATTACAAGGTATATTGAATCACTGCCAAACTTTCAGGGTAGGTAAATTGAGTCCCTCATAAACTTTAAAGGTAGATAAATTGAGTCCTTCGCCCCGTAATATGACAAAATTTCCCCTCCCACGTTGTGCAGACTTCGCACTGCGCAACCACTTAGTCGGTTGGTGTGGTAAAAATTTTGTATATATATAGTCAAAGCACCACAATTAATTTTTAACCAGTATTCATGGGTAAAGGTAACTTGAGTCCATAATTAGTTGTTTACAATTCTTTAAGTAGTAAGTTGACTCCCAAACTTTTCAATATATGCGGTAAATTGAGTCCGCTATGGTCGGCTTGTTATACACTTCACACCCAAATATTTACAACTTGGTTGAGTTTTGACCAGCATTCAGTCAGATGTGTGTTTTATGTAGTACAGGAAAAAGAACCCCTTTGGAACAAAACATTGGAAAAAGAAATATTTTTGAGGAAGCAGATAGTAAAGTTAATTGATAACGATATTCTAAGATTTCACTTTGTGAACGGTGTTTCTTTTAAATTTTTACCTGTGTGACAAAACTATTGCAAGTTGCTCGTACGAACGAACAAAATTTTTACCACACCAACCGACTAAATGGTTGCGCAGTGCGAAGTCTGCACAACGTGGGAGGGGAAATTTTGTCAAATTACGGGGCGAAGGACTCAATTTATCTACCTTTAAAGTTTATGAGGGACTCAATTTACCTACCCTGAAAGTTTGGCAGTGATTCAATATACCTTGTAATATTCAAAATGGACTCAATTTACCTACCTAGAAAGTTGAGGAGGGACTCAATTTACCTATCCTGTTTGTTTAGGGCTCAACTTACCTTGTAATATTTAAAACGGACTCAATTTATCTACCTTAAAAGTTTAGGAGTGATTCAATGTCCCTTGTAATATTTAAAAGTGACTCAATTTACCTATCTAGAAACTTTATGACAGACTCAATTTACCTTGTAGTATTCAAAAGGGACTCAATTTACCGAACCCAAGTATTCATTCCAGTCGTGGATGATAACACTGAACAATAAATTTCATAAATTTCCCAACGGTATCTGATAGACATAAATATAAATTCGTTAATCCTAATTATGTTCTCACTCAATTATTCATGACAAACTTTCTGCTTATGTGTTTCGATTCAAAATTAAATCCACCTCTAATTGTATTTGTGGAAACCACCTTCAAGATGACCCTCATATTTTATTTGATTGCCCCATTTTCTGTTTTGAAAGATATGAACTAGTATTATTGCTTCTATCCTTAGATTACACTTTTTAAAGACCACTTACACACATTTTAATAAATTACATAACTTATCAATATTTCATGGCTTTCATGAACTAAATAGTTCTTAAAATAAGTGATTAATTCTTATGTTTACTATTTCTCATATGGATGATATTGTATTCTATTTCGTCATATCTTGTAATTTTATTATATTCAATTTATAATTTGTAAGCTATATTCCTAATGCACATTTGGGTGGATAGGAATAACAAAATTGGATAATAAATAAACAAATACATAAATATTGCAACACGAGCTGGAGAAGGCACGTTTGAAGTTCTCATTTTGTAGTACTCTGGTACAAACTCAAAAATAACCGATAATCCTATAAAAGCTTCCTTTTCGTAATATTCTTTAGTGGGTAGGTGTATGTTAATATTGATTCTTACATCTCAAAGATTCCTCATCCCTCATTTCACTTGCATCTTACATGTTTTGCGGTCGTAGGAAAGGCACACTGAACGGTGATGCTCAACCAAAGAGGATTAAGGAATAAAAGCTTCTATTCTGGCATCACAACGTTCGTCTTAATCTGTTTTTGAAGAGAAGCACTGAATGGATACAACATGAATAAATAAAATTACGAATTCACTACCTTATGGCAGCTCCCACCATATATGACCTACCTCTGAGGATAATCTCTTAGCGCATCTTTCAGGCGACAGCTGTGCGGTACTGAAAAGTGCTACTGAAATCTACCCCGTGTACAACCTCTATCTATGAATAACATCGAGTTGCTAATGGCAATAAAAATGTTTCAACAAATCTCTCATATTAAGAATAGCTCGAAGGGATCTTTAAAAGCTTTCTACTTTAGTTTTAATGTATTTTTTAAATTGGGTCACTAAGCTTGTTTCATTCTTGCAAGTTCTAGTCTTGCATTAACATTAATTCCACTATTTATTATTTGCTCAAACGCTGGAATTATTTTGAAGAAAAGGGTAAGAAGAATGCATCAGCCAATTTTTGGGAGAAGAGTTTTGTTTGTCTTATTCTCTCTGTTTTCTGAGCATAGGAGGATTCTCTGTGGTGTTGCAGCTTGTGCCTCGACCAGACTGGTCGTTTGTACCTAGGCCCCAAGTGCGGCATGCCCGGAAGGAAGATTGATGTGAGAGGAGACAGAGGACGGCTGACTCCATGGAGTCACCACAGTTCAGAGGGTGGGCCCCTTCACTGTACCAGATAGAAACTCCCCGGCGGTGCAGGACAATCGTCATCTCATCTACCGTGGCCCCGAAACAGTCACGGGGCCGGTTCGGAAATCGGAGGCTGCCCTCCCAGAGCAGGGCACTTCAGACAGGCTGGCGCAACCGGCATCCCGGCAGCCGCGCTCTTGAATCGGCCCACTAGACCGGCTCGTAGACCGGAGTCCGTCCCGCCGGAGGAGAAAGTATTCATTCAGAGTATCCTGCCTGCACCGCCGAGACTCCCGCAAACACTTCTATCATGAAAGAAACCACCAGATGAGAGATAATATGAAATGAAAGTGGATATGAAATGGTGGGACAGGAAATTCGGGGATGTAATCAACCTACCCAGCATTCGCCTAGCGACCAGGGAAAACCCCCGAAAACCCCATTGGCCAGGTAGGTCGACCATGGGAATCGAACTAGGGCATCCACAAACGAAACTGCCTGAGCCACCCCATGGTTATTTTAGATACACTCATAATTATTAAGAGAAACGGTAACTATTTCCCAAAAATAAAAGGCAGCTATATCTTGACAATAGAGATATAATATTTTAGGTATATTTCTATCTTGCTTACCAAGCGTTGTATTTAATGTATAATTTAGCAACATAGCAGTTTGCTGTGCTAGAAGGTTAACGGAAGTATCAGGGATTGGGAAAAGGAAGGTGTTAGACCCAGAGAGGTAGCGCCGCGGTTAAGTGTCGAACTTGCATTCAGAGAGGTCTTAGGTTCGATCCCTGTCGACCGACAACTCTAATTTGGGCTTTTAACGGTTTCCCCTTGCCTGGCGCGGGTAAGTGGCGTATCCACTTCCATCCCGTTTTGAGTCCATAGGACCAGATGCGGGGGGTGGGGGTTGTTAGTCTCTAGGTCTTGTCCTATGGAAAGCCCCACGGAGGCGCCGGACGTCCTTTTGGGACAGCTCGGTGACTCCCTGGTCGAAGGAGGCCCGAGTCCTGGGTCCTACGGGTCCAGGACTAATGGGAGTAGAACCCTGATATTAACGTTTCCCCTTGACATTTAAGATGACTGCTGAGATGCTTACATTCATGCTGTAATTTCCTTATCTTTAAAGTGTACCTTAAGGCTCGTGGTGTATGGAAGTGCCGGACAAATGGAGCAGAGGCTTGTGCTTCCAATGCGGTATTGAGATATAGAGAATAAAGGGGAGATCAGATCTGGATGACATTGTACGGTAGCAGGGTACGGGATTCTTGTGATGCGAACATGAATCAGTTCACACCAATCAATTTAGTGCGGTCTCACAACTCTGAGATCGATTAGGTAAATAAATGACGTGGTTTACCACGAAATCTAGAAGTACACCTGAAGTTGGGGAGTAAAAGGAATGAAATAAAAATGATGGAACGAGAATGGTATTTGATGAGTGGTCACTTACCATGAAAGATTCCAGGTTAGAGCAGTGACCCTCACACGTTACTGTTGAAGCATTCTTTTCGGTATTCCTATAGTATTGAGGTCACGTTGAGCTTGACGTAATTTTTTCCTAATTTTCTACCTTAGTTTCATTTGATGAGACGGGCTAGATCAGGTTGACAACTAATTAAACGACGAGATGAACTTGGAAATCTGGAGCCCAGATGCCACCCGATATTCACCCCAAGGACCTCGAGGGAAACCCTATTTATGAAGTTCAATCAGGTAGAGAACTCGACAAGGATTCGATGTTGGGAGGCTTTGCATAACAGGTAATATCTTAGCTCTACTGCAAGTAGTTAAAAAGTGTTTTAACAGGCCTGAGTTCAGGTGTTTTAAACACACGAGGCT
Source organism: Mantis religiosa (assembly GCA_030765055.1). Classification (NCBI taxonomy): domain Eukaryota; kingdom Metazoa; phylum Arthropoda; class Insecta; order Mantodea; family Mantidae; genus Mantis; species Mantis religiosa. Next base: position 85,439,159 of record CM060950.1, read on the forward strand.
CTTCTCTGGTTATAATATATTTTAAAATGTTTTAATGGTTTCTAAAAAAAGTTACGTTCTTTTACTGGATAGCAAAGTAGTAAGCAGGAGTGCTCTTTTGAAAATTAAGGCACACAAAAATATGTGGCGGGTTATTTTTAATGATAAACATGCTGTATGAGTATAACTTTAAGACAGTTTTCCCGAATTTTGTAAGAAAATTTAATGAGCAATGATTGAAACATCTTTTTACTAAACACATAGCAAAATCCCGACTGAATTTCACTCATATTTCGTTTTAGTAGTTAAAAAAGAACATCCGGCATCTGATAACGTGAGGTTATACAGGTTACTTTGCAACGACACCAAACGAGTATAGCCGTTTCATAGTTTATAACTTAATTAGTCGCAGCTTCGAAATTATCTTAGGTAATTTTATGCAGCATTAAATATTACATTATTCTGTGAGTAGGCAGCGCAGGAACTACGGGTGTGCGAACCTCAGAAGAAGTAATTGGGACGCACCGGCCAGGGAAACAAAAGAATTTTTCTCTGCATGTTATCAGTGACCCTTGGCTCGCTTTCAGGTAATGACGTAAAAGACAGTTATTTGTGAAAATGTCGACTAATGACTCGGACGGTTCCAAAGTTGCTCATTTTTCTATGATCTTAACTGTACAGTGCTTTCAACCAGTTACTGTAAAATCAACACCTTCCTTTTCAGTTACAACTGTTTTACTTACTATTAAACGCAGTGAGCTAAAATGTTTGCATAAGGCATTTAATTTTGGTTAACTTTATCTACAATTCTTGGATATTGTTCTCTGTTCTTTGTATCATTTAATGCCTCCATCCTCGATCTCACTAACATTAACTTCCCTCTAAAAGGATTAAGTTACATACATCCACCAGCTTATTCGCCATCATCGACTGTTATATCGGAATGTTGGAACACGTTAAACACCCATAAACAAATAACTAAAGAACAGCTTCTTTATTGCGGCTTTATAAGCCAAAGGCATTCTTAATAGTAGCAAACTACCATGGAGTATGTGGTATATTGTCGCGGTAACAGGCATAAACAGTTTCGGCGCAAATAGATAATAGATGGCGGATAAGGTTTCACGGTAATAAAGAGCTAGATAAGCAGCGCGGCTAGTGTACACAAAGGACTCGCCGGCACAGATAGGATTTCATGTCTGGAAGTTTCTAGAGATATCTCGATTGACGGAGAATGGTTGTTTTTCTTGTTTGCTCCAGAAGTTTCTCGAGTTGTGAATTAGATATAAAAGGGAATGTGACACATCAGCCGGACAGTTGTTGTGTAACAAGGGTTGTAAGTTGTAAAACAGTGAGTTGCGCAACAGTGTTGTGAAATGAGAGACAGCCAGCTATTTAACGAGAGCTGGAGATGTAATCTTCTAACACTGTTTGTTATTGTGATTGACCTTGGTGCTGTAGATTGTGTTGTATTGGTGATGTAATGTTGTTACGTGAGAATTGAACAGTGTATCTCTACGGAAATAAAGGCCGCGCCGTGGCTCAGTGGTTAGACCACTTGGCTCTCACCAAGGTGGCCCGGGTTCGATCCCAGGCGACCGCAAAGTGAGATTTGTGGTGGATAATACGGCGCTGGGGCGGGTTTCATCCAGGACCTCCGGTTTCCCCTGCAATCTCATTCCACCGGTGCTCCATCTTCATCCCATGTATCATCAGTATCACCGCCTGCGGTGCCATATGTAGTAAAATTGGGCGTTAAACACTACACACACATACGGAAATAAAGAACATTTAGAATCTCGGCAAATTGGAATTTTAATTCTACGAACCCACAAAGTCACAATATTTACAAGCAGCTACAGTAGGCGGCACGCTGTGTCACCTACCTGCGAACTTAGATAGCGTGAGGCACACGGCGTTGTTCCTGTAACTGCCTAATCCACACTCATTCTCGAGCGTTTTTTATGAGGCTGTATTGGCGGTAAAAGGTATATATATATATATATATATATATATATATGTGTGTGTGTGTGTGTGTGTGTGTCACAAAGCAGCTGAACAACTGTTTATAAATACACGTTCGGTGTCGCTTCGAAACACTCTCTATATCTTGTTTCATTTATACCCCACCTTTTAACTGCAATGGTCATGTCGGCGGCCGTTCTCCTTTGGAACATATTGCCTATTCATGTTAGCTCGTATACGTTGGATTTCTGGTACTTTGGATTTTCAGAATCATTAGATCACGCACACTTTCGCACTCTGATTCATACTTCCAGACTCTGGGGAAGATGGTGAGTCGTCGTGGTTGGAGAAAAATCTCCAACCCCTGCCGGCAATTGAACCCGGCCCCTCTCGCACAGCAGGCAGGTGCGACTGAGCTACGGGGCCAGCTCAGTTAATATTTATTAAATACCTAAGACCCTAATTTAATGTTCATATCTTAAAAAGCACTGATATACATTTTGTGGTATTTTACAGTCCATCATAAAGAAAAAATGTTATCAAAATACAATATACAGTGTGTCTTGAATATTTCAGTAGAAGCCTATAAACCATTCTTAGAATTCTCTTGTAAAACTCGCAGGTGTGGATTTTGCGGTTTAAATTAAAGATATCTGGCTTATTTAAAAACAATGCCAGAAATTAGTTAAGTAAAGGTTACATTAAATTGAATTAAATTAAATAAAGGAAGTACTTGTATGTGAAGCATTATTTGTACCTTAGAGAAAACCTATAGTAGCAGGTAGAAATATTTTTCGTGAGGGACATAAAAGGATATGAATGTGAGAGAATTATCATTTGGAAAGCAGAGAAGCATGGAAGTAGCATTACTCTTAGGAAAAACAAGGTTAAGGATTTGAATGAGGGGGAAAGTTAAAACGTCCAGGGATTTAAAATGGAGTTATGCAAACAGTTAAAACTCTCTGTGAAACGTGTGTGCATTCTAAATACTTTGAAAAGCAGCATAAAAAAGGTTAACATTTTCCACAAGCATTTTGGGTTTTTCTCCTTAGTGCATGTTGTTGGTTGTTAGCTAAGAGAAAAAATTGTTAAAATATTTCTGCTCTACATTTCAGCTGTTAAAGCTTAACTTAAAGGTTAATGAAGATAGAAAAAATGTGTTACTGTATTTCTTCAGTTTATTGTTCTAATTTTAAAACACTTAAATGCAATGGAGAACAAGCTTTAACTTAAGAAGTTCTGAGAAAACTGTAAACACTGGGATTTTAAATACTATGAAATTTATAGTGAAAAGTTATAGATATAAGATATACATCCAAAGTGGGACACCTCGCGAACTGTGATCTACGTGAAATTGGTTGTAACTAATATAGCCAGGAGGAAGGGATGAAGTGAAGTAACCGCAGAAGGCTACAGATAGAGGCAGGCTACAAAGATTCACAGGAGACGGTAAAACTTCCTGGCTCGAAGTCTCATCCCACTTCTTTGTTGTTGTTGTTCTTGTTGTTGTAATTTTACGTCCTCAAACGTTAAGTCATATCGGACGATGAATGGAATGGGTGAAATGATGCTCAAATGAGCCCACGGTCCATAGACCTTAGAGTTACCCGGCCTTCGTCTTTCAGGATAAGGGAAAACCCCGGAAAAACCTTATCCAGGTAACTCACCCTGATCAAGATTCCAACTTGGGACCTCTTGAACGTGAGGCAGACTCGCTACCACCACGCTACCGAGGCGGGCACCCATCCCACTCCTGGTGATGTCTAGAAAACGGACCTCGTTCAAGCAGCCCTCTAATGTACAAAAGGGGAGTACTCTTTCCTTTGAGCAATCACCCGCGCCAACTCCCGGCACCACCATATGCCGCGAAACCTAAAATCACACCTGAAACGCCGTCTATTGTTGTCTAATGGGTGACATACTTGTCCGAGATTGCAGTGGTGGGCGCAAGATATCTTAATAAAAAATCTTAACATGACTTAATTTGGAAGGGAAGTAAAGCCAGTGGCACCCATCGTAGATTTATGACATTTAAACAAACCTCGAGTTTCATAAAGAGGCCTCTGAGCAAAATTTTATAATGTTTCAGACCCAATAAGGAATGGGAGACTGATAATAACAGTTAAAAGGGTACATAAAAATAAATAAAACATCTAAAAGATATATTGGTTAGGTGCTGCACTACGGATCGTCGGTTTAAACTCGTTCCAGACATATAATTTTTAAGTATGCTTAAAAGCGACAGCCCCAAATCAGTAGGTTTACTGGCATCTAAATGAGCACCTTAGGGAGAGTAGTGGCCTGATACGATCCTGGCAATTGACAGCGTTAATAACAAATACAATATTTATTTATTTTACTGTTGTAGGATGAAAATCAAATGGAGTGGAAGGGAACATGACTGAAGAGAAAAAAGTATACACGATTAACCGCTCCAGCATTGACATACCGACAAGGTGAAACTACGACAAACCC
>CM060950.1:85452214-85454714 GCA_030765055.1 Mantis religiosa
AGGAAATTGAAGTTAAAGTAAGGGAAATAGGACAGATTGTGAACCATTCGAAAGGCACAGGATTAATATTAGCAGTTGACAGCAACGCTAGAAGTAAAACATGGCACGACGTCCTAACGAATAAACGGGGATTGTCTCTAGAAGAATATATTACCACATCCGATCTTTACATAATAAATGAGCTTTCAGAACCTACTTTTGAATCGACAAGAGGCAGCAGCCATGTTGACCTAACGATATCAGACACCCTAATGCTACGGCACATCACAGATTGGGAGTGTGGCACACAAGAGAGCTGCTCTGATCACAAAATTTTAATGTTTAATATTAACCCCGGTAAACAAGAGTTCTCAAGCACTACAGGCTATATGGGACCGAGGTATATAATTAACAGTGACAATTTTCAGGCATTCGATAAGGAGTTGATAAATAACATGGCCATTAATTTAAAATGTGAAAGCAACAACAACAAAAATTTGGACAAACTGGAGCAAGAAATGTGTGAGAAGTTGCAATATTTCGAAAATGTAAATGAAATAGTGGACCTTGGTTTTTCAGGAATTACATCAGCATGTCATTCAGCGTTCAAGGTGTCAAAAGCAAGGAGACAGACAGATCAGAAACCGGTACCTTGGTGGACAGACGAGCTGACAGTACTAAGGAAAAGAACAAATGCTTTACGAAGAAGATACCAAAGGACTACCAATAGTGACCATCTAAGAAGGGAGAGAAAAACAGCTTATTTAAAAGGGAAAAGAGAATATGAAGATAAATTACAACAAGAAAAAATGAAGTCATGGAAAACCTTGTGCTCAGCACAAAATGAGGCGAATCCTTGGGACATCATATACAAACTAGCATCAGGAAAAGTTAGAACCACTCCAATATTAACTACACTCAAACGCAACGATAACACATACACGGAAGATACTTGTAGCACTCTGGAATACATGCTTGCTCATTTCACCCCCGAAGACAATCAGGAGGACGACAATGAAACCCACAGAAGAATAAGGATAGAAATTCAAAAGCCAATGCCAGCAGATGACCACAAAGAATTTACGAGTGAAGAGATAATCTCAAGTTTGAAAAAATTTAACTCCAAGAAAACCCCAGGGATGGACGGATTAACTAGTGACATAATTCTCAGAGCATTTAATATCTTCCCAAAGTGTTTCACTGCACTGTACAATATATGTCTCAGAAAAGGAAAGTTCCCACAGAAATGGAAACACTCCATTATTATTCCAATTACTAAACCTGGAAAAGAAAACTGCAACGATGTCTCCAAATTTAGACCTATCAGCCTGCTTAACATCGGGGGAAAACTGCTAGAAAGACTTATGATAGACAGAATTTTATTCCATATAAATTCTAATGACCTGTTCAACAACAACCAATATGGGTTCATCCCACAACGTGGAACAGTTGACGCTGTAATGCAATTAAAGGAATTTGTAGAAAACAGTCTGAAACAGAAACAGTGCACAATTGTAATAAGTCTGGACGTGCAAGGTGCATTTGATGCTGCCTGGTGGCCCAGCATTTTGAAGAACCTCAGAGAACTGAAGTGTCCAAGAAACTTGTACAATTTAGCCGCAAGCTATTTTGGTGAAAGAAAAGCAACTCTAACAATAAACAACTACAGCTCAGAAAAAGAAATCCAGAAAGGCTGTCCACAAGGCTCATGCTGTGGCCCGGGATTCTGGAACATATTATATAATTCCCTCCTGAATCTAACATTCTCCAAGAGAACTAAAGTTATAGCCTTCGCGGATGACTTGCTCATCTTAACAAAAGGAGACTTCAAAGCAGAAGCAGAAAATTACGCAAACCAGGATGTGAAGAAAATAGAGAGATGGGCTCTTAATAACAAAATGGTATTCAACACTAATAAGTCAAAAGTGATGTTAATATCAAGGAAAAGAAGGGGCGACAAGAACGTGAGTATCCTCCTAAATGATAGGGTACTAGTACAAGTAGAGGAAATGAAATATCTGGGAATTCACTTGGATAGCAAATTTAACTTCAATGCGCATATAGCCCACCCAGTAGATAAATCTCTGGGACTAATCAATATGCTGGCAAGAACAGCGAAACTTCAATGGGGCTTGGGTCATAAAGCGCTCAAGACAATTTATGAAGGCGCGCTCGTACCAATCTTAACTTACGGAGCTCCCGTTTGGAAGGAAGCAGTGCAGAAGCAGAAAAATATTACAAAATTCAAGCGTGTATAAAGACTCATGAATATTAAGATAGCCAAAACGTTCAGAACAGTATCATACGAGGCCTCGTGCGTGTTAGCAGGAGTTAAACCTATAATGATAACAATAGAAGAAAAAACTGAAATATATACAGCAACGAAATCCCTAAACCAGGAATACGACGCTCCATTAGAAGTGAAGTATTGGCGGCACCCCGCGGAAACAGCAATCATCCACCAAGTCGAAAAACACACTCTCTACCAGACTGAAATATATACAGACGGCAGTAAAACCGG
>CM060950.1:85459714-85532818 GCA_030765055.1 Mantis religiosa
TATTTGTTGTAGAATTAGGAAATGCGGATTGCGCACATTGTAATACAACTTCCAATCCCTAAGGTTTACTTGATTTTATGACATTTATAGACACACATAAAAAGTGATCACTTTACTCTGTTTAAGCTAACTTGAATAAATGTTTCTTTCCTCTATGTGAAATCAAATAAAACTGGAAATTAACTTAGTGGCGGGTGTGTAAACCCTCTGTGATTATCACTGCCCTCATTCTAGAGGGCATGGATGAGACCAAATACCTAGTTGCATTTTCACGAGAGGGTCCTCAGCATTACATGCCAGCAACCTTCATAACAGATGAATGGGCCCGAGTGTTTACACAACCAATGTTATGGCAATTTTCTAATAACATTGCATTTATTTTGAAAAGAGCAAGAATATGTTATTTGTGTTTTTATAAATTAATGTGTTAAAAATATTATAATTTATCTTCTGCAAGCAAAACATAATGCATTGCTGTTAAAGTAACAATAATAAAAAAAGATGCACTTCAAGAATTCTAACTAATGTTGATCCACTTATGAGACACATGACTTTTACCTATCGGCTACCACGCATACGGCCAAGCAGCAAGGTATCTCACTATCTAAAGCACAGCTTTGAAATGAAGCCAGAGTGGTATCAAAGCGTACCATGGTGTGGGTTCTTTTTCGGTTTGTTGTCCTATTGTGTGCTTGGTTAGGGAGGGAGTGTGAAAGGTTTGACGGTGAGGTGGAAAGGTGGGTGTTTTGTCTAATCGTCGGTGAGCTGGGATCTCTTTCTCAGGGTTCAGTTATGAAAAATCGTGTTGACCGTCTCTCAATTCCTTTATTTTTCTTTAGCCTGGCGCTCGTAGTTCTCTTGTTAACACTTGCGTTGTCTTCCTAATTTTCCTTTCCCCTTTACGATGTTTTTACGTTGCTTCGCGAACTCCCTTGTTATTCCCTATATTTGCACTATCTTCAAGACCATAACTCTAAGTCGGACTGCGACATCTGATCCTACTTTTATCACAATACTCAGTACCGGAGTAACCTTCCAATAACACGTCTTCTCCCCGTCGTCCTCACTAGCAGAGTGACGCTCTTTTGCCTCTCGTATTTTCAGCTTCTATCCTAGCTTTTCTTTCCTATCACCGCCCATTTTCTATTCCTTTCCTATTTTACGCCTATCACGTGGTTTGCTCTACATTTTATTGGCAGGGTTTATTTCTTAATTTTCTCTTATTGGTCACCTCCGTATGTCGTTCCTGTGCATCAGTACTATTCTCCGCCCCTCTGGGTTGTATGACCTCTCAGCGTCATAACGGTATTCTATCATGCTTGGCTGAGTTTTCCTTATACCTCGCATATTTTACTGGCGTCTTGATGTCGGTTCTATTGTTCTGTGTTTCCTGCCCTGTCCATCTGCCCAAAGGCAACTCCTGTCCAATTTTTCCTTCATTTGTACTGTATTGCTATTTCGAATATTCTTTTTAACTATGTTTCTTATATCATTTATTCCCTTTTTATTCCCATTATGCTTATTTATGATCTCTACTGTTGTATTAGTTTCTATTGATCTTTTCCCTCTTGGAACCTGAGGTTTCTGCTTCAAATGCCCTTCGGAGGAATATTGCTATTTTTCTCACAAGTTGGGAAAAATTTCAAATTCCTTCGAAAGTCCCACTAAACCGCGACCTTCAAAGTTTAACTAACGTGCTAACGCTGACAATTGTTACCTAGTTTCTCCTCTTTCCCTTCGTCAACGCAAGTGCAAGCAAGGAGCTTTAGAGCGTTTGTTTGGTTGTTTTTTTTGTTTTTTTTTTTACAATAAAATACATACATACATTTATACATTTATACCCTTATATACATTATTATATATTTTCTTACTTTTCAATGTGTCCAATATTTTACATTACGTTATCAATCTGATTTTGCATTTTTGGATTGTCTCTGATTTTCTCTATTTATATACATTATTTGTTTTATTGTTGTCTGGTGGGCTTTACATTGCCTCTTTAAGTATAGTGAACCTTTAATGTTTCATACACTGTCACTCGCGTCACTGCAATGTCGTGATTGCTTTTGTTTTTGGCACTTGTATTTATAATTCCTTGTATGGTCCGCTAACTTATTCTAAGTACAATTTTTTTTTATTAGTATAACCAGGTGTAGCATTTGTTTATGTTATAGTCAAATTCCATCGCGTTTATCCTCTATGTCCGTTATTCTTATTTCTGTGAAACGCGTGTATTTCTTCTATTTGTAACAAAGTGGTGTTTACTAATTACCTGTGCCGTACATTAATGAGTTCAGTGACTCCGGTTCGCGTCAGGTAATGGTTTGAGTATGTGTGATTTCCAGTTCTTTAAAGGGTCGTAATAGTGCTATGTTATATCTACCTACGTTTTTCTTCGTTTTATAGTCTACCAGCTCAAAAGAACGATCACCGAACTTCGCAACGATCATAGCCGGCCCTTCCCAAAGGTTATGCAGTTTTTGTGATGTTTTGTTAAGCATTGAAGATTTGTTGTGGGTTCTCACTAACACCTTATCTCCTATGTTCGGCGTCCATTTCTTTTTGTATCTTTTCTTCCTTTTATTTCTAGTTTCTGCTCGTTTCCTTAGGCGTTCGTAGGCTTCTTGTATTTGCTGGATTTCGTTCATTTCGTCTGTGTTAATTGCTCTTTTTAAGCCTGGTAAAATGCTTTCTGGCGTTTGTTTAGGTGTAGCTTGACTGGCGCTATACCAGTGTTCGGGTTGATCGTGTTGTTCATGATTTTTTCTATTAGTGGTAGTTGGGTGACCCACGAGGTATGTCTTTTGCGGTATGTTAATATTCGCAGGTAGATGGATAGATCCCTCATCGATCTCTCGCACGGGTTACTTTCCGGGTGGTATGCTGTGGAGTTATATATTTTTATACCTGATGTTCCTATCTTATTTACGAAATGTTTGCCTTTGTGTATGGACGCGTTATCCGCCAAAATGGCGTCCATTTTACCATATTTCGGTATAAAATCGTCCAGAATTTTGCTTGCACAATTTGCGCTTGTTGGCCTCTTCATCGGGTATAATTTAGTGAATTTGGTAAATACGTCCATATGTTTACATGCAGATCTGGTATTTCAGGGGGAAGTCTAAAGGTTGATTCTGTCTCTCCTTGTTTGACAGGTGTATTTTCTCTTACGTCCAGGGAGCCGTTTCTTATAGTGATGTGTGGATAACTGGTTTCGTTTCGTCTACCTGGGTCTCCCTTGCTCTCGCAGGTGTCGTCAAAATTATCCTCGACTGTATCATCTTTGTTTACTTCCTGGATTCTAAGTTCCGCAATGTGAACACCTGATTTTACCTGCACGTATTGCACAAAAAAGGTTTCTTCCTCTAATAGGTTTTCTGCTTCTGTTAAGTTAATGACCTGGTCAGTCAGCTGAGAGAACCCGATCGTTGCCTCTTCGTTATCTCGTCGTATAGTTAAATACCTGTTTGCATAGTTGATGTTGGCTTTAAATGCCTCTAGGAAATCACTTCCTAAAATGATTTGGACTGCCAGATGTGGTATTATTAAGAAAATGAGTTCAACGTGCATTTGTCCTAAACGAAATGGAATCATTGTTTGTTTTTGAATGCGTTGTTTTTTCCTGCTGATGGCTGTCAAAATATATACATTCTTTGTGGGTAGTGTTTGTAGACGTAAACCTTTCATTTCTAAGTCGTTAAAGAATTTTAAACTGCATACAGAGGCAGTTGCTCCTGTATCCAAGGTTGCCTGATAAGTTTCTTCGTTTATGGTGATTTCTATTTGTGGCGTTTCTACAATGTCCGGTTGTTTTATTTTTCCAGTCGTATTGTCACTTTCGGCCTCTGTCTCATCTGCCTGTATTTGTAATTTTGCTACAGCTTGCTCCTGTTCCCATCTTGTTTCACATACCTCGGGGTCGGATTCGGGAACGTTATCCTACCCACATCTAGTTTTCCTGGTGGAGTGTGTTCGTTGCGCCGTTTAGAGATGTGTGTGTCGTTGGGACGAACGTCTGATTTGCAAACCATTTCTGTCGTGTCACTGCGCCATTGTTATTATATACTGTCGTTGGAGATGTATTGCCTGGGTTTTCTTGCCTCGACGTTTGCTGGTTTTCCCTACTGTTCATGTGTTCTGTCCGGTTGTCTGTCACGGCGGGTCGGTTTTCCTGGTAATGTCCATTATTGGTCCAATTACGGTCTGATGGATTTTCTCGTGGTATGTCGTTCGTATGGGGTCTCCTAAAAGCATTGTATCTTCTCTCTCTTGTTGTGTTCCTGTCATAGCCGTTTCTCCTTTGCTGTGGTCTTTGTGTACGTACCCAATGTACGTTGTGTAGTTGTGGTTCCTGAAAATGGTGGGGATTTTCTCGGGTTTGTCTTTGGTAGCGTGTATTGTAGTTTCTGTGTTCAAATGCAGGTACATGGTCTCTGTATCGTTCTCTATTCTGGGCGTTGTCATTTCTCCGGGCATTTTCTGTGTTGTATGCCCTGGTCCCACTAAGATTCGGTTCATTGTATACCGGTCTGCCCTCTCGTGGTCCTGTGTTTGAGTCCGTCATCTGTGGTTGCAGTGCCGTCAGAAGTTCGATCGTCTCGTTTATAGTGTTCGGTCTTGCTACTATTAAATGGTTCTTTATATGTTCTGGGAAATGTTTTATCACGAGATTAATGAATTCATGATCCTCTATCGGCGGGTCAAGCATCTTACTCTGTTGTGCTAGGTCTAGAAAGTAGTCAACCATCTGTGTTCCCCTGTGCAGATATTTCCCTGTATTTATTTTGGTCCGCACAGCATATTGTGTGGCACCATTCCAATATTTGGTGAGAAAGTTTTGTCGAAACTCTGCATACCTGGTATGGTCACCAACTGCTAATCGAAACCACGTGAGTGATCGTCCCTGTAAGCCTTTCTTAATAATAAGCATTTTGTATTCCTCTGGGATGTTTTTAAGAGTGAAATATGCTTCTACGTCCATTATATAACGCTTCGCGTTGTCCCTTTCATCATTGAATGTTGGCACGGTAATTTCATTTAATAGGTTAAAATGGTAGGGGTATCCTGTATTTGCGCAATTATTGAAAATGCTACCCTGATTCACACTATTACATGTATCTGTGGGGGCTGATGAAGGCGTGTTCTGGCACGAGTTCAACATCCCCTGCCTAACCGGTACGTTCGGAATGTCAGTACTCTGAGGCTGGTCATTTGTTATTCTGAGGTCGTTAATGGCCTCTTTGAGCACTGTCATTTCTCGCGTATGGTTTGCAATGGTTACTTGCGTTGACCGGTGAGCTGCGGCCGCCTGCGTCAGAGTTTCTTTAATTACTATGAGTTCAGACTGTGTCTGCTCGTGCCATTCCTTTTGTCTATTTTCTATACTGGCGCAGGTATTTCGCAACTCATCGCTCAACTGGGCATGCACATTATTACTGGTACTAGACATGTTATTTATTCTTTCTTTGATATTTACAATGTCATGCTGTGCATCATGCATTTCTGTACGCATGTGTAGGAATTCTGCCTGAGTTGTGGCCTGTCCTAACCTAATGTTCTCTAGGTGTCTATTTTGTTCTATTAGTTTACTTTCTAACTGGTTTCGTAAAGTTTGTGTTTGTTCTGCTATTTTCTTTTCTATGGTCTGATTTTGCTCTAATATTTTCGTTTCTAGTCTTTGGGTTTTCTCTCCTAGTTCTCCTAATCTGGTCTCTAAATTCTGACTTTGTTCTTCTAATCTATTTTCTAGGGTCTGGTTCTGCTCTACAATTTTAGTTTCTAGTCTTTGGGTTTGTTCACCTAGTTCTCCTAATCTTGTTTCTATATTGTTCTGAAATTGTTGGAGCATCTGTTGCATTGTAGTTGTGAGGCTTACTACTGTTGCAGTACTAATGTCTTGTGCTGGGCTGTTCATGTTTTGCTCCTGTGATTGTTCCGCCATTGTTACTTTTGTCGTTCTACCACTTCTCAGTAGCATATACTTATTTACAGTCTAAGGATGCACTACTTGGCTGGCCCTATGTCTCTTCTCCTTGTAGAAAGATGTTTAAGGTGTACTTACTCGTGCTGATGTGTTGTTTTTACCTCCTTTGGCTCTGATGGTTGTGACGTCCCTGTTGTCGTGATGGATGCCCTCGTCCCTGGCGTTCTTCTCCGTTGTCGTGATGTTGAAGTTCTAGTTGTTGCTTCCTGTTGTCGCTCTCCTGGTCGTCGGCGTGCGTCTCCGGTGTCGTGATGCTAAAGTTGTATGTTCCTCGTTGTCGTAGTGCCGAACTTCAGAGTTGGTTTAGGACACGTTGGGTGCCAGTTTGGTGTGGGTTCTTTTTCGGTTTGTTGTCCTATTGTGTGCTTGGTTAGGGAGGGAGTGTGAAAGGTTTGACGGTGAGGTGGAAAGGTGGGTGTTTTGTCTAATCGTCGGTGAGCTGGGATCTCTTTCTCAGGGTTCAGTTATGAAAAATCGTGTTGACCGTCTCTCAATTCCTTTATTTTTCTTTAGCCTGGCGCTCGTAGTTCTCTTGTTAACACTTGCGTTGTCTTCCTAATTTTCCTTTCCCCTTTACGATGTTTTTACGTTGCTTCGCGAACTCCCTTGTTATTCCCTATATTTGCACTATCTTCAAGACCATAACTCTAAGTCGGACTGCGACATCTGATCCTACTTTTATCACAATACTCAGTACCGGAGTAACCTTCCAATAACACGTCTTCTCCCCGTCGTCCTCACTAGCAGAGTGACGCTCTTTTGCCTCTCGTATTTTCAGCTTCTATCCTAGCTTTTCTTTCCTATCACCGCCCATTTTCTATTCCTTTCCTATTTTACGCCTATCACGTGGTTTGCTCTACATTTTATTGGCAGGGTTTATTTCTTTAATTTTCTCTTATTGGTCACCTCCGTATGTCGTTCCTGTGCATCAGTACTATTCTCCGCCCCTCTGGGTTGTATGACCTCTCAGCGTCATAACGGTATTCTATCATGCTTGGCTGAGTTTTCCTTATACCTCGCATATTTTACTGGCGTCTTGATGTCGGTTCTATTGTTCTGTGTTTCCTGCCCTGTCTATCTGCCCAAAGGCAACTCCTGTCCAATTTTTCCTTCATTTGTACTGTATTGCTATTTCGAATATTCTTTTTAACTATGTTTCTTATATCATTTATTCCCTTTTTATTCCCATTATGCTTATTTATGATCTCTACTGTTGTATTAGTTTCTATTGATCTTTTCCCTCTTGGAACCTGAGGTTTCTGCTTCAACCACTCTTTTATTTTTAGTGTAAGCCGTATGGTTTATTTTATATCATCTAAAGTACTGATTTAAAATGGACTTTTATAAGCCATTTTTTTGCTTCATTGATATGCTGTCTATAAAATCTATAGTCATATCGGCGATTCTTTTTCCCTCGAAACAAGTACTCATCGGCAGTAATGCACTCTTGTTTACTATTTGATTAACCCTTGGTTTCTTTAAGCAAGTTTTTGCTCATAAACATTAAATTCACATACATACGCACGTACACCCGCACGCCCACTTACGCTTTCACACATATTTCCAGTCTCTAGAAAAAATAAGGAATAATCCTGAAAGGAAAGTCTCATCCTCCAGTCGGGAATCGAAGCTGGGAACTCTGTATCTGGGAGATAGCCCAAGGAGGCAATCATGTGCATCTTCCTTAATTGGGAATAAAGAAGGTATTTTGCTAAAAATTGTTTCAATTTACGGAATATTTATATTGTGCTTTTTCTTGGCTTTCATGCAAAATGATATGACGACATTCTATCAAATGTAGCCTTCGTTAGTCATGAACTCATGTGAAGAACTTTGGTAGCTTAAAATATTCATAGTAAATGTTAAACAGTAGAGGGGGTCATCTCACTCAGTGCGACCTTTACACAGATCTACTACAAGCTAATATCTCACAGGAGGAAGGGATGGAACACAGGAGGCCACATGGCCACAGAGACGCGGAGGTCCATAAGCAATGCTGAGGAGTTCTTCATCCGGTGCTAGGACCTGCTCAGCAGCCACCAACACTCCTGGTCCGGTATCAAGAAGCTCCCTCTTAGAGGGACGCTTAGCACAGTACGCCGCTCAGCGTGCAAGCACCAGTTACTTTGCGTAAGCATCCGTGCCATCTGTCTGGCGCCGCCAATCACCACGAGCCTGAAAATACACCTAAAAGGTGATAAGTAAATTGAATTAAGGGAAACGATAGAAACCAAATCGTGGTATGAAAGTAAGCAACCAGCATTCGCCTAAATGAATTAGGGAAACTACGAAAAACTCGTTGGAATGTGCGGTAGACGGGGATCGCACCCACGACATTCCGAATACCTACAAGTCACACACGCTACCGGAGCGCCACCTTTCTCCGTAAATGTTTATAGTCTTCAGCACTGCAAAACTTGAATACAAATTAACGATTATTTCAGAAACTATGAATACTTCATTTGGTACAAAATGTATATTTTAAGGATTCTCTGTAAGTTTAATTTGTGCATTCCCTTGTAAACCTTTATTTAGAAATGCACGTAGATGTGTTTAGTATTCTGTTTAATAAATGAGCTACTTGGGCTGAGAAATAGCGATACATCTATAATGGAAGAAGGCTTATTCGGCAAATGACTGAACAAGATTATAAAACATTAAGTTAGGTGAATATCGTATGTTTCACATCAGCACTAAGGAGATTGATGTTTCCTTATTGTATAACAGCGAGAGTTAACATAATTTGATGTCTTAATCATGAAATTTCAGAATAAAGAAAACTGTGTTATCCATATGTGACAGCGCTTGCTATTCAAATCAAAACCGCTGAAGACATTTGCGATAAAATAGGAAGTAACACTAGCTTTTTCGGCTATTTTGTGTTCATGGGATTTTATGTTCATATCCGTCTGACATATAATCCAGATGGAAAAGTTTAACTCTATGGAATTTTTCTACGTACCCTATTTTAGGGATTTTATTTAAGCGATTCATGGGGAGACACGCAGTCGTGCTAGGCCGCGGAGTTTAGTTTTAATTTTTCTCTATGCTTTCGGTATGTGACTTCTGTTTGTTAACATAGCACTTCCTTCCCAAGTCCTCGATCGAAATACAAGCTGATAAAACAGTAATAATATGTGATTTCTAACACATGTTAATTGACATGCGATTAGTGGCACTAGACTTGTTTTTCATAATCTCGGACACTTTAAAACCAAACCAGCCACTGGACTGGATTACAGTACAGAGGAGATTCATCACTGCGACCAGTCTTGATTTATTGTATTTATGTCCAAAATGTAGCACCCCGGTAGGACGTATGAGGGGAGAGGAGACATATGGTGGCCGTCCCAAGGAGCCACGACAGTGCAGAGGGCAGGGCCCGTACAGTTTACAATTAGCAAATTCCTCGGTAGGTGAGCACAATCAGCAGCTCACTCAACTGCGGTGCGGAACCGGCTCCCCAGACATGGCTCGCAGTCCGGAGACCGTCTTAGCGGACGAGGAAGTTTTACTCAGAGCATACCATCCTGCCATGCAGCGCCGAGACTCTCGCCGACACTTCTGCCCTGAAAGATACCACCAGATGGGAAGTGATGTGAAATGATAATGGAGATGAAATGGAGGGACAGGAAACTTGGGGCTGTAATTAACCTACCCAGGATTCCCTGGCGATCCAGGAAAACACCCGATAAAACTTAGTGTCAGTTAGGTCGGTCACGGCAATCGAACCTGGGCTTTCCGTACACTGTCCACAGACGAAACTACCTGAGCCATCCTGCTCGGTAAACCAGCTATACACAGGAACCAAAATATACTGTCCACCAACGCAAAGTAAGTCCCTGAGAGGAATGTGCCACCCTTAGACAGTGGAACAAGGACAGCGAATGTGTGTGACAGAGAACGCAACCTTTAAGAAACATGCGTACTATTCACTCAGTATACTAAAACCGAGAATATTTATTCATAAAAGTAGAAGCCGTCAGAATGTTTTTGACTGGTCTGTAACTGTACTGACATGGGGTGTCATAAACCCGTCGAGGGAGGGTGTAGGAACCTTCTTCAACCCCCCCTCTGCGTCTCTTTCCCCGGGGACTTTCTTTCTTTTGGTGCACTGTAATCAGCTGACTGCTTAATTCGCAATATTCCTTATGACGCTAATTTCGCTAACCGCTATGTTTCATATATTGGTTCTATTCCAACTGAAATGTCGATATTGACATTTCGCAGCATATACGTCTCGAGGCTCCCTGAGCAATAAAAGCATTTTTAAAATAGTATCTTCTGTGTGTATGTGTGAACAACTTAACTATAAAACGAAAATGTTGATAAAAACCAAAGCTTGGCGTTAAGCGGCACAAAGCTTTTCAAGAAAATAATCCAATCCAAGCTACCCCTCACAGGGAAAACTCTTTAGTTCTGATTTGCTCAAAATTCACTCTGGCGATGTTTAAATTACCATTTTATAAATATAAATGCTAAAAATATGACACAAATGTATCTGGATAAAAAGTCTTTATCTTCAATTTTCTGAAAGTAGCAGTGACATGATTTTATTCCGAAGGACTTTTTATAATTTTGCATAATTGTTACAGCATAAGGGATAGACGAAAATTACACTTTATTTATATGTTTAACCCTCTTCGTACAGTCCACTTCCCCAGGATTTACAAGCGGGCATCTGGGGTCAGACGCCTGTCGAGGAGCAGACAAGCTCTGGATCAGAGAGTAATGGAGAAGAGAGGTCAGCTCGAAGTCTAGTATGGGAGGAGAAAGGACGTGATATGAAGTTAGGGCGAAATGGATGAAAGAAAAAGTAAGTTGGAGCAGTGGGTGGAATGAATTGTGGGGGAAATCAGAGAACCCGGAGAAAATCCACCCACACACTGCTTTATCACAAATCCCATGGTCCCCTGATATCAGACGCCTTGGTGAAGCGGGCGGTTTAACCGCTTCCCTATAGGCCAAACCTTGCTGTCTCTTTAAGGCACACAGTTTATTTAAAGTATTGTGACTTTATGGGTCCGTAGAATCAAAAGTCCAATTTGCAGAAATTCTAAATGTTCTTTATTGCCCTAATAATACACTGTTCAATTCTCACGTACCAACATTACGTCACATACACACCACAATCTACCAAGGTTGATGACAATAACAAACGTTCCGGTTACAACATCAGCTCTCGTTACAACACTCTACAGCTGTTTCTGCTTACCCCTTCGCGACTGTTTTACAACTGTCCGCTGGCGTGTCACAATCTCTTATATATCTTATTCATTAATTCCTGAGATTTCTGGGACAAAGAAGAAGCCGATAATTACTAGATGTTTCTGGAATGACAAGACATCGAATGACGAAATCCTAACCTTCCAGAAGCGTAACTTAATCTGCGCCGGAAAGTCCTTTACCTCTGCTATCTTTATTTGCAGGCTCTTTGTGTCCACTAGCCGCGCTGTCGTACATAATGGCTTCGCGACAGTATATTTTACGTAGAACAAATCATTTCAGAGATATCCATCATTATTTGTTCCAAGTATTCAATAATCTGATATTGTTGCGTATATAGACTGAACGAGACTTAGAAATTACTTTAATCATTGTTATTTAACATTTATTTTCCTTGCTTTAAATTTGAGGAAAGCTGTGTGATTGATGCTTCAGCTTAAATTTTGCTGGCTGACAGGACAGGTATAGTCGCGCTGTTGGAACCGTTACCATGGCTTTATCTTTGTTAAAAGCAACCTCTCAGATGAGGCACTGATTATTCTTGTAAGAGTGAGAAGCGAACTGCTGCGCTGTCCGGCCCTGTGCTAATCACCAATGAATACATTGCTTCAGCCAATGGAATTTGCAGGAATCACAAATGACATATATACGTTCACTCCACGTGCGTTATCTGAGCGGTATCTATTACCAAAGATAAATCCTTGGTAACGCTTCGAGCAGCACGACAATACTTTGGACTGGTGAATCATGCATCCGGCTGACCAATGTAAACAATACACAGATGGCTGGTTACAGGAATCAACACGTTCTCAATTGCGTAAACAGTGATTGCACAAAATGATTCAATGTTTTTGGAGAAATATAATGATGCTTAGCTAGCGTGGGAAATCCTGATTTAGCTGTTAGCTGCCATTTTGGGTAGGACCTTTATTTAAGTTTGGTTAAGTTAGCGCACGCGAGGACTTTATGCTGGAGGACTTGATGCTGGAAGATCGTTAGGGAACTTGCACTAGAGTTTATTTTAAAGTAATTTTAAAGATATATAGTCAGTGGGGTGTGACCGCTCCAAACATCGCTTGCCAGCCGGATGAAACTCAGCTATATGGACAACATGTCACTCAAGGTATAGTTATAGCATGAAAGGTGTAGTGTTTAACGCCCACGTCTACTACATACGGCACCGCAGGCGATGACACTGATGATACATGAGATGAAGATGGAGCACCGGTGGAATGAGATGGTGGGGTAAACCGGCGATCCCGGAGAAAACCCACCCCAGTGCCGTGTTGTCCACAACAAATCTCACTTTGTAGTTATACCATGTCACCATGTATTTAATATTTCCAAAAGAACCTATGACCTCTTCAAGATCCAGGGAGAACCCTGTTACCGCTATAACTCTCAGAATACATTTACTAATTTGGGTTTAACTTCAGATGTTTCTTCTACCCCCCCCCCTTTCATGTAGCTCTACGATCCTATATATCCTAGCCACGTAGCTATACAGAGGCCGACAGAAGTATTCGAATAATATGTAACATTGCACGTACTATAAATACTGTAATATTTATTTGGCAGCGTTGAAATGTTAAACATGTACACATTAACCTTTTGTGTCTCGGAAACAATATTTAAAATATCACTTTGTATGTATTTATTACACAATGTGTATTGTATTTATTCTATTGTCCCTCTCATTGGAGGACATTAGTATTCGAACCTATCCAATCGAACAGATAGAAAGGTGGTTGGACGTACCCTACACGCCCCTACCACATAGCAGTTGTGTTTATGCTATGCCTCGAGACAGTGTGCTCAAAGTTATTTAGCTGATTATGAACTCACAGGTAATATGGGACGTAAAGGTAAGGAGACAACGGTGGCAGAGAGGAATATCGTGATAATTATGTACAAACAAAACAAATGTCTCTCTGAAATTGCCAAAACCATTAACAGAATCAAAACTACAATGTTCTGCATAATTCACCACTTCAAACAGAAAAATACTGTTGTAAATAAAAATAGAAATGGCGCTCCTTCTAAACTCACCACCAGAGACGAGCAATTAATAAAAATGGTGAAGCAGAATCCGAGAGTCACTGCATCTGAGATTAGAGGATGCTTTGAGCAATATTCTGGCACCGTGGTTCACACCAGAACAGTTGTACGGGTTTTAAATAGTACTGGGTACAGTGCCCGCGTTCCTAGAAAGAAACCATATGTTAATAAGGTGAATAAGAAAAAGCGTATAGAATTTGCTAAAGAGTATGTGGTGAAACCAACAGAATTCTGGGATAAGATTTTCTGGTCGGACGAGAGAAAATTCTACTTATACAAGAGTGATGGACGTCTTAAAGTGTGGAGACTGCCAAATACAGAATGGGAGCCTAAGAACATGGTAGCTACAGCGAAACATGGTGGCAGTAGTGTGATGGTATGGGGCTGTATAGCTTCATATGGCTTTGGGGAACTGGGGTTCGTAGATGGGATCATGGACATATTTGAGCACAAGAGGATTCTTGAAAACAATCTTAAAAAGTGTGCAGAGAAGCTGGCATTAGGACACGATTATTACGTCCAGCAGGACAATTTTCCGAAGCATATTGCTGAAACTTTAAGGCTTTGGACCGTGTACAACACTCCTCACACTTTGAAGACACCGTCCCAATCTCCAGATTTAAATCCTTTAGAGAACATCTGGAAAGAACTCGAGGACCGTGTGAGGAAGCATCACATCAGAAGCAAGGGCCATCTGAAAGAACTTCTTCAAACAGAGTGGAGAAATATGGACTCTGCAGTCACTAAACAACACATACAGACAATGCCCAAAACGGTTATCAGCAGTAATTCAATCAAAGGGGATGATAACTAAATACTAGCTGTTCTCTGTTCGAATACTTATGTCTAGATGTAAAGTAGCCATTTTATTTTTCCAAATTAGTTTCAGTTGTTAGTTATGAGTTTATATGTTTAATGGGAGACTCGGGTTTATTTGGTACCAGTTGCATTTACGTATGCTTACTCTGCGTAGCTTTAAAATAATATAAGTAATAAATATGTTTACGTTCGAATACTTATGTCGGCCTCTGTAGTTCCAGTTGCGGTATAGGGATGTAAGGAATACCCTTTTTCATCTCATTTACAACCCTTAACGTAACAATACATTGTTTTAAAAATACTGTTAATATTGAATCTTTTATCGCGATATCAGCGAAATAGAGTGGAATTTCTAGTCCGGGATTGACAGAAGAGATATCAAATATTTGATTGGTGCTTCTGTTTGCATATGGAATGTGTAATTAAATTACTTTCTCAAATATTTGATTCGATGAATATTAACTAGACAGGAAAATACGTTTTTTCCAAGAATAGTTCGCAGAAAGTTTAATAAATGATATTGAATAGAGAGTCATGTTAGTGTAACACATTCAAATATTATGCATATTATGTATTTATTGCTTCACTTTATTTATTCGAATGCCATAGGGTGAACACGTATAATCTAACACACAGCATGTACCTACGTAAAAAGTCTATATTAACATAATAAATAATAAAAACAACACGTGCACTGCTGAACTGGAAGCTTAGCCTCTCACATAAAGCAGAATAATTATTTCAGTACGCTGGCACTCAGCCATGTCTAAAGCAGCAAACGCTTCCCCCATTTATATGATAACGTAACTAACACATTTTGTTAAAAAGTTAGGTTTTATGACTACAGCATATAAGCATTTTTACCAAGAATTGCTCTCTCATCCACTTCCTGAAAGCTATAATGCAATAAAATGTATCTTTTTTTACACATATTGAAAAGATAAACATGTTGCAAATAAAAGCATAACACCTTTAATTGGTTAACTTTGATAATGCGACTGTTGGCTGATTAGATTATTAATTTTATGAAGAAATGATAGGGAGATTGAAAAATAGTTGCAATCTATAACTTGCATAAGTTAAAATTAATACGTAATATAAGCAAGGATTAAGTTAAAGGCAAAGCCAATGAGATCCAGAAAATTCATATCGAGGAAAAACAATTTCTGCTATGTTGGGAAATATTCCGGAGAAATGCAGCGGAAAAGTTTTCGAAAATCTTTTGCGTGGAGAGCTGTCGTGTGCTAGGTTAGTAAAAAGTATGGAACAATGCCTGAAGCCCCGCTGTTGCAACTCTATGAAGTTATGTTTTTTTAGGAAAGCTGTAAGGTGTCAACATGTCCTCACATTGCTATGATTATAAATATAAATGGTGTGAATTATTGTTTTTGTTAAATGGCAACATTTCTTTTTTCTGCACCCCTCCGGTCCTCAAGTCTCAGAACGTACAAACAGATACCCTTTCAAACAACATTTAAATGTATTAAGGCCTTACTGCATGGATACTGAGCAAAGGAAATCGCATCGTTACTCCAAATCGAGAAGGTTTTGAATTAAACAGCACAGTATATTACCTCAGTATGTGGCGGGTACAGACAAAAACTAATCTAATAAAGACAATGATGCTTACTTCATTGCACAATCTTCCTGAAAGTAATTAGTAATGACACAACTTACCGAAAGACAACGAAGTAAAGTACTAATGATGATCGGATATATAGTGATAGGAGGAGGTTTCAATAAGAAGTTTGTGTTTTGAAAAGTTTACCAATTAGTTCTGATACATAGTGGACACAGAATTCAAAATTTGGTTTTTATATCTTCAATAATTTTTGAGTAATTAATTTGTGAAATTCAAAATTTGGGCAAAATTCAAACGGCTCCACGTGATGAAAATTTTCAAAATATTAGTTTTTCTATTTATAAAAATATTCAGATGATTTTTAAGAAAATATATATCATATGAATTTCGTATACTGTCTTTAGTTCCACAAGGGAGAAAATAGGCATGGAGCAAACAAAAAAGCCCAAAAATGATTAAACCTTTGATACCATATATCAATGACTTTAAAAAATATAATGAATATTAAAAGTTCATATGATAGAAACCTTTGTTTGCTTTCTAAGAACATTAGTTAAAAATTTTATAGGGACTGAATCAAAACTGCAACGTGTGGAACATTTTGAATGACAAAACATGTTGAAAAAACTATAACTGAGTAAATCAAATTTTAAAATCCAAAACATTTTCCTTCTCAGCTACATGCTCTGAAGCAGACTAAAGACCTCCAGATAGGTAAGTTGGACCCTCCTGTCTCTTCCTTCTCTCTTCTGCAGCAGTTTTCTTCAATTTTAGTTTTCTTCTGGATATTTTAGGAGTTACCTTCGCAGAAATTGCTGAACGAAGTAAGCGTAATAGGTCCTTCCCTTGGCTAATTTTTAGGGATGCTGGTGAAATCTGTGTCCATTATGTCTGACTGCAGCTTGAGTGAGGCAGAACAACCAAAATTGAATTCACTGATGGTTAATGTCACAGCAACCTGAAGTCTCTTCTTTGACACAAATATTTCTTTTGGGCAATTATACCTTATCACGTTATGTAAACTTTCAATGGTATTTTGTTTCTTACCCAATGTACATCTTCTTAGGATTTCATCTGATGCCAGCCTTTGGTACACAAGCATTAGTTTTCTTACCACATCAGGCCTCAACTATGTTCCCATTGTTGTGTTATGTTTAGGTGTTTCTTCCCATGTATCGTTTAGCCTATTCATGATCCTATGCACAAGGTCAACAAAAGGTCAGTTGTTTCAAAGAATGTTTTACCTACAACGTACATAACAGTTATATGCACGTTTTGATGTATATAACACCTATATAAATGTTAAAAGGCACACTAAAACTCATCAATTATATATAAACATTATGTAGTTTAACGAGAAACACAAGAAGATCCTGACCGTTAGAAACTCAGACAAAAGCAAAATATAAACATTACTATTTGCTCTCAATGTTTGCAGCCAGTGTTTTGTTTCCATGGTGTCACATATAGTAAGAAATAACCATGAAGTTATGAAGTTCCACCAGAAGCTTTGCCCGCTAATTTCAAATGTACGTACATCCAATCAAACTCAAATGACAGAATTCTCTGAATCCAAGGGCCGGCATGCACGTGCGCACGGGCATCTAAATTGTCATGTGAGGGTATTTAAATGTCTGAAACTCATAAATTTAGTCGGATTATGATACTATAAGGTTCTAAGTATTTTATTGATTCAAAAAATATTTTTTCCCATATTTTTAGCCAATTTCGGTGCTGCATTCCCTTATATGAAATGCATCCAGAACGAAGGATTTCTCATTCTACGGTAAGCAACATTATGAAAACGTTTCAATGAAATTGGAAGTGTTGAAAATAAGGCAAAACCTGTAAGGTCAAAACGTGTAACAGATGGTAATAAAGCTCTTGATGTTTTATTATCAGTGGAAGAAAACCCACATTTAACCACTGGCCAGCTTGCAATGCGCTGTAATGTCAGTCAAAAGTACATACGTAACTTAATGAAGGCAGTCAACAGGCACGCATATGACTTTGACAGACGTACCCAGTTTGTTGACATGATCGAGCAGAACCCTATCACCGTCAATAGAATTGTGTTCTGTTCTGAGACCTGAGGACCAAGAAGATGAAAGAAAATAAAAAGGTTGGCATTACAAAATGTCATATCTTATTCACAATCATATTGTAGTAATATTAAAACATATTGATACCTTACAGCTTTTCTAAAAAATATCACTTCACAAAACTATAACAACAAAGTTACAAGCATTGTTGCATACTTTTTATTCACACCGGTTAATAAGCATGTTTCGAAAGTAAATGTCCAGAATGAAATGAGAAGCAAAATGGAACAGAAAAATTAGTCCTGAAACTAACCGTTGCGAAGTAACTCCATTTTGTTGCTGATTGGGTCAGCAGAATATTTGTTCCAACAAACACAATGTCAATTTTATTTAATTTATCAATCACGACACGACCATAGATTCAAGTGCAAATACAAATAACCACCAACATTTCAATAAACATTGGTGTATAAATTAATTCTACAGTTAACATTTTCATACGTACTGTAGTGTACCTTGTTTACCCACAGAGGACACTTGTTTAAACAAAACGACGAATATGTTAGTTGAGCGGGATGGCTCAAGGGGTTTCATCTCTGGCCCGCATTCGAGAGGCCTGGGTTCGATTCCCTACCTGACCCATGGTTTTTTAGGGAGTTTCCGGGTCGCTAGGCGGATGCTGGGCTGGTTAATTACATCCCCGAATTTCCTGTCCCTCCATTTTACCTCCATTATCGTTTCAGATTATCTCTCATCTGGTGGTCTCTTTCAGGGTAGAAGTGTGGGCGGGAGTCTCGACGCTGCATGGCGGGGTGATATACTCTTGAGGAATGCGCTTTCTCCTCCGGCGGGACGGACTCGCTCTCCGAGCCAGCCTAGTGGGCCGAATCAGAAGCGCGGCAGGTGGTATGCCCGTTGTGCAAGATTGCCTGGAGCGCTCTGCGCTGGGCGGCCTCCGGTCTCCGAACCAGCTTCGTGACTGTTTCGGGGTCACGACAGGTGGGATGACGATTGCCCTAAGCCCACCGCCGGGGAGTTTCTATTTGGTAAAGTGTAGGGACCTCATTCTGTGTAGTGTAGTGACGCCACTGGATCGGCCACCCTCTGTCTTCTCTCCCCTCATCCTCTCTCCCGGGTACGCCCTACTTGGAGCAAAGCTCAAAAGACAAGTCTGGTCGAGTTGCCGAACCCCCCTCGAACAATCCAATCTAATGTCAGTCGCTTCTCTGTGGGTTTCAAAAGTGAAATAAGAGAATCACATTCCAAAAACTACAATAAACAGCAGTCTGCAAATTAACGTCGTCGAGACGACACTCACTTATGGACTAAGAGGGAACAGTATTCAGGATGCTGTCCAAGCACGATCCTAAATCTTTATGCGAGTTGAAACTCCTAAAGGTAGTGCATCCCATAGAGAATACCAAATGCATTGCCCTTTCTGTGGTTATACTTGTTTGCCTTTAAATTGCCTTTAGATCAGCAAACTAAGTAAAACTTTCCCTACTCTTTTCTTATTGGGCTCCAACCAGAAAAAAAGCTGTCACTTAGTCGTAAATGGCTAATCTCTAGCCTCATGCTCTATTTCTTCTCGGGCAGCAAATCAGGTAAAAAAAGACGATTAGAAATCGACGTTTCGGGAGAGTGCATCTCTCCCATCATCAGGGTATTTATTAAATGCTATAACCACAAATGAAACACTGGATGTAACACAAATATAAACAACGACAAAACACAATCAAAATTAGCGTTACTGAGCAAAAGACAGTTTTCAGTAAATTAAATGCCAGGTCAGGAGATGGCGTGAGTATAGAAAATTAATTGGGTCAAAGAAATGTAACTAGTTAAGTTGATTATCAAGATATATTGATCTGTGCTTCTTAAATCGACGGATTTCCACTTTAAGGCCGGTTTCCAGTAGGAGCTGAACTGAAATCCATCATCACGATTAAGCGTGCTCCTTTCGGAGGAAATGTCCAAAGCCTCCTTAATTCTCCACTCCCAGTAACTGTTGCATATTGAAGCAATATATAATGGCGAGCAAATAAGTCGGCGAGCAATAAGGTTTCTCTCAGGGTATGCGATTGTGTGTGTGAGAAGAGGATTTTAATAACACTAGAATGTCCGTTTCCAACTTATTTATTTACTGCTTCTTCTTTTAAAACATCGAAATGAAAGTTGCCGACCAAGGGTTACCAATCTCTGTTTAGAGTTACCGACGGCAGAATGTTCATTGCTCGATAAACTTTATTCGTTCCTCACGTATATATGAACCGACAAATATCAAACACAGAACAGGTTGACCGCCCTAATAGGCTTCACGCCTCGGACTCTTCTCATCGGCCTGACGCCGAAGACTCCTCTAATGGCTTCCTAGCCACGAACTGCCCACATCGGCTCCACGCCAAAGACTGCTCTCCATGACCACAGCTGCGCGTGGGTGGGTGTATCACTTTCACTCTGAAAACTCCTTTTCAACCAACGTCCCTTTGTGGCTGTTTTGTCGCCATTGTAAATGATCCAAAGAATTCCCTATTCATACAAGTCAAGTGAGCCCCTTTAGAAAACTGCTAAGGACGCTGTTTCTTACATTGCTTTTGTTCTAACAACTTTCCCTACAACTGCTGGACTCAACTGGCCTTGCCCTTGTCGTAACAAAGAACCAACATTCCTTTGACATCCATCATGATTCTTTACTTCTGGCAAACCTTAATTTCGGTATCAATATTGTCAAGATGATCGTCTCCCGATAATTGGCTCTATGATCGTTATCAAAACAGTGCTCTGCCAGCCCAGACTTCTCAGGTTGCATCAAACGAATGCTCCGTTCATGTTCGTTTATTCTGGTAGCTATGGTCCTTCCGGTTTATCCTATATACAGTGTCCCACATTCACAGGGAATGCGGTACACTGCCGGAACTTGGAAGTCCAGTTTGTCTTTCACTGATCTCAACAGATGTTTAATCTTCGGAGGTAGCTTGTGGATGGTCCTGATGTTGCATTTGGCGAGAATTCTGCTGATTCTGGCGGATAGATTGCCGGTAAACGGGATGCATACTGTAGCGGTAGGCTTATCTGATGCTTGCATCTCGTTTACCAGCAATCTATCCGGCATAATCAGCAGGATTCTCGTCCAATACATCAGGACCATCCACAAGCCACCTCCGAAGATTAAACATCTGTTGAGATCAGTGAAAGACAAACTGGACTTCCAAGTTCCGGGAGTGTACCGCATTCCCTGTGAACGTGGGGCACAGTATATAGTACAAACCGGAAGGACCATCGCTACCAGAATTAACGAACATGAACGCGGCATTCGTTTAATGCAACCTGAGAAGTCTGGGCTGACAGAGTACTGCTTTGATAAGGACCATAGTGCCAATTTTTGGGAGACGACCATCTTGGCAATATGCAACAATTACTGGGAGCGGAAAATTAAGGACGCTTTGGCCATTTCTTCCGAAAGGAGCACGCTTAGTCGTGATGCTGGATTTCATTTCAGCTCCTCTTGGAATCCGGCCTTAAAAATGGAAATCCGTCAATTTAAGAATCACAATTATCAATCAAGATAATCTTGATAATCAACTTAAGTAGTTACGTTTCTTTGACCCAATTAATTTTATATACTCACGCCATCTCCTGACCTGGCATTTAATTTGCTGAAAACAGTCTTTTGTTGAGTAATGCGAATTTTGATAGTGTTTTGTCTTTGTTTATATTTGTGTTATATCCAATGTTTCATTTGTGGCTATAACGCTGCAAATGTACCAAGTAACTATATCTGTCTTTAAAGTGTTAGGGTTGCCAATATTACGCAATAGCACACTTTCAGGGCGAGTGAAATACTGAGCGCGAGTGAACATAGTTCGTTACTTCATTATGTATATTATCGCTTATTTCATTCATTCAAGTATTGAACGGGGTGCATAGGTAATGTAGTTAACTTTCAATTCATTTAAACATGAACTGCGGTGCAAGGCAAGACGGTTGCGATAAGAGCCAGACGTAAACAGCTGACTGCAGAGAATGTTATCACGTTACTAAAAATAGGAAAATGAGTCACTCTTGTATATACTTTTTCCAGTTACAAGTTTTTCTAATGAAGACTAGTTTCTGGGAATTTCTTCCCTTTGCTCAGTTCTGTGGTTGGCTGATGATGCATCCGGTGTCTGCATCTGGCTTAGTGTCGTGTTGCCATCTGATGCTCTAATCTCTGTTTCATATAACCTTGCCCCGCTGAAATGTATCACTCCACGTTCAACAACCCTCCCCCTCGCCCTAATTGGTTAATGCTTTCGCATCATAGGCCATAGACGGTGCCTTCCCGTCACATTTAAACCTGCAGTAAATGTCGTAATAATTGCCGGGAAGATAAATAAAATCCTACAAAAATCATACAAATAAGGATATGAAGGCATGCAATAATACAAGTTTATAATGAACTGAGCAAATTGAAACAGAATGACTGAGCAACGAAACTGAAAGAGTTTATAATGAAAGGCCTTTGGCCTTTTCCACTGGGATTTTTTAAACCAGCACACATACTTTCAAAAATGCTTGTCTTTCAGTCTTAAAAGTCGTGTCACACCATACTTTACTTTTCGTGTGTTCTTCGTGTATATTTAGTGATTTGTATCTCGGTGCAGTGTGGTTGTCCTTAAATAGCGTCTTCGCCACACAGCAATATCGCCTCTGTCTTTTAGCACATTTTTCTTGCCTCTTTTTTCATTCACAAATCCCAGCTGTATAAGCAATCTGCTGAAATTTGGTAAATCTGCATCCTCATTTACAGCAGACGAAATGTTACTTATGTTAGGGAGTTCGTTTCTAAAGAAAAACTACACACATGACGACGCACAATACTTTTCACGTATTTTCTCCGAGCACGCACTTTTGTTTATTCCTGCTTTTGCCTGGAGTTGTAAGTTTTCCTGTTTCCTCAATTTCATGTCGCGATGTTCCTACGGATCTAACACTCACATCTGTAACTTCAGAGCACAGCTGTTCGACTTCTCTCACTGACAAAGACGGATTCTTCCCTGCGAGTGCATTAAACACATGCAACACAATTCTTTTTTCGCCTGTTTGTAAATAATTATCCTTGCTATACTTCAGCGAAAAACTGGCCGTAGACTCTGACATTATACATATAATAAGTACATGCGCAATAAACGATCAATAAAATAATTTAGCTCCCGCACTCTCGAATGGCGATGCATGACTAATCCAGTTCAAAACAAGGTCAGTGATAAAAGTCATATAAAGAAATGTCACCACTACCACTAAATCACGTGCTATCGTGCCATATGCTTGAGAGCAAAGGAACGTCCTCTTTACTTCGTTTAAGAATTAACATGCATTTCAGATAAATCAACTCTGTTGCGTAATATTCTTAATTAAAACAGTTACGAAAATATAAATTTGACAATTCTCTTCCAACATATAATGATATATCACCATGTTAAATAACGAACTAATTTTTACCGCACGACAGTCATTACCACAACAGCAACCAATGAGAGGTGATTAGGTCACGTGACCGTTAAGAGATACTGGGCAAGCTTACGTGAAACAGGGTATGGTAAGTTTGATGACGTCATCTACGGCGGAAATTCCAAAATTCATAAAGAGGTACTGTTTCTTCGTAATAAATATTTGTTTTCGCAAATCTGCATTTCTAGAGGTTTCTTTGCTCGTTTGATCAATTCTAATTCTTGTTTTATGCTGTGAGTTTCAGACCAAAAGTGATGTGCTACGGCAGGCTTGTCCATGTGTTTGAATTTAATATTTCTGAAGTGTCCTTTCATTCTTGTTCCTAGATTCCTTTTAGTTTTCCCAATGCATATCTTGTCGCAATCCTGGCAGCTCACTTATTACGAAGAAACATAATCTCTAGATAAATTTTGAAATTCCTGCCGTATATGACGGCATCAAACTTACCAGAGCATCTGATGGCAATACGACACCAAGCCAGATGCAGACACCGAATGCATCATCAGTCAACCACAGAAATGAGGATAGGAAAGACGTTCCCAGAAACTAGTCTTCATTAAAAAAACTTGTAAGTGGAGAAAAGTATATACAAGATTGACTCATTTGCCTAATCTTAGTAACAATGACACTCCACTTTACACACGCAGCTTCCAATCGCTCTATTTGTGTTTCGTAACTTACTGTACGTCAACTTACTAATATTTCACTTTTCTAATCGACCAGATAAGACCTGATAAGGAACGATCGCAGCGCTGGTCATCTGAAGGTCAATACTTCTCAACGCTCTGTCGAGTAATATCGAGATTTCACTGAAGATGCATGTTTTGAAGACACTTGAATGACAATTTCAGAAAATCCGTGCATGGATCAATAGCAAATATGGCTTTAAGTTTAGTATCTCCCACCCTAAACTAACTTTGAGTGGGAATATATTTTATTTTCTTAAAATGGCTAATACTTTTTAATATATATATATATGAGATATTGACATTACGAATATATATATATATATATATATATATATATATATATATATATATATATATATATATATATATATGAGTTTGCTGGTAACGGACTGTTAAATTCTGCTCGTTCGGAAGGAACTTTACATAATTTTCTATACCTGGGAAACGGTAAGGGAAGATCATGCTACAAAAATGTAGATCTTTTAAAAACAGTTTATTTACATAACTATTGTTTTCGTTTGAGCTGTTTTAGAGATATTACCTACTGGTTAAAATTTTCAATATCTTTATTATGTTTGATGTGTTGCCGCTATTCGCTTGTTTCTCGCGATGTCATGGTAACGGTATATGCCAACCTGCGTTTAAACATCTCGCTATTTATTTGGTTTTCTCTATGCTCACCCAAATTTTACGCACAGTAAAATATATTGAGAACCTATTTCTGCGAAACTTTATCTTGGTTAACATAACGTAACCCATGGCGTAATAGCCCAAAGCGAGCTTGTGCCTGCCAACCCGAATGCCGGCCTCACGTCCACATACGCAAGGCAGAGGTGGGCGATCATCCAACCGATACGCGGAGATGTCAGCATCTCGGCATTCCCCAACCGGAAAGTTGGCTTTCTAGACCAAGATTTGGTACCTAGCCTAGCTCCTCAATTTCCTCACGATGCTGAGGCACCGGTCCTATACCCGGGATTTAAAATGCGCACTCCGCCAGGTATGCAATCGATCCCGGGTGTATTCCGGGCGCAGGGAACCAAAGCACACACTCTAGCCCACTACGCCACAGCACAGGACTTGCCTAACATAAGGTGATTAGAAAAATAAACCTACTTAATGTTTTGTGAAATATATATAAAATAAAATGGAGGGTGGACAAAGCCAAATAAATGTAATAAATTGAAATTGGATTCTACTTCTCATCCCTGCATTTTAGACCAACACATTCGAAGCAATCCCTACATTGCGTCATCTAATGTTTTATGCAACAGATATACTTTGCGTAAACTGTTTCTACTGGATATAGAGAATTTTGTCACTATGATCTACCAAACGTAACGGCCAGCTAAATCCACTTTATTCTCAACTTAGTTAACGCTGCATGTTACATGAATACTACTACTTGTATGTTTCCATTAAGACGCAGGGTTCTATGGAATTTTGCATTCATTTACTCACAGGAAACGCAATCAAGGCAGAACAATATCTAGTAACTTTTTCAGGACGTGTACGAGAGAATAACTTTGTCTTGAGTACCTTCATTTCGGATCTAGCTTAAAGTTAAACACAAAAGTTTTCAGTAATGCAAAAGTTAAATATTTAAAAGTTTGGATGGATTATCTCAACGTATTAGACATATTTCGATAGGAAGTATCGACGTCCCACCCCTCCACCCCCCACTTCCTTGTGATTAGGACGCAAGCAGTGATTTGAATGTAACAAGCAAGGCGGCACTGCTGTTTCTTCTCCTATCCCGCATGCTCGTCAACTCGCGCAGTTGACTATACTGGATTGCCTGGCCGGCTGTTTGCAGAGTTTGCAGTGACGTGGTTGGAGCAACTTCTCGCAGCGCGACGAAACCACCAACACACCGGTGAGGAAATCTCACGTGAAACGGTTCCTTGTTCTTTACGTAAATCTGTGTTGTTTGTGTCTGTCATTGTGACGAATCAGTCATTTCCTTAAATCGTTTATGCAATAACAATTTCACTGCAAAACACTTATTTTCTTCTTTAATGTCCTGTTTAATTATTGTAATGCTGTAATATGTTGACGCAAAATTGAAGTTTAAATTATTCAGGGCTTGCTACTTGAAATTTTTTTCTCTAATTCAAAATAATAATAATATTAATACCAATACTAATACTAATAATAATAATAATAATAATAATAATAATAATAATAATAATAATAATAATAATAATAATAATAATAATAATAATAATAATAATAATAATAATAATAATAATAATAATAATAATAATAATAATAATAATAATAATAATAATAATAATAATAATAATAATAATAATAATAATAATAATAATAATAATAATAATAATAATAATAGTAATAATAATAATAGTAATAATAATTTTCTGTAAAGTATAGGGTTTCTAATAGAAAAAAGGGAGGGTTTGTATTAGGTTTTGAAATGGAAGTCAAATGAATGTTGTGCAGTAAGATGTGTGATTCGTGTGATGCTTAGAGAATATGTGTTCATGCTAAACAGAAAAAAAAAAGAACCTTGTTCCTTCGTCATTGACTTTAATTGGCATTTTTATGTGGATAAAGATAAATGTTAAACATTTTCTGACTTAGGTATAGAACTTGTATGTGACCCTCTGTTGAGTGTATGTGCCTGTTTATGTGCTGTATAAATGTTCGTCTTCACCGTCGTAATGCAGGTAAGATTGGTATACTTCGGGCATGTTGTGTATTACAGTAGATTTAAATTGTACACGGCGACCTGACGTGTAACGCGCACGTCTACCGCGTTTAAATCCCACGTGCATGGCTTGTAGAAAACACTGTATTCGTTGTTGCCTTCGTTGTGAATGTGATGATAGCGTGGCTCCAGATATATGTGTATTATAATGACAACTCATTTTTACTTTAAATTTAACAGGTAAAATTACAAAGAAATAAAACATTTATGTCTGGAGTCAGGCATATTGTGTTGTGAGCATGATTTATTACAGGTGTCCAACGTATCAACTTCTGCTGAACGAGAGAATGTAAGTTATACCTTTCTTACTACATTTAGAATATTTATAACTCAAGCATAAGTATCTATCAGTGGTTCATTGACAAATTAATTCACCTTTAAGGCAGCTCAAATCTATTACATTATTTCCTAATTTACATCACTAGCTTCAACAGAACAGTCAAAATTCTTTAAATTTTAATAATAGGCAACCAAAATATAGATTATTTAGCTACAGTTTGAGTTTTGACATATTTAAACATATGGAAAAATCTGGAACCAGAAGGGGCGCATATTATAAGAAATAACTGTCAAATTAGACTAAAATTTTCGTTTTGTACGATTTGAAAACAAAGAATTTTAAGATTGCAATAAACTCGAGAAATTTCTTTGTATTAATATCTCGGTTTTCAATGTAACAAATGAAAATCTTTGCAGCTGATTACGTATGATATGAAGATTTCTGTATCTTTGCATAAATTGTTCTTAGTATTACACTTTCTGTATCTGAATTTATATTTTCAGGTTTGATCACAGATTATTACTTTTAAAATCACAAGTTCACCAAATTACCTGCATTAATTTTAACTGGCGGAATCCAAAGCTATGCTTGCGTTACTATGTTAAAAGCAGATGTTTTTACCCTCCCAGTTTTCTTCTTTTTAATACTTGCCTCTGCTCCATCTATCCCTGGCTCACCGTCCTTCGTTTCTCTCCTTAAATTCTATTTCGCCCTTCATTGCTCCGATTTTCTGCTCTGTGCAACTTACATATGATGTTTAGAAAACAGCTGACATATCTTGTTTCTGTCGTACTGATAATAATTAAAATATAGGAATTAACAATCCAAAATCTTGAACATTTTTTTTTTCATACTAGTAATGTGATCGAAACTGCACTCTTGTTCTTGAGAACTGGCTTACGTATAGGCTTGAATAGTAGTAACGAAAGATTATTCTAACTTATTAAACTATTCAACTTATTTATAATTTGCAAATATCAAAAGTTATTAGAAACTTTATGGATACAAATCCTTGAAATGCAGCATCAGTTAGAAATAGTTAAAAAACACTAAGCGAGGATTTTTTTGGGACCACCGTAAACGTAGGGCACCAAAGTATCTTTCTACAACATTAAAAAAAAAAAAAAAAAAAAAAAAAAAACTTTCACGCCAACTAAATTAGCCGAGATCGTTAACGCACGGACTCATGAACGTTAATTCGAAATTCCACGTTTCCAGTCCCGCTAGGTTGCTCTCCCGTACAGTATTTTTAAGTTCTTTTCTTCTCAGTTCTCACAATAGACAACAGCCTATAAAGTACTATTCTCTGGTGCCTGGAACTTCTCTCTCCCAGAGTTACTTTCCAAATTATAACTTCATGTGTCAACACCACTCCCTGTTTTTTTTTTTTTTTTTTTTTTTTTTTTTTTTTTTTTGTAATTTACGTCCTCCAACGTTTAGTCATATCGGACGATGAATGAAATGGGTGAAATGATGCTCAAATGAGCCCAGGGTCTATAGAGCTTAGAGTTACCCGACATTTGTCTTTCAGGATAAGGGAAAACCTGGAAAAAAACCTTATCCAGGTAACTCACCCTGACCGAGATTCGAACTCGGGACCTCTTGAACGGGAGGTAGACATTCTACCACCACGCTACCGAGGCGGGTCCACCGCCTGTGTTGCCATATATAGTAAAACAACTACTAAACAAAAACACACACATGTTTTCAATTTTGATTTCTGGCTTGATGGTAGTACACTGTACACGTTATTATTAATAATTTACGCGAAATCTAAAATTACCAAACAATGGCTACAGTTTTATTTTAGGGATATAAACCATGACAATCACTTAATATTCCATAAAGGTATTTTATAAAAACAGACATGTCAAAAACAACAAAGAGGTAAGAAAATAAAGTTTAAGAATTTTAAGTCAGGCTAGGGGAGCAGTAAAATTGGTCATTTTAGGAATCTTTAATCTTTTCATTTATTTTTATTTTGCACAAGGAGTGAAGAGCTAGCTAAGGTGATGAACAGGCATAGGAGTTCCTGAGCACTTATATTCAAACTATTGTTGTACACAGAATATAAAATATGACAGATACAGGGTCACTGACAGGCAGGTAAAAGTTTATCTGAGTGCTGTCTGTAACGCCAAAAGTCTCTAAGGGGGATGTGGGTGGATTGTTACCTGCGATTTTCCTGCCTATAGTCCAGTGACAGTTCAACCTTCTTTCCCACAGTCCTAGTTTGATACTTAGAAACTCGTATACCTGCGTATAAATACAGTTTATTGCAGCTTTACTTAGCCTACATTTCTCAAAAATGAAAATCCTTTACAGCAATTAGTAAACTAGATGGGTGGCAATAAATTGCATTTTTATCACGATAAATTTGACGTATTTGCACACAAGCGCTGTTTGATGTCATTCTTGCGTTTCATTTTTCTCAGCACCGTAAGGTAGCTTTGCTCAATAGAGCGTGGTTATAGAAACGAATCTCATGCAATGTGTGTGTTTAGTGGGAAGAGGAAATAAACGGTTACGTAAAAGAGGGAGAATGTCCTTTGTTTGTCAAAGCACACGAAATAACGTAAACCACCGTTCTTACATGTACTAATAAAGAAGTTGGAAAATAATCATTTCTTCCACACTAGTTGTGTGTAGGCTAAAGTTTGGATGAGTAGAGGCAGACTGAAAAATTCAAATTAACTTGCATCAATTTACACAAAAAAGTGGTTTAACTATGAAGCCTGGGACTTCGCCACAAAAAGATGCATATCTCATTGTATATGAGAACCCCTAGTGGATTACCGGGAAACATACGAGTCAGTTGGAGAGTGTAATGTGATATCGGCATGCTGGCCATAGTAGCTGAATGGTCAAGAGCAACTGGACGGAAACCGGGAGATACATGGTTCAAATCCCGGCTTTTTGTGTAATTTACGTCCTCCAACGTTAAGTCATATCGGACGATGAATGGAATGGGTGAAGTGATGCTCAAATGAGCCCGGGGTCCATAGAGCTTAGAGTTACCCGACATTCGTCTTTCAGGGTAAGGGAAAACCCCGGGCAAAAACCTTTTCTAGGAGATTCAAACTCGGGACCTCTTGAACATGAGGCAGACATGCTACCACCACGCTACCGAGGTGGGCAAATCCCGGCTATGATATTGAATTTTTGAGTTTGGCTATACTCGTGATAAAAAAAGTACGCGAGTCTTGTAAAACACACTTAGTCTTACCTTGCAGAAAGATGGGCAAACTGTAGAAAGCAGCTATACATTTGTCACGCTTTATGGAAAAGTATTCATAATTTCACACACAATTAACGCAAATATTTCTTACAGATAATGCCCGTCTTTGATGTATTACAAAATAATACTTAGAAATAAAACCTAACGGATACTGCGCCAGCCCCGGCTACATTTCTTACCTTATTCTGCTAAACCCGGAACAGACTTGCACCATATGTTACCCGTTGCTCCGCTAATGTCTTCAGCAATTCGCAGTTTCTTCTTGCACTGCCTTGATAATTTCTGCTTCTTTTCCCACTCTGAATGCTACGTGGGCAGGGATACTATTTCAAGGAAATGTAATATAGCACGAAATTCTCATAAAGGCTTCTCATATATTTTCATATTTTTCACGATCTATAAACTGCTGCTAATGCTTTTTTTTTCCTTTCGAAAATGCGATGAAATGAAAAATAGGTTCAAAATATGAAAAGTATATCTACTAAAATGAATTTAAAACGAAAATGTGTTGCAATTTATCGACGCTTTTAAATTAAAATGTAAAAAGCCAAATGAAAACATGTTTATGAAAGGTTTGCTTAAGCGTAATATAACAATGAGCAGTAACATAGAAGAAAATTACAAAAACATTTCGTTTTCTTTACCGGGAGCTGGTAAACCTTTAAATTACATCACCTCTGACTGAGTAGTGGCAGTCAATTTTAAGATTTCAGTGGAAGAATAAGACATTTCATTTTCTCGAGCTGAGTTGATGACACAATATATGCAGGGAAATACGTATGTAGATTATCTACGAACGCTGTTGATTTTAAAACTCAGATACTCAAATTTTGTTTAAGCAGTCCTGCAATGTATTTACAATATAGATGCTCTGTTATTTGGGTAAGTACAATTACTTTGAGACCAGAAAGCACTGAAAAAATTTGAAACTGTTCTAAATTTCAGTTAACAGTGTTACTGATTTTACGAACTTATACGATTTGACTTCATTTTGTGTATTTCCTTCTACTATTGTGAAAACGCAGAAGTGTTTCTACTTTTTCTCTGTGCCATGCTTTAGCCTGTATTAGTTCTAGTTTCCCCTCTTACCCTATATTAGCACTTTATAGTGCACAATTTAGTTTGTTTTTACTTCATTATTAATCATCTGCAAACGTGAACCTAATTTTACATCAACCGCGACAATGCGTGAGACTTGCATTCGGGAGACGCCGGGTTCGATTCATGGTGGCTACCTAATCTAAACATGGGTTATTCCGTGGTTTTACGTGGACACCAAGTACTACGGATCTTCTCTCTCGTTACATTTCCCTCCACGTTACAGTGTTATTCCGGGATTGCGTGTCTGTGAACGGAGAACAGATAGCACAGAGACTTACGATTTTTAAACTTCTTGGCTCCGTCAGAGAGTGGCTGTTCGAGCTTCCACTGAGAGATCCGTGGTTCAAATCCGGCTATGGCATAGGGTTTTTCAGTCTGGCTCTACTCATTCGATCCTTAGCCTACACACGGCTAGTGTGGAAGAAACAATTATTTCCAACAATTAATATACCTTATGTTTTACATCTGCTTATAACGTTTATCTCTTTTCCTCATTTTATTTAATGTACTAATAAAGTAATTCAAAGCATTTTTAGCATTTTTAAACCATGATTCTTGGCTAGTGCAAGATAGTTTAAATCATTCGTTTACATTTGATATGTAGGCATGCTCAGTATTTGTTGCACAAGTTCATCATGTACAATAAAAAGCAATTTTATAATTAATTGTAAAAATATGTATACAAAATGCTGTAAACAATTCCAGTTTTAACGGAATTTATATAACAGTATGTAAATTATATATTGCGTCTTCACATTTCGTATACCTAAATTTATGGAACAGGGAAATTTCCTAGGCTCAAAATTCGTTTTTTGTTTAAAAGGACGTACTTGCTGTTTAAAAAAACTTGAGTTACCCTAAAAGTAAATAAGTATCTCTCCTCTGAACTAGTTGTTTTGTATGTGCTTTTTTAAACCTAAGTGCCAGTCAAATTTGGCATTGGATCACCTAGAAGATCTGCAGACAAAGACAAGGTAAAATGACGGATCTAGCCTTGTTTATAAGCATTTCCATTCCACATTTTAGATCACATTCATTTTTGTATGTGTAATAGATTAATCATAATTAAAAAGTTGGTAGGTTAGGTTCTTACATTTCAAGATGTTTCCCAGAAGTAAGTAAGAGAACTCCTAGTGGTTTGCCGGAAAAAACACGAGTCAATTGAATAATTTAATGTCATGTTGGCATGTTGGTCATGGTAGCTCAGTGGTTAAAGCAGCTGGACGGAGACCCGAAGATCCGTGGTTCAAATCCCGGTCATGGCATTGAATTTTTCAGTCTGATTAGAAAATTGATACTCTTGGGCAAATATCACATGAGGCTTATTACGTAAAGTTGTCTTTCCCAACTTTTTAAAATCCGATGCAAAGTGCCTTTGTTACTAGCCACTCTACACGGGGTATTTACTGTTTAACTTTTGAACGTCTTTACAGAAGCGCCCTGTGTATCAGCCATTTCTATATTATTACAACACGACATTCCATGATATCCTTTTTGATCATGAAATGATTCGAATCAGAAAGTTTTTGGTTAGGGATTACGTTTAGGTAATATGCATGTAGATTATCTACGAACGCTGTTGATTTTAAAACCCAAATACTCAAATTTTTTTAAGCAGTCCTGCAATGTATTTACAATATAGATGCTCTGTTATTTAAGTAAGTACAATTACTTTGAGAACAGAAAGTACTGAAAAAAGTTGAAAATGTTCTAAATTTCAGTTAACAGTGTTACTGATTTTACGAACTTATATGATTTGACTGCATTTTGTGTATTTCTTTCTACTATTGTGAAAACGCAGAAGTGTTTCTACTTTTTCTCTGTGCCATGCTTTAGCCTGTATTAGTTTTAGTTTCCCCTCTTACCGTATATTAGCACTTTATAGTGCACAATTTAGTTTGTTCTTACTTCATTATTAATCATCTTCAAACGTGAACTTAATTTTACATCAACCGCGACGATGCGTGAGACTTGCATTCGAGAGACGCCGGGTTTGATTCCTGGTGGCTACCTAATCTCAACATGGGTTATTTCGTGGGTTTGCCTGGATACCAACTACCACGGATCTTCTTTCTCTCATTAAATTTCCCTCCACGTTACAGTTTTATTCCGGGATTACGTGTCTGTGAATGGAGAGCAGATGGCGCAGAGACTTACGATTTTTTAACTTCTTGGCTCCGTCAGAGAGTGGCTGTTCGAGTCTCCACTGCTGGGTTGAGATTCCCCTGTTCCCTACGAGCCACTCTCCAGTGATATGGGCGGGTCACAGCCGAACGCCTCCCAGTTGTGTTGGGAACTTTTAGGCCCGGTTGCATAAAACATAATCTAAGTTGAAGCATATGAAAATGATCTTCAGTCAAGCTGAACTTAGAATTTTGATTGTATAAACGTTGATCTAAGTTCATGGCCTCTTGATCTAAGGTCAAATCTAACTGTTGAAATTTCCCCACTTAAGTTGATTGAACTTAGATCAGCAGAACTGCATAATTTATACAATAGTTTCTGAAAAGAAGTAAGTAGTGCAGTTTTAAATAAATAGTAAATAAAGAACTTGTTGTGGTTAATTGCATAAATAATTAACCTCTTTATTTCAAAAATATATGTTAAAGATGCATCATTTGTGCTGATAACTTATACATTTGTTTTATTTTCGGAATTCAGATTACTCTGATGACTCTGATGATTAGAATTTTCAATTTGAAAGGTCTCCTCGTGCTTTCCAACATAGAGGAAATCCTATCTCAGAACTAAATGACAGAAAATTCAAAATGAGATTTCGACTATCAAAGCATGTAATCGAAGAACTGGAGCATAGGCTACATGGACATTAAGAACACAAACCCCGAGGAATTATGTACTCAATCCAGTATATATATGATCTTGCTCACATTACGGTTCTATGCAACTGAAATCTTCCAGATGGTGATTAGGAATATATTCAATATAAATAAAGGGACTGCGATTAGAATAATACACAAAATTACAAGGGAGATTGCAACTTTAAGATCCCATTTCATCAGGATGACTGTGGAAAGGGGTGAAATACGAAGGGTTATGCGAGA
This sequence comes from Mantis religiosa, assembly GCA_030765055.1. NCBI lineage: Eukaryota > Metazoa > Arthropoda > Insecta > Mantodea > Mantidae > Mantis > Mantis religiosa. The sequence continues at coordinate 85,494,016 of CM060950.1, forward strand.
TTTAAGGTTAGCTGAACGCATCTTCTCTTTTATATGAACTTCCATTCTTTGTTTATGTTCTCCAGCTCACAGTGTTGTACACAGACGAAAATGAAAAAGATGTACATTGGGCATATAATGGAGATAAAGTAAGCGAAATGATTAACTATTGATAAATATGTTTCAGTATGGAGTAAATTCTTATACTGTTTAGTTAAAATAACATAATTTCTAGGACAAATAAGCATAAAGCGAAATATTTATTTAGTTTTTGTTATGTCTAGATTGGCTACTCAGTGCACTTGAATTAAACAGTGTCGAGTAATTCCGATAATTCTCGAATCCTTTCAATACAACACGAAAGTTGCAACATGTTTGGCGATGTTGCCGCATTTGTTTTTGTGATCTTGGATCAGTACTAAACGGCGTTCATTTGAATTAAGATAAGCATTTTACAACCCACGTGGGTTCGTAAACTTAGTTCAATTTTGATCTTCGATTATAAATGAACTGCAGTTAGCGATTTTTATGCAACCAGGCCTAAAAGGACTCTGCTCGTCTGTGCTACTTACATCGACCGTTCCTGTAGACACATATGTCTCCTGCGATCCTCTCATCTCATCCATTCCTCATGGGAGTATATGCACAAATGCTCCAGGTCCTCTCCGTTACCTAATCTATCCATTAATTTTACATTAACTTATATCAAAAGACGTTACCTGCCTGTTTATCATTTATACTCTTATTCAACATGTATAAAATACTTAATTGCAAATATATAAATACCACAAAATATTAAATGTACAAATATATATGCTAAACTTCTGATTTAGAAAGCATCATCCCTTAAGACCGGGTTGCTGAGTCTGAGAAAGAGAGGTTGTGATGGGACTACTCTGGTGCTGTTTACACACAATAGCATCTCTGTTCTCTGTATCCAGTTTCAAAACAGCGCGTCGAGATAAGTATGAGTGATAGTACTAAAGCCACAAAATCTATTATGTGCTGACTATATGGTTAACGCTACTCACTACAGAATTTGTGGAATTCTACTAACTTCAACTGATTTAGCTAAGCTTTTATCACGGATTAGGTTCAGCACAATTAAGGATAAATGTGTGTTTACATTCCATCATACCTGAAGTTAAAAAGAAAGGACTTCAAAATCTCTTGTGTTGCTATCCGTTGCCTTTCACTCTTATACATATTCGTAGAAACCCTTTTTCTTCTTTTTATTTCATATAAATCGAGATAAACATTTATTGAAATTGTTTTGTAGCATACTTCCTTGTAGATACAAAGGAATTAGGGGAATGTAGTAGATATAAGCGAGAGTCAAATCTTTTAAGAGCGGGCTGTTTTATAATGGCACCATTTTGAGTAAAGTAGAATATCTCAGATACGTTAATTCCACACAAAAATGTATGTGCTTGAACGAGATCTACTTCTTTTCTGTTTACGCTTCCCGGTTATGAACATGTAGTTCAGAAATTAGAGTATTTCAAAGACTGTTCTCAAAATTCTCAAGAGTACGCTTTATGTTGTCATGAAAATATCTTTAAAAGATTTTATTTTAATCAAAATCTTTTTGAATCATGTGGCAGGAAATAAACGTGTTGGATTCTTGAAAGTTTCTGATATGAAATATCAACTTTGGCTTTTATCTGACGATTTTTGGAATAATGCGGTTCACATACATACATACATACATACATACATACATACATACATACATACATACATACATACATACATACATACATACATACATACATACATACATACATACATACATACATACATACATACATACATACATACATACATACATACATACATACATACATACATACATACATACATACATACATACATACATACATACATACATACATACATACATACATACATACATACATACATACATACATACATACATACATACATACATACATACATACATACATACATACATACATACATACATACATACATACATACATACATACATACATACATACATACATACATACATACATACATACATACATACATACATACATACATACATACATACATACATACATACATACAGACAGACAGACAGACAGACAGACAGACAGACAGACAGACAGACAGACAGACAGACAGACAGACAGACAGACAGACAGACAGACAGACAGACAGACAGACAGACAGACAGACAGACAGACAGACAGACAGACAGACAGACAGACAGACAGACAGACAGACAGACAGACAGACAGACAGACAGACAGACAGACAGACAGACAGACAGACAGACAGACAGACAGACAGACAGACAGACAGACAGACAGACAGACAGACAGACAGACAGACAGACAGACAGACAGACAGACAGACAGACAGACAGACAGACAGACAGACAGACAGACAGACAGACAGACAGACAGACAGACAGACAGACAGACAGACAGACAGACAGACAGACAGACAGACAGACAGACAGACAGACAGACATACAGACATACAGACATACAGACATACAGACATACATACATACATACATACATACATACATACATACATACATACATACATACATACATACACACACTCACACTCACATATACGCACAGACACGCACACACATGGACCTCTTTCTAAAATAGCTTTTTAGGTAATTAATTGTTCTTTCACACTGGCCGTGTGTAGGCTAAATTGTGGAAACGTAGAGTCAGACTGAAACATTCAATGCCATAGCGGGGATATGAATGACGGATCTTCTGGTCTCCGTCCAGCCGCTCTAACCATTGAGCTACTAGACGGGGACCAGAAGATCCGTGGTTCAAATCCCAGCTATGGCATTGAATGTTTCAGTCTGACTCTACGTTTCCACAATTTAGCCTACACACGGCCAGTGTGAAAGAACAATTGATTTCCATTAATTGACCTAATAGTGGTTAACTATAAAGTCCGGGCCTTAAAGTACTTACACGTTTTAAGTCACCGTTAAGGTAGTTGTCTCGCGTTTATGAGAACTCCTAAGTGGTTTACCGGGAAAAATACAAGTCAGTTGGAGAATTTAATGTCATATCGGCACGTTGGCCATAGTAGCTCAATGGTTAGAGCGGCTGGACGGAGATCAGAAAATCCGTGGTTCAAATCCCAGCTATGGCATTGAATGTTTCAGTCTTACTCTATGTTTCCAGCTTTTTATGAGTTTCAGGAAATCTCCCATAAATTCAATGTTGAAATCAGAACATTGAGTTTATACATGAAATACAATACATCCCCAACAAGGTAGCCACGTCAAATCCCTTACGTAGCGAAAAGTTGTGCATTTTTAAATATTGGTTGGTTGTTTGGTTGGTTGGTTGGTTGGTTGGTTGGTTCCCAACACTCCCCACATGGCAAACTTGGCCTTCGGGGTAACCTCGCCCCACCACGTGATGGCCGGACCCATTTCTCAGGTGGAAGCTTTCAGAGAGCGGTGTCCATTACCTCCAATGTTAAGGTGATAGTGAAAACGACGGCGAGGCGAGAGGACCTACAGCTGATATCGTGGAGCATTTTTAAATATTTATCTTTGCATTTTATTTGACAAGTGCACATTATAAGATTAGTTATTGTGCAACATTAGAACTTTTCCTAAAAAATTATAATATCAAAAAGCTTTAATTTTCTAAAAGTCAATCAATTAAATATTAATTATTATTTAAAACCCTAAAACCAAACTGCGTTTGATATAAAGAGAGTGATTTAAAACCACCCTTACGTGTACAAAGTTCTTTCCAAAATACCTTAAGGAAATTGAACAATATTTACACAGTAGAAAATAATTTAAAGTAACAAATGTGTATGAAAGTATGATTTCGAGAAACCGCAGACATGTATTTAAACGTCAGATTTGGAAATTTAAATTGACACAAAAAGAAAATCCAATTCGATGTACAGAAATTATGATTTGTGGTATCATATATGCAAATAATTATCTCAGTTCGTGATATATTTGTCTTTGTTTTATTACATACATGTGAAGTGTCCCCTATGACCAACGTGGTTCGGAGTCCACGGTATAAACTGTAGGTCCTCTCGCCTCACCATCATCTTCGCTATCACCCTACCATTGGAGGTAATGGACACCACCCTCTAAGTACCTCCACTTGACAAATGGGTCCGGCCATCGCGTGGTGGGGTGAGGTTACCCTGAAGGCCAAGGTTGCTATGTGGGGAGTTTGGGAACTAACCAACCGACCGACCGACCAAGCATGTTTAATTATATGTTTTTCTTTAATACATTATAAAGTTAACTGCTCCTATAGTTTAGATATTCCTACTATGCGTACATAAAATTGTTAAATCCATCATGTTTAAGAATTTTCCTTTATTAGATATTTTAAAAAACTCACATTTTTTATTTTTGCAAATGTCGAAAATTAATTGCAGGTTCCCCCTAAAGCATTTCCGAATTATCATTCGCATAAAGGATTAGGATTCCCACGTAGAGGATTCAGTACCGAAACCTGTGAGTTATCGTACCTGAGCCCCAAGTGGGGCATCCCAAGGAGGAAGGATGAGGTGAGAGGAGACCAAGGGCGGCCGATCCAAGGAGTCACGCGTTGAGACACCCACCGACACTGCCCTGAAAGACACCAGCAGATGAGAGATGATGTGAAATGATAATGGAGATTGAATGCAGTGACACATTCGCTTAAGTCAAATCGATCAAATTGCTCGCCTATGAATACTTTTTTATTACTTTCGTTTATAACATATTTTTCCGTTAAGAACAATAAGAAACGTTACTCGATATCTCTTTGAAGCGTTTTTTTATACTTCACCTACCTTAAAATATTTGGTGATAGATACTAGTACGAATATCTTTCCTTAGATTTAATAAGCAAACCAAAATAGAGAGGAAGGTGGAATTAGTATGCGCAGTTGTCTACTATATTTGAATTGTAGAAGATACTTCGGAATGTAAAATATGAAAAATTCTATACCACAGTTTTTTTTTTAATTCACGTCCTCCAACGTTATGTGATATCGGACGATGAATGAAATAGGTGAAATGATGCTCAAATGAGTCCGAGGTCCGTGGAGCTTAGACTTACCTGACATTTGTCTGTCCGGATAAGGGAAAAAACTGAAAAAAAACCTTATCCAGGTAACTCGCCTTAACCGAGATTCGAACTCGGGACCTCTTGAACGTGAGGCAGGCACGCTACCATCTACGCTACCGAGGCGGGCCATATATACCACAGTTGGTCAGTTAATCCTGAGTATGTGAGTTCTGCATGTGTAATTATCGTATTAAGTGAAATAAAACGACAATTGCAATGTCAGCCAAGTTGTGGACTTCAGCAGTAATGTCCGACATATTTAGTGCAGGTAAGATTTATTTCTCGTCGAGATTGATTGGAATCCCGGTTCTCCGCGATGTGCTAACTTACAACCACTGAGATCCCGTTTGACAGCCTCAGCTGACACTTAACGTACAATCATTATAGTACCAACCTATGATCACGCTTGTAGTTATTCTACTTGTACTGTGTACGGTAGTTAATACCGCGGGGCCGCGGATTGCGTATGTGAGTCTCCGCGCAGTGTCTGTCTTTGTTTTTCCGGTTCTGGGAACTTCCCGCTATACTTACAAGTTACAGTAACTAGTATGAGTACTAACCATATTATAAGTAGTGTATATCTTCACTGTACATTTTCGGATGCATCCTGGCATCTCCGGATGAATCTTCCGTTCACGGAATATGTTCTTGGATAATTTTCGTAACTTCTTTATTATCCATTCATGATCTAGGTGTGGGGATTTTGCCTACAAACTTTAGTTTGCGGATTTTACGAATATATCGCACATAAAAATCCTTTGTTTAATCGTCAATTTTACTGTAGTTGTTTTAATAGGCTAATAAAAATAATAGGAATGCTCTAAAGCAATTCACCCACACCACATATCTTGAGGTGCATAATGAATAAACTCCAGATTTACAGCCCAAAGTGAACTCAGAAACTAATAGTGTACGAGCATAATGAAGGTTATAAACCTAGTGTTTAGTAGTAATAAAAATAATGAATTTAATTCCTCCGCAGGGTTGCAGATAAACTGTGTAATAAGTCCCGATGCATACGTACACGGGCGTTTTCAATAACAGTCTGAGTTAAGTAATTTTTAGGAGATTCCATATCCAAATTCGGGCAATATACTGTGGCGAAAATTTTAGTCCATTGGTTTATTCCTGAAGTGTACTTCTACTCCGATATCGCACAACATTATGAAAATGGCGTTCATAAATATAGTCACTGAGTAAACTAATAATGCTTTGTGAAAGAACAAGATTAAAAATTGTGGGTGTCAGAGGTCGCAAAGCCACATACTTGAAAATGGTAGGTCTGTGGTAGTATTCCAATCAGAAGCACCTTCTTTGGTCAAGATTTTTTCTCGATATTTTCTAAGTCATCATAACCGGCAAGTGCTGGGAAATTAGCGTTCCCTTCCCAGATTTTCTTTTCCAGTTATTTCATTCTACGTATCACCAGTGGCATCCGTTGCGATGTCGTATGTATTAAGATCGTAGGGTATTAAGATCTCTGGTTAGAGGTAGGGGTAAATTGGGTAACGCAGGGGACACCTAGCACCTCAACTGACAAAGGGATAATTTGTGAAAACACCCCCCCCCCCACGGAGGAAAGGATGAGATGAAGTAACCGCAGGAGAAGAATGGGCTGCAGAATCGGACGATTTAAGCATCAGTTCCCTAAGAGTTACTGACTTGACCACCAGGCTGTGAGGCGCTGGCGGCACAACACGCCCAAGCCGCCAGAGTGGCTCATAGGTCCCCTCCAGCAGAAGCTGGTTCAGTAATGGAGCCTCAAACGGCTATCCACTGGTGGGGCTGAAAAATGTTTCCAAAACAAGGATCTACCCCTTCTGCTTAGCCATTGGCTGACACACAGCCCCACATTCCTCCTGAAACGTGAAAGCTGCAGAGGAAATGAGAGGAAACGGTAGAGAGGAGAGTTGTGGTATAAGCCATCATTTCACCATTTACCTACCCAAGCAATGGGAAAGAAGGCAGCAAAACAAGTCCCCTTAGAGCGGATGATAACAGAGATCGACCCGAATGCGAACTTCGCTCGATAACTCCAAGTCATTTCGCTTGGTATACGGCAAATAATCCCTTCATGTTATTTCCTTTAACTTGCCTGAAATTAACAACCAGTCACCATAATGCTGCTTATTTCACTGCAACCGGAATATTTACAAATAACTAATAAAATTGGCATTAAACAATCATGTTTTGGAACTTCTTGTTCCTATATGGAAAATGTTCATATATGAAGAAATTACGTAATAACGTAATTCTCCTATTTTCCACCATTTTCCAACGTTCCAACATATCTAGTGTAAGTGGTGGCGTATTTGCTTCAGGTTTAAGAGGTACGGCGTTCGAATCTTGGCCAGAGTGAGTTATGTGGATAAGTTTATCTTGAAATATGAATGTCGGATAACTCTAAGTTCTATGGCTCCTGGGTTTGTTTAAGCATCATTTCACCCACTCATTTCATTCACTGTCCGATATAACTTACATTGGAGGACATAAGGCTCATTTTATTACTAGTAACTGTCCTTAAATTCTATACATTCAAATATCGATGTGGTCAGACCGCAACATCCCACCCATCGTGTTTGTAACAATGTTCATTGCCTGCAGGTAAGGAAATGAATAGGTTTATAACGAAATCAGAGCTGTTTAGATATTATTATACTCTTAGGAGGAGATTCTACATAAAAACGAATGAAAATGTGTAATACATAATAGTGAACGCTTATTTCAGCAGAAAAACGTTTACCAGTTTATCCATTGCTTTATAATTCAAAGACGAAATGATCAAGTAAAATCTTATTCAAGTAAGTACATGATGGAACACAAATTAAACTTTTCTTTTTATGCGCCTTATTTGTGCACAGTTTATTAATTTATTTGGTATAAATTGTAATTTTTGCTAGAGATCCATGTTGCAATAGTAGCCTGAATAACTGTCCCGCCCCCCCCCACACACACACATGCCGCACGTGCAAGCTAAGGTAATCCCCTGCTGGCTTATCATGCGTTGGTATTTTCGGGTAGTTTGTTACTTAGTCAATATGGTTGCTTCTTCTATCTTATGAATTATAAAATACAAGTCAGGTAGTTTATTTCCTTCATCCATTAAAAAGCGCATTTTAATAAATGTCCCTAAGCTGTCCCCTCTCCGGACCCTTTTCGCACATTCGCTGAGTACTCCAGCCATGCAGGATTGGCAGGTGATGGCCGGGCTCAGTTACCTGACTTCCGTGACCAAAGACAACTACTTGAACTCTTAAGGAAAGCTACTCAGTTGGCATCACGAGACTGAGTACTGCCCGTACCAGATCTCCCAGAGGGGAAAGTTCCTCACAGCGGTACCGAGAATAGAACCTGGCTCCCCCTAACCAGAAGCAAGCTCCCTACTACTACGCTACGGGGGCGGTGAAAAACATTTTACATCTCAAATTTTATTTTGAACTCTTATATATACAGGGCGCGTTAATTCAATTGTTTTAAAGTGGGAACCTAGATTTTTATCGTGCTTTCCCACTCCTCATAAAAATTAAACAGCTTTTGTATAAAGCACTTTGTAATTTTTCTTACACTAACGTAAATAACGACGAAAATCCTGGACGGGTGCAGCATAATAGGAGGCAATGAGACACTGTCCGTTTTCTTTACTTTCCACGATAGGGCAGTTTCCTCGTATCTATCATTAGTGTACTTGCAGGTCACAAATGTGGTACTAGCATGATATATACCCTGCACACTATGCACGTACTGCTAGGGAGGTTTTAAGTAACAATGGCCATGATCTTTGGATAGGACGCGCAGGTCCCATTAATTGGCCAGCTTGATCTCCTGATCTTACATCGCCAGACCTTTTCTTATAGGGTTACTTCAAGGAAAAAGCTTATTCTGAACACCATGACAACATGAAGGTGCACATACGAAATGCTTGTGCTAGTATTGAAGGAACATGATTTTACAGACGCATCAGTCATTCATTCACAGAATTGGAAATTACATTGAGGTAGAAGGGCATCATTTTGAACATTTATTGCCCTAAGGTACGTGGTGATACACTGTGTCATGAAGAAAATAGTTTCTAAAAATCTGTTTATTATGTAATGAGGTATAGGGAAACCAAATAAAAATGTTGGTTTCCAATTACGATAAGTAACTTGACCCTCAAATGGCCATTCACGCATGGTCCAACCAATCGCTCACTTCATACATGACCATTTAGCATTTTCGGCGTTATTTACGTTAGTGTAATAACATTGCAAAGTGATTTATACAAATGTTATTGTTTTTAGAGGAGTGAGAAATCAACATAAAAAGGTAGATTCTAATTAAAAATTGAATTGACCCTAAAATGACTCTCACAACGTCCTCCAAATAAAAGACGACTAATGGCATTTACTTTTCTCCAAAACATGAAGCGACTGTTGTTCTAGACATTTCTTTCTACAGCACTTAGTTTCGGAGATGTTGTACTGTCTCAAACTAAACGGTCATATGTATATATGACTGTTTATGCATGTTAGTTATAAACAATGTGTACTGAGATTATTTTAAATTAAACACCTATTTTGTTATATCATTCATTTTTTCCTTTTTTTTTTGTAATTTACGTCCTCCAACGTTAAGTCATATCGGACGATGAATGGACTGGGTGAAATGATACTCAAATGAGTCCAGGGTCCATAGAGCTTAGAGTTACCCGAGATTTGTCTTTCAGGATAAGAGAAAAGACTTTATCCAGGTAACTCACCCTGACCGAGATTCGAACCCGGGACCTCATGAACGTGAAGCAGACATGCTACCACCACGCTGCCGAGGCGGGCGATCATTCAATGAAAACTTCAAAGCGCCTTGTGGTTTTGGTTGCCTTCATCAAATTTGAACGTTTCACGGAAAATTGAGAAAAGAACTATTTTTGAAAATCTAAGTTAAATCATTCATACATGCAGAAACAACTTCACACAACATCGAAGAAAATGCAAAATTCCATTCAGTGGCGAATCTAATCCTGCCCGTCAAGCTCTTTTTACCCACGCATCTGCAACAGGACACAGCAAACGTCTGTGCATCTAAGTTTTTTCCTAAAGCCTGTGAAAAATAGAACAAAAGTTTTAATTAATTAACTTTTTTATTGTACTCATCGAGACCTGTATCTGATCTTAACCGTGATGCCATGTAACCTTTCCACCTGGCAAAATATGTTTCAGTAAAGGGATGAGAAAGTTAAACATGAAATCTGGTTTTGATGTGGTGAACATTTTGCGACAGTGAACCTGTAGTTTGAGAAGCCTGGTTAAGGACTTAATTACGAGGAGAACTTAGCGTAGGAAATCTATGTTGCATAGTTTCGGAGGCCTCTCGTCCACTATATTGCTTTCTCTGACCGCATTAATATTATCAATTAAACAACATGGTATGGGAGGTATGCAGAATGGAATGCCTACACTGAAGTTGGCATGATTAAGCTCTCTTTAATTTAGCTTCGCTGACCACAATTCCCGTCACAAAGCGTCCAGATGCCAGATTAATTTCATCTAAAAGTATCCAATGTTGAACAATTTTGTAACCCATTGTTATCATACTTTTAATTCAGATGCATTATATTTATTTTGCACCATTTAATACGCTACCACATGTTTTTTGTCATATTTAAGCACACCGCTTCATATTCAGCTTTGCTCTAACATATACCTTGTGAAAGTAGAATCGGACTGAAAAATTAAATTAATAGATGGGATTTGAGCGAAGGATCTCCCGATTTACGTTCGGTTGCTCTAACCATTGAGCTACCTTGGCAACATGCCAGCACAGCATCAAATGAATGCTGCAAGTACTTTAAGGCTCAAGCTGCTTGTTTGGACCACTATTAAATCAATTAAAATTAAAACAGGCCACGCGGTGGCCAAGTGGTTAGACAGCTCGACTCACATTGAGGGCCCGGATTCGATCCCAGGCGACCGCAAAGTAAGATTTGTGGTTGACAACATGGCGCTGGGCTGGATTTCCTCCGAGTCCACCATTTTCCCCGCCATCATTTCACCAATTGGTCCATCGTCCATTTTTCTTATCATTAATTTCACCCTTATACTAACTTCCACTTCTATCGCTCTCGTCCCTGGATTTGGGTTGGCCCCTCAACCCAGATTCCTCTATCAGGTTCAGTGCTTCAGCTTTCCTCTTCCCGACTTTCCGGGCTAGTGGAATCCGCGTCCCCTAACACCGGCATCGGTGAAGTAAGGGAGGAAAAAAATTAAAATTAAAATTTCGAGTCAGTTGGAGAATTTAATGCCATACTGGCATGCTGCCATGGTAGCTCAGTGGTTAGAGCAACCGGACGGAAACCGGGAGATCCGTGGATCAATTCCCGGCTATGGTATTGAATTTTTCTGTCTGAGTATAACTTTTCAAAGTTTTTTCTACCACAGCTAGTGTTACAGAACAATTAATATAGGAGGCAGAGAGATCCGTGTTTCAAATCCTGGCTATGGCATAGGGTTTTTCAGTCTGGCTCTACTCATTCGATCCTTAGCCTACACACGGCTAGTGTGGAAGAAACAATTATTTCCAACAATTAATATACCTTATGTTTCACAACTGCTTATACCGTTTATCTCTTTTCCTCATTTTATTTAATGTACTAATAAAGTAATTCAAAGCATTTTTAGCATTTTTAAACCATGATTCTTGGCTAGTGCAAGATAGTTTAAATCATTCGTTTACATTTGATATGTACGCATGCTCAGTATTTGTTGCACAAGTTCATCATGTGCAATAAAAGCAATTTTATAATTAATTGTAAAAATATGTATACAAAATGCTGTAAACAATTCCAGTTTTAACGGAATTTATATAACAGTATGTAAATTATATATTGCGTCTTCACATTTCGTATACCTACATTTATGCAACAGGGAAATTTCCCAGGCTCAAAATTCGTTTTGTGTTTAAAAGGACGTACTTGCTATTTAAAAAACTTGAGTTACCCTAAAAGTAAATATGTGTCTCTCCTCTGAACTAGTTGTTTTTTATGTGCTTATTTAAACCTAAGTGCCAGTCGAATTTGGCATTGGATCACCTAGAAGATCTGCAGACAAAGACAAGGGATAATGACGGATCTAGCCTTGTTTATAAGCATCTCCATTCCAAATTTTAGATCACATTCATTTTTGTATGAGTAATAGAATAAACATAGTTAAACATTGGTAAGATAAGTTCTCACATTTCAAGATGTTTCCCAGAAGTAATATTTCCGTGTTAGAGAACTCCTAGTGGTTTACCGGGAAAAACACGAGTCCATTGGATAATTTAATATCATGTTGGCATGTTGGACATGTTAGCTCAATGGTTAAAGCAGCCGGACGGAGACACGAAGATCCGTGGTTCAAATTCCAATAATGGCATTGAATTTTTCAGTCTGACTAGAAAATTGATACTCTTGGGAAAATATTACATAAGGCTTATTACGTAAAATTGTCTTTCGCAGCATTTTAAAATCCGGTGCAAAGTGCCTTTGTTACTAGCCACTCTAGTACACGGGGTATTTACTGTTTAACTTTTGAACGACTTTACAGAAGCGCCCTGTGTATCAGCAATTTCTATATTATTACAACACGACATTCCATGATATCCTTTTTGATCATGAAATTATTCGAATCAGAAAGTTTGTGGTTAGGGATTACGTTTAGGTAATATGCATTAGAATTTCTGCTTGAATAAAGCCATTTAGTTAAAGTTATTTCTAATATTTAGCATATTCCAAATCATAAACTCTGTTGTACTACAGTGACTATAAGTTCCTTTATAGTTAATTTGTTATATATTTTATGCGAGGGAAATGTTTTGTTTGGTGCTTAAGGATGTATCGTTGAATGTCCTGTTAATATACGAATTGCGGTTAAAGCTGTCTAAAGTTTCCTGTATTTGTAGTAAACAACTGCAGTGATAAGTTATGGAAAATGACATACATAGTTACATATTGTTGCCAATTCGAGACAATCACTATTACTACCGCACGGCAATATTTTGGTTTAGAGGAAGAGAAAACAAAGTGGACCCAAGTATGGCCTTTTGCACCACCAGTTAGATTTGGACCGATGCCATAGCCAGCTATATATCGACTCAAGATCTAACAATGCGGTAAAATTAATCATCTTAATAGGCCGCCCATACATGGCTTAAATGCATATATCATTCCGATTGAGGTTTTCAGCAAAATTCGTGTTGTCTTATTGTAAAATATAAAATCGTGATTTAATGGTACCGGTCAAGCACTAATGCTATTACTGACTATCAGCAATATTAAAAGTGCAATCTAACGAAAAACTAAGGGCAGGTAAACATGTGTTTGTCGTAGAAATCGATAGCCTAAGAAGAACCAAGTCTCAATTTTGGCTTTTTCATCATAAACATAAATATACATGCTAAAATATTTGACACCGTTCTTTGGACGTAGTATGAGATCTCTGAGGTGTCTTCTGCGTGTTCCAACACTGATTTTCAAATTGACGGAGAAGACTTAAAAGGAGACCCACAAAAATATTTCAGGAGAGAAAATATGACAAATGTAGAAATTAGTAATATACATGATACATCGCATCTACATATACTTTCAAATGCTTCTATAAACAATATCTTGTAATTCGTAATCTATTACCCGCCTCGGTAGCGTGGTGGTAGCGTGTCTGTCTCACGTTCAAGAGGTCCCGAGTTCGAATCTCGGTCAGGGTGAGCTACCTGGATAAATTTTTTCCGGGGTTTTCCCTTTTCCTTAAAGACGAATGTCGGTTGGCTCTAAGCTCCATAGACCCTGGACACATTTGAGCATCATTTCACCCATCTCATTCACCGTCCGATATGACTTAACGTTGGAGGTCGTAAAATCACAAAAAAAGATCGTAATCTATTGATAATTCATTAAACAAATACGCACCAGTACCAAAGATTACTTTGCTGTTAAAAGTTTTAACATGGAAATTGCATATTCCTCATATAAACGCGAACTTTGTCACTAGATAATACCTAGCGTCCTACTTTACTTTTAAGAATTGTTGGTTTTTAAAATATTAACTAACATCTTATTTTTTATGTTAGATTTAACTATAAATTTCATTAAAATTAATTATTTACTCTTATTATGTTTTAAGTCACCTTATTTCTTCTGCATCACATATAAGCGTTTCCAAAATAAGAATATTTTGTAGAGGTTTGGAAATTTCAGAACCCCCACAGAAGGGGTCATGTGGAATGTTTGTAGTTCAGTGTTTCATACAGGAGGATATCCTATTCTACATCAAGTTATTAAATCTCTGGAAAAAGTATACTGAGTATACTCACAAGGCTTATCACCAGACGAGTATCTGATGAAGTCGAACACAGGGTTCCCTAAGAACAGTTCGGATTTAGAAAAGGAATAATTCTCCCTGCAATTAGTAATCTTATCAATGATACGAGGACGCGTTGAGATACTCCCGTGTTAAGTTCGTGGCAATTTTTGTAGATTTTACGAAAGCCTTTGATCTACACTACTTTCTAAACCAGAATCCATAACGGGAGAAACTGACAGATTTACAAATGTAATTCGCAACAAGGTGATAGCCAACTAAATACAAATCGCAGGAAGTGTCACCACCTCCAAGACAGTAGCACAGTCCAGTGGTACATTGTAGGGAGACCCTCTAAGCCCCTTTTTCTACAACATTGCCACATACGACGTTGGACACACAATCAGAAAAGAGGTGGAGGATGTGAATGCCTACATATGCGCTAGCGGCATGGCCATTGTATCGCACTCCACCAGTGAGTCTAAAAAGCAACAATTAACTGGAAATGTCGGCAAAAGACAGCAGACTAAAAATTAATGTTACTAAAATCGTCAAGACGACTTTCCGCAATGGAGGTCAAGACGCGGAGACAGAATATACCTAGGGGCAGAAACTCTAGTAACAGATAATGCATTTAAGTACTTGGAAACCACAGTCAGGTCGTTCAGACTACATACCAAGTCTAGAGCAGCAGCTGTCACAAAAGTCATTTATGATATCGGGCCGGTAACAAAACTGTATTGAAAACAGCAATGGCCTTGTTTGACGCAAAAAATGGTCTCTATCGCTACATGGGAAAAGCTAAAGGTTTGAGATTTAACAACCCTGAAACCATCAAATCACACTTTCTAAAGCCTGCCCTAGGTGTTTTAAAACATACAAAATTGAGACTAGTCTCTGAGCTTGCAAAGGGGAAGAGGTATTATTTAAGAACACTTGATGTCTGCATTTCACTCTAACATCTGAAGGTAGCTGGGAAAGAACTCCAAGAAAGAGCTCAATATTTATACAGCAGAGGCCATGATGGATAGGTCTGTAACAGACGGTAATCAGGACCGTGGATATTCCTGAGCTCGTCGGTACACCTTCATAATTACAAAACCCAGGTGTTTTCATGACTCCGACAACAGTGTGTGCAAATTGTGTGACCAATTCTGCGACCATTATCATGCTACTGTGTGCAAAATACGTGGAAAATCTTTAGTGGAATTGTACACAACCTAGTGACATCAACAAAGTCTCGACTGTGACTGTTTTGTGTGATTTAGTAACAGGTGATCTCACCATTTTTGTAGGCCGTGCCGTGGCTGAGTGGTTAGACCGCTTGGCCCTCACCAAGGTGGTCCGGGTTCGATCCCAAGCGACCAAGTGAGATTCGTAGTGGACAACACGGCACTGGGGCGGCTTTTCTCCGGGATCTCCAGTTTCCCCCGCCATCTCATTTCTCTGGTGCTCCATCTTTATCTCGTGTATCATCAATGTCACCATCTGCGGTGCCGTATGTAGTAAAAGCGGGCACTAAACACTATACATTTCATTTCATTTCACCATTTTTTCTTTTCTTTGCTCAATTGTTGCCCACCTCTCTCTTAATGTTTACTCTCATTTCTTTGTTTTTCTAAACCTTCGGCCTTAAACACCAATTATTATTATTATTATTATTATTATTATTATTATTATTATTATTATTATTATTATTATTATTATTATTATTATTATTATTATTATTATTATTATTATTATTATTATTATTATTATTATTATTATTATTATTATTATTATTATTATTATTATTATTATTATTATTATTATTATTATTATTATTATTATTATTATTATTATTATTATTATTATTATTATTATTATTATTATTATTATTATTATTATTATTATTATTATTATTATTATTATTATTATTATTATTATTATTATTATTATTATTATTATTATTATTATTATTATTATTATTATTATTATTATTATTATTATTATTATTATTATTATTATTATTATTATTATTATTATTATTATTATTATTATTATTATTATTATTATTATTATTATTATTATTATTATTATTATTATTATTATTATTATTATTATTATTATTATTATTATTATTATTATTATTATTATTATTATTATTATTATTATTATTATTATTATTATTATTATTATTATTATTATTATTATTATTATTATTATTATTATTATTATTATTATTATTATTATTATTATTATTATTATTATTATTATTATTATTATTATTATTATTATTATTATTATTATTATTATTATTATTATTATTATTATTATTATTATTATTATTATTATTATTATTATTATTATTATTATTATTATTATTATTATTATTATTATTATTATTATTATTATTATTATTATTATTATTATTATTATTATTATTATTATTATTATTATTATTATTATTATTATTATTATTATTATTATTATTATTATTATTATTATTATTATTATTATTATTATTATTATTATTATTATTATTATTATTATTATTATTATTATTATTATTATTATTATTATTATTATTATTATTATTATTATTATTATTATTATTATTATTATTATTATTATTATTATTATTATTATTATTATTATTAATTATTGAGTTATCAGCTGTTTTATTCTGTTTCTTAGCTAGTCTGGTCACTCTCTGAGAAGCCAATTAATTCTTTTTTCATTTTCTCAGGACTGCTAATTTTATGGACCGATAACAATGTTATTTGTAACATAACTCTTCGAGACAAAAGTATTATCAACGACTTGGAAAATTAGCCATTTTTGGAATCATTCCAACACTGGATGCAGTATAGGGAACTCGTTTGCTTAGTCAGGCCTGTCCGTGTAAATATCCTTTGTAGTGATGGGTGCGCAGAAGGAATTGTGGAACAAGATCATTCTTTTGTACGGGCAACTGAATGGGCACTGTAATCACTACAACATTTTATTTTAAGGTTTTACTTTAGGAAAAGTTATCACGATCATCATTATCATCATCATTCAAGGTTTGGACCCTGGAATCCGTTTTCCGTCCACATTGATCAATACATGTCCATTTCTTCCTGGGTCATCCTGTGTTTCCAGTTGGAACGTAGTCGGTTACTTTCTAGGGCATACGTCTTTGTTCATCCTCTTTGCCTGTCATCTCCAGTTTACTTTATTCTGTTTAATCCTTTTTTAAATTTAAATATGTTCAATTCTTCTCTTATTTCTTAGTTTATTTTATGATCTAACAGAGAGCATCCAGTCAGTGATCTTAAAAATCTCATTTCTGCTAATTCAATGTTTCTTTTCTGTTTTCTGGTTAATGCCTAAGATTCATTTAAATACAGTAATACCGGGACTGCTATTGTCTTACAGAATTTAATTTAATTTCTCTTCAAGTTTTCCTTCTCTTTATTGTACCTGCACATAAGGCTAAACTTATTTAGTTTCTTGTCTACACCTTTCTCTTCTAATACAGCGGTTATTTCTGATTCCAACTAGTTAAATGATGCTGTATAGTTTTCTCATTTATTAAAATCTTATTTCCAACATGTTCCTTTCCTTTAAATGCTAAAACGCTTGTTTTATTTACACATATTTAATATTATACGATTCTAATATTTTATTTAATATGTATACTTTCATCTATAAAGCATCTTCTTATTCTACAGCTAGTACTTGGTCGTCAGCGTAAAATGTAGTGTCCATTGTTATTGAATGTTTAATATTATGTCCGTATTGTGTTTTAGAGGCTACTTGTGTGATCGTGATTCGAACGAAATAGTTTGTTTTAGGTACTTTTAAATGCAGTATCAATATTTTACCTGGATAAATAAAGTTTAAGAGAAACAACACATAAAAACACCGATGTAACATTTGATGCTCGTGTTAGGAAGGTCCTAAATCCCGTCAAATTTCCGCACTTAGCTTGGGTTTTTTTTCACGGTTTTCCCTGATCTATAGGTGAACGCTGGTAATTTTTCAGCCACCAGATTTTCTTTCCAGCATTTTACTTACATTCCGTTTCCATCCCATCTTTCAAATGTGCTTCTAGAATTTTTGGCATAGTGCGGTGCCGGACCGATAGTGCAGATACTTGCTCAAAGTAAAGACTTTCCCGTAGACAATAGAGGGCTAATTAATCGAAAGTGTCGTTCATCAGCCTCTCTAGACAGCTGCAGCACTGTGACAGGTCTTCAAGCCTGTAAATTTTAGGAACTTCTGCGCGTCTTTGTGAGGTTTTGGCTGCGGCTTGTACCGTTCTGTGGTTCCTTCACTTTGTGCCTTACTCCTTGGAGGTGCAAGCCACAATATAGCTAGGTAGATCACATTACACGAGGTATCCCCCCCCCCAAACTGCATAACATATTCGTATAACTTAGGTCTAATAAACATCTTGGACTATTAATGATACACTTTGTACATTTACAAAAACAAATCAACGCTTTACTTCATCTTTAACCGTTTCTATTTAAAATTAGCTGTATTATACTAATATATTGGCCGCTCCATGGCTAAGCGGTTAGACGGCTTAGCTCTCACCAAAGCGGTCCGGGTTCGATCCCAGGCGACCGCAAACTAATATTTGTGGTGGACATGTCGCTAGGGCGGAGTTTTCTCTGAGTACTCGGGTTTCCCTCACCGGCATTCCACCGATTGCTCCATCATAATCTTTCCTATCATCTCATCTCTCTAGTACTTTCGCTTCCGGCGTTGGCCCTGTTCATTCATCTCGGAATATCTCTGATCAAGCAACCTCTGATCCTCAACCCGTTGCCTCTAGGCCTCGGGGTTGCACGGCTCAGAAGGCCCTAAGTTACACTTAAAGACATACAGGAATTCATTCATACTGTTTATAATATAATGAGCAGTTCACCATACCATAAACGTAATATATTGCAGATAATACATTTGTTTCATTAATTCATATATACTTATCTTTATTATGACCGTCGAAACCAACCTTACATGGGAGCAGTTTGTAAGTGAAGGATCGAGAATAAGATCAGGAGTGATATTTTATTAGCAGCCTACAACTTTCAATACAACAAAGTGTTTATAACCTTGACCGAGAGTTCCAAATGGGTACATAATTGGTTGAAATTATAATTAGAGGTAGGATTTTGAGTTGTAAGATTATCCAATATTTTTCCCAGGTACTCTGATGTAATTGTACAATATTTTGACCAGGACAGATTATTCAACAAGGGGTTGAAGTTCCACAATCGTAGCTTTCATAGTTGTAAGGTAGACTATGATTTTTGTTATGTCCTATAGTATAAGAAGACAACGTTTCGTTTGGAGAGGCCAAATAGCGTTTCTTTGCATATTTGGGATTGGCAATAAGGGATGCGGAAATGTTTGAAGGCGGTTAAGAATTTTGTCGGATTCTAAAACTTAAGTGTAGTAGTGGTGGGAATTAGAATTGGAAAGTACAAACGGCCCTCATATCTCAACCTAATTATCTTTTTTGACCTCCCTACTTCCTGCCAGGAATCCACTGAATTGAACTGTTGAATAGTACCCGGGCTTTAAAGCCTCGCCCTTAGGGCTGAGACTGAATCCGAGAACTTTCTGTGTCCGAGCACCAGAGCTGTCACGCTCAGGATCACTGCACTAATGTTCTGCAAAAATTATGTCTGAAATACCTTCTATTACCAAAGTGCTAGTGAATGCAGAGGACAGTTTTGTTGATTTTTTTTTTTTTAGTTTACATCCCCCAACGTCAAGTCATATCGGAGATGAATGGAATGGGTGAAATGATGCTCAAATGAGCCCTGGGTCCATAGAGCTTAGAGCTACCCGACATTCTTCTTTAAGGATAAGGGAAAACCCCGTGAAAAACCTTATCCAGTTAACAAACCCTGACCGAGATTCAAACTTGGGAGCTCTTGAAGGTGCGGTAGACACGCTACCATCTACGCTACCAAGGTGGGAAGTTTTGTTGTTGAAAGCTTTATGGGTCTCCGCTTCCTATATAACTAACGTTTATGTTATTTTACGCCTCAAAATTTACCTATTTATTTAATGAAAGTAATTAAACATTTAACAACGCGCAACAATGTTCTCTGCCACTGAATATAAAATCCCTTCGGATTCAACTTGTTTATTTTGTTTCAGAAGCTAATGAAGCAGGAGAGCATGTCTCCAGTGCAGAAATAATCATACAAATCGTAAACTTATATAATATTTTATTAAAAGTTTGGCCTAAAGTTCTGTCGTTTTGTTTTAAGTGGAAGCTTTCCGGTTCAGATTAAGTGTTTTGGAAATTTGTTTATGTAATTTCATAGCGAATTATTGCGGTGCAAATTAGTGTGTATGGTTTACGTATTCTTTTATACTATCTAATAAAATAAAAAAGGCAAAAAATAGACTGTTAAGTGGACATCGGAGAGTATTTTCGACAACTTCTGCTGTTTGAGTTTAATCGAATTGCCAAAGCTACAAAAGCTGCTCGGGAACGCTTTGCAGCACATCGTTCACTCAGAAAAACGCCAGGACTTTTGGGTCAACCCATTACATATCTGATTGCTCTCATTCTTAAAGGGAATGAATAGTATCTTATCCTTCTTCATTGGATACACTTTCCAGTACATTCGCTACTGTGCACTGCAGTAACGGAACCATACCAGTGCAGCTGCTCATATCACAGGACAAAATTGAACTATCCGTCGGCCGATGAAACCTGGAATAGATATTTTCGACGCGCAGTTTTCATTTTCTTAGGCTATCCATTAACGGTCACGGATTATTTAGCACTTTCCACCAGATAAGCGGAGGTTCCATGGCAGCTACACACACAAACACGCACACACATAAACACATCTTGTAACAATTTTCGGACTATAAATATTTTCTAATACTACCTCAAAAACGATTTAATTGAACCTATGTTGCACAACATAATTACAAAATGCAGTTAATTTCTGTTTGAAAAAATGTAGTTGTAGCAATTTTCTGAGCGTGGCTCAGTTGGTCAGGTGCTGGCCTACTGATGCCAGGTCGTGGGTTCAAATCCGATCCAAACCGATGGAATTTAATTGTGCTTAAAAGCACAATTTATTTACTGGCATGTAAAAGAACCTCTGCGGACGAAATTCAGGCACAGCTGTGGTGCTGATATGTTCCTGAAAATTAACTGCGTATTAACAAACAAAATATTTATTTATTTACCCATTTTTTGCAGTATAAATCCATGCTAGACTTAGATAGCTAGAAGATTTGTCTAATATTTACTGCATGACAAGTGTCACTCTGATTTGTATTAGAAGACACACTTAAGGGTCATCTTTTAATTTGAGCTTAAATGTGTTCTGTATGAGTTTAAATATAAGCAAAGTAAGATTATGAGAATATATTTTTTTAAATAGACCCTTCAGTAAACAAACTGTTCATAGATCAAAAGAACAACAAACTTTATTCTCATTACTTAATATTCTTATGCTGCACTTCTGAGAAAAAATGTCATGAAGTAGAAGGTTTTATGTAATAGAGATATAAAGTAAGTGTTTAAAATAAATTTAAATTGTAGTTAATCAGAATGGAATTTAAACATTTTTATACAAAATTGTTACTACAGAACTAATGATTTAAATACATTCATAAAGCACAACAACTTTAAATTTCAAGCATTCTTCTTAAAGTACTTTACTTTTGGAATGCTTTAATAAAAAACTAAAGGAATTAAAGCATTACTTTTATATGACGTTTAAGAAAATATACAGATGCATATTTAAGGGTGCTCAACCACATGGTAATATTTAAGTGCAAATACAGAACTACAGTAAATAGCTAAGCCTTCACGAATGTTAAGCACAGGCTGCTTTAAGTTAAGAAAAATCAATATTCATGCAGCTTATGGTCGAAAAAAGACTGAATTTGAACAACATTTGGCACCCCTTTACGCATTGTAGTGCTAAAAACTTAACATTTTTCCCCAATAGGTCGGTCCGTTAGGTGCTAGCCTACTAATCCTAAGATTGTAGGTTGAAACCCGACCGATCGTTTGTGCTTAGAACCGACACCCCATGTCTGTAGGTCGACTCTCATGATGAAATTCCGGTACACCGGTGGGGCTGATGTAATCCTGGCAATTGACAAGTTCGTCAACAAAGAAAATATCTGTTTTTTTTCACTAGCATGAAAATAACTAGTTTTGAATTCATTTATACGTGATAAACATGTAATAAGGAATGTTGTTCCAATAATTACATGTAAACCGTGGAATCCTGGAGACATGTATTAACCAAGGGCCGGTTTATTTTATTGGAGCTGGGGTTCTTCAAGTTTGGTTTGCAGAATTCTAGCTCTTTTGCATTATACCAGGGGTATTCAAAACGGGGCTCGCGAGCTCTCCGTCACTCTCAAACTGCAGTCCCTTCGATTTCGTGCACGGTTGACGTCTTACAAATTGCCAGTTTCTGGGGGTGGGGAGGGAATGGATTTTTACCACACCTGCTTTACATTAACAATGAAATTAAAGTGATAAAACACTCTAATTACATACATTCGAGAATTTACAATGTTATTTTCATGCTCTCTATAAGCACAACGCAAGTTCCAACTGAAACAAAATTAATAAGCATTTCAGTCTATGATCGCTGGAAATATATTCGAGTATGTAAAATAAATCCTGCGTTATCGTTTATATATGAAACAGTAGCAGTAACTACGCGACCCAACATAATGTAGATGATTTTATGAAACCGTAGCTAGGATGCAACAGACATCTCATCGATGCGAGTAAAAAACAATTTTGTTTAATAATAGCTGTATTTATTTAGTGGGTTGTCTATAAGTTCTGTTTCTTTATAGTGAAAGTTCTGTGTGCAATTTAAAGTGTGTTCGCAATGTAGTTTTGTTACTCGATAGAGAAATATGTGCTTTACAAAACGTGTGTATAGCTTCTGAATACTCATATACTGTCTGTTCCTCCCAGATAAATAAAATGGGCTGTCAAGTCGACAACAAAGAACATTTTAGACATATTCTGCTGTTCAAGCAACTTCTGTGGCTTTGGAACCTGGACTAAAATCAAAAAGTAGCTGTCGAATGTGCCCCTCGTTTTCGACTTGATCCAATTTATAAACCTGAAAACAAAGATTAACATATAACATATAAAAGCTGGACACACTGTTTTGTAGGACAGAGAACACAAGTTCTGTATCAAATGTCGTATAGCCAAAACAACTTATTTTGCACGAAAATCTCTCACTTAGAAACATACTACTAAACAAAACATACCTCTGAACCTTAAAGAAGTACCAATCCAACTGCCTGTTAATGAGTACCTTGACTGAACAGGGAACGGAGGGGCATTCTGCACTTTGACCGAACGCGTGTTTCGTGCCTAGTCTTCAGGAAGAACGGATGGGGCGAAGGAACCGCAGGAGACTATAAGCTGCAGATAGGCAGGCAGAGACGGGTAGAGGGTTCCAAGCTTGATGACTTGGTCGTAACGGTGGGATGCTCAGAGAGGGCTTCTCTCTGGCGGAAATGGGATGTCTCAATACACCGGAGTTGATTCAGAGAAGGCTCGTATCTGACAGGACATATAAGAACAAGCATCTGATACCGCTCAGCTCCTAAATTCACTTGAGACAAAAAAAAGCGGGAACGGATTTACAGGAAATGTGGGAGTGGAAGTTCCTGGTAGAAGAGAAATCGTCTAACCAACCAGATATAAGCTCGAAAAACGCATGGTGAGAGTTACCGGCCCAGAAATCGAACCAGGACCTTCCGAATACGAGCCTCTCACTTCATTACTGTGATGAAACATTTTTTTTGTAACGATGCAATATTTCCGACCTAGTATGCATATAATCAACAGGCAAACAAAATATAACGCCCTTTTAAGTAGCCAAACTACGAGAGGTTGAGTATAGTAGAACAACCAAGAGTTTTCTTTTTATACTAAGACTTAAAGAGAGAATGTGCAGTTGTTAAAGTGCTATTCCATTCTAAGCACTTTCAGCCGAAAAACTTTCACAAATACCTGCTTAATCTTCATCGTCGAAATAAAATTAATCCTCTTATAAACCATTAATATTTTGGCATTAAATACCTTTGTTTGGAATATTTTTGCGTGATTTTATATTATGTAAAACCATTTGTGGGATCTTTGAAGACCTCATTATTAAGATCTCACGTGCAGTTGAAACCTGTAGTTAGGAGTTGTGTGAATAAAACAAAGCATCCAGATCTCTTTATTGGAGAATGGATTTGACAGCGCTTTACCTTCGATTATTTAAATATGTTTCCAACAAAGGGAATTATGTTATTGATAGCCTAAAATACCTTGCGCAGCTTGGTGGCAATGTAGATAATTCTGATGGTGAAGTTCTCTTTATTGAGATTTACGTACTAATGCTTTGTTTCAATCGCACTATTGGGCTGGTTTGCCAGATGGAACTATTAAGAGGTTCAATAAAAATACAGCTAAAAACTGAGTATTTGGTGAAAGTATAATTTTATTTTCAGTGATAACTAATTTATATTCTATAATTATTTATGACTCAGAAGCTGTATGGGTCAGTTGGTGTAAATCACACGCAAAGGCTTTTATGGTTTTCGCGCCTTGCATAAGTTGAACCTTAATTTTAATTATTGTACTAAGTTTTATCATTGCTTGGCCCGACGGATGTCTCGTTTACAGTGGAAATATGCGGAATAAGGTTAATAGACAACGTAATTCGCTACATCAAATACAGATTGCCGCGCCGTCCCCGAGCGGCTAGACCGCTTAACTCTCATCAAGGCGACCGCAAAGTGAGGTTTGTGGTGGACAACACGACACTGGGTGGGTATTCTCCGGAACTTCCGGTTTCCCCCGCCATCATTCCACCAATTGCTCCATTATCTCTTTCCTTTCATCCACTTCGCCCTCATTACGTTCATTTACTTCCCTCACTCTCATTCGGAGGACCAGGCTAATCATCCGTCCCGATTTCTCTTTCTGACCCATACATGTGGCTCCCTCAGCCAATGCCTAAAATGGCATAAGGGGTAGAAAATTATAAATGAACAGGACTGTGTCCTACATTAAGTTAAGGAGAAGGAGAAGAAGAAGAACAAATAGATAGTGTAAACTATCTGTAAACTTCTGGAACTAGCTTGTCAGATCTGACGAAATTTAATTATTTCTGTAGCTGAAGTGCGATTGGGGGTCTCTTTTATTGATTTTACAAATTGGATCACATATGTAACTACTTCATGTACCTATGTAGCACTACGCGTCACACTATGTAGAATATTGTTAGGTTTGACAATATGTGTCATAAAAATCGACTCTTGCGCTTTCATCAAGTGTCGTAAAAGAGTTGTGCTCATATTCGTGGCGTTACTAAATTGTTTTAGCTCCAGTTATTATTTATTTTACTCAAAGAATGAATTAAGACGTCTTATTTAACTGTATCTTGTTTAATATTCTTTCTAGTTGAGAAAGTGTAAGTATTACAGAATGCAAGCCAATAGCAAGGACACCTCTAAAATGATTATCTCCACAAAAAGGACATAGCTTATGTTATCTAACGATATATATGTATATATATATATATATAGTAAGACTTTGTATATCTTTTACGGTTTACCGGTTATGCAAATGTCACCCAGCATGTAGAGGACATCACAAACTATCCCCAGATAATTTAAGACCTTTATGTCATTTGTCATAGTAATATCATAAAAATGCTTTATTCTAACCGAAATCGTCAGAATGATTCTTTAGAACATAGTTTTCGAAAAGATTTTCATGTAAAGCTTAGTCAAGTGTGGAGAAATTTTCTTGAAAATTTCAACTTAAATATCAATTTTAGTAATTAATGGACTTTTGACTTTTGAGTTATGCTGCTCACATTCATCCTGGCCATTTTATAAAACCACTTTTTAACATTCAGGGGGTGACAAAACATGTACTTCCATTCTTGATATCGAATTTTTGGTGGAATGCAACACTTCCCCTGCTTAGAATACGAGTAGAGAGCATAAAAATTTTAAAGCAAGGCATTCAGGAATACAAACATGAAAACGCTTCTCTCGATCGTGATTTACAGCTCACTGGCAATGAACAAATTGAGTGAACAATACGGAACTTGCGGTCTCGTCGTTAATAAAACGCGGTCCACCACTCTCATTGTGACTAATGAAGTTAACAAAATCCGTGCACCTATTGTAGTGTGAAGTCATCATTGGTCACATTCATACTCGACAAATATGAACTGCATGTATACAGGGTGTTACTAAAGTCTCACTACAAACACTGGCGGTCTGCAGAGCATACTAAACAGAGAAGGGCTAATTAAGAACTCTATTTAGCACGTACTTTTTTGCTGCGGATACAATAACTTCAAATCATGTGTTCATATTTAGTTTCCGGGTGCAATAGATATGAAGCAGGTTTGGCGCGTGTGTGGAGTTTTCCTATAGACTTTTACACCGTTGCACCGATTTCGATTGAACTTAGTAAAGACAACCTTTGACGCAAGTAGAAATTCCACCCCATTTCACACAATTAATCACCGAATTTATGTGATGCCTACAAAAGCTTGCAATGAAATCTATACTTGTTAACAGTAATCATAATAACTCGAACATCCCCACAAAATATTTCTTGATCATTTCTTTTGATGGTAATTATGGATAAGTAATATAATCCAATTAGGACGTCCTTTTGCTTAGAATTTCTTGGGTTTTCTTAATAGTTTTGTGTGTGTTGGTTCCTGAGAATAAACAAGATCATACTTTGAAGTGTTATTACATCTTCCCAGTGCGAATTTCCGTATAAGTAGTGACTAGGTACCCCGAATGCGACGTTAAAGAAGTCACTCAGCTTATTGTAGAAGGAATCATGATTGTAAACTGCGGAAATTATGATTATCAGTAGTTTTGTGCACCATTTGCTCCGTTTTTTCCTCTTTTTTGTAATTTACGTCCTCCGACGTTGTCATATCGGACGGTGAATTAAATGGGTGGCATGATGCTCAAATAAGACCGGGCTCCATGGAGCTTAGAGTTATCCGACGTTCGTCTGTCAGGATATGGGAACACCTCGGGAAAAAACCTTATCCAGGTAACCACCCTAACCGAGATTCGAACTCGGGATCTCTTGAACGTGAGGCAGACATTTGGCTCCATATTTTATTATACGAGGGTAGTCTGAAAAGTTTCTGACCTCAAATTGAAGATGGCGGCACTCGTAAGTAAATGCTGGTGCATTCCGGTAATTAATCTAATGGTGATTTGATTCTCTGTATGGGGACTGCACCATCATTTACCATAGTGAAATTTTGGGCAGCTGAATTTAAACGACGCCTTAAAAGCTTGGGGGACGATGAACGTTCGGGACGTCCCAAAAGTGCAACTACCGACGGAAACATCGCCAAAGTTCACCAAATGGTGCTAGACGGCCGCCGAATTAAAGTGAAAGAGATAGCAGAGGCTATGAACATGTCAAAATAACGTGTTTGTCACATAACAAATCAACATTTAGACATAAGAAAGCTTCCGCGCGTTGGGTGCCGCGTTTGCTCACGTTAGACCAAAAACGTGTTCGAATGAACATTTCCAACGCTCTGCTGGCGCAGTTTAGGCGCAATAAATCCGAGTTTTGGCACCGATTAATTACTGTAGATGAAACTTGAATACACCTGTATACGCCCAAAACAAAAATACAGCCCAGACTGTGGACTGCAAAGGGGGAAGCCGCTACAAAAAATGCAAAAACTGTTTTCTCGGCTGCGAAAGTGATGGCGACTTTGGGATAGTCATGGAGATATTGGAATCGATTATCTTCAAAAAGGGAAAACTATTACAGTAGCATACTACCCATCATTACTTGACAAGCTGAAGGAAGAACTTGCAGAAAAACGGCCACATTTGCAGAAAGAGGAAATCCTGTTTCACCAAGACACCGCAGCATCTCACACCTCAGCGGTTGCAATGGCGAAAATCCACGAATTACAGTTTGAAGTGCTTGACCACCCACCTTACTTAGCAGATCTAGCCCCAAGCGACTTCTATTTGTTCCCCCATTGGAAAATTGTGCTCGGAGGACAGAGATTTTTGTCAAATGAAGAGTCAATCAATTATTTTGCAGAGGAAAACGCCGAGTGCTATTTGGACGGGTTACAGAGATGGATGCATTGCTGGGAGAAGTGTGTAAAGTTACAAAGAGACTATGTTGGAAAATAAAATAAAAATTCTGAAAAGAAATGTCTTGTATCTTTATTAGGTTGGCAAATTTTCAGACCACCTATGTATATACGAGATATGTTTGTCTTATGAGTATCCTGTTATATTAATTAACCCTTTAAGTGTCAAAAACGCAAGACAGTTACAAATGCAGCATAAGGCTAAATTTTGTACAGACGAATAGTCAAATAACGGGTAAAGCGGAGTAGTTCAGCATATTCAATACGACTACATTTTGTAGCATTAATATTTTTCTTCGTAAATCAAACCAGTTAGTGTTTTCTTCGGAAGGCCGCGTGGACGATGCAGCGGAGCTAATTTGTACCTACAAATTATGGAAGTTCTCTTATACTCAGATACTTCCGGTACACCGTCTGTTAATGCAGCAACGCAGGGAAAAATGAATGGAAAAATCCGATGATCATGAAGGAAAGTGCATTTTTCATAAACTAAATATCCACAATTTACTCTTAAACTTCAATTGTCTATACATATGCAGTGCATATAGCATACGGAACAAGGACAGTTTTAATGCATTATGTTAGCTCTTCTTAAGATTTTATATATACTTTTATCAAATGGTTTACTGTGTGTCCCAAAATCCTGTTTTAAATTTTTGAAATTTAAATATCTATTGCATTGCTTAACTTTATATAACACTATAATAAGAAAAGCTTTATGCATGTGTCAGTGTATTTTTTAAATATATGCCTTGTGTTCTGGAACATATATAAGTGAAAATAAACTACCTAATATTTTAAATAAAGTACACAATCTTCAAATCTTTATTTTAAGAAGCCTCTGTGAGAATTTTCAGCGTTATAAATTAAGAATTGTAGTACTAGAGCATTTTGATTTGTGGAAGAGAGAGAGAGGAGGAGGAGGAGGAGGAGGAGGAGGAGGAGGAGGAGGAGGAGGAGGAGGAGGAGGAGGAGAGATTTAACCGGAACCGAAGCGCCTTCTAATGCCAGGTAGATTAGTAGTGAGTTACTAGTGACCTCTCCGTGGCTCTTTACATGGAACAATACCCTAAATCTAAAATGATCCCTACACCCGCTTTCGACGACGGAAGAAGATACATCATTTACGCGCATCAACACCAGAGGGGAACACTGCCGATAATTACGGTAGGGCCGACAACGAATTCACACGTCTGGTAGCTCTCTAAGCTGATGCCGAAAGACTCTTGAGGTATCTCACAACCTCGCTTGCACATCACCGCCCAGGCCTACTGAAATCTACCGAGTCCAACCCAGTTCTACAAGCCTGAGGTGTTTGGAAGTGTGCTGCTGATATCATAAGATGTATAGGTATTGCCAAACAAATTGGCATCTGGAGTTTTCAATTAGCAAACCAAAGAGCGAGTCACTTTTTTGCTTCCAATCCATCTCACATCCTGGCTCTTGGTTCCGCTGCAGCAGTGAGTGTAGAAAGTTGATCCCCTGACACTGCTACACAGCAGGCTGTATCACTGTCAGTTATACATCATTTCAGTCTTCTATAGAGCCTGTGCCTGACATTCCACCATTAATATCACGGACAATAAACATACACTCGTATAAAACGCTTCTCTTCACTTCTAAATGAAAACTTCTGTAAAACAAAGCCCAACTAATTTCGCTGTTTTCCTGCGCCGTGGTATAGTGGGCTAAGGTATCATGCTTTGCTTCCCTGCCACGGATTGCAGCCCGGGTTCAATCCCATCCCTGGGGTTGCGGATTTTAAGTCTCGGGTATAGGACCGGAACCCACTCAGCATCGTGAGGGAATTGAGAAGCTTACGAAAAGTAAGTGGCCCTGATCAAGAAAGCCAACTTCTCGGCAGGGGGTGCCGAGATGTTGATCATATCTCCTCCCCGTATCGGTTGGATGGTCACCCCCTCTACCTTGCGTATGTGGACGTGAGGCCGGCAGTCGCATTGGCAGATCTTGGCCCTCTATGGGCTTTCACACCATGGGTAAAAGTATCCTTACTGACCGGACAGCTTAACTAATGGCATGCTTCCGGTGCTTAATGGAGGGTGAGAGGCCTGAGGTACAAGGCAATATTTATAGCTCTTGCTGGTATAGGCTCGTCCACTGGTTCCAAAGAATCTTTCACGAGTCAAATTGTTTGGCGAAATCTATACCACGGGTATTAGGTATCTTCAACG
Organism: Mantis religiosa; assembly: GCA_030765055.1. Classification (NCBI taxonomy): domain Eukaryota; kingdom Metazoa; phylum Arthropoda; class Insecta; order Mantodea; family Mantidae; genus Mantis; species Mantis religiosa. Next base: position 85,524,774 of record CM060950.1, read on the forward strand.
GTCACACCATAGTGGCTCTAAGGAGGGAACCCCTCACTTCCAGAGAGTATGTGAGAGAGAGGGTGAGAGGGAGGGAGGGAGTAGGAGAGAGAGGGAGCAAGAAGGTGAGAGAGGGAAAGAAGACACCAGAGGAATACACTCAGAAGTTTGCGATATTATTAAGCTAAATGATAAAGGATCATATTAATGGCTGTATAAGTACTAAAAGTAAGCGACATTAATGCTACAACTTTCATTAAATACATATAGAGTGAGTTCAAATCCCGTTTGTTGACAAAAGTTGTACAGCTCCAAAATCTAGCTCTACGAAAGCGGAAGTTTAAAACGGTACATCACAAATTATGGTGCACGTAGCTTAGAAGTAATTCGCTTCCGAATATATGAATCTATTCAAAGCCTTTTCAAAGATTCGGGGAATTTTTTAATTTGATTTCCCTTCGAAATGTTTGAGCAGATATTGCGTTTCACGACTGCATTATATTTTTGAACGTGTATTGATAAGCATCAGCAAGAACCATGTCCCAGGGGTTCTGGCCCATTCTTTGTGCTGTAGATCATGCGTTCTCTTTTATTCGTCATATTGGAAGAAGCCACCTTGTGGAATTTGCGTAATTTCATCTATTGAGATTTGATTAGTGTGGCCTCTCTTTGTCGGTGCCTTTCCCCTTCTGTGTAAGTATAGTATGATGTTTTTCCTATCTTAGCTATACATTCTGAAGCTGCTGACGTTGCTTTAGTATAAGATGGTAATTATTATTAATGACGATTTATTTCTTGTGCTTCAGACTTAATCTTCTTTCACCTAGTGGGTCATATCCAAAATGAAAAAATTGAACACGTGAAAGGATACTTAAATGAACCCGTGGTCATTAAAGCTTAGATACTCGACATTCATCTGTTTAGGGTAGATAAACCTGAGACTGGAACTCGGAACCACTGGAATGTAACGCAGACATACTGCCCCACACCAGAGAACTGTACATTAGAGAACGCAGAGCTATTAGCCAATTTTTTACTTCTATGCTCTATCAGAGTGGTAATTAACTCAGCAGTTGTTTGCCTTAAAGCCACACTACAAGAACTAGCAACATTATAACAAAAGTTGCATATAATTTCATATTAACTTAAGACTCTTGGTGTTCCATTACAGCTAATATGTTTACTGCGATCCATGAAATAGGTCCGATAATGGAACGCCACTGTTGATGTCGGAACAAGTGACTAGCGGTCTGAGTTCTCAGTTGCGAAGTACGGTTAAGGCAATGTGTCGTTGAATTTGGATGGAAGAATAAAATATAATATCATGCCTATATAAAATAAATAAAGACGCAAGTAAACATATGTTCGCTATTTATACTTTTAATACACTTAAGTACTCATTCATCTCGCCCACATACATCTAATCATCCACTTCCTTCACCTTCGCACCAGGTATTGGGCTGATCACCTATCCTGGATCTCTGTCGGATCCAAAGCTTCGGTTCCTCAGGCCCGATCTGAAAAGGGATGGAGGAACAAGAATCCTCTAACACCACGATAGCCGTAAAACAATGGAAGTTAAAGAAGAAGAATACACTTAAGTATTGTATTTCCATGCCACACTTTTGCCGTTCTTATTATTGTTCAATGGTGGCGATAACTTTAGCCTTCGTCTCTCTGTGTTGATGACAGCTCCGATATAAGCTCGTAGCTTACACCCACATTAACCATAAATACAATTTATTATTTAATTCTCCTCTAGCTAACCTTATTTTAGATTGTATAGTTTAGCCCAGCGGTTGTGAAATTAATCAAGAAAGGAAAAGCTGAAATCTCTTCCTTCCACCCAATGCGACAGAATGACCTACTTATGCGTGGTCACTGAGTTACAGTGACGGCACTGCGGTGTCATTCTTATGTACGGGAAATGATAGGTGTACACATTTATCTGCCTCTGACTAGTAGACGTGACTGTGTAATTGCCTTGCTCACTGGTGGGGAGATTAACTTATGCAAGGGAAACGAGCACATGCTCCAGGGTTGAACACCTCTTGTTTGGGCTTTCTTTGTGTACCAGTCATGGCGAAACCCTTTCATAGAGATAGTATGTTAACCCCGCTTCATCTTACAGCAATTAGAGCATCGTTCTTTGGTTTGTTTTGTTTTACAGTCCAGTTATATAGAGTAGTAAATCTAGCTAGGTGGAGTAAAACGTTGGTCACCTGCGATCTAGGGAAATGGGCCAGTGTTTATGCAGTCAGTATGCATCTCGGAGGGAGGAAAAAAAAGCCAAACAGAGCATTCCTCTTATTGTGCAGAATGCAGTAAAAAACTGAGATCTACACACAAAAAATTGTCTCAAATCCCTTTTGTTTTCATAGACATTGCGACTCCTCATGCAAACTTAGATAACCGTAGTTGAAAGGCAATAACCTGGTCGATGTCACATGTCTTCAAGTTTAATTATGTTATCTTAAACGTATTAGCCACAGGATGTCATGTGCATGATGCTGAAATTGCCCCATTACTGTCTCGTAGTGTATGCACACTTCATTTACGTTCTCATTATAGTGACGTCCTCAGAATTGCACACCCATTGAGAAACTGTTGTACGCTCGTTGGAAATAACAAGTGTCATTTTAAGACAGTAACTCTCTCAATGAAATCTCTTAATAATCGGAACACTGATGGAAGCAGATACAGTGTATCTGAACTATGTAAAACCATCTCATATAATTGAATATCAATTAAGCTTTAACTGATTTCAATATTAATATTTCATGTTATTTTTATATTTATATTAAAAGCCTAGTATGAGGGGCATATCTCTGAAAATATAAAACGTACTGCAGTTTAAATTTCTCATCCAGCAATTAGAACAATTATGATTAACAGAAGACACCCGAATGATTGTGCCTTTGACTAATAATTCATTTCGCGTGGAACATAGAGCCCTTTCTCTCTCGAGGACTAGAACATTAGCAGGTTTCAGTTGATACACATATAATTGCGCGCATCACTTGGCCAGGTTTGTCTTGATTAAAGTGATTGGCAGTCGGCGGGCCTGACTCACTGTCGGGTTGAATGACTTCGCACTACGATAGTTTAGCTCACCCTCCATAGGAGAGTGATGCCACTTGAAAGGTCATTGTAACGTGTATAGTGAGAATAGCACAATGTGAAGTGGTCTGTTTAAAGTATTTAATGTGTATAGTGATCATGGTGTGCACTACAAAGTAGAGTGTGTTTGTCGCGTTAAGTTTTACTAAAAAGCTTAAGTTTATACACAAATTCCAGTGTTTCACCATTTTCCTAATAAATTAATAGTTATCATTAAGGGCTGGATGCCTATGACATGCCATATTTTTAATGGAGCCTATAATCTGGGTATCAAGTAAGTAAAACATATGTACATGTCTTCTGATGAAAATGATGCATACATGCATACATTTCTCACTTTTTCAGATCTTAGGTCAAATTTATGCTAATTTCTTTGATAAATTCATAGTTTGGTCAATATTATAGTGTAGTGGGCGCTATGGAATTAAAACCAACCAACATTATACCTGTATAAAAGTGGCTAGCAGCACTGCCAATCGTTTGTTGAAAGTTCCTTTAGAAGGTAACAAACATTCGTACAAGTGGGCTTGAAGGAAAGTTTGAAGATTCTGAGCCAAAATTTTGGCCGGATGAATTAACTTCAAGTGTGCTGCTATAACCTCATGTGATATGTAACGTAGTTCCTCCATTGAGTCAGTCTCTCCAGTATTCTTTTATACAGTTTGCTCAGTAAAATAAAATAAAGGTAAAAATGGAGTGTTAAGTGGACATCGGAGAGTATTATCGACAACTTCTACTGTTTGTGTTTAATCGAGCTGCCAAAGCTACAGGTATCTGATTAATCTCATTTTTAAAAGGAATAAATATTCTTTCATCCTTCTTCATTGGATACACTTGCCAGTACATTCGTCATTGTGTTGTGAGTCTTTTCGTCTGTCACTTAACATTAATCAATTATATGAAACTGTTCAAAATTCCTTCCAAATGAACAGCACCGTATAGCCCATTCCCATAAAATTCAGTTATACGTATTCAGTATAATTTCAGTATAATTCAGTATTCGTATATTTTCATATACGAGAGTGGTCAAGTGAAAATATTGTATACCGTATTACTTTTTGTTATTGAATAAAAATGGAACATAAGTGTATCTTTTCCGACATAGTCTCCCTGTCGTTCAATGTATTTCCTATAGCGCGTAGATGTGTATGGGTTTCTCTGATAAAAAAGGACAAGAAATTAAAACAAAACGTTTTGGCCATGTGCACAGCTACTCATGCTCCACCTGGTTCACCTCTTTATCGAGCAAAATCTTTTCCTTCTATCGCTTCGGAATAGTGCATACATTTGATAATAATCACTCGGTGCGGGGTCAGGTGAGTATGGGGGATTCTGTATTGAGTGGTCGTGGCATCCATCTTACTGACAGTTTGCGAAACTTAACTAAATCATGATGCGATATGCTAATCCGTAAATAAACTTGAGATTTGCAATTATTGCATTCATCGTCATGCGATGGTTTTCCATCACAATGGCTTCAACTACTGCAGTATACTCTAGTGTCACAACGCGGTGTGCATGACCTAGGCGAACAGCGTCTGTCACAGAAGTCACACAATTTCCGGACTTCATACTTCACTCATGCACTTGCTGCAGTGGTAGACATGCATCACCATACTGCACATCCATTAGCCGATGAATTTCCTCCACTTTCTTGGTGCATGTCGCAGGCGTAGCAGCCATTTTGAACTCTGCGTTGTCTTGCCTGAAGATTTCTGCCACCTGGTGGACATTGCTTACATCAACAATGGTGTGAAATGTCGATTTTTAATTGCACTTTTAATGTTTTCATCTCACTTCCCTTCACAAAATTATCTCATATGTAATAGTTTAATCAAACCCGTTGGAGCCTTTTTTGAAAGAAAAAAAATCGAAAATTTCGAAAACAAAAATGCTCAGAGAGAGTGTAGTTAGTGGTGAAAGCATTTTCTTGAAAATATTCGTATAATATATTTTTAAGTGTAGCATTTAACTGACATTTCGTTTTGAGTTATTCTGTTCGGTATATCTCCCTCCCATACACAAACGAACATACCTTTTTCTAAAAATAGTTTTTTTATACATGAAAGCTTAAAATATGTATCTCTGGTGAAATATGAGTATCAAATATTTGGGGGTATGCATTACATACTTCTGCTGTCTGGTTAAGCACCAGCGATAGTAAAGAAGGGGGTTACGGATGCAAAAATTTGTCAACTGCCGATATAATAGACTCCCCGCAAATGCAACATGTGAGTATGGACACCCGGCTTGCCAATTGTCGGTTGAGGAAAATCATGCGCACAGCTGCACTGTGTAAACCTTCACAAACGTGACGTCTGTTCAACATGGTCTACTGCATTACTAAAATATTATTGTAATCTTTTAGAAAGCAGCGTGACGCCGTGCCAGAGTGTTTACACAATTAGGCACACACAACAAACAAGAAGCGAGGCTAACCGCATTGCATTATATGTGTAAATGTGTGCTGATATTACTTTTTTCCCTTCATCACGTATGATTTCGTAGTAAAACACAACTTTAAACTGAAATATTTTATATGTCAGACAAACATACGTTCTGTTCCAAATGTCATTTACAGCTAACCAATGTCTTTATAAATTCTCTAGATAAAATCCTAAATTGTTATTTACTTTTGCAGGATATATTATTAGTCCTGTTTCTTACAAACTTCCGATCATAATTCTCATCCCCTTTCCCATGAACGGCTAATGCATGTCTTCGAATGTCAAACAAGCCGTATGCAGTGCAAGGATAAGTGATAACTAAGGGGCAGATTCCTATGCCATGTAACTTATTGCGTCTTAAAAGTCATATCTCACTTTTTAAAATCTTTGGTCCTATTTATGCTTATTTCCATGATAAAGTTATATTTTGGGGATTATTATAATGTACTCAGCAACCAATTAGAAATAAAGTAATTATTATTCTTTAGAAAAAGTAGTTAAAGACTTTAATACTTCGGATTCGTCATCCATTAAGATTGTGCAAGATGCACTTTCTTTACCAACTTTGGCAGAAAATTTGGCATAGGTAAATAAAATTAAAGTGAACAAACGTTAAAGTGGCTGAAAAAATTACTGCAAAGTTCCAAAGGTTGTTGTTGTCTATTACAAGTTATACTACACTTTCCAAGATCTGTGATATCTTTGTTTTCCTGAAGCGAAGTTTAAAGATTCTAAGCTGGAATTTTCGTCATATAAATTAACTTACTTCAGATATGCTCCTATAACCTCACGTGATGTGTAACGTTGTTTCTCCAAATATAAGAACATTCTGTCTGACAATAGAAGAGACTTCCAATTTGACAACCTAAAAATGCACATTGTCATTTAATGTAACTTTGCTGCTGACGCTAACTAACCCGCAGTCATGAATACTTTATTTCTCTTAATTACTCTGTTTTTTAAGTTACAATAATTATTATTCTCTAATTTAGGATTTTTTAAAACTTTCAGATTCCATAAAGTGCTGAAGTAATAGGTAGAGAAGATTTTTTCCTGCAGAAGACATTAAAAGTGTTTTAAGCTATTTTTAGGTCACAAATGCGAGCACATTTTCCATTTTTAGGCCAAAGAAATCCGCCCCTTATTAATAACATTGATGGAAACACTCTATGGTTTCCATGCATAAACTTTCGTACGATGCACGTACAAGATGAAGCACCATAAATATAATACGTGATGGAGTGATTTTCCTAAGCAATATTTTCTTTTAATAAAACCTTACTTGCCTGAGATATTCAATACAGGTTGTTTCTATCAGCTGGAACCAAAAATCGTTTAGTCTGCAGCATTGCATTATGCGTGCGAGGCCTTGAAAATCTTTAGTATTCCGTATGTGTTTATATCTGGTAGTGACTTTGTAATATTTCACTAGTTTATTGCAGTATAAGTTTTTCCATTTGCTCAATAGTTTAATTATTATCACATAAAATTCTGTATCTACCAAAAATGAATTTGACTAGAGAACTTTGAGGTTTTACGATTTTAAACCACAATTAACGTCTACACTCTAAGAAGATCGGCTGAAACGTGCATTTGGAGTAGAAGATCCAGCATAGGCAACAATTTATAACTCATACAGCAACTTCAAAATGAGCATCTTTTCATAGTTTTTTTTTTTTTTTTTTTTTTTTTTTTTTTTTTTTTTTTTTTTGTAATTTACGTCCTCCAACGTTTGGTCATATCGGACGATGAATGGGATGGGTGAAATGATGCTAAAATGAGCCCAGGCTCCATAGAGCTTAGAGTTACTAGACATTCGTCTTTCAGGATAAGGGAAATCCCCGGAAAAAACCCTTATCCAGTTAACTCACCCTGACCGAGATTCGAACTCGGGACCTCTTGAACGTGAGGCAGACATGCTAACACCACGCTACCGAGGCGGGCTTTTTCGTAGTGACAAAATTTGTAAAGGTCACCCAGAAACTGAAGTTATTGATGAAAATATTTCGGCTATTGTTATAATGTTTTGAAGAGGATCAGCGCCATTTTATTACATTTTATTTCAGACCATTTTGCTTATTAGTATGAGTCAATTACATGAGCAGTTAGATGCCAGAAAACTCTGCGGTATAGAAAAACTGTAAAAATTCCAACGTGGCTCTTCAAATTTGCTTTGTAATATTGTTACAGTAATGAATCTTGTATTTATTGTTATGATTCTGAAAATGTTTTTACACCTAAGAAATCTGACGAATTCGCAGTGCTGTTAAACTCTTCTTCTTCTTCTTCTTCTTCTTCTTCTTCTTCTTCTTCTTCTTCTTCTTCTTCTTCTTCTTCTTCTTCTTCTTCTTCTTCTTCTTCTTCTTCTTCTTCTTCTTCTTCTTCTTCTTCTTCTTCTTCTTCTTCTTCTTCTTCTTCTTCTTCTTCTTCTTCTTCTTCTTCTTCTTCTTCTTCTTCTTCTTCTTCTTCTTCTTCTTCTTCTTCTTCTTTCTTCTTCTT
>CM060950.1:85533818-85551318 GCA_030765055.1 Mantis religiosa
ATCGTTGATAGTTTTTTTTTTTTTTTTTTCTTTCTAAAATGGCCCATATTGCTACTATAACATTGTAAGACATTATTGCCGATTAGTGTACAAAAATATTTGTCTAACCAGTTTTCCATAAGTTTGTAGATAATGCCCAAGGGGAAAGATAATTTTACACCATGACAACGTATCGTCACATTCAGCAAAACTCACAACTGACGATTAGTATGTCCTATGTAACAGAAATACGCCTATGGGCAGATGTTGCAGATGATGAAATTAATGTTCTCGTTGGTAAGCCATATGTAGCAGTTGTTCCTCGCGAATCTCTTCCAGCGATGTGATGTTATGTATCAGCTTTTATGAAGTTGGATGTCATCTCTCCTCCGCGTACTAATGAGTTAAAATTATATTTTAATTTTCCGGCGAAATTCTTTTTAAAGTTGATGAATTGCTCAAAATACTATTGCTTCTCTGGTTCGCATGCGAACTTATCTCGTTCGTGGTATCGGATAGTTTAATTATGGAAACTTAAGATGAAGGAAATCAAAAGGTTGAAAGTTTCCCTTTAATTTAAACTCGAAACATAATTTAAATAGATTTTTATTTTGAATCAATATATTCACATAATTTACAATAATGCTTTTCCTACGTTCAGGAATAATTCCAACACAGTTCAAAGTCTCTGGTTTGCTACCAGACTTGCAAAAATCCACCACTTCCACACACGTCTACTAAAGATGAAGTCCAGATGCAAAGGATCCTATATTTACCTTTTCAATAATGGATTTTTACCTTATCACCAAGGTAACCAAACACTTCTAGTCCTGTGGCCAATACATTAATTTTCAATTACATAATTTTCTAATTTTTGAAATATAAGGTCCTAACAATTTTATATATCAATTTTGTCTTCCTATTGAATTTATGATAATTTCTCTTCATTTAGATTGAGACATTAACATTTATCTTCACTGTTTGTGACCTTCTCTATTCAGTCATGGCCATCTATAACTCATATTAATTCACAACACAACTTTCATCATTTTAAGGATATTAACATTTAATAAAGTAAACAATGCTCTGGCACTTGGTGCATTAACTGTTTCACCTAAAAGTCAGCACCATGTACCCTCCACCATACAACTCTGACCTAGCAGCTTGTGATTTACTTTTAATTCCAACATTTGAAGATAAAATGTATAAAATCACCGTTTTAGTCATCAGGCGAAGCAGTGGGACATTATAAAAATCTAGTTCTGAAGTGCCTAAAAAGAATGTAAAAATTACTCTAAGAATTAATTGTTTTTATTTGTTCCATTTATATTCCGCCTTTAACTCCAATGGTCATATCGGCGGCCGTTCACCTTTGGAACGTATGGAAGGTGTTAATTCGTATTCGTTGGGCTTTTTAATCATTAGATCACGCACACTTTCGCACTCTCATTCATACTTCCAGACTATGGGGAAGATGGGGAATGGCCCACCTCGGTAGCGTGGTGGTAGAATGGTCTGCCTAACGCTCAAGAGGTCCCGAGTTCGAATCTCGGTCAGGGTGGTTTAGGGGGTTTTCCCTTATCCTGAAAGACAAATGTCGGGTAAATCTAAGCTCTATGGACCCCGGGCGCATTTGAGCATCATTTCACCCATTTCATTCACCGTCCGATATGACTCAACGTTGGAGGACGTAAAGTACAAAAAAAAGATGTGGAATTATCTTGGCCAGAGAAAAATCCCCGCTCCACCGCCTGGTATCGAACCCGGGACCAAGAATTAATTTTATCATATGCAAATTGTATTGGTGTTAAAGGAAAATATTCTGAAAAGCATTAAAACTATTTAAAACTAATTCTTGTTTGATTTTCTAGGAAGTTTCCACTCACCCTCGTAGTCTATAACAAGTGAGAGACCAAGCTTTGTTACATAAGAGGACTTCCTGTCAGGAGGAATCGCAAATGGGGGAACACCAGTAAGAGAAAATAACGCTACTAACATGCAATACTGTAATATCCATCACGTGGCTGTTACCGACTTCTTTTATTGTGAACACTGCAGTTGATGCACGTGCTATATATCTATTAAGTGTTTAAAATGGGATGATGTTTTTCCTTGAGCACCACTAGGCGAGCAACCAATCGGAGTACTGCGGTGTTGTCGTATTGCATTCCCCCATGAGGTGTGTGACGAACGCCAAACTAATCAATATCTAATAAATACTATTCGCGCTAAGACAAAAATTCAGACTTTGCAAAATCTGATCCATGAGGAAGGAGAGAGTAATGTATTTAACGTAACCGTAAAACCCCCATATTTTTAGCTCAAATAGTTTTCCTAATACACATAAATAAAGTAGATACCATTATATTATAACAATGCATTGCGACGTAAACACTGTAATGAATATCATTATTGGTTGGCATGTATGCGTGAACGTATATTTGAAATTACTCAGAAAAATAAAACGTAAACATTTGACATGACGTGATAAAAGAAATGTGTACTTGAATAAGCCAAGGTGTTTGTTAAATTCGATGTGAGGAACGTGTCTGGTCATATTATATCTTTGTTTACGAATGGTTTGTAATCTTTATTTACTCTAAAGGGTTCAAATCAGTACTATTCAATTACTCTTCCCTGAAAAAGTGTATCAGCTGGATCAATGACACACGATCCACCTTCCCTCCTACTACTGGCAGAACAATCCAATTTAGTTAATGTAGGCTAAAATTATGTTGCAAACAGAAATAATATTTTTAAATTGACTCACGTTGAACGACTTATTCACGAAGAAATTGACAAGAAACATAAGACTGGCAAAACTGCTTGAGACACCAGAAAAACTACAAGAAGACGACTTTTGGAAAGAAATAGCACATAACGAGATTTTGGAACCTATCATCATAAATTTGCAGTACTCATACGATGAAGATAATGACGAATTATCTCTTAACGTAAGTAACATTCACAGCTATACGGATACACCGCTGGTATTTTCGTTGGATTAGAAAAATAAGTAATTAATAAAATATAATTAATTTTAAACTAAATATTTAACGATTTGTGTAATATAGGAATATCCATGTTGCAATTGAGATTTCAACAACTGCATTATTATAAAACTTTGGAAAATTCAGTTGGCTTTCCCTTACGTCTAGCGCCAAGAACACTCACAAGTGTGCGAGAGAGAGGGAAATATAAAAATGTGGGGATAACGAGGTGACAACGCTGAATGTGCTAAGGCATCTGATTCGCTACAGGTGAGAACTCTTCCCATTTGAAACACATAATGAGAGTTACTTCAAACACTGTGGAGCCCCGAAGTGAAAAGTAATCCATTTCCTCCATCAATGGCTGCCCCATTATGTGGAAGAGTCTGTAGTCGCTATAGGGCAAAGGCTCTTACTGTTTAATGGTGTATACCACTTTGCCGTTGCAACTTTCTGCACTTACGGTATCTTTGTTTGCTTTATGCCTCGAGGTGTAATGATTCTGTGCAAGAGGAAGAGCTAGCTAATTGATTCCATAGTGAGGAACCTAACATTGGCTGTTAGATATAATCTAATCGTGTGCCCTGAGAGTAAACAAGGACTGAGAGGAAAAAGCCACAGTAGAACTCTAATAAATGAATTACTTGGTACTTGGCACCAAATAACCATAGCGATCAATTCTCAAGTGTAATAATATGATTTGTAAGCTACCGAAACCTGTAAAGTTTTGGTTGGATACTAAATATACTACGATAAAATCGTAGTTTTTAACGAGAACCCGAACAGCAGTAATTTAAATATTTAATAGTGCCTTTGAAGCAACGAAACAAAGTCAACAAAAGCCGTGAAATCATTACATTTTGTTGATACAGAGAGTATATTGGTGACAAATATTTTGTGGACGAACTCTCAACATCAGAACAGTAAAACAAGGTTCATAAGAGCATAAACCTGAAAATAATCGGTTTAGGGAGTTATTAAAGGATTTTACCCTTCGTTGATAGCAATAATAATTAACTTATTTAAATTCCGGTCCGCGGATTTTTATTAATTTTTGTTTGGTTGTTTGTTGTAGAGGACGGCAGATAGAAAGAAAGCTCGCCTCTATATGGTGGCGGTGGTATTTGGCTCACGTGTAAAAGGTCCTGAGTTCGAAACTCGGGAGCGAGCTAGTGAGTTGCTTGTGATGTAGCATGAACCGCTGGTTGGTCAATGAAGGTTGAACTAAATCGCAGCATGTTTTCATTTGATTGGGATGCTATCTGAGGAATACACTGGTAGAATCCCGTGGTATCGACACTCCCATCCATATCTTATGCCTATGGATTGAGATGTTATCGCAGGAACACTATGCAGAATCTAAAAATGTATTTCATTTTCAGGCTCTCTATCTTGATCAGATCTAGCTGATCTATGTACTCCTTTATTCATCATTTCCTTCCAAATATTAAGTAGGCCAATAGACCAAGACTTGATTCCAAATCTGTAATCCCCCAGCTGAATCTTGTTGTAGTTTGAAAGCATTGCCAATGTTAGTAGTACTTATTGTCCGTGTGTGACCCAAACTGCACCACAGACAGTGGGCATTGATGGTATATGAAGTGTAAGGAGACAGTTCAGCTTGTTAGCGGTCACATCATTGGCTGGCGTAGAGATCGATGCTATTCTGCTTCTATCCAGCAAAAATCGGTTAATAACCTACCTAACTTTAGCCAACCTGGGGCATAAGGGTATCTTCCCCATATGAAGCAACTTACGAGATAGGAGCTTGTTTCTTTTTAATGCTGTGAATAGCTTAGTATAACTATAACATGGATTATACTTCGACTCTGTAATTTTTTTGTTCCATTGATGCCTTTAACAGCAATGGTCACATCAGTGGCCGTTCTCCTTTCGGAACATATCGTCTATTGGCGATGGCGTTAACTCCTAGACGTCGGGTTGCTGATACTTGGGATTATTAATAATTATATCATGCACACATTTAAACTCTCACTCTCCAGAATTTGGGGAAGTTGGGGAATCATCTTGGTTATAGAAAAAACCCTACCATCAGCCGGGAATCGAACCCGGGACCTCTTGCACAGCAGGCAGGTACTCTACCGACTTAGTGCCCGCCTCGGTAGCGTGGTGGTAGCGTGTCTGCCTCACGTCCAAGAGGTCCCGAGTTCGAATCTCGGTCAGGGTGAGTTACCTGGATAACGTTTTTCCGGGGTTTTCCCTTATCCTTAAAGACGAATGTCGGGTAGCTCTAGGCTCCATGGACCCTGGACACATGGACACATTTGAGTATCATTTCACCCACTTCATTCACCGTCCGATATGACTTAACGTTGCAGGACGTAAAATTATATATACCGACGGCTAGCGTGACTCTAAAATTGTTCATCACCACTCGCAGCAATCACAGTTACGATGGGCTCCGATATGACTAAATTTTGGAGGACGTAAATTACAAAAAAAAAAAAAAAAAAAAAAAAAAAAAAAAAAAAAAAAAAAAAAAAAAAAAAAAAGTTACGATGGAAGGGGAGGGAGAAAGAAAACCTAAAATTACTGTTCTGCATGTAGCGTACACAATGTATCACTTCATTATGCTGACATCACCGTAGAATTCTTTTCGCTATATAATTATCACTTCTTTAATGACATCATGTTTTCCTTCGACAGATAATCTTTTGCCTTAGCTACCATTTCGAACGCGGTGCTTAACTTAAGCAAGAAAGAGAATGGTATCACCTCCTTCCACCCGCTGCAACAGAATAACCCACTTATGTGTGGTTACTGAGTTTCAGTGATGACACTGCAACGATATTTTTACGTACAGGAAATGAAAGGTGTACACGCTCCAACAAGTAGGCCTCTGTCGTTACCGTGATTCTACGCGGGGGATAACTTATTTAGAAAAGCGAGCACGTACTCCAGGCTTGTGCATCCCTGTTTTCTGAGGTAAGTAGTCGCTGGGCACAGCAATGCCGACCATCCCGACTTCGGGAGTGACACCGGAGGTGTCGCTTTGATTCTGCTCTATATATTGAAAATCTCTTCTTATACTTTATACTCTCTGTGGTAAATAAACATATAACTGAGCAAATACGAAGTGAAACATATAAGTTGGGCAGCTTAACACCATGAAGTTCAATTCTCTACTTGATCTTACTAGCGACTCTCTGGGACATGCAGCTTGCGTCGGTTTTGGATGCTTAATACCAAGATCGTTTCTTTGTGGTTTTGGTTTTATGTATTTGATGTATATGTATAACTACCTATACCTTATGAGTGTTGCTTTTCATTAATAGTTTTAAAGAATCTTTCCTATTGCAAATAGTTCATTTTTATTGAATGAGTGTCTTTAGTTTAAGCTCCAGCTCTTTTTTCTGTTTTCAGCTTTATAAAATACATGTTCGATGATATTAATAAAACCATGCTAGTTGAGAATCAAGTATCGAATCAGGGTTTGGTATAAATGTTAAATTCCTCTCTTCGTAGAGCTATTGCTATGAACCTCTAATCAATTGCTCGGTGACTACCACTGCATAAACAAAGAAGGCTACTCTACTGCCAAGCCTGTAAATACCTCTTCACTTGAATCTTTTATAACTGGCCAACTTTAAGGGATAGACAGAAACACACATCCCTTCAAAGCTCATAATTTTACAATTTAAACATTTCCAAACGTGTTACCTTTTACGACTCTTTCTGTCCGCTATCACTTATTTCGATACAGCTACTAATTGTTCTTAAAACTCACCCATTTCTTTCACTTTCTGCCTGTTGAGATAAACCTTTGCAGGAATAGTTTCACTACACATCTCGTTGTAGATACAATGGGAATAACGTAATGCGAATCGATAGTCATATCTTTAAATACAGTCGCCCTATAGTTGTCCTAAAAGTCCATACTCTTTCCATGACATAGCGAAAAGCAATGGAATAACAATAACACTTCAAAAATGACAGAAGTATTGAACATTTCAAATGGAGTCTAACCGATATATCCGAACCACAAAGTCTTCTGAAATATGCTGTGTTGTTTATACAACGTGTTTTTTTCTATACCTTAATGCTTATGAAGTACACAAAATTATAAAAAAGTATTTGAAATGAGAATACCGTTGTCAGAAAATTAAACATATTGTAACTTCGTAAAATTAAAATTCTAGTTTGCAGAAATTCAAAATGCTCTTTATTTCAAGCAAAAAGACGCTTTGTACAACCCTGACAGCGGCAGAATTATGTAACAATCACACTAACGCAATATTCAAGGTCTCTCTTTGCTTCACCACACGTAAACAAATAAAAGAATTCACTTGCGGTACACTTCACAAATATCCACACAGCTGCACTCTCAATTAACAACCGACTCGCAAGTGACTCTTTGCCGGCTTTTATATCCCAGCCATTATTCTAGAAACGCGCCGACTTTTCAGGGCCTTTCGCGGCGCAGTGAGAGAACAATCGAACTAACTCTGTCTCTTTCTCTGTTTCTTTCTGTGTCTCTTTCTCGGCGCTCGCCTACTTGCGGGCCGGCAGCGGCACAATGCCTGGCGACACTATGAATTGTATTTCTATGTAAAAACTTCAGATATACTTACAGTATTTTAATCAAAATGGTTAAGGGAATTTTTAGGAAAATTAGCAATATCCAAAAACATCCCAGGTATGTAGACTGTTATTTTGGATGTCAGGATACTAAACTTAAAAATACCAAGTTTGGTATGCTGTTTACCGACACACACACACACACGCGCGCGCGCACGGAAATTCTTCTGCATATGTATTGTTTTATTCAAGGGCCCCCGGTGAAATTTCATAACGAATTTTTGAGTATGTGTCAGAGAACGTAAAAATACACTTCCTCAAATGCCAAGTAAGAAAGGTGTAAGTATTTTTATCCATGGTACTGAGACAGGATATTTGTGATATACGAGTTGCCGATAACGATTTTTTAGTTTCTTATAGAGAGTTAGAGGTAGGTACCTGGATCACAATTTGATCTTTTGTGTTTACACAACTTAGGAGGGATGTATGGATGAGATAAAGAAACCACAAGAAACTTTTGGCTTGTAGGAACGTACAACGTAAGCGATAGGAATGCACTGAGTTCGCTAACAGTTAATGGTTCCAGCATCCGTCTGGAAGGTGCTCGGTGGTGACCCGCCCAAATCGCTGGAGGGTGACTCAGAGGTTACCTTCAGCAGGAGCGGGGAAAATCTGGACCCAGCAGCAGAAACCTCTTGAACTGCAGGCCTCAGTGCTATCTGCCTGCCTTCACAAAAACACAACCCTGATTTCGGCCTCTAACAAGAGAGGACGAAATGGGATAAAATGGGAGAGACGAGAGCCATGGTAGAAGATCTGAAAGCGAACCTCGCTTGGTAAATACCACTTATGTATACCTGCACATCATCAAACAGAAGTTAGCAACTAGTAACATATGCGGGGAAAGCACTTGTCGTATTTCTATCGGAAGTTTGAAAAACAATTTCTTTTTTTTATCACAAGAGTTAATTTTAATAAAATCTCGGATGTCAAAGTAAGTGCTACTACTTGAATAAGGATAACAGAATGAATTCAGACAGAGAGAATGGTAATAATAAAGTTCCATACACTTTATGAGCGGGAATTCCTTTTATTCATGGCGTATCAATATTATGACTCCTCCCATCAGCGGTAGA
The DNA here is from genome assembly GCA_030765055.1 of Mantis religiosa. NCBI lineage: Eukaryota > Metazoa > Arthropoda > Insecta > Mantodea > Mantidae > Mantis > Mantis religiosa. The sequence goes on from CM060950.1 coordinate 85,542,463, forward strand.
TATCTCTGGGCGATTTATCATCTGTATGCAACTACTGAAAAGGTACACACACTTATCGTATTGGAAAATCTAGAGCAAGCAGTAGCAGAGAGTTTTATTCTATCCTTTCAAAAGAAAAAAGGAACTAATGTTACGTTTCCCAACCTTCTGTTCCTTATTGGTAAATATAAAAACTGTTCTCATAGATGCTTGTTTTTTCTATCTACTTCATTTTAATCGATATAAATCTTTACAGAAACAGATGAATTACACAGTTTGTATAGATACAAAGAGAGCAGCGATAACCAATATTTAGGAATTGAACGTTATAGGCTGAGACTAAAATACCATGCTGTTTCCATGCAATGTCAAGAAAGAAATGAATATTAACAGCATTGACAAAATATTAAACAATTGGAACCACTAATGACCGATATCATGAAAATGACGTATCACACAAAACGTTATTTGAAATAGATTGGATATTGTAAAGAAATGACGCTTACCAATTATATAATGTTACACAAAAATCTTTCCGAATGAAGGGAATTTTCATAGGCTGTCCACAGAAAATTCAAGCCATAAATTTTAGTTTTGATGTAAATGTTACTAATATTAATATTTTAATTACGATCGTACAAGCCACTTTTATATCCTCCGAGGTTAAGTCATATCGGACGATGAATTAAACAGATAAAATGATGCTCAAATGAGCCCGAGGTCCGTGGAGCTTAGAGCTATCTGACATTTATCTTTCTAGATAAGGGAACCCTCCGGTAAAAACTTTATCCAGATAAATCACCCTGACCGAGATTGAACTCGGGACCTCTTGAACTTGAGGCAGACACGCCGCCACCTTTGGAAAATACTGAGCTTGAGTACTCACTTTGGTATATATCTGACTTAGGTTTTTATGTATTCTATTCAATACACATGAACTTTCACAAGGACGTTTTCTATATGTGTTCTTTATAATACTGGCGAAACCTGGCTATTAAAATTTTGGATGGAATGATGTACCTTCTACCTTTTCTGTTTATAGTGCAATAAAAAGCAGCCTATAATCCGGTATGTATGCTACAAAACTTGGCCGGGGAGCGCACGGGCCATGTGAGCTTCACTGCGTATATTCTACATCCGTGCAAGTCGTCACTCGTACGTCATTCTTACTTGCTCTAGTTCAGTTCACAAGTGCATAACAATAGAAGCGTTTGAAAGTGTTTAATTTTGTCTGAAGTGTTTTGAATATGCCAGTACAACAGAGGACGTTAGCGTACGATACGTGTGTGCTTACGTTATATTGTGCGGAAGTTATAAGGCTGTTTGAAACTAAATGCCATTACCTGCGTGTTCCAAGTGGAGAGACCGTTCGAAATTTAGGGAGACGGGATAAGTTTGTGACGGAAAAAGAAAGGGAAAAGGCCTCTGTTTATGCAGCAGAAATTAAACGAAATTTGAGTAGGCTTAGAATGCTGACCTCGAAAATCCCTTAGACGCCTCACACAAGAAACTTGACTTTTTGAAAGCTTCATCTTCAACAAAACTTTTAAACATCAGCAAAAAGATTACTGTTGTCTAGGCTACCACATAATCACCAGATTGGATTGACCTGAATCTGGAACTGGGACTTAAGGAATGTTAATGATCCATCCATCCACGATTAATACTTTTCAGTGACAACATATGGTTTCATTTTCACCGGTCGTCACAACAGGACCGATTTTATCTACACAGAAAATCATTTCGTTCATGAAACTCCCTTGCATTATCAAAAAATTGGGTTATGTCGAGCAATAAATGGGTACGGAGAAATATATCCTATTTTTGAGTGTAGGATTAGGATTAGGATTTCACTACGGAGGGTAATCGGTACGTAGGCTGGGCCCATTGTACCTATGCCCCCAACGGGGGCACCTCCGGGAGGAGGAATTAGGTCAGAGGAGACAAAGGGCGCCCGACCCAAGGAGCCACATCAGTCCAACGGGGGCACCTCCGGGAGGAGGAATTAGGTCAGAGGAGACAAAGGGCGCCCGACCCAAGGAGCCACATCAGTGCAAAGGGCAGGATCCGTGCAGTTTTCTTAGATAGAGACTTCCCCCGACAGGTCAGGACAACGCATACGCTCGCCTACTACGGCAACGAGCCCTGCAGCCGAGCCCCAAAGGTCCCTGGCTGGCGGTCGGCAATCGACCTACCGGAGGAGGAAGTAGTTTACCTCAGAGTATATCATCCCGCCATGCACCGCCGAGACACCCACCGGCACTTCTACCCCGAAAGAGGCGACCAGATGAAAGATGATGTGAAATGTTAATGGGGATGAAATGGAAGGACAGGAAATTCGGGGGATGGAATTAGCCTATCCAGCATTTTCCTAGCGACCCGGGAAAACGCCCGAAAACTCCGTGTGTAAGGTAGGTCGGCCACGGGAATCGAACCCGGGTCTCCGGAAAGCAGGCCACAGACGAAACCGCCTGAGACATCCCATTCTGTTTTATGAGTGTAACATAAATACTGAAACATACAGAAATATGTGGTATACTGACACCACGTTTCGAACAACTGACGGACATTTAAACCTTCCAGCAGCACTCTCCCACCACGCATTGAGCTCATAATAGTTTATTGCGGAAAATTGTGATAGAAGTATTTGTAAGGTCCCCTAATTTTACAACATTGCGACTCTTATTTATAGCTCAATTTGAAAGATAAAGTATAAAAACAATCCCCACACATTAGAAGAATTAAAACGTAATATCAGGACAGAAATTAACACCATTTCGGAAGCTGAACTAATGTGCTTGAATGGAAATTATCTTAAAATATGCCGTAGAAGTAAGATGCAGATGAATGGGATTACCAGCATCTCTTGTATAATGGAGATTGTGCTTATTCTGATAACAGTTAATTGGATTTATGGGATTTGAGATTTTATTTCAGGTCTCCGCATGTGTGACCGGGAGATGGACCCTGCGACTGCCAGTCAAATTGTACAGTACGTGACCCAGAGACGCCCTGTCGGCCAAGTTTTGTAGCATACGCACTGTAGTCCCATCTTCTGTTAGCGTTGTTCCTTGATAATAATTTTAGCCACTAGAAAGACATGGCCTCAGTGCTGAAGGGTAAAGCTATAAGCTAAATGTTTCCAATAGTGGAGTACTCTTATGCGACTCTTTTCTTTAATTTAGGCCCATTACTAAAATATAATAAAAACAGGAATAATGATTTTTTCTTCATTTCCAGGTCGCTGATAATGATTTTTACATAAATGTCGTAGCTGTCGTCGACTTTAGGACACACAAAAATGGTTCATCTCGTCTTCCAACCATTTTCTGTCGCTCAGTTGGTTAGGGCTTAGTCTATAAATTCCAAGTTCGTGGGTTCAAACCCAGCCGAAGCATATCGCTTTTAATTGCGCTTATAAGCGACAAGCCCATATCTGCAGAAAGAGCATTTAAAAGGGCTCCTGCGGGATGAAATTTCCGCACACCTGCGCTGCTGATGTGATCCCAGTATTTGACAGGGTCATTAATAAACAAGATATTTGTTTATTTATATCTTCCTCTATAAGGATGAATTATGTCGGCCTTATTTATGACTACACGGGGATTCGAAAGCCTATAAATATGGATCTGATTTGCGTATTTGTAGGCACAACACAGTTGCGGATCATATTTATTTTTTCTCTAAACAATAGTTAGGTAATTGTATTTTAATCGTACATATATAAAATTGGACGACCTCATTACAAACATTCCTATTTCTTAACGTAGTTAAAATCACTTATATCTGCGCTACTTTCCTGATCCTCCTCATCTTTCTCCGAATGCCGTAGAACCATTCACGTTGTGCTCTAGTGAACAAGATCCCGATACTTGATAAATGGTGCACAAGTGCTGACAAATTACAGAATCAGTGCTGGATTTCTGAAGGGTCAAGAAACATCTAGGAAAAGGCAGGGAATTTAACACTCTTTGAGCCAATTGCTTTCGTGATGTATTCTGCAACTTGCATACTTTAAAAGCATGCTACATTTTATTACAGAATTTGAAAGATCTGTAGATGTGTGTAGGTCAATTGTTGATCGAGTTGTTTCTAAATATCACTCCTGTGAATGATTAATAGATGGTAACATTAATTTATTATTACTTTCGTTTTATGTTCTGGCAAGTTATATTTCAAATTTAACTAGCAACTCGCGGCCGCACCATAGCTGAGTGGTTAGAACGCTTGACTCTCACCAAGGCAGCCCGGGTTCAATCCCATGCGACCACAAAGTGAGATTTGTGGTGGTCAATATGGTACTGGAAAGGGTTTCTCCGGGGTTTCCGGTTCCCCCCGCCAGCATTCCACCAATTGCTCCATCATCATCTTTCTCACCATTCGTCTGGCCCTTATATATATATCACCCACTTCCTTCAACTTCACACCAGACATTGCCCTGATCGTCTATCCTGGTTCTGGCCGCGCCGTGGCTCAGTGGTTAGACCGCTTGACTCTCACCAAGGCGGCCCGGGTTCGATCCCAGGCGACCGCAAAGTGAGAGTTGTGGTGGACAACACGGCGCTGGGGCGGGTTTTCTCCGGGACCTCCGGTTTCCCCTGCCATCTCATTCCACCGGTGCTCCATATTCATCTCCTGTACCATCAGTGTCACCGCCTGCAGTGCCGTATGTAGTAAAAGCGGGCGTTAAACACTACACATTTCAATATCCTGCTTCTCTATCGGAACCAAAGCTTCAGTTCCTCAGGCCCGGTCTTAAAAGGGTTAGAGGAAGAAGAATCCCCAAACACGACGATAGTGGTACAACTAGGGAAGTTTAATAATAATAATAATGATAATAATAATAATAATAATAATAATAATAATAATAATAATAATAATAATAATAATAATAATAATAATAATAATAATAATAATAATAATAATAATAATAATAATAATAAACTGCTTAGACTGTATGGTGTTTTTCTATATCATTCTTTTCATTTTAATACTTCTTTTTGGACTTCTATATGTTTATGTTCTTATGCTAATTATGTTTTTGAATTGCTCTGTATAGCCTAGTGGATATGAAGAGTGGTTTTATGGCTTCAACTTCTACCAGGGTAAATAAATATAATAGTTTACCTTACTTTTTCTGCTTACACTTCTTCAAACTATTCTTACAAAACCTTGTTATTCTAGTTACTGCTTGTTAATGTCGGTAAACGCTCAATTATGTGCATTTACACACTTCGTTGTTCGATACAAATGTTGCGGCGAGAGTCCAAATTTTCAAGTACGTGTCATCATGCGATATCTTCGAAGTTTCATGGTTTTTGCATTACCAAGAGAAAAAAAGAAAGAAAGAACAAACAGGGATAACGGCTTAATAGTTGAGATAATATGAATTATTTGAAAATTGAAACACTATCACGGATAGGTTTACACAAGCAAAAGCATAAAAAATAAATTCCTCTAACTTGTTCTATTTATTGTAGTAAAATTTCGCTTTTCTTATGTTTTACTGACCATACAAGTGTCATTCAGGTGGACTTCAGAAGATATTACCCCTAAATTCAAAACAGACCTTTCATTTGTAATGAAAATGTCACAAATATATGGTACTTGAATCAAAATTGTAAGGGCCAGTTTTAAGAAGATCAAGCCTTGCGAATTCTGTTGTGTAGCTTTGGGTTGTTGCTTTTTGTGGCATCACATCTTTACAAGATAGCAAATTTGAATTATAAGTATGATATTTAATACGCTTTCATTTTTGAGTTGCGCCTTTCACACGCGTGCGCACGCACACACACACGCACGCACATCGACCTCTTACAAAAGAATGCTTTTTTGTATTCAGGGAGTCTCAAATCTTAAATTTACAATGCTATTTCGGTATCGAATTTTAGCATGGAAGAGAATGCTTCCTCTATTTACTGTATCTGAGTGAAAGAAAGTAAAGGTTCAATTGGAAAAATAAAAATTTTCTATGGACTTTGAACTTTCATATCACTTAAGCTTCTTGGATTATTTAAAATGTACAATTTTGTGTTAAAATGTTGGGAACTTTTTTTCTTTGATGTAGAAGATTAAACTAAAAAAATAATATAAAATAATAGTTCTTTAAAATTCCGTTTAAACTTTAATTACAAAAATAAACATGCAGATGTGTTATAACTGCGGAAACTGTAGTTCGTTGGGTATAGGAACAACCCAAAATAAGTATAGAAAGCTTTCCTTTCAATCAAGTAGTGCAACATTTCTCTTTTTATCTCTATGAAGAATCACTATTTATAGTGCTCTTTTGGTATTCCTGCAAAATATTAATTTAAAGATTCATAACGACTTCTCCAAAAATGAGTTTGTTTAGCATATCCCTTCAATTATAAACTCTGAGTTAGAAGCCATCCATGTTGAACTGTGATATATCAGATTTAGTACTCAAATTACTACTTTCTATAATTTAATTTATGTTTTGGTCACTTTTTTCAATTTTATTACAACCATGACTTGATTTTTTAAGTATTTTACTACCTTTTGCTGAAAATAATGTTGAAAAACTGCAAACTTTACCTATATGAAATGCTGCCTCAGATGAAATTTTGAAAGAGGTAAAATATTATATTCTGCAGATCATTTCTTAAATATAGTTGAATAAAATAAGATATTGCATTTTGCTCAACATTAATACTTTCATAGATGGCGATGGTGATAATAATACGCTTTAACATTATTAGTTTGTAGAAATGAATAGTGTATTAAATCAGTAAAGCCCTATAAAGATATATATATATATATATATATATATATATATATATATATATATATCAGGCAAACACTCCTCATATCTCTTACCTATCTTCAAAGAAAGCACTGAGCATTTTAAAGAAATTGATTAAAGGTTGTGTCTTATGGAATTTTAAGGTAGAAGAAATGTAAATAAACAAGACTGAGAAAAGCAAAATTTTAAAATGTGATGCCCTGTTTATACACATCTGTTCAAGTCCATATAAACTTTTGGTATAATTTTTCTTTCAAAAGAGAAAAACAGCAGTCCCATCCTTATTCAACAATGGCTTAAAATTTATTGTTTGAAGAAGTTTGCACTGCTTTATTACAGTTGGAAATCCAGCTATAAATGAGAGTGAAATTCATAAATATCACCCATATTTATAATAAAACTGTTGTTCATGCTTATAGCTCCTAGGTAAATGAAACAAGATGAAAATATTCGTAACTAAACTACTGCTCTGCACTTACTTCAATCTGCCCTTATTTTATACCCTCTGCTATTTACAGAAAATATAGGAACTACTTATCTGGTATTCCATCCAAAAATGTGATGTCGAGATTTCACCAAAACATATGCTTTGGGGTCTGTGAGCCCCTGCTCCAGGAAACATATTTTAGGGAAATCACACACACGTGTTTGTGTATGTGTGTGCTTAACTCCAATTTGAGCTGTTGATAAATGTGAAACTCACTAAGTTTAGTGTTTTCAAAGCATGCCATAAGATTTTTCCTGAACATAATTACCCCTTCCCCATTACAAATTGTCATTTCGCTAGACTTTTCTCCGATAATTTTAATTTTATTACGAGTGATTTCAATATTTATAATTGAAGTAGCTTAGTTTTAAGATATTTTATGACAAATAAAATGTATATTTTGAAGTTTCTGGTAGTAGTCTTGTGGTTCTCCTAATTATAACTTTTTAGGTATAATTTGTTAACAGTAATACTTGTAGGTAGGCAACCTATCACTACACAGTAAATGTAGGCTTCTCCAAGGCACACAATGTTTATCAAGCTTTTAGTGGAATTAATATTTTAGATAAATTCCACTTTATTGTTTTATAAGGAATTTATTGATCGATAAGCCCGTTTGCGTTATACAGACAAAGTAATAAGTAAATTAAATTTATCAATTATTGAAATAGATGATGCATTTATAGACGAACCTGTTACTAGTTGTGCAGTAGGACATCTTTTTCCAAGAGTCCAAAGAACTTTTCAGACTGTCCGGATACATACTGTGGATGGTGCTTATCTCTCTCTCTGGAACTGACTATTTGATACAAACCCTGGAGCTTTGGATAAAATGCGTATAATTTTATTTTGGAAAAATAGCTTATTTTTAACTTTACCTAAAGCGCCAAAAAGAACAAGCTATAAGCAAATAGTAGAGAAAGCCTTGTGTAAAATTGAAGTGATCTCGGTTTGAAGTATCAAGGGTATTTTATTAGCTGCTGGTCGAGCGTTTGTTGGTCGATACTGTGTAAATATCATTGCTTCCCAGCTGTGGTAATTTAGCGAGATACGTCACTTATCAAGCCAATATACGATGCTGTATAAAATGATTCAAGTCTTTATGAATACTGTACTGCGTTGCATAAACAACTGTGTATTCAGCAGCATGGCAATTTGTACCGGGGTTGCTGTACAGACACATATCAGATGATGTTGAACGATATTGGATCTAGGACAGAGCATTGAGGAATATCTGCGCCAATTGATCTGATAGATGATCTGCAGCTTATCCGCCCTGTATATGTGCGATGTGATACACAGTTGGAAATGACCGTGCAGATAATGTGAAACACCAGTCATGAACATTTACATGAAAGACCTCTATGTCATACTCTATAAAATGCTTGTGTGAAGTAAAGAAGTGCAAGAATTGTGTGTTCCTTCTTCTCCTTGCTTTGGGTTACTTCAATAAAGTGGAGAGTTTGATTAGTAGTGGAGTGACTTCGACAAAAACCAAGCTGTTAAGGAGGTAATATTCAAACTTTATTTTCAAAAAATAAAAACGCATAAAAGCAAAGATGTTCAAAACAAAGTTTGGAATACGAAGGTATCCAGGAAGCCTTCTATCTGGAAGGTGTTGGATTAT
>CM060950.1:85556318-85558818 GCA_030765055.1 Mantis religiosa
AAGCTCCAGGGGTAGATGAAGTATCACCAGAGATGGTAAAATATGAAGGGAAGCATGTCATTAAGTGGCTGATGATAATATATCAAATAGCAGGGCAGCAACAAACTATACCAGTAGACTGGAAAACAATATGATAGTTCTAATCTACAGAAGAGAAAACACAATAATTTGTCAAAACCATACAGGGCTATGTTTATCTTCAGTTGCAGGTACTTGAAGTTTACTCCAGAATGTCTAGAAATGAAGCTACGAAGAGAAAATGAGTATCATCTGGAGGATGAACAAGCGGCATATCGATCGGGCCATCAAACTCAAGATCACATAAGCTGTATTAAAATGTAATAGACAAAATAAATAAAGTTGGAGGAAAAGTATATTTGGCTTTTCTAGACCTGACTGCCACATTCGATACAGTTAAAAAATATTCAGAGCTTTAATAATCATTGGAACTGCAAAGAAACTTTTAAGAAGTATTTAAATTTATACACCAATGTGTATGGAAGAGTTCAATTAAAGGGGAAAACGTGTGAAAATTTAAGAATGGATAAATGACTGAAAAATCAGACAGTTTTAGTCCATTAATATTCATAGTACTTATGGACCAAATGCTCAAGTACTGAGAGAAGAACTCAAACATTTAAAGTGGGCAACTGGAACTTAAGACCAGTAAGTATATTTACATCCACTATATATGCTGACGATATACTAGGAATTAGAATTAATGTTCAATACCTACAACAGGGGTAACAGAATGTGCATGCACTTTAGAAGAAAGAGGAATGAAAATTAATGCAAATAAAAGTAAAACATTGAATATTCATGAAAACGAATATATAAATATAGAAATAAACCGCGAAAAATTAGAACAAGTAGATAACAAAAAATATGTAGGCACAGTAATATCCACTGACAACATAATAGGTGATGAAGTAAACAACAGAGTGAATAAGGCAAATAATGTCTATTATCAGATCTGCAACACAATAGCTTGAAAGATATAATTATCAAAGAAGGTGAAAATTAATATATTAAACATTGTATTTGGAAACTTATTTGCACAGGTCAGAAATCTGGGTAATGCTAAGTATACATAAAAGCAGCATACTATACTAAGAAATGAAATATTTGAGGAAAGTGGAAGGGAAAACAAGAAAACATAGAGCTAGAAGTAAAATTATGAGCGAAAATCTAAAAATACACCCATTAGTGGTACAGATACAGAAAAGAAATTTACAATGGTATGGACTACTAATTAGAATGAATGAACAGCGAAAGACAAAGCAAGTGTATGAAGTAAGATCAGAAGGAAAGAGGAGATTGGGAAAACCGAAAAGGAATGGGAACAACATATTAGAGAAATAACAAGAAAGAGGGTGTTGGAAATGAATGAGTTTAAAAGTAAGGCAGAAGAAAGAAAACAGTATAAGAAAGGGTTAAAAGGATCCACGCTGTGGCAGAAGCGGAAGACGAAGAGGAAGAACAAGAAGAAGAAGGAAATAAAATATGAGGAAAATAACCGTTGTCGGAAGAGCACATCCACAGTGGTTGCTACGGTGTTCGAGAGGCTTTGTCTGACATCACTGGTAAAGTATAAACCCAGTTGAAGAGCTTGATCCGGCAACAAAATCAGATTAGCCTTACAATGCAAACAGCAGATACATATATTATATTCTCAGCAAAAGGTTCCCAGCATTTCTTTTTGGTGACCATCTTTGTGGGTCTTTCAACTCCTACGCTCTCTACAGCTGTTGCAAATATTTTTATTCACAACGCTTATATTCGCCAATAGCATGAAACAAGAATAAGGCTAATCTGAATGGAATCAACAACAACCAGGAAAATTACACCAAGTGCGAAAAGGATCCACCGCTCTTCACCCAACCAAGCCGCTTACTAGAAAGGAACAAGTCATTCTCACCCGTCTACGAATTGGTCACTCCAGCCTCACTCATTCATATCTTCTCTCAAGACAGCCGCAGCCTACGTGTAAAGAATGTAATGAAAACCTTACAATTTACCACCTTCTCATAGAATGCAATGAATACGAAAGAAACAGAAAACAACACGGAATCCCACAGGACATCTCCATACTGCTAAACAGTTTCAAATTACGACGCAATCTGTTTAATTACCTAAAGGATATAGACATTTGGAAATTAATATAAATTATGTGCAATATACTTTAATCAATTGTATTTCATAATCTACGTAACGGTATTAAAGTAATGAAATTTTTGTTTTGCAAAATAGTGTTGTTAACTTATATATTTTCTTGTCTTTGTTTTCAGTTATCTGTATTTAATGTAAATTGTTTTCATAATTAATGCTATTAATGTGTATATTTTATATATTTGATTGTAATCCTGTATATTGAATGTAAATTTTTATATATGTTACTAATTGTATTATTTTTAAAAGTGGTCGCGATATGACCCAGGAAGTTAAAACGACCTTAACTAAATTAAAAAAAAAGAAAAAAGAATAAGGCTACAAGATTCAA
>CM060950.1:85561318-85563818 GCA_030765055.1 Mantis religiosa
CATATAGTAATTTAATAAGATTCACATTAATATTAAACAATGTTAGCAATGTTATCATCAGACGTAAGCTAGAGGGTTAAGTTAATCGTTTAGTATGGAATGACTTGGAAAGCGCCCAGTACAGAGCAAAACATGTCCGCGAGAGGGAGCTAACACCACGTTTTTGATGTTGATGACCACGAGCAGTCAATTGGGCTACTTATTGCCTTTTAGGTTTTATTGTAACAGAATTTAGCGATCTACTCTTAAACAATTACCACTATCTGCACCCTCGATCGGTGATTTTGTTTTGAATTATGTAATAGTTTATTGCGATTATTTGGCTGTTGCTTTACTAATTAGAGCTTAACCTTCTTTCTGTGAATGTGCTGGACTAGTTTCACCCTTTGAAACACGTAAATCAATTTTTCCTTTTCGCAATCGCAGGGATATCAAAGTGTAGAAAAGTTTAAGAGTGGTGGAGGTACCTTGCATCTTTGCTTCTCCGTCCCTAAGTTTGTATTTACTATTTAAGTGCAGCTTTTAACTATAATTCCTTTTTCTGCCGTTACAATACACAGAATATCTGCAATACCGCGTATAATTACATAGGTTTACTTTAGTCTGGTTAATTAATGTACTCTCACTACCTCTCTCTCACATATATACGCCCTTTTACTTATACTTCCAATTTTAAATTTTGGGGAGAATTGGAACAATCTCGTTACAGAAAAATTCCCAACTTTCAGCTAGGAATCGAACTGAAGACTGGCGAAAGGTGCTGTAATGACTGGCCTATGTGACCAGACTTGCATCTTTCATTGTTGATCTTTGAGGCACCCTTGATGCTAAATGCCGAAGATGTTGCCATCCAGTAGATTATGAGTGTATTTTGCTGAAATGTTCATTAAAAGTAAATTATCTCTTCCACGCAGAAAGATTGTGCGTACAACACAAACATTATGCAACTGCGTAAATCTAAATGTAGGCATTATCATTGGACACTTTCCTATGTATTTGTGCTATTCAAAAATGTCTGGCTGCCAGATACGAAAGATGTGAATCCCTAAAAGTAAGCAGAAGTTTAAAAAGAGCAGCTAGAACCATCAATAGCGCATCGTAGGTGAGACAATGCCACATTCGTTTTCATTTCAGGAAGTTTCCCTATATTCCAGAAACGTATATGCTTCTATATAAGGATTAAGATAAATACAGGGAAAAAGAGGTTCTCGGAGCAGCACATCCACAGTGGTTGCTACGGTGTTAGAGAGGCTTTGTCTGACATCACTGGTAAAGTATAAACCCAGATGAAGAGCTCGATCCGGCAACAAAATCTAACAGCAGATACATGTATTATACTCTTAGCTAAAGATTCCCAGCATTTCTCTTTGGTGACCATCTTTGTGACCACGCTCTCTGCAGTTGTTGAAAGCATTTTTATTCACAACGCTTATATTCGCCAATAACATAAAAGGAAAATAAAGTTACGAAATTCAAAGCTGCGCATGGACCTATTGTAGTGAAACCTATAGAATATTCCACTTAAACAAAAATATACAAGAATGTGAAAATAGAACGCCAGGCTATTTAAGACATTTAATAAAATTCCTAGGATTATTGGACTACATGTGTCAATAACTTACTAAAGACATAAAATTCAAATAATGAAATAATATTAGGAGATATTTCAATAGAAAGTAACTTAAAAATATTTGTGCATCTGAAAGATGAAGTTGTATTTTTTTTTAAATTATAAAATGACTTATGTGTTTTTACGTATGTTTACTACATCTTATTGTATCAATATAACGATATAAATGTACGTTTATAATATGAGATTATTATTATTATTATTATTATTATTATTATTATTATTATTATTATTATTATTATTATTATTATTATTATTATTATTATTATTATTATTATTATTATTATTATTATTATTATTATTATTATTATTATTATTATTATTATTATTATTATTATTATTATTATTATTATCATTATCATCATCATCATCATCATCATCATCATCATCATCATCATCATCATCATCATCATCATCATCATCATCATCATCATCATCATCATCATCATCATCATCATCATCATCATCATCATCATCATCATCATCATCATCATCATCATCATCATCATCATCATCATCATCATCATCATCATCATCATCATCATCATCATTACTATTATTATTATTATTATTATTATTATTATTATTATTATTATTATTATTATTATTATTATTATTATTATTATTATTATTATTATTACTACTATTATTAGCAATAAATTAAAATATTCTAAAGTAAGAAAAGATGCATTAAGAAACTAAGACATGAAATTACAGTATAAGACCATAAGAACGTATAGATTATTACAAGCGATACAGGCAATAAATATGCAGAATAAATAAACAGTATGGAAAGTTCATAAAAACATAATAATTGGAACAGCTGAAGAATTTTTCTGGGAAAAAACCAGTAAAGTCACAATATGAATG
>CM060950.1:85568818-85778818 GCA_030765055.1 Mantis religiosa
GACTTGGAAAGCTCCCAGTACAGAGCAAAACAAGTCTGCGAGAGGGAGCTAGCACCACGTGTTTGATGTTGATCACCACGAGCAGTCAATTGGGCTACTTATTGCCTTTTAGGATTTATTGTAACAGAATTTAGCGATCTACTCTTAAACAATTACCACTATCTGCACCCTCGATCGGTGATTTTGTTTTGAATTATGTAATAGTTTATTGCGATTATTTGGCTGTTGCTTTACTAATTAAAGCTTAACCTTCTTCCTGTGAATGTGTGGGACTAGTTTCACCCTTTGAAACACGTAAATCAATTTTTCCTTTTCGCAATCGCAGGGATATCTAAGTATAGGAAAGTTTAAGAGTGGTGGAGGTACCTTGCATCTTTCCTTCTCCGTCCCTAAGTTTATAATTACTATTTAAGTCCCGCTTTTAACTATAATTCCTTTATCGGCCGTTACAATACAGAGACTATCTGCAATACCGCGATTAAGTAAATAGTTTTAATTTAGTCTGGTTAATTAATGCACTCTCACTACCTCTCTCTCACATATATACGCCCTTTTACTTATACCTCCAATTTTAAATTTTGGGGAGAATTGGAACAATCTCGTTACAGAAAAATTCCCAACTTTCAGCTAGGAATCGAACTGAAGACTGGCGAAAGGTGCTGTAATGACTGGCCTATGTGACCAGACTTGCATCTTTCATTGTTGATCTTTGAGGCACCCTTGATGCTAAATGCCGAAGATGTTGCCATCCAGTAGATTATGAGTGTATTTTGCTGAAATGTTCACTAAAAGTAAATTATCTCTTCCACGCAGAAAGATTGTGCGTACAACACAAACATTATGCAAATGCGGAAATCTAAATGTAGGCATTATCATTGGACGCTTTCCTATGTACTTGTGCTATTCAAAAATGTCTGGCTGCCAGTTGCGAATGATGTGACCCCTAAAAGTAAGCAGAAATTTAAAAAGAGCAGCTAGAACCATCCATGTCGCATCGTAGGGAAGACAATGCCACATTCGTATTCATTTCAGGAAGTTTTCCTTTATTCCAGAAACGTATGTGCTTCTACATAAGGATTAAGATAAATACAGGGAAAAAGAGGTTCTCGGAACAGCACATCCACAGTGCTTGCTACGGTGTTAGAGAGGCTTTGTCTGACATCACTGGTAAAGTATAAACCCAGAAGAAATGCTCGATCCGGCAACAAAATCTAGCAGCAGATACATGTATTATACTCTTAGCTAAAGATTCCCAGCATTTCACTTTGGCGACCATCTGTGTGGGTGTTACAAGTCCCACGCTCTCTACAGCTTTTGAAAATAATTTTACTCACAACGCCAACAACATAAAAGAAAAATAAGGTTACGAAATTCAAAGCAGCGCATGGACTTATTGTAGCGAAACCTACAGAATATTCCGCTTAGATAAAAATATGAAAGAATGTTGTGCCGTTTGTTTTCTCTCCGGCACCTTTTTACCTGCCTTTCCGGTTCGAGGGCGCTGCTGTCACGTTGCTTTGGTTTTCCGCCGTTCCTCTTTGGGGGCGCTGCGGTGCCCGAGGCTTCTTGGGTGGCTCCCTCAAACCGGCAGCGTAGTGTGTGCCTGGCTTGCGTCGCGTCTGTGTCTCTGAGGGTAAGTGCTTCATGTTCGGGTTTCCCGATACTCTCTTTGGGTTTTCATGCTTTGCCTTTTGGTGAGCCGTGTTGTTTTATGGGGCTCTTTCCTCTCAGTTCGAGACCAGAAGTTGATTGTTACTTTTATGTGTCTGGGTTGATCAATACAAAATGTAGCTGGAAGAAAATACTATATGAAGATAGGACAGAAGTATTGTTATTGTATGTTTATGTACTGGTGAGCGCAAAGTGAGCAAGAAAATAAATTCAAATTAATGTTTCATAAAAGCTTTATGGTTTTAACTTAATTCCATGACCCTGGGATGGTCCGCACAAATTGGTAGCAGAGCGTGGTTCATTTGACGCTTGGCTCTCGGCTTGGTTTCCGCGCGTTCGTGTTTGTTGCTTTTGGAGTTCTTTGTGCCTACTACTGTATCCTGTGGCAGTTAGGAACGGCGGCTTCCTTAGCAAATGTTGACCGCTTGCGTAAAGGTGAGCTGCTATTTGAGTTGTTAATTCGTGGTGGGCAGGTCTCTCCTGGGGCCGACTGGGCGGCCATATTAGACGCATTGCGTCTTGTTAAGAACAAACCGTTCATTGCTTTACCCGATAAGCATGATTTAGTTGCCCAATCCCCTCAAGTGTGTTCTGAAGCGCTTTTAGAGTTGGGTGAGGTTATCCAAGATTTGGAGCGCGAGGGGTCCCCTTCAAGAGGACAGCAGGTCCGTTTATTGGCGCGCATTCAGCATTATATCAACAGGTTACAATATCTCATTACCTATCTTTCGCGTTCCGAGGTTTTACCTCGTATTATTATTACTATTATTATTATTATTATTATTATTATTATTATTATTATTATTATTATTATTATTATTATTATTATTATTATTATTATTATTATTATTATTATTATTATTATTATTATTATTATTATTATTATTATTATTATTATTATTATTATTATTATTATTATTATTATTATTATTATTATTATTATTATTATTATTATTATTATTATTATTATTATTATTATTATTATTATTATTATTATTATTATTATTATTATTATTATTATTATTATTATTATTATTATTATTATTATTATTATTATTATTATTATTATTATTATTATTATTATTATTATTATTATTATTATTATTATTATTATTATTATTATTATTATTATTATTATTATTATTATTATTATTATTATTATTATTATTATTATTATTATTATTATTATTATTATTATTATTATTATTATTATTATTATTATTATTATTATTATTATTATTATTATTATTATTATTATTATTATTATTATTATTATTATTATTATTATTATTATTATTATTATTATTATTATTATTATTATTATTATTATTATTATTATTATTATTATTATTATTATTATTATTATTATTATTATTGCTATTATTATTATTATTGCTATTATTATTATTGCTATTATTATTATTGCTATTATTATTATTGCTATTATTATTATTGCTATTATTATTATTATTATTATTATTATTATTATTATTATTATTATTATTATTATTATTATTATTATTATTATTATTATTATTATTATTATTATTATTATTATTATTATTATTATTATTATTATTATTATTATTATTATTATTATTATTATTATTATTATTATTATTATTATTATTATTATTATTATTATTATTATTATTATTATTATTATTATTATTATTATTATTATTATTATTATTATTATTATTATTATTATTATTATTATTATTATTATTATTATTATTATTATTATTATTATTATTATTATTATTATTATTATTATTATTATTATTATTATTATTATTATTATTATTATTATTATTATTATTATTATTATTATTATTATTATTATTATTATTATTATTATTATTATTATTATTATTATTATTATTATTATTATTATTATTATTATTATTATTATTATTATTGTTATTATTATTATTATTATTATTGCTATTATTATTGCTATTATTATTGCTATTATTATTGCTATTATTATTGCTATTATTATTGCTATTATTATTGCTATTATTATTGCTATTATTATTGCTATTATTATTGCTATTATTATTGCTATTATTATTGCTATTATTATTGCTATTATTATTGCTATTATTATTGCTATTATTATTGCTATTATTATTGCTATTATTATTGCTATTATTATTGCTATTATTATTGCTATTATTATTGCTATTATTATTGCTATTATTATTGCTATTATTATTGCTATTATTATTGCTATTATTATTTCTATTATTATTGCTATTATTATTGCTATTATTATTGCTATTATTATTGCTATTATTATTGCTATTATTATTGCTATTATTATTGCTATTATTATTGCTATTATTATTGCTATTATTATTGCTATTATTATTGCTATTATTATTGCTATTATTATTGCTATTATTATTGCTATTATTATTGCTATTATTATTATTATTATTATTATTATTATTATTATTATTATTATTATTATTATTATTATTATTATTATTATTATTATTATTATTATTATTATTATTATTATTATTATTATTATTATTATTATTATTATTATTATTATTATTATTATTATTATTATTATTATTATTATTATTATTATTATTATTATTATTATTATTATTATTATTATTATTATTATTATTATTATTATTATTATTATTATTATTATTATTATTATTATTATTATTATTATTATTATTATTATTATTATTATTATTATTATTATTATTATTATTATTATTAATATTATTATTATTATTATTATTATTATTATTATTATTATTATTATTATTATTATTATTATTATTATTATTATTGTTATTATTATTATTATTATTATTATTATTATTATTATTATTATTATTATTATTATTATTATTATTATTATTATTATTATTATTATTATTATTATTATTATTATTATTATTATTATTATTATTATTATTATTATTATTATTATTATTATTATTATTATTATTATTATTATTATTATTATTATTATTATTATTATTATTATTATTATTACTATTATTATTATTATTATTATTATTATTATTATTATTATTATTATTATTATTATTATTATTATTATTATTATTATTATTATTATTATTATTATTATTATTATTAGCTATAAAGTACTATATTCAAAAATAAGAACAGAAGAAATAAAAAACTGAGACATGAAATAACAATATAAGACCACAATAACGGATAGATTATTACAAGCGATACAGGCAACAAATATGCAGAATAAATAAACAGTATGGAAGGTTCATAAAAAGATAATAATTGAAACAGACGAGGAATTTTTCTGGGAAACCCCCAATAAGGTCACCATATGAATGAACTTACTGGTGGAATGTAGCAGCTAAAGGAAAGGTAAAAGTGGAGAAAGAGGCATGGAAAAAGTATGTAAGTACAAATAAAAGAAAAGAGTGGGATAATTATGTTGAAATACAATAAAAGACAGAGATTAAGTAAGAAAATCAAACAACAGACCTGGGAATAATTTGGAAATGAGGTGGTAGAAACCGTCAAATACAATAGCAAAGAATTCTGGCTAACAATAAAAGGGTTGCAGATGAAACAAGGGAGACGGATTAAAAATAGTATTATAAGCACACTAACGAAATAGTCACAAATAAGAAGGGAGTCTTAAAATTCCTTTGAAGATTACTACGGGTAATGTTTAAAGGATATGGTATAGTTAAAAATTATGAAGTTAATTTGGAGTTAGAACACGAAGACGAGGAAGAATTGGAAACTGAGGGGGAAATTGTTAATGAATTATATGTCGAGATTTCAGAAAGAAAGATTAGAATGGGTAATGCTCCAGGAGTAGATGAAATAGCAACAGAGATGGTAAAATATGGAGGAAAACAATTAAGTAGCTGATGATAATATAACAAATATCTTGGAAGCAACACACTCTAACAGTGGAATGGGAAACAATATTATAGTTCTAATCCATAGATGAGGTAACACAATAATCTTTCAAAGCCATACAGGGCTATGTTTATCTTCAGTTGCAGGTACTTGAAATTTACTCCAGAATGCTAGAAATGAAGTCAAGAAGAGAAAATGAGCATCATTTGGAGGATGACTAAGCGGCATATTGATGGGGCCATCAAACCAAAGATCTCATAAGCTCTATTAGAAATGTAACACACAAAATAAATAAAGTTGTAGTAAATGTATATTTGGCTTTTCTAGACCTGGCTGCCATATTCGCTACTGTTCCAAAAAAGAAAGAAAAAGGAAATTTGGAGAGCTTTTATAATCATTGGAACTTCAAAGAAACTTTCAAGAGATATTCAAAGCTTTTTCACTAATGTGTGTGGAGGAGTACAATTAAAGGGGGAAACTTGTGGAAATTTAAAAATGGATAAGCGACTGAAAAGTAACACGGTCTTAGTCCATTGATATTCATAGTATTTATGGACTAAATAATCAAGTACTGAGAGAAGAACTAAAAAATTTAAAGTGGGCAACTGGAATTTAAGACCAGTAAGTACATTTGCAGCCACTATTTCTGCTCATGATATACCAGTAATTAGTAATAATGTTCAAGATCTACAACGACGGGTAACAGAATGGCATGCACTTTAGGAGAAAAGGGAATGAAAATTAAAACAAATAAAAGTAAAGCAATGAAGTTTAGTGAAAACGAAGATATAAATATAGAAATAACCCGCGAATAATTAGAACAAGTAATTAACATAAAATATCTAGGCGCAGTAATATCCACAGAAAACACAATAGATAATGAAGTAAACAACAGAGTGAATAAGGCAAATAATGTCTATGATCAGACCTGCAACACAATAGCCAGAGAGAAAAAACTATCAAAAAATGTAAAAATGAATATATAAAACGTTATATTTTGCAACTCACTTGTATAGCTCTGAAACGTGGTTATTACTAGATATACATAAAAGCATTATACTATTCTCAGAAGTGAAATATTTGAGAAAAGTGGAACGGAAAACAAGAGCTAAAATAAAATTATAAGCGAAAATCTATAGGTACACACATTAGTGGTAGAGATACAGAAAATAAATTTACAATGGTATGGACATCTAATTAGCATGAATGAACAGCGAAAGAAAAAACAAGTGTATGAAGCAAGATCAGAAGGAAAGAGGATCTGGGGAAGAATGAGAAAGGAATGGGAAAAACATACCTATTAGAGAAATAGCAAGAAAGAGGGGGTTGGAAATAAATGAGTTTAAAAGGAACGAAGAGGAAAGAAAACAGTATCAGAAAGGGTTAAAAGGCCCCACTGTGTGGCAGAAGGGGAAGATGAAAAGGAAGAACAAGAAGAAGGAAATAAAATATGAGGGAAAAAAACCGTTGTTGGAACAGCACACCCACAGTGCTTGCTACGGTGTTAGAGAGTCTTTGTCTGACATCACTGGTAATGTATAAACCCAGATGAAGAGCTCGATCCGGCAACAAAATCAGATTAGTCTTACAATGCAAACAGCAGATGCATGTATTATACTCTCAGTTAAAGATTCCCAGCATTTCTTTTTGGTGACCATTTTTGTGGACCTTTCAACTCCCACGCTCTCTACAGCTGTTGCAAATATTTTTATTCACAACGCTTATATTCGCCAATAGCATGAAATAGGAATAAGGTTACAAAAGTCAAAGCTGTGTATAATCTACTGTACTAAAGTCTATAGAATATACCGCTCTACTAAAACGTTAAAGAGAATGTAACAACGAGCCATCAATAACAAGTTGTTGCTTAGGATTCTTAGTTTTACATTTAACAAATTAAATGTACTTATTTAGCCCGCTTTAATATATCAGACCGTTTTGAAATATTAATTTGCATCGAAATGCCTAGAAGCAACTTAGCAGCTATTATTTTACATTAAATTTTCTTACTTAAATATCAGGTATCAGTATAATGATATAAATGTAGTTTTATTATAAGATACGATTATTATTATTATTATTATTATTATTATTATTATTATTATTATTATTATTATTATTATTATTATTATTATTATTATTATTATTATTATTATTATTATTATTATTATTATTATTATTATTATTATTATTATTATTATTATTATTATTATTATTATTATTATTATTATTATTATTATTATTATTATTATTATTATTATTATTATTATTATTATTATTATTATTATTATTATTATTATTATTATTATTATTATTATTATTATTATTATTATTATTATTATTATTATTATTATTATTATTATTATTATTATTATTATTATTATTATTATTATTATTATTATTATTATTATTATTATTATTATTATTATTATTATTATTATTATTATTATTATTATTATTATTATTATTATTATTATTATTATTATTATTATTATTATTATTATTATTATTATTATTATTATTATTATTATTATTATTATTATTATTATTATTATTATTATTATTATTATTATTATTATTATTATTATTATTATTATTATTATTATTATTATTATTATTATTATTATTATTATTATTATTATTATTATTATTATTATTATTATTATTATTATTATTATTATTATTATTATTATTATTATTATTATTATTATTATTATTATTATTATTATTATTATTATTATTATTATTATTATTATTATTATTATTATTATTATTATTATTATTATTATTATTATTATTATTATTATTATTATTATTATTATTATTATTATTATTATTATTATTATTATTATTATTATTATTATTATTATTATTATTATTATTATTATTATTATTATTATTATTATTATTATTATTATTATTATTATTATTATTATTATTATTATTATTATTATTATTATTATTATTATTATTATTATTATTATTATTATTATTATTATTATTATTATTATTATTATTATTATTATTATTATTATTATTATTATTATTATTATTATTATTATTATTATTATTATTATTATTATTATTATTATTATTATTATTATTATTATTATTATTATTATTATTATTATTGTTGTAGTAGTTGTTACTTTGGGTTGCTCTGTCTTTCTTGTGAGTACCATATTCGCGATTCATGTTCGAGTTAGTTTGGATTCTTCTTTTTTTCATGTTTTTGTTTTCTGGATGTACCGTGTGTCCACCGAAAACTGATGTTTAAATTTTGGGGCACCAGTTCTATACAGATATTACCTTTCTGCAAGTTTGTCGATAGTCCTCCAGTTTCCGCTGAATGTTGACTTGATTCCATTTGATTTAGCCTAAAAGCAGGACACAATAATGAGAGTTTGCACCGAGCAATACGTCCTTAGGTACATATTGTAATTTAATAAGATTCACATTAATATTGAGCAATATTAGCAATCTTATCGCCAGACGTAACGAAAGATTTAAGTTAATCGTTTAGTGTCGAAAGACATGGAAAGCACCCAGTACAAAGCTAAACAGGTCCGCGATAGGGAGGTAGCACCACGTGTTTGATGTTGATCACCTCGAGTAGTCAATTGGGCTACTTATTGCCTTTCAGGATTTATTGTAACTGGATTTAGCGATCTACTCTTAAACAATTACGACTATCTGCCCACTCGATCGGTGATTTTGTGTTGATTTATGTAATAGTTTATGGAGTTTATTTGGCTGTTGCTTTACTAATTAATGCTTAAGATTCTTCCTGTGTATGTGTTGGACAAGTTCCACATTTTGAAACACCTTATTCAATTTTTCCTTTTCGCAACCACAAGGATGTCAAAGTATAACAAATTGTAAGAGTAATGAAATTACCTCACTATTTTACCCCCGCCCCTAAGTTTATTTCTACTATTTAACACCCGCTTTTAAATATAATGCTTTCTCTGCCATTACAATATACAGACTATCTGCAATACCGCGTGTAATTACATAGTTATACTTAAGTCTGGTGAATTTATGCATTCTCACTCCCCCCCTCTCTCTCTCACACACATATATACAGCAATTTTACATATACTTCCAATTTTAAATTTTGGGGAGGATTGGGACTATCCCGGTTACAGAAAAGTTCACAACTTTCAGCCAGGAATTGAGCTGAAGACTGGGGACAGGTGCTGTAGTGACTGGCCTATGTGACCAGCCTCGCAACTTTTATTGTTGATCTATGAGGCATCCTTGAAAATAAGGACAGAAGTTGATGTCATGCAGTAGATTATGAATGTACTTTATTGAAATATTCACTAAAAGTATATTAGCTCTTCCACGCAGAAAGATTGGAGGAACAAAACAGAGGTTCCGCAAATGCGGAAATCTAAATGTATGCATTAACATTTGATACTTTCCTATGTATTTATGCTATTCAAAAATGACTGGCTACAAGATTTGAATGACGTGACCCCTAAAAGTGAGCAGAAGTTTAAAAGTGCAGCTAGAACCATCATTGTCGCATCGTAGGTGGGACAATGCCACATTCGTATTGATTTCAGGAAGTTTACCTTTATTCCAGAAAAGTATATGCTTCTATATAAGGATTAAAATAAAATACAGGGAAAAAGAGGTTCTCGGAGCAGCACACCCACAGTGCTTGCTACGGTGTTAGAGAGGCTTTGTCTGACATCACTGGTAAAGTATAAACCCAGATGAAGAGCTCGATCCGGCAACAAAATCTAACAGCAGATGCATGTATTATACTCTTAGCTAAAGATTCCCAGCATTTCACTTTGGCGACCATCTGTGTGGGTGTTACAAGTCCCACGCTCTCTATAGCTTTTGAAAATATTTTTAGTCACAACGCCAACAACATAAAAGAAAAATAAGGTTACGAAATTCAAAGCAGCGCATGGACTTATTGTAGTGAAACCTACAGAATATTCCGCTTAAATAAAAATATGAAAGAATGTTGTGCCGTTTGTTTTCTCTCCGGCACCTTTTTGCCTGCCTTTCCGGTTCGAGGGCGCTGCTGTCACGTTGCTTTGGTTTTCCGCCGTTCCTCTTTGGGGGCGCTGCGGTGCCCGAGGCTTCTTGGGGGGCTCCTTCAAACCGGCAGCGTAGTGTGTGCCTGGCTTGCGTCGCGTCTGTGTCTCTGAGGGTAAGTGCTTCATGTTCGGGTTTCCCGATTCTCTCTTTGGGTTTTCGTGCTTTGCCTTTTGGTGAGCCGTGTTGTTTTATGGGGCTCTTTCCTCTCAGTTAGGGGCCAGAATTTATTGTTACTTTTATGTGTCTGGGTTGATCAATACAAAATGTAGCTGGAAGAAAATACTATATGAAGATAGGACAGAAGTATTGTTGTTGTATGTTTATGTACTGGTGAGCGCAAAGTGAGCAAGAAAATAAATTTAAATTAAGGTTTGATAAAAGCTTTATGGTTTTAACTTAATTCCATGACCCTGGGATGGTCCGCACAAATTGGTAGCAGAGCGTGGTTCATTTGACGCTTGGCTCTCGGCTTGGTTTCCGCGCGTTCGTGTTTGTTGCTTTTGGAGTTCTTTGTGCCTACTACTGTATCCTGTGGCAGTTAGGAACGGCGTCTTCCTTAGCAAATGTTGACCGCTTGCGTAATGGTGAGCTGCTTTTTGAGTTGTTAATTCGTGGTGGGCAGGTCTCTCCTGGGGCCGACTGGGCGGCCATATTAGACGCATTGCGTCTTGTTAAGAACAAACCGTTCATTGCTTTACCCGATAAGCATGATTTAGTTGCCCAATCCCCTCAAGTGTGTTCTGAAGCGCTTTTAGAGTTGGGTGAGGTTATCCAAGATTTGGAGCGCGAGGGGTCCCCTTCAAGAGGACAGCAGGTCCGTTTATTGGCGCGCATTCAGCATTATATTGTCACCCAATTAGGGAAAGGGATGACCGGCGACCGCTGGAAGGACCTCGAGACAGCTGGGCCACGCCCACCCATCAGTCTCTGTCACTGAGGGGGAAGGTTGGAAGAAGTGTCGCTTGCGCTGCCGGCCCCTTCCCTCTCTTCCACGGCCATCTGAAACCTTCCTTTGGAAACTGGAGAAGTCGAGAAAGCAGTGACATTCCTATAAAAAGGGTTTCAGTGGGACAGTGAGTGACAGTTCTTGGTGTAAGAAGGCAGTGTTAGTCAGTGACGTGTTAATGAACGAAAAGATTGTGCAACGGAAGACTGTACGTAACTGTGTATGAGTATCGGAGTTGATGTAATCGCGAGTACAAGTGAAATTGTAACGGACGAAATGGTGAATTGTAATTGTGTGCAGTACGCAATTCTGCGTAATTGGCAAGTGTTTAACTGTAAGTCGGTGGAAATAAAGAACAGTTTTGAGCGGTGAAATTGGACTTTTCATTTCACGAACCCACAAAGTCACAATTGGTGTCAGAAGTGCGACATAACACAATGGAGGCAGCATTAGAAAATATTTTAGCGGAACTGAACCTAATGAAGACGGCTAACGACTACATCACCGAGAAGATGGAAGAAATGAAGGCCGAGTTAACCACAGAAATGAGAGCAGCGAACGGCAGTCTGGCCACGGAAATGAAGGCGGCGAACGAGGCTCTCGCCGCAAAGTTTGAAGAACAGTTGGCCGGCGTAAAAGAGGACGTCACAGAGTTAGGCGAGCGCGTCGAAGACCTGGCGAGCCGCGTTAATGAGCTGGAAGGAAAGGCCGACAACAGCGCCAAGTCCCTGAGCGCCATGGTGGAGGACGTCGTCGGCAGGAGGTTGAAGGATTTGAAGGCCGATGCACCGGGACGCGACATAACATCGCCGCGCGTCAAACCTCCCAAGTATGACGGCGCGTCAACGTTTGAGGTCTTCCGCCGCCAGTTCGACACAGTGGCCAGGCACAACGGATGATCACTGGAGGAGGAGGTCACACAGTTAATAGCCAGCCTCGAGGGAAGAACCGCGGAAGTCCTAAACGCGGTGCAGACGACGGCGGCGCCCAAGGACATCTGGGAAGCCCTGGAGGATCGCTTCGGGAACCACCGCTTAGCCGCAGCATACCGCAGCCAGCTAAAGGCAAGGTCACAGCGGCCGGGGGAGACGCTGCAGGAGTTCGCCATTGCGATCGAGCAGCTGGCTAGCAAGGCCTTGGTTGACCTGCCACTGGAGTTCGTATCCCGCGAAGCCGCCTACAATTTTGTCGACGGGGTACGGGACACGGAGATTCGTCAGCGCCTAATGCTCGGGGAATATAAAACCATCCACGAGGCGTTGACAGCGGCATTAAGGATGGAGGCGGCCAAAATAGCATCCATTCCGACGTCGAGAACGGGGAGTGTCCGCTACGCCGGACACAGAAGAACAGCTGAGGGACGCCGGCGAACACCTAGTGGCCTGTGTTGGGGGTGTGGACAGCCCGGACACCTGCAGAGAGACTGCCCACACCAGGAATAGCAGCCGGAAAACAAGTAAGGGCCGTCGTGGAGAGGGGCACGTCGGCGACATCACCACCATCCCCTCGAGTGACACTGCGCGCCGTCAGCCGGCGTATGGATGACAGCCTCATCGCGGACGGTTGGGTAAGAGGGAAGCCGTGCCGCGTGCTGTTGGACACCGGGGCGGCCGTGACCATCATCAGACCTGACGTGGCGAAGGGTTTGCCGGCAAGGAAGCCAAGCCGGCCATACCAGCTTGTCACGGCATCGGGCGACACCTTGCCTGTGGAGAAGGAGGCCCTGCTGGAGCTGAACTTGGGACGGAGTGCAGTGCGTCTGTGGGCGTTCGTCGCGAAGGTGGCTGAGGAAGTGATCCTGGGACTGGATGCCCTCAGGAGCCATGAGGCGACGGTCGACGTCGGCAAGAAGGTCCTGCGGCTTAACGGAGAAGAGGTTATACTCCGTCAACCCGAAGAGCGCCTTGGAATTTGCAGGGTCGTCTTGGACGAAGACGTGGTTGTCCCCGCGAGGAGCGAGGTGGTGGTGACGGCGCGACTGGAGGGCCAGAGAACCAGGAACATGATGCTGGACCAGAAGACGCCTGTACACGGACTGTGTGTAGCCAGGACATTGCTGCCGTGCCGAGAGGAGGTGCCAGTGAGACTGCTAAATCCAACGGACACCGATCACGACGTCCAGGCCGGGACGGAGTTGGGAACGTGCGAGCCCGTAGTGAGCGTAACAGCAGTCGACAAGACACAGGAGCCGGCGCCGAAGCAACACCTGGGGCCTCGGCTAGAAGGCTTACTGGAGAGGGCGGCCGACCACCTGACCGTAGAACAGCTGGAGAAGGTTCGACAACTACTGAGGCGATACGAGCGCGTCTTCAGCCAAGGCGATAGTGACTACGGCCGCACGGACAAAGTGCTTCACCGCATCGACACCGGAGACGCCCGGCCTATTTGGCAACCACATAGACGCGTTCCGCTGGCGAAGCAAGGGGCGGTACGAGACATGCTGTAGGACATGAGATCCAGGGGAGTGATTGAAGAGCCTGACAGCCCTTGGTGTTCCCCTGTAGTCTTGGTGACGAAGAAGAACGGCGAGCTGCGCTTCTGTGTAGACTACAGAAAGCTGAACGCTGTCACCCGGAAGGACTGCTTTCCCTTACCCCGGATTGACGACACCCTGGACACGCTAGCTGGTGCACAGTGGTTCTCGACCCTGGACCTGAAGTCGGGCTACTGGCAGGTAGCTCTAGACCCAAGAGACAAGGAGAAGACCGCATTCTCGACAGGCCAAGGGCTCTGGCAGTTCACGGTTATGCCCTTTGGCCTCTGCAACGCACCAGCTACCTTCCAGCGCCTTATGGAGTCAGTGATGAGAGGGCTGACTTACGATGCCTGCCTGCTATACCTGGACGACATCATCATCGTCGCAAAGACTTTTGAAGATCACCTCGAGAATCTGAGTAAGATGCTAGAGAGACTGCAAGCGACCAACTTGAAGCTGAACGCGAAGAAGTGCCAGCTCTTCCGCAAGGAAGTTAACTACTTGGGCCACATAGTCTCAGCAACCGGAGTGGCCACCGACCCGGAGAAGACGAAGGCCGTGAGAGATTGGCCAAGGGATAAGAAAGAGTTGCGCAGTTTCCTGGGGCTGTGCAGCTATTTCCGCCGCTTCATAAAGGGGTTCTCCAGCATCGCTAAACCCCTCACCCGCCTGACGGAGGAACACCGGCCTTATGTGTGGACGGAGGACGCTGAAAACGCTTTCCAGCACCTAAAGGAGACCCTGTGCAGTGCTCCAATTTTGGGTTTCCCACAACCGGCTGGCGCCTTCATTGTGGACACCGACGCCAGCGACCATTGCATTGGAGGTCTCCTATCGCAGATCCAGGACGGCCATGAGCGGGTGATAGCCTACTACAGCAAGACGCTATCCAAGGCAGAGAAGAACTACTGCGTCACCCGACGGGAGTTACTGGCGGCAGTAAAGACATTGGAGCACTTCCACAAGTACCTGTACGGTCAGCCATTCCACCTGAGGACTGACCATTCCGCCCTAACCTGGCTATTGAGCTTTAAGAACCTGGAAGGCCAGACAGCACGTTGGGTCCAGAGGCTACAGGAGGACGACTTCACCTCGGAACATTGTAGAGGGAAGAGCCACCACGGTAACGCTGACGCCATGTCCCGAAGACCCTGTCCGGAAGAGTGCGGCCAGTGTACAAGAGTGGAGGAGAAGGAGCGTGCCGCAGCAGTCCGAGTAGTCACGGCAGTGCCTGCGGATGGCTGGGATAGTGCAGGCCTGAGGAGGGAGCAGCTGGCGGACGTAGACTTGGGGCCACTCTTGAGGGAAGTGGAGGCAGGGACGAGACCAACCTGGGAGGACATCGCACCGAGGAGCGCCACCTACAAGTCGTACTGAGCCCAATGGGACTCGTTGAATACCAGAGAGGGCGTGCTGTTCCGGGTATGGGAGTCACCCGATGGGAAGACGCAGAGAGAACAGTTGCTACTTCCCCGGAGTAAGGTCCCGGAAGTCTTGGAGGAAGTGCACGCCGGTACTTCAGGAGGACACCTGGGAGCCAACCGAACGATTGACAAACTACGGCAGCGCTACTACTGGCTGAGACTCCGAGCTGATGCTGAAAGGTGGTGCCGTCAGTGTCACGTGTGCGCGGCGAGTCGCGACCCCCAAACTAGGAGGCGGGGTCTCATGCAGCAGTACAACGTCGGAGCGCCATTCGAACGGATCGCCGTTGACATTGCTGGACCGTTCCCAGTTTCCGACCGAGGCAACAAGTACCTAATGGTGGTCGTGGACTACTTCACCAAGTGGCCGAAGGTGTATGCCATCCCAAACCAAGAGGCAAAGACAATCACAGACTGCCTCGTGGAGCAAGTGTTCTGTCGATTTGGGGTGCCGTTAGAGCTACACAGTGACCAGGGTACCAACTTTGAGTCCAACATAATGAAGGAGGCATTACAAAGGCTTGGGGTGAACAAGACCCGCACGACGCCTCTACATCCCCAGTCGGATGGCATGGTCGAAAGATACATCAAGACCTTAGAGGAACACCTGAGGAAGGTCGTGGCCAGCCATCAGCGAGACTGGGACGTCAAGGTGCCACTGTTCTTGCTGGCCCACCGCTCGTCTACACACGACACAACTGGGATGACGCCAGCCAGCTTAATGTTCGGTCGAGAGTTACGCCTCCCTTGTGACCTGGCTTTCGGAAGTCCTCCGGAGGCGAAGCAGCCGGTGACCGAGTATGTGGAGAACCTGGTGGACCGCCTCCACGACATGCACGAGATGGCTCGCCAGAACATCCAGAAGGCGAGTGACCGCATGAAGACCAGATATGATAGGCAAGCCAACAGCCATGGGTTCCAGCAAGGTGACCTGGTCTGGTTGTACCGTTCTACCCGGACCAAGGGACGCTGCCCAAAGCTCCAGCAGCCATGGCAAGGACCGTACCGGGTGGTGAAGAGGATTAACGACGTGGTCTACCGCATCCAGAAGTTTCCCCGAGGGAAGATGTTGGTGGTACACCTGGATCGTCTAGCCCGCTACAATGGTGCTGTTCGGGACGACCAGCTTTGAGGAGGGAGCAGTGTCACCCAATTAGGGAAAGGGATGACCGGCGACCGCTGGAAGGACCCCGAGACAGCTGGGCCACGCCCACTCATCAGTCTCTGTCACTAACTGAGGGGGAAGGTTGGCAGAAGTGTCGCTTGCGCTGCCGACCCCTTCCCTCTCTTCCACGGCCATCTGGAACCTTCCTTTGGAAACTGGAGAAGTTGAGAAAGCAGTGACATTCCTATAAAAAGGGTTTCAGAGGGACAGTGAGTGACAGTTCTTGGTGTAAGAAGGCAGTGTTAGTCAGTGACGTGTTAATGAACGAAAAGATTGTGCAACGGAAGACTGTACGTAACTGTGTATGAGTATCGGAGTTGATGTAATCGCGAGTACAAGTGAAATTGTAACGGACGAACTGGTGAATTGTAATTGTGTGCAGTACGCAATTCTGCGTAATTGGCAAATTTTTAACTGTAAGTCCGTGGAAATAAAGAACAGTTTTTAGCGGTGAAATTGGACTTTTCATTTCACGAACCCACAAAGTCACAATATCAACAGGTTACATTATCTCATTACCTTTCTTCCGCGTTCCGAGGTTTTACCTCGTATTATTATTATTATTATTATTATTATTATTATTATTATTATTATTATTATTATTATTATTATTATTATTATTATTATTATTATTATTATTATTATTATTATTATTATTATTATTATTATTATTATTATTATTATTATTATTATTATTATTATTATTATTATTATTATTATTATTATTATTATTATTATTATTATTATTATTATTATTATTATTATTATTATTATTATTATTATTATTATTATTATTATTATTATTATTATTATTATTATTATTATTATTATTATTATTATTATTATTATTATTATTATTATTATTATTATTATTATTATTATTATTATTATTATTATTATTATTATTATTATTATTATTATTATTATTATTATTATTATTATTATTATTATTATTATTATTATTATTATTATTATTATTATTATTATTATTATTATTATTATTATTATTATTATTATTATTATTATTATTATTATTATTATTATTATTATTATTATTATTATTATTATTATTATTATTATTATTATTATTATTATTATTATTATTATTATTATTATTATTATTATTATTATTATTATTATTATTATTATTATTATTATTATTATTATTATTATTATTATTATTATTATTATTATTATTATTATTATTATTATTATTATTATCATTATTATTATCATCATTATTATTATCATCATTATTATTATCATCATTATTATTATCATCATTATTATTATCATCATTATTATTATCATCATTATTATTATCATCATTATTATTATCATCATTATTATTATCATCATTATTATTATCATCATTATTATTATCATCATTATCATTATCATCATTATCATTATCATCATTATCATTATCATCATTATCATTATCATCATTATCATTATCATCATTATCATTATCATCATTATCATTATCATCATTATCATTATCATCATTATCATTATCATCATTATCATTATCATCATTATCATTATCATCATTATCATTATCATCATTATCATTATCATCATTATCATTGTCATTGTCATTGTCATTGTCATTGTCATTGTCATTGTCATTGTCATTGTCATTGTCATTGTCATTGTCATTGTCATTGTCATTGTCATTGTCATTGTCATTGTCATTGTCATTGTCATTGTCATTGTCATTGTCATTGTCATTGTCATTGTCATTGTCATTGTCATTGTCATTGTCATTGTCATTGTCATTATCATTGTCATTATCATTATCATTATCATTATCATTATCATTATCATTATCATTATCATTATTATTATCATTATTATTATTATTATTATTATTATTATTATTATTATTATTATTATTATTATTATTATTATTATTATTATTATTATTATTATTATTATTATTATTATTATTATTATTATTATTATTATTATTATTATTATTATTATTATTATTATTGTTATTGTTATTGTTATTATGATTATGATTATGATTATGATTATGATTATGATTATTATTATGATTATTATTATTATTATTATTATTATTATTATTATTATTATTATTATTATTATTATTATTATTATTATTATTATTATTATTATTATTACTATTACTATTATTATTATTATTATTACTATTACTATTATTATTATTACTATTATTACTATTATTATTACTACTACTACTACTACTACTACTATTATTATTATTATTATTATTATTATTATTATTATTATTATTATTATTATTATTATTATTATTATTATTATTATTATTATTATTATTATTATTATTATTATTATTATTATTATTATTATTATTATTATTATTATTATTATTATTATTATTATTATTATTATTATTATTATTATTATTATTATTATTATTATTATTATTATTATTATTATTATTATTATTATTATTATTATTATTATTATTATTATTATTATTATTATTATTATTATTATTATTATTATTATTATTATTATTATTATTATTATTATTATTATTATTATTATTATTATTATTATTATTATTATTATTATTATTATTATTATTATTATTATTATTATTATTATTATTATTATTATTATTATTATTATTATTATTATTATTATTATTATTATTATTATTATTATTATTATTATTATTATTATTTTTTTTATTATTATTATTATTATTATTATTATTATCATTATTATTATTATTATTATTATTATTATTATTATTATTATTATTATTATTATTATTATTATTATTATTATTATTATTATTATTATTATTATTATTATTATTATTATTATTATTATTATTATTTCTGTTATTTCTTTGTGTTGCTCTGTCTTTCTTCTGATTACCATATTCGCGATTAATGTTCGAGTTAGTTTGGATTCTTTTTTTTACGTTTTAGTTTTCTGGATGTACCGTCTGTCCACCGAAGATTCATGTTCCAGTTTTGGGGACAGCAGTTCTATACAGATATTAATTGCCTTTCTGCAAGTTTGTCGATATTCCTCCAGGTTCCGCTGAATTTTCACTTGATTACATTTAACTTAGCCTAAATGCATTACACAATAATCAGACTTTGCACCGAGCAATACGTTGTTAGGTACATATTGTAATTTAATAAGATTCACATTAATATTAAACAAAGTTAGCAATCCTATCGCCAGACGTAAGCGAGAGGGTTAAGTTAATCGTTTAGTATGGAATGACTTAGAAAGCACCCAGTACAGAGCAAAACAAGTGTGCGAGAGGGAGCTATCACCACGTGTTTGATGTCGATCACCACGAGCAGTCGTTTGGGCTACTTATTGCCTTTAAGTCTTATTGTAACAGAATTCAGCGATCTAGTCTTAAACAGTTACAACTATCTGCTCCCTTCATCGGTGATTTTGTTTTGAATTATGTAATAGTTTATGGCGTTTATTTGGCTGTTGCTTTACTAATTATTGCCTAAGTTTCTTCCTGAGTATGTGTTGGACAAGTTCCACCATTTGAAACACCTTAATGAATTGTTTCTCTATGCAATCGCAAATATGTGAAAGTAGAGCAAATTTTGACAATAATGAAATTACCTCACATCTTTTCTCCCCCTTCTGATGTTTGTTTATACCATTTAGGACACTCTTTTAACTATAATTTTATCGACCATTATAACATACGGGCTATTGGCAATACCACGTATATATAGTTCTTCTTAACTCTGGTTAATTAATATCCTCTCTCTCTCTCTCTCTCTCTCTCTCTCTCTCTCTCTCTCTCTCTCTCTCTCTCTCTCTCTCTCTCTCTCTCTCTCTCTCTCTCCCTCTCACCCATGTAAACACTTAAATTCATACTTCCAAATTCAAATTTTTGGGAGGATAGGAACAAACTCGGTTACAGAAAAATTCCCACCCTTCAGCCGGGAATCGAGCTGAAGACTGGCGACAGGTACTGTAGTGACTGAGCTCTGAGGTCAGCCTCGCATCTTTCGTTGTTGTTCTATGAAGCATCTTTGAAAATAAGGGCCGAAGGTGATTTTATCCAGTATATTATTTTTTTTTTTTTTTTTTTTTTTTTTGCTAAAATGTTTACCAAAAGAAAATTATGTCTTCTATGCAGAAAGATTGCTGCTACGACACAGGCCTTTGGAAATGCGAATATCTCTTACCATTTGATACTTACCTACGTCTTTGTGCTATTCAAAAATTACTGTCTACAAGAATTGAATGATGTGACCCCCAAAATTATGCAGAAGTTTACAAATTGCAGCTAGAACCATCATTGTCCCATCTTAGGTGAGACAGTGCTTCCTTCCATATATGCACATGTCTGAAAATGTGAATAATGAGTGAACGGGAGAAATACTGACACATCATATAGCGTTATCTGATTGTTTGAAGGTGAATTTGTGTAATGAAAATCATTTTCAATCCGTGAAAATGTTCCATGAGCCTTTATACTAAAATTCGAGATAATATACTATCTTATTTGCAAAGCACAGAATGTTTGTCGGTATTTTAGTATCTTTAAGAGAATTCAGTGTGTTATTGCCTTTTATCAAGTTATATACAGCATTAGGTAACTAAACTACTGATGCGTTTCACATCAAATAGAGACGATATGACAAACTGTTATCATTAGCATGGTATCAATAATTCTGTATGCTTTTGATTTGTAAAGCTACCATTAATGATGTTAGGGAAGCGCTTGACTTTGGACGTACGACATTCCCCTCTCCATATTTAGCGATTCCTCTTCTGCTAGGGTGAAATATCGAACAAAGGCATTTCTTTCTGCTTTCTCAATCTGTGGCGATCACTTTTGCTTCAAATTTCCAGTGCCTGCAGACGACATAGTGGAGCCCACAAAGCAAAATAAACTTTTTCCCCCCTTCGTATTTCCGAGTTTTTCAAAGACTAAAAGTGAAAACTCAAAAGTTCGGTTAACAATGACGTCCTGTTCTTATTGAGTTTCAAAAGACTTAGGTACCTTTGTATATTTAACAGTAATCAGCTTGTTGAGAGTATTACATATTTGTACTAATTTACTCTACGAGAAACAGTAAAATACAAACATGTGGAACCCTTTGCTCCTACAAATGGAAGTAAAACAGATATTTTTAAAAACTCCTCCAGAAACCGAAGATTCCCAATGGGATGCCTTCCATAGGGTCGGATTGACAGGGATAAACATTAAAGGAAGCATTACATGTGCTTAGTTCAGTAAGTCTCACTAAGTGTTCGAACCCAGGAGAGATTTGTGACGGACAAAGTGGCATCTGAGCGGTTTTTCCCGGTTCTCCGGTTTTGCGGCCATTCAATTTCGTTACTTCTCCATAATCACCTTTCCCTTGATCCATTTTGCCCTCACATCATGTTATCTCCTCCCTCACGGATATATCACTCTGTGGTCTCATTACCGACCCTGGCAAATCTCTCTGATCCAGTTTGTCCACTCCTCGATAGGCATCCCCCAAGTGCTCAGTTGTAAGACTCCCATACGATAAGAATAAACACATAACGAAAAAAATACCTAATCTGCAATTTAAATAAATATTTAAACAACATAAATATAAACAGGTTTATCTGCATAAAGAAACCCTCACCCCGCTCGTTGTATTCCAATATTCACGATTTTTTCTATCAATTATTTCTCCATTATCTCAGCTTTCGTAGCTGTTCTAATCGATTTCTCCTCTCTTAGTTTCCTATTCTCCCATCAGATTATTTATATCTATTTCCATATTAGTCACATTGTAAAGGTATATTAAAATCCTTATTCTACTATCGCTAGATATGCTAAAGTCATGACACATTATGTCAAACAACTTAAAATATCCGGCTGAAATTTTACAGATGTAAAATAAAGTTTATTGATCTATCTGTCCAGCATTTTTGCTTGTTAAGGAAGCATATAATTATTTTCTCAATTATACCATATATTGATTAAAATATGTAAGTATTAAAGACTAACCATGCTTAGGTAGATATACATCAACACTTAGGAGTTTGGTTTTATCTTCTCAGAATTCAATTTGTTAAACGTCTGTAATTTGTATGTAAACCGAGCTATTATAGCAGAAAATGTGATTCAGAAGAAAATATGCTCAAAGAAAAACCACTCGAACGGCTCAAGCATACTTAACAGGAGTACCAATTTGTAGAGCAAGATTTCTCTAAAAGAAGGAGCAAGATTACCTCTTTGCTCCAATGTGTGTAGGAGTTCTGATTGTCTCTTCTTTTTACTATCTTTAAAATGTACGTAAGTATTGTACCTAAAATTATAAAATATATATTAAACTAAAGAAGAAATTTCAATTAAGAAACCCCCCAAAAAACTAAAAATGACATATTTTATTTTTTCTAAAATAAGTTCAAATATCTAAATTCTTTCACTGACTTAGTTCCAAAACTTTGCTTTAAATTGCGATTTCCTTTAGCTCTCCTAGCATTGCAATTTGAATAACGGACAAGTACTAACTGCGCTGTGCTGAAATTCTAGACTTAATTGTAAAACCACTTTGAAATGTTTACATGCAAAATGTATATGAACGAGGTAAAGAGGGCGAGGAAAAGCCTTATCAGTAAAAAAATCCACTTATAAATCCACTACATAGCCTACAAGCAGCTAGTGTGGACGAAATGATTATTTCCATCAATTTACCTAAAATAAAAACGTCTTACAGCATAGTAAGTCGCCACAAAAAGGTGCGTGTCTCATAGCACTAGTGGTCTACCGGGAAATATAGCGGAGAATTAATGTCATGTCGGCATGTTGGCCATAGCAGCTCAGTGGATTAGAGTAACCTCACGGAGAACGGGAGATCCGTGGTTCAAATTCTGGTTATGGCATTGAATTTTTCAGTCTAGCTCTACTCATTCAATCCACTCATAAGTTGTTCCGTTCGATCATAGGAAAAGCTTTATCGCGTTAAACTTAAGTTGCTGTACAGTGTATTTCCTTCGCACTGTAGTCATACAGGGCAGTCAAGTTGGAGATACATTAGAGATTCCCCTTTGCCCGTACGCCTTGAATTGCGCTTGTTGATGGCTCGTAACAGCATGGCATGAGGTAACAACAGATTTACTGAAGCCTTGTCTAGATTGTTTTGTTTGTGGCCCATACTTGTAAATTTGCAAGTTTTAGTTACGAATCTTAACCATGTCCAGTTTGTTTTGCTCCAGTTTAATATAATTTCGCGAGTTTTCACTGATAATTAAGTTACGAGTATTATTAGTGGCTGCGTTGTTTTCTTTAATACTTCAAAATGATCGCACACTACCCACGAGGACTTCGCTCTCAACCTTCGCCGAATGAACATGGCAGGAAAGAAAAAGAAGAAGACTACCAACGCAGCTGATCCTGTTAAGGCAACGGAAGAAGACGACGCAGCCCCTGCCTCGCCTCCAGCACCACCGCCGGGCTCGCCGCAATCTCTCGAAGCTTCCGAGAGATCACCGCCATTACCAACGCCGACCACCAGTACTGCTGAAGCAGAAACTGCACCGCTGACCTCACATGACCAGCCTAAAGAAGACTCGCCGCCAAATGCGTCGGAGTTGTCGCTGCCTCCCCGAGCCACCACACTGCCGACATACAGCGCAGTCATTCGGGGAGTGCACAGGCCTCTCACTGACGCCTTTATTCTACAGGCAGCCCGACACCGATGACCTTCACTAAGGAGAGCCATGAGCATCAACACCTACAGGGGACCCTCACCTCTAGTTCGGCTAGAGTTCACAGAAGAAAGCTACTACGAGGCTGCGCTGAAAGATGGACTCGCAGCCTTCGGCCAGGTACTCCGGATTCAGGCCAGCCTGGGTAGCCGTTCCGTCCCCTGCCGCCGCTGCTGCCAGTTTGAGCACACCGCCTACTCCTGCGACAACAACCCGCGCTGTCACTACTGTGGCACCGAATGCCTCACCGCAGCCTGCACCGGACATTATCTGACGCGTCGCTTGTTGTACTGTGCCACCTGCAACCAGGCAGGGCACTACACCGGACAAGCGGCGTGCCGGAGAAGCCCGAGGAGAAGTCGCACTCAGCAGCAGCCACACCAACCGTACCTCACACATCGACATCCTCACCAATCACACCCTCCACGCCAATACACTCGCAGTCACACCCAAACCCGCCATACACAACAACATCTCACCTACGCCAAAGCCCTCACACATCAGCCAGACTCACAGCTACTCCAACATATTAAAACGTTACATGCCACCACAGAGAAAGCCACGAAACTACTCCAGAACATCAGCACCACACTCCAGGACATGCAGACAGCAATCACGGAGCTGACTGCGCGGGTAGCAACTTGGGAGGCAATCCTACTTCATACTTTGGACGAGGCAAAGGAGGCCACCCAGGCTTCGCAGTGCGGCACCCGGGAGACTGGCGGCCGTTCAGAAGCCCTGGACTACTGCAAAGCCAAGTTGGAGAAAATAGTAGGCTACATCAACGATACACGCCTCTTCACGCCAGCTAAGCTCGAGGGAGCTCCCAGGATGCATCAGAACTCCATCACTGACAACATCAGGGACCTCGCAAGGACACTAGCACACGTGCAAGGGGCCCCTCCACCCCGCAGAGATAACCGCACCCGGATCTACCACGCCGATACCCTCCGTTAGATACAGGTCCTCACGAGACGTACATCGATCACCACGGAGCAATATAGGAAGAACGCCACCTCTTGAAAGGAACGGTGGGCGTCAGGATCTAGTGGCCATGACGTCTATTCCCCCTAACACTCCATGCCGTTCACCGCAGCCATCATCACTACTTCTGAACCTGGGTGCCACGAGCGGAACCAACCAACTTCACCAGGGCTACTGCCCTAGACAGTGGAAGCGGCGACTCCTATGTCACCAGCCCGTGTGGGTAAATCCATTTTTTCCTTCCACGTAAAACAAATAAAAAAAAAACATTACCACAAAGGACTTTTATCTAAAATACAGGCGTGAAAACAAATTCTTGTAGTGAAATAACAGGCGATTTGAAATAGTTTCCCGGCTTACGAAAATTAGTGAAGGGTTATGGCCTTCGTGATCTCCTGACTTAACTAGATGCGATTTTGCTGTATAGGTAAACTTAGAATTAAAATGTATGAAACAAACTACCATACGTTGAAATAACTAAAAGAAAACATTGGGCGAGAAGATCAATCTCTTTTGGATATTGAACTCTTCAGTTTAAATGTAAATTTTCTGTGAAGGTGACAGAAACTGTGCGAATAGAGGACACATTTTTATAATTTATGAAGTACGGCATTTACTTATTAGCATTGTGGTTGTAACTATAAATGTTGCGGCAATATTATACCTCAGTCGGCGGTAGATCGACCTGACGTGGCCCGTACGGAAGCCGGCAAACGTTGGCCGAAATGTATGGCATTTAATTTTGTTACATCCGAAAACCCTTCTGTCGTGTTATATATATGAAACTTAGTTAGAACCTTAACCATTTAAATTCATTTTGACCGATGTTTAAAAGTGGTGCCAATTTACTACAGAAAGTTCCCATAAATGGCTAAGTGCTAGTGTCCTATTTACACTTTTGTGGTCTTTTTCTTCTTATAAGAAACGCTGCGTTTGGCTATCATTGAAATTTTGTTTTGGAAACAGCAGGGACAATGTTTAACTCCACTTCGCTCATCAGCGCGTTTAATTTGACGCTTCTCGTTATTTTGAGTCTTGTTAACCTGTATGGATATTTTGTATCAAAACAAAATTGTTATATAGATTTTTACTTTGCGGTTCATAATTGTGTATGTGTGAGCAGTGATTGATAAGTAATTTTGTAAATATTTAGCTTTAACATGGCAGATCGAACATACTCCGTAGAAGGTTTTGTTTGCTTAATGCTGTAACGAGGTGTAATTTTACATTAAAGCATCAGAAGCAGTAGTCGTCCTAACAATCAATTTCTAGATGTATTTATTCCTTAACTGTTTTATAATGTAGGTGAATGTGCCAATTTATCACCCTGAGTAGTAGTAGTAGTAGTAGTAGTAGTAGTAGTAGTAGTAGTAGTAGTAGTAGTAGTAGTAGTAGTAGTAGTAGTAATAGTAATAGAAAACCGTGGTGCGGGAGAGGGCCAAGGCCTACCAACCCGACTGCCGGCCTCACACCCACTTACACAAGGCAGAGGTGGGTGATCATCCAACCGATACGGGGAGGAGATGTGGTCAGCATCTCGGCATACCCCAAACGGGACGTTGGTTTTCGTGACCAGGGACGTTTACCTAGCGTAAGCTCGTCACTTTCCTCATGATGCTGAGTGGGCACCGGTCCTATATCCGGGACTTAAAATCCGCACTCCATGGGTGGGATCGAACCCGGTCCACTTTCCTTGGTCAGTGACCAAGGCATGCTGTCTTAGCCCATTACGACCCTGAGTAGTTTATAATATATACCTTATATTGTAAGACAGGAATATGTATGTACACATGTGAATTCTGGTTGTTTTATCTTTAACTTATTTCAGTTTAATGAAAATGTTCAGTAAAGAAAAGCCAAGCATCTTAAACAAACGAATAGAACTGGAAAGAGAAAGCTGAATGGGTTGGAGGATTACTGCATTATCCACCATATTTATGAAACACCGAACTTCAGAACCAGGTTATGTCACATAGCTACATTACTATTAGATACAATATAGGAATTTCGCCACACTGGGCAAGCCAGTCCCTTCCACCAACTTCTGTGTATTTCTTGCAAGAAATTGTCGATGGGAGAATTATATTACTCGTAACTTGTGCCCCGATCTGTACTCGATATCCATTTCCTTTTCTTTGTTACATACTTAAAGAGATGTACAGACGATATACTTTCTAAGTCATACTTCTCATGCTTTTTGGAGAACATTGCATATTTTAAATTTTAATGCAAAAATGCATTAAAATTTCTCTTGAACCAGAATTTCCAACACTTAATAAAGTGTCTGCATTCAAGTTATAATATGAAAATATGTTTCAGCAAAACGTGTAATACTTGGAGCAATTTCCAATAAACTTGGTACACCTGTGACTCGCACTCTTGCATAACAGTGCTTTAAGGGTGTTAAGGGTTGAAGGTAGAAATAAAAAACGACTGACGTAACTGGCAGCTCCATAATCTTCAGGACCTTTGAGATATGCAGTTCTACTCCCGGTTCCATTTAAGTAAGTTCAGCCCTCTTTAGTCTGAGGGGGACGAAGGGGTAAACAGATATACAGGGTTAGTGTATTAACCATATTTTCGCTTTTTCTGAGTTGAAAACATTTTCTCATAACCAGTTTGAATTCACTTCCTAAACACCGTAGCCTAATCTTGCGATAAATCCCGAAAACAAAGGGACGCTGTTTTCTCACTGAGACTCGCTACAAGCATATGTTAATAGTGGTGGGGTACAGTAACTGTTATTCGTAATGGGAAGAGGTTACTAATAAAACAAATTATTTTATTTTCTGTTCATTTTTATTTACATAATTGATGCAGATTCTTACAGTTCTCTGCATATATTATACATATTTATGGCTTCAGACTCGGCAACTTTCTCAGATCACATTGCACCATATTCTAGATAAAATTCGTTCTTATATTTTATTCATGTTTTACAAAAGATGTGAAACTATTGTAATAGTGGGCTTAGGATTCGGATTTCATTACGTAGGGGATTCGGTACGTAGGCCACCATGCTGGGCCCATTGTTCCTATGGCCCCATGTGAGACATCCCCGGGAGGAAGGATGAGGCAAAGGAGAGAGAGGGCGGCGGACCCAAAAACCACGACAGTACAGAGGGCAAGGTTCCTATAGTTTACCTGGTTAGAGACTTCCCCCGAAAGGCACAACGGACACGCTCCCCTACTGCGGGACGGCAACGAGCTCAGCAGCCGAGCCCCAAAGGTCTCTGGCTGGCGGTCCCGAAATAGTCCCAGCAGAGGAGTGGAGACCGACAACCGACCTACCAGAGGTGAAAGTAGTTTACCTCAGAGCATATCATCCTGCCATGCACCGCCGACATCCGCCGACACTTCTACCCTGAAAGAGACCACCAGATGAGAGATGATGTGAAATGATAATGGAGAAAAAATGGAGGGACAGGAATTTCAGGGGATGTAACTAACCTACCCAGCATTCACCTAGCAACCCAAGAAAACCCCCGAACAACCCCATGGGTCAGGCAGGTTGGCCACGGGATCGAATCCAGACCTCCAGAATGCGGACCACAGACGAAGCCACCTGAGCCATCCCGCTCGGTGTAATAGTGGGCTACAACAAAGATAAGTAGCATATGAAATGAATGGTTAACAGAAAGTTTATTTCTAATATCACCAGTTATCAAATTTATTTTAAGAAATTTTATCAAAATATCATGGCATGCAGAGTGTGTTTTAATAATATTTGTTATAGGAAATGATGATGATGATGATGATGATGATGATGATGATGATGATGATGAT
This sequence comes from Mantis religiosa, assembly GCA_030765055.1. Classification (NCBI taxonomy): domain Eukaryota; kingdom Metazoa; phylum Arthropoda; class Insecta; order Mantodea; family Mantidae; genus Mantis; species Mantis religiosa. The sequence goes on from CM060950.1 coordinate 85,597,930, forward strand.
GATGATGATGATGATGATGATGATGCAACCACTCTCTAAGAATCTCAACACCCAAAAATGAAATCAAAATTAATTCCTCAATAAAGATGTTAATTCTTTTTTCCGAAATGTGTGATAGCATGCACATTTGTATTATAATTAACAACGCTGTTAATTGGCAGGATCATGTCAGGGCCGCCAGTGCGCCGGAATTTCGTCTCCAAGAGTTCTTTTACATGCAAGTAGGATTAGGATTAGAATTACTACGGAGGGTATTGGTCACTGTGACCAGTCTTGATCTGTTGTAGCTATGCCCCCAAGTAGGGCATCCCCGGGAGGAAGAATGAGGCGAGAGGAGTCAGAGGGCCGCCGCTACAAGGAGCCACGACAGTGCAGAAGACATGGTCCTTACATATAACTTAGATGGAAACCTCTCCCGGTAGACTAGGGCAACGGACATGCCCTCCCTATTGTGGTTCGGAAGCGGTCCAGGCAGTCTCATCGGAGACCAGCATCCACCTATCGGAGGAGGAAGTGGTTCACTCAGAGCACATCATCCTGCCATACACCGCCGATACTCTCGCTGACACTTCTAACCTGAAAGAGACCACCAGATGAGAGATGATGTGAAATGAAAATGGAGATGAAATGAAGGACCAGGAAATTTGGGAGACGTAATTAACCTACTCAGCATTCGTCTGGCGATCCGGAAAAAAACCGAAAAGTCCATGGTTCAGCTAGGTCTTCCACGGGAATCGAACCTGGGTCTCCCGAATGCGGTCCATAGACGAAACCGCCAGAGTCATCCCGTTCGGTTACATGCAAGTAAATCTACTGATATGGTTCTGTCGCTTTTAAGCACAATTAAAAACCATTGCTCTGGTACGAATTTGAACCCACGATCTTGGTATTAGTATGCCAAAACTTAACTAAGTGAGCCACCAAGACCAACATCCCCATTATTAAATTTAACTCAAGAACTAGAGTCGATAAGCAATTTAAAATACCTCAGTGTTTTTTATTGTCATACCTGGATACTTTAACCCTTCCTCTAACCACAGTCCCCGCCTCGGTAGCGTAGATGGTAGTGTGTCTCCCTCACGTTCCAGAGGTCCCGACTGCGAATCTCGGCAAGGGTGAGTTACCTGGATAATGTTTTTTCCAGGGTTTTTCCTTATCCTGAAAGACGAATGTCGGGTAACTCTAAGCTCTATGGACCCTGGGCTCATTTGAGCATTATTTCATCAATTCCATTCATCGTCCGATATGACTTAATGTTACAGGACGTAAATAAAGAAAAAATTCTAATCGCAGTGGGAGCGAACATTCTCCAATCAGTCTGATTACATGTGTGAATGAGATATCTTTCTGATAAATGAAAAATACGGGTATATTTTAAATTTTCTTGGAATAGCTTCTGTAATCCTCTTTATTCTAAATGATTTTTGCTTAGCTGGTAAACTGTGCGGTATTGACAAAATCTTACTGCTCATACGTGTAGACTTGGTTAGAGCACAAAACTTATGTCAAATATATTTTTGTTATTCAGTTAAACCATTTTCGAGACATTCATTTTTAGTTCAAATTCCCCCAATAATTTTCTCAAATGGTAAACGCTTATTGGTTTTTCTATGTCTTATATATGTATATATGTATATACACACAAACACAAAAAGAACGGAATTTCAAAGCCACCACGTAGGAAGCAGCTCTTATGAAAATGTTTACTACGTTTAACACGAATTAAATATATGAATAAACATTTCTAATAAAAGTTTGTACAAGAGTGAGTAGAGGAATTCATGTGACTGGAACACATAAGTGTTTTACGTTCAATTTTTGTGCAACGACTTCGTGGTAAACAAAACTCCCAGAGATTTCTTTTTGGTTCGCAAAATAAAAGTAGTTTGTTACTACTACTTAAATTTCACTGACTAAGAGAATGAACAAGTGGAAGGGCTCATTTGTCTTAACCATACATTTCGCTTTTTAACCGAAGATTAGGCACGAAATACCTGCAGCGGCGGTTTCGCTTCCTCTATCTGTGGTAGACAAACTGAATTCTTTCCAAGAAAGTTGAATGAAATCCTAGACAGAAATTGCGCCTGAACGTTAGATAACTACTAATCACATGTTTAAATGGAGGGTCGGAAGTTAGGTAATACAAAAAACATCCATTTCATATCCCAAAAATCCAAACGTTATCCTAATAGGCAAGAAACCCTGAATGTTACATATTTACATACCATTAACAACCAGGTTGGTTGCTAAAGCTATTTGTGGACAAACGAGACAGGTTTTTCCAGAGAATGCATATATAAGGTAAAGTTTAAGATGCATGTGACATTGGAAGCCCTGCTGTTATTAAATGATTAGCTACACTGCTTATGTGTTTGTCATAACATGATACGCAGTTTCACTTCAAAATGTGTTAGAAATGTGTTAATGTATTTCAGCAAATTCTGCAAAGACATGTCCAGAAATGTTACGATATAACATTAGAAGAAGGTCCCAACGTCGTACGGCGCCCCCTTTAAAGTTATATAAAAGTTCCTGTACGCCCTCTATTTCTCTCCGATATAAAAATACACATTTACATAGAATATTTAGAGAGAATTGTGGTTAGGATTACGATTAGGATTACTTCGGAAGGGTTTCGGCACCGAAACCTCTGGTTTATTGTATCTAAGCCCAAAGTGGGGCATCACCGGGAGTAAGGATGAACCAAATGTTGCGTGTATGATTACGTAGTATACTAAATGATAGAATTTCTGCTAGTGTATCCTTTATTTCCCCCAAATACACCAAGAGAGCAATTGACAATAACAAAACACTACATTAATATTTGAATCGCTCTAGGGAAACAAAAGACTGCTCTTAGTATTTAAGGTAGATGGCGTGGGCGTCTTTAATCTCCCAAATCCTAGAGACAGAGGACGGAAGACCCAAGAAGTCACAACAGTGCAGAGGGCAGTTTCCCTACTATACACCAGTTGTAAACTCTTCGACAGGCCAGCGCAACCGGAATCCTACCCACAGTGGTTCGGAAACGGCCCACTAGGTCGGCCCGGAGACTTGAAGCCGTTCTACAGAGGGATGAGGTGTGTACCAGGAGCATATCATCCCGCCATGCAGCGTCGCGACACCCGCTGACACTTCCAACCTGAGAAAGACCACCAGGTCAGAGATAATGTGAAATCGTAATGGAGATAAATTGGAGGAGCAGGAAATTATAGGGATGTAATTAGCCTACCCAGGATTCGCCTGGCGAACCATGAAAACCCCTGGATTAGATAGGTCGGCCACGGGAATCAAACCCGGGCCTCCCGAATGTGGTCCGCAGACAAAACCACCTGAGCCATCCCGCTCGGTGAATTGTGTAGATATTAATAATAAGTGAAAAAGGCAAGGTTGTGTATCATATTTTACCATTTTTGTCAAAATTCAATTGATCTGTCTTCTTAAGTAAAATTCAGAGGCATTTTAATTCTAAATAGCTGACATATTTGCATATTTTGGTAACTATGTTTTCTTAAGAAGCTCACGACCATATATTTTCTTGCAATGTTACATGGTTAATATATTTTCGTTTGGAATTTTAGGTTTTCTAAAACGTCGTGCTTTTATAACGCATGCTTTCTGTAAGAAATACATATTTCTATAAAAATTGTTTAAAGCCGTAGTTTTGCATTTCATTCTCCATTGTTTTAAATAAATCATACTTAGCATATTTTAACGACAACGCCTAAAATGGCAGTCCACCACTGCGTTTGAAGCATCAAGATAAGAAGCCTCAAGAACTAAATACGTGGCACAACAATCCCTGCATATTAAGGCTACTGCCGACTGCTGCGACCGCCATCTCTGCCCACAGTGGGCCTCATGAACGGGGCGCTGGAAGGAGGGACGAGAACAGACTAAGGGAACACTGAGCCCGAGGCCTGGGAGGAATGGATATGATAAGAACCCGCAGTAGACGCATGGACTGTGAATGTGAGGATCTACTCCCATTAGTCCTGGACCCGTAGGACCAGAACCCGGGCCTCTCGGGTTCGTTTTACCATAGGACAGTACCCCCGATGCTCACGGCAGACAGCACGGAAGTGGATACGCCACTTACGCGCCGGTCCTTAATAAACCAGCTACCAAAAAACCTTGGTAGGGGCGCCGGTGATCTAGCACACCAGCTACTAGCTCTGCAGGCTAGCACCCGGGACTTATGAGGCAACCCTCTATCCCCTCCGGGTGGCCGAAGCCTGGCCGGAGGTACCCAATTTCCCGTGGGTGGTGGGAACACACTGCCCCATCCAATCCAACCCAATCCGAACAGCTCCCAGAGGGAGGGGCTCGAATGTTCAGCCCGAGGTTCCTCTAGTAACGTCAGAGGTACCACGAATGCTAGGGGTCCGCAGCGCCCGCACCTTAGCAGCTGAAAGGGACGAATCCCCTCCCCTACGGGAAGACATATGGACTGCTGGAACGGATGATATAAGCGGTAGAGAAGAGCAGAACACTTACTGGCTGGGTCACCCTGCTGGGAGGCGCTGACGGAGATCTGCCCAAATCGCCGGAGGGTAGCAGGAACTGGGGAAAGCTCGACTCTGCTGTGGAAGCTCGAACGCCACCCTCTGGAGCAACCGAATAGAAATTCCAAATCCTAAGGTTCTGCACCATCTGCTCTCCGTCGACCGACACGCAACCCCGGACTCGTCCTGTAACGTGAAGAACGGAGACGAAATGAGAGGAAATGGGAGAGAGGAGAGCCGTGATAAAAGAAGCCACTTTAGCATTACCTAGCCGAGTAGGAAAAACCTACGGAACGTCATGGTAAAATTGAGCCGCTATCAGGGATCGAACCCTTTACCTCCCTAACTCAAGCCTCGGGTGATATAGTGTGTGTAATGTGTGTGTGTGTAGTGTTTAACGCCCGCTTTTACTACATACGGCACCGCAGGCGATGACACTGATGATACATGAGATGAAGATGGAGCACCGGTGGAATGAGATGGCCGGGGAAACCGGGGGTCCCGGAGAAAACCCGCCCCAACGCCGTGTTGTCCACAACAAATCTCACTTTGCGTTCGCCTGGGATCGAACCCGGGCTGCCTTGGTGAGAGCCAAGTGGTCTAACCACTGAGCCACCGCGTGGCCAGGTGATATAGTGGAGCCATCTCCTTCGGTATTTGTATCCGAATAAAGCAATAGGTGCCAAGCTAGATACTATTTCAGACTAATATTTAAGACTGTTTTCTCTTATCTTGCATACCTCAAAAACCGAGAACACGCGAATGTAGTTTAAATTAGCATACCGTCATCGAGTATGCGTGCTTCTGAAGCATGATGGGAGCGTATGTGCTTCACACTCAATAGTTCCCGATTTCGAATCTTGGTCGAGACTAGTTATCTTGATAAGAATTTTTCTGCAGTCTTCCTTTACCCTGTAAGATGAATATCAGGTAACTCTAAGCTTATGGACTCTGGTCCTATTTAAGCACCCTTTCACCCATTTAATTCATCTTCTGATATGACTTACATAAGTTGGAGGACACTAGCTGAAAAAATATAGAGGTAGTTAATGAACTATAACTAAATAATGTCAGCGATTCTAAACGTGGCAAGCAAAGCAGGTTGAGATAGGCAATGCATGGTCTGCGGCTGAACATCACGCAGTTAATTGTGTTAAACCTAACTGGCATCAGTTGCTCATAATTTGGTATTTAAACAAGGTGGCTGAAATTATTGGATTAGAATGGCTCCAAAACTGCTTCCCGAGTATAGAAATATGGATACTTAGTGGCTCTTCTTTGACGTTCTCAAGATTTAATACCCCAAATGTCTCTTAAATCGCCAAATAATCGCCTGCCAGTGCGACACTGAACAGCGATTACCTGCCTTCTTGCATCGTGTAGGCTACTCTGGTTGTGTTCCTGTAGCTTTCTGGTTGTCAAATTCGTAACGCTGAAAACTGGGGTTCCAAGAATCATTAGTTCAGTTCCTATCGTGTATTTTTTCCTTACTGTTTTTAATACGTACCTAATAATAGCAGAATGTAAAGTTGTTCGACACACACTTGTTCAGTTTTGGACAGAGTACGACAGTCGTTCCTTCACCGCTGTAAACTTTGTATTGAAATCGCAGGTCGACAATTCGAGCAGTTCCTATAAACCTGACGTGAGAGTTGCATTTACCTTTTATTTTATGTAAGTTCGTTCATTCTTTAAACCACCTCCGATTTAGACGTGCAGCGTGTGAAAATACTTACACTGACTCCCATTCTTGTACTCCTTGTGTTAAGCAAAAATCATATGCTATGAATATACATTTTAGAGATTGAAAATGTGGCTAAACTAAGAACTTCCTCATTCAACCTTGTTTACATCATGAGTTTACGACACTAAAGGAATCAGACAGCACAAATGAAGTGCAATACAAACGAGTAGGTGAGGTCTGGCAGTAGACAAAACAACATCGTAGAAGTACATCAACTGTGAACCAAAAAGAAGGCAAGAGCATAGTATGGGGCCCAGAGGTAACCAGAGCACCTTTTAACAGAGACAGTGCTCTATCACTATGAAAAGAACAAAACATACCGGGAAATAGCAGTGATTGTGAATCTTAGCGAAAGTACAGTTAGTGACATAATTCGCCGGTATAAGTATGAAGACAGAATTGAATCTCGAGCAAAGCCAGGGCAACTAAAACGTCTAACCGATTAGCAGGAGTCTTATATTATGTGAAAAGTAAAATGGAATCCGCGTATAAGTGTCCCGGTGGTTTGTGCTGAGATTCAGGAAGAACTGGGACTGGAAGCCCTGAAACGGTCAGAAGGGCCATACGAAAACAAGATTTTAATGGTCGCACAGCCAGAAAAAAGCCATACATTTCCAGCAAGAATAAAAGGAATCCATTACAATTTGCCAAAGACTTTGTTAACAAGACAACCGATAGGTGGGACAAAGTTATTTTTTGTGACGAAAGCAAATACAACCGTGTTGGTTCCGATGGCATGGTGGTTGTGTGGAGGAAAGCAAACACGGAGCTGGAAGAGCGCAATTTACGAGGCACAGTCAAACACGGCGGAGGGAGTGTAATGCTATGGGGCTATATTTCCTCTATGGGAGTGGGAAAGCTGATGTTCATAGACACAACAATGAACAAGGAAGTCTATGTTAGACTATTACAGCAAAATGTAAAACAAAGTACAGAAATGATGGGTATTTTGGACGGCTTCTCATTTTATCAGGATAATGATCCGAAGCATACGTCCCACATTGGGCAGCTATGGTTACTTTACAACTGTCCTCATGTACTGCATCCATGTACTGGAGAAGGCTATGCGGAAGACCCCATCACCTCCAAGCAGCACTTGAAGAAGAGGTTGCAAGAGGAATGGAGCAAACTTTCTACAGCCTACCTGAAAAGCCTGGTTCACAGCATGCGGAATAGGTTGTGAGAAGTAGTGAAAAGAAGAGGGAGAGTTACAAAGTACTAAGCCATATTTTGCATCACACTCATGTCCGATTACTTTTGAGGGTAACAAATGCAACATTTCCTTTCAATTCATAAAAAGCGCGCAATATAAAATTTTTATGTGAAATAACATTTATTTTTTTACAAGAACGAATCATATAACTGACGATTACCATTAATTTCAATAAAATAGCACACCAAATGTTAATTTTCACTTTCAAAACTTAGACTCTGCTTTGTCCGATTATTTATGGAAGTCTCTGTATATCAAGCAGGATTCAAACTTTGTTAGGAAGAATTGTATTTAATTACTATGACAAGGTGAAGTTACTCGATAAAATGCATACATTTATACAAGAATTAAAAGCTTAGAAAAAGTATTAAAAGCAGACAAACACAACAAAACAAAAATAACAAATGACAAAAAAGTGATGGAGACTGGAACTCTTTTACCTTCCACTTGAAAGCTAACGTCATAACTATTGCTCCAGAGGGAGTGCTCGGATAGGCTCTTTATTTTCCTATGTAGTGGATTCAACTGGTACCATCACTAGTAGTGGCGTACTGGCACTTTAGAAAGTTATAGCCGTAACTTCCACATTTTAATCAACAGTTATAAACATAAGTATCCTATTTCAAATTACTTGTTTAACATATCCCCAATTGCTCTGAAAATATTTAGCTGTAGTTCATTAACAGCCTGCATCTTTGAGTAGACCTGTCTTTTAATGCTGAAGTATTGTACAACTGAAGCAAAGCTTAAGATAGCGCACCTCGGTAGCGAAAATGGTAGCATGTCTGCCTCACGTTCAAGAGGTCCCGAGTTGAATCTCGGTTAGGGTGAGTTACCTGGATAAGGTTTATTTCCCTTATCCTGAGAGACGGAAGTTAGGTAGCTCTAAGCTCCATGGACCCCAGACTCATTTGAGCATCATTTCACCCATTTCATTCATCGTCCGATATGACTTAACGTTTTAGGACGTAAATTACCAAACAACACTGCTGGTGTTATAAAACCTATCTACACTCAAGTATGTCAAACAAGTGGCTGGTTGAGTCCGCTCCTGCTTGTTTACAACAGGATCATTCTTGTCTGAAATAGGCCATACAGTTTTTGTCTGGCAGACAGAAATGAAGGCATCTGGACTTTAGCAGAATCGCTTTTAAAAGTGGTTCATCGGAAATTAAATATCAGCTCCTATTTGAAGTCTTCTACTGACGTAAATAAGAACAGTTTTGAATCCGAGCGGCTTTGTTAAATATTAACACTGGTTATAAATATTTCTATCCCATCTTGCATTCTGTACTATTATTGAACATCCTTCCTCTTTCCAATTAATTGCACAGTAATTATTTGGAGACGTGTGGAATAGATATCTCATGTAACAGTAACCCAGAGTGCAACAGCCCATATAGGGCCAGAACCTGCCAGCCCGACTGCCGGCCTCACGCCCACATACACAAGGTAGCAGTTATCTTACTGCTAATTTTCTTGTAGATGAAAGGGGAATATTGAAATGCAATTACATTTAAGCGAAATTAATTCTATTAAGAATATAGGCGTTCGCTATGTGCTGGCTTAGAAATTCCATTCTCTCTATATAGGTAGCTGAAAGATACAAACATCAATGACAATTCCCAATTCAAAAACGTACAGGTATTCGAAAATTCAGAAAATTACCAAGGATATCTCGGAAATGGTTCAGATACATTTTTGTGCAGTGAGGCTTTGTTTTTATCTTACGGTTTACCACTTGTTCAGAAGTTATTCACAATGGTAAGCGTATCTGAGGACATTCCTAGAGAAATTAAAATATATTTTAATCAAAATCCTAAGAGCTATGTATGACAAAATCAAAATTTTAGAAAAATGTCCCAGTAGACGCTAGACTGGTGTGGGGAATGTTGTTTATTTAAATAACAAAATGCACATATAGTATTATATATATAATGTAGTATTTAACCGACTTTTCGTCAGACGCACATGCACGAATATTTTTCTAAACAAGCTGTCTTTATTCATGGCACCTGAAAAACACGCATTTTATTGAACTATAATTATTGAGATTTTGGGTGGAGTGCAACACATGTACCTACCATGTACGTGTAGAGGAAGTACAAGCCCTTCAAAACATAATTTACCCCACATTTTTGTGAAGACACATTATGTTAATGTTGATGATATTGAGTAAAATTGACGTTACTCGATATCAACTTTAACGGAAATTCAATATAATGTCCTTTAGAATAGTACAGTCAGACGGAAGAAGTTCCCAGTCACTTGAGTTCAGCACTGCACTTAGACTCATTGTATCTTACGAGTCCCCTGGGAGGAAAGGATGAATGGCAGATGCGAAGGGCGAACAAATCCGTTCACGATTCACAATTAGACACGTCTGGATGCCGGTGTAATTGTGCCGGCGCTATCTAAAACCCCAGGGTTACCAAAATCGGAATGAGCGCCCTCAAAGAAAGATTACCAGCCAGGGAAAAACCCTTTAAACTTGCAATCTCCACTTTTCGCCGCCTGCCTACCTATGATGTTGAAAGAGATGAAAAGAAATGTTTGGGGCAGCAAACTCGTGGTAAAAGAGTATTCGCCTACCGAAGTGGGAAACCTACGAAATTGCCAATCGTGGGATAAAATAGGATTCGAACCCCGAATACGAGCTTCATGTTTTACCTTGGCACATCTCGCTCGGTGTGTAATGGCCTAGAATGTTAATACAGAGCGCCCACATAGTATTCAGAATGTTATATTCGTCTTCCTCGGTCCGAAATTATTTAAGCTTAGAAAATAGCTTATTCTATAGAATTGCGAGGCGCAGGTTTTCATCATATCGTGTAGGTAGTTGTGCATTACAAACGCAAACCATAGTATCGAGTTATCTGCCTGTCTGCTTTAGATGTAAGACTTAGAGCATTCACGATGTTTGGAAACTGAATTATAACTTCAGCCGTCCTTGCTTTACCGTATTCTGAGGAATACAAAATATTGAATATAATTCTGCTAAGATTGATCTCTGGGGAAATTGCGATATTTTTGTTTTCACAGTAAACTGCACTTATTTATTTTCTTCTTGAGTTATTAGATATTCTATGAAACCGCAATGCATGTTCCTCTATTTATCATAGAAGCAGTTCAAGAAACCGTACCGTTTGGTATTTTAATTTAACTATATTAATTTCACAATCAAAGAAATTTTCTCTTTTAAATCAAGTATAACACGTGCATACAGGTTGTCCAAAAAATGAGAGCGGATTTTTCGTGTGGTATTAAAGAACATTAAAACTAGTAGGTATTTTAATAAAACGAACCTTGGCAGATAGTAGTTTATTGTGTTAATTGTGAGCGAAATAACGTCACTTTACAGCAACTGCAACGTTTGCCATTGATTTGGTTGCATAGCTTCAGGCGTTTTAAAAATCCTTCGAGATCTAGTCATTTTCCCAGCATCATTGTGAGCTCTGTACACGTAAAATGCCTATGTTATAATAACGAAAGCAGATGCTTTATCCTATTCTATTGACCGGTAGACAGTGAACTAAATGAAGAGGTTATGAAGACAATCGTAGCGGGGATCCTTGCATTTAGTTGTTTACTAAGGACTGTGTTAATTAAGAGAGGATGAGAGGTAGGTCAGAATGCAAACAACCAAAGCAGCTTAATCAAGTATATTAGTCGGTCACAATTTAATGCATTCGGTTGGAGGAGGAACAAATGGTGGGACTTCGGAAGTGTTGTTAGGTATCGAAAGCATCTCTAGTTTCTCGTTTCATTTACTAGTTTGCAGATGCAAAGTTTTCAGTGTAAAACTGTCCATTTCTACTATTGCCTTGCCCCTTACTACCCTCTCTCTCATCGTTAAGATTTATAACTTTGAGTTTGTGACAAAACAGCGACGCCCCCCATATAATGTCCAACTAATACTACACACTCAAGTGACTAATTCTGTGTAACACTGCGTCTATACTCATAACTATGTATTTCCGACCCCGTTCTTATTATATTAGAGTCCTCGAATAGATGATCCCTACCGGAAATCTGTATTCATGTGGACAGTCTATATATTTTCAAATGCATATTATAGCATACAAGAGCAGATAGTTTGGCTTCTGCTACTTTCAGTATATACTATACAGCACTATGAGAATCGTGTTTACTTACGAGGGCTGTTCAATAAAGAACTATAACAATTTTTACGGTCATAATTTTTCGCACTAAAAATCAAACTTATTATATTATGGTAGCTTAATTAGAAACAAACACGCCGTAGTAGTCTCATTGGTGGTACTACTGGTTCCCGCTTGTGAGAACCAGGCAAGTTCAAACATGTTCAGTATCGCCTACCGCTGCAATGAAGGTTACTTGCAGTTAAAGTTGATGTTAGAGGAAGATCCGGAGTTTCTTTCAAACGCAATCACTGCTGATGAAACTTGGCTACATCATTTTGATCCTGAGAGCAAACAGCAAAGTTCAGTGTGCAAATCTCCTTCATCACCAACTCCCCCAAAAAGCAAAAGTGGGTGCTTCTGCTGGGAAAGTTATGGCATCTCATTCTTTGATATTCATGGAATGGTTTATCAGCATGTTGTACCTGAACACACATCAGTATCTGGACAATTGTCCTGAAAACATTGCAAGTCCATAACAGGCGCAAAAGACCACATTTCCGTGAAGCAGGCTGGATGCTGCACCACAATAATGCGTGGCCGCAATTGCCAATGTTGTTGCTGAATATGTTGCAAAAATCAACGTGAAGTGCATTCCTCACCCTCCCTATAGTCCGCATTTAGCCCCATGTGACCTTTTCTATTCCCTAACTTGAAGAAATGCCTTCGTGGGAGGCATTATCCATCATCAGAAGCAGTGTTGAAGGCTGCGGAGGCGATTTTGAAGGATCTCTCAAAAAATGGTTTCCAGCATGTCTTTGAAGACTGGCAGAAATGCTGGGACAAGTGCATCGCATTCATGGGAGACTATTTTGAGAAGGACCATCAAAATTATGAGGATGAGTAAAGGTAAGTTGTCAAGAAAAAATTGTGATCATTCTATATTGAACAGCCCTCGTACTTCATACAAGGGTGATTTGAGAGGATTGAAACGTCTAAAAACCACATACCATTTACCTGTTCAAATGCTAAAGACGAACTGATTATGTGGAAATTTCACATTCAGCTACGCTGGAATAGAGCCTGAAATGAGATTCTTTGAAAATGTTAAAACAACCCTTACTTATATTTTAAACACCTTATATACCAAATAATATCACTTGGAAAAATGTATCCAAGAGGCATAAGTGTGTCTTAAGCAACAGGACCTGGCACAAATTATACGTTACATTACTGCTTTCTAAAGCTAACCAAAAGAAACAGCATGACTTTGTTCGCAACAACCTTTGAAACAGCAAGCTGAACTCTTGTTATCGAGACTGCAAGAACTGAACCTTCTAGCTCAAGGATGAAAGATTTCCTTTCTTAGATCAAGAGCTAGTACTTGAATTCAATGTGTGTATGTGTGTTTGTAGAGATGTCAGTGATCTGATGATGTAACTAGGTGTACAACATAATCCCCAGGACTGGCTACTATTTACTGAGTCTAGGAAAGCCAGCTTGAAAGCAGTAACACTACATTAATGGCCATACATACTCTTCAGCTTATGTAGCGGATATGAGAGAAAGTTGTGGAACCATGGCTTTGCTGCTAGGGGCAATAAAATCATGAATGGCAACCTATCTGTGACTTAAAAGTTGTTACACTCCGTTCATATTTACAGACTGCGTTCACGAAATACTGCTGTTTTGTATATCTATGGGGCAGGCGTGACACCAAGAATCACTATACAGTCTAGGAATTGCAGATAAAAAAAAATCATACATTATTAGAAAGGAACCGTGAAAAGAACTGTATAAGCTTGTTTGAACCAGCTAAAACCATTTTGCCTCCGCTTCATATCAAGTTGGGCCTTATGAAGGAATTATAAAAGCACTAAATAAAGGAGTTCTGGCCTTCAATCATATGAATGAAAAATTTTCTAAATTGCATGAAGCAAAGCTGAAAGAATACATGGTTGTTGCACCACAAATAAGGAAATTGTTGAAAGAATCAACCTTTGACGCCAAACTCAAATATCGAGTTAGCTGCTTGATCGGCTTTGAAAGCAATTATGAAGGGTTTTCTTGGGCAACAACAAACATGATAATTATGTTTCAATTTCGAATGATCTATTGGACATTTACAAGAGCATGCGGTGCACAAAGTCGCTTAAAATTCACATTTTACACTTCCACTTTGATTTCCTCCCAGAAAATTTGGGAGGCGCAGGTGATGAGCAGGGTGAAGGCTTTCATCAAGTTATCCTTACGATAGAACACCGTTATCAACAGCTCGATGATGGGCAACTACCGCTGGTGTCTTATCAGGGGGAGTAAAGGAACCACAGCCATAAGCTTTGTCACATTTTTCGAAACCCTACAAATATTAAAATTTATAATACGTTTTGAACTAATCTAGATCTTCTATTATTGTAATGCTCATATTGCCAATGATCGCATTGTTGTGTTGGAGCTGCGACAAGCCAGTGCTGGACGTGCGTGGGAAGGAAAGAAAGAGACAGAGAGAAGTCTGGAATTTTCCGCTTTTCTGGTGCCGTCGCGATTGTTAGCGAATGTTCTACTGCATTCTAGAACAATGACTGGGAAGTATAAAAAGCGGCGAAGTGTGAGAAGCAGTCAGTTGAGTAGTTGTGTGATTGTGTAAGTTGTGTGGATATTGGAACTGTGTCGCAGTGATATCTTTCGTTTGTTTACGTGCAGCTGAGCAACGAGACGACCTTGAAGATTGATGTTTGTCAATGTCACGTCTTTTTTCTGCTGCAAGGGTGGTTCAAAGTTTCTGTTTACTGCAAGACAAAGTGTTTCAAATTTCTGCAAACAAGACTTTTAATTCTACTAACCCACGAAGTCACAATATGTACATAAAAATTGATTGTTCTAAACTTCTAAATATGTGCTTTGTTTGTTTTAATTCGACCATGTTCGCCAATATCGTTTTTTGATTTTGCTGTGAACCTAGAAAGTGCATTTGTTGATTTACTTTTTAGTCCTTCAACAGAGCCTTAACTACAATTACAAAAGATTTAGGCAAATATAACATGATAGAAAAGAACTGATTTTAGTAGTGAATTCACCTCACAGAATTAGGTATATCCACAGATTTCAGATAGAATTTTTGGAATGCTTTCAGTGCATGAATCAAATAGGATTTGTTCCTTATGTTTACCAACCAACCAAACACGTTAGGGGGACTCAAGCATTTGTTTTAACCTTGTAAATGCTGTACTACGTTTCTGTGGGAAGTCATTTGTTCTTTTATAGGAGAGTTATCAGTAGAATAAGAAGAAAATAAATGAGCCTTATATAATGTTGACTAGAAACCACGTTGTTGAAGCAGAAAGTACACGCTCACTGAGCGAAACCAAAGCAGCAGGTGATTACTGAACACGTGGTTTTTGGAATGTAGACGGAAGCAGAACATACAGACCGGTTTTCTGCCGGTTTGCCATTCATAAAATAAAGCGGACTGGCAAGTGGCAATTTGGTTTTTAGTTGCTGTCTTTTGCGCATTAACAAACCCGGCAGAGGTAATACAGCAAACAATCGAGAGTTTTTACGTCCATCTTAGTTTTCAGTACTTACGACAAAATGTAACCTCAAATGATTTCCACACATACACAAGGGTGGTCTGAAAAGTTTCCGACCCAATAAAGATACAAGACATGTTCTCAGATTTTTTTATTGTTTTATGTTTTTTACCTTTCAACATAGTCTCCTTGTAACTCTACATACTTCTCCCAGCGATATTTCCATTTCTGTAACCCGTCCAAATAGTACTCGGCGTTTTTCTCTGCAAAATATCTGCAGTTATAATTCTGTATAATACTAACTGCAATAATATTATTGTCACTGGAATTTCATTGTGATTAAATCGTATAATCCAGAGCACAAAATTGTTTGCTTAATCTCTGTGGAATTGGAAAATAAAAGTGAAACTGTGAAAAACGTATGTGTTTGAAGCATACGGTAGAGAATGAGTAGCATTCTGTAAATTGGTTTGGCAAATGTATCATAAAAATTAAAACGAATGGCTACGGTGTTATTACGGTTCATACAAGTTTCTTCACTTATAATTATAATATTTTGAACATTTCTACACTACATAAAGTGCCCGTGCAGTATTTATACAGACTTTGTTGTATACATTATAACAGGAATAATAGTAAACCTAAATTACCTAAATGAAATATAATGTATGAATTCGAACGAATTGGTTACGAATAACAAAAATATAAAGTTCTATTAACATGAATAATGCGCCAAAATGCAGTATATATTACATGTATTCAAGCGTTGTTTCCATAGATTTATGGTTTCTAACAAGGAAACGTTTGAAGGGCATTCTGCACTCTGGAGGGGTGAGAGGGAACAGTAGTACATGGCAGCTCAGGATGATGTCATAACTACGTGTTCCTCTGGTGAGAACATGGCTGTAACAAACGTGTTTAATATCAGGAACTCTAGCGGTCACTGAGAGAGATTACGGCTAGGTTTAACATATCAACAAGGTTTAGAACTCCAAGAAAATATACGGACTTGTACTAATAATGCTAAGATACTAGTGTTCTCTAGTCGATGATGAACACATTCCTGACAAGGATATACTCCAGAGAGACGCACAGCACAAGTAAGTACTAGATATGGCAGTATGGGTGATTCAGATGTACACATACAAATATTTCGTAATAAACAAAGCGACTACGTGAGATTAACAGTTCAAGTCAGCACCGCCATATAGGTATCTATCGGGAATCTGAAAGACGCCATTTAAATGGAAGGAATGGAAGTGATGAGAGGAAATTGTTATGAAAGTGAGCACCACAGCATTCTCCTAAGAGGCAGGAAGAAACTACTAAAAACTCAAGTCTGATTGGGCGAACTCACGACCTCCAGAATGCGAGTCCCACACGATACCATTGTGCCACCTCGCTGGGTTGTTACTTGATACATAAGTATACTAACATAGTGGGATGGCTCAGGCAGTTTCGTTTGTGACCCACATTTGAGAGGCCCGGGTTTGACTCCCGTGGTCGACCTACCTGACTCATGGGAGTTTTCAGAGATTTTCCCGGCTCGCTAGGTGAATGTTGGGTAGGTTAATTACATCCCCCGAATTTTTTGTCCCTCCATTTCATCTCCATTATCATTTCACAGCATCTCTCATCTGGTGGTCTCTTTCAGGGTAGAAGTATCGGTGGTGCATGGCAGGATGATATGCTCTGGGAGAACCACTTCCTCCTCCAGTAGTTCGCTCTCAGGTCTCCGAACCGGCAGTTGAGACCGCTTCCCAACCGCAGAACGGGGGAATGTCCGTTATCCTGGCCTACATGTGCAGGTTTCCATCTAAGTAAAAATGTAGGGACCCTGCCCTCTGCATTGTCTTGGCTCCGTGGGACAGACACCCTCTGTCTTCTCTCATCTCATTCTTCCTCCCGGGGATGACCCACTTAGGAGCATAGTTACAATAGATAAAAACTGGTCGCAGCGCCAAATCCCCTCCATAGTAGTTCTAATTCTAATGTAAATGTTAACAGCCTACCACTTTATGTATATCTAGATACTTAATACCTTGTGCACTTTTACCGCACTAGAAATATGTTTCTGCGCTCTAGAGAATTTGTTTCTACTTTGTACTAATAACCTAGCTCTGATACTGTACGTTCAACTGTAATTTTTATTTCTCTTCTGTGTTCACGTTAGAACACTATTTGCGCTTTGTACCGTCTTTTATAGATCTTTCGTATTATTTCTTTTCCAGTTATTTGTATTCAGGCCTATCTGGTGGAGCTCTAGTCTAGGTATTTCCATATTAATTTTGCTTGAAGAAATAATTCTACCTGTTTCTCTACATCCTCTGATACTCGAGATACCATGCTATTGTGACTTTCCTTAAACTTCCATAGTCGTTACATGAAATTGAAAGAAGCAGCTATATAACTAAAGGATTTTAAGAATGATATATATTGAACAATTCGAGCCATTACTAATAGAGGACTATCAAATGACATATTCCACAGAGAGTTATTTTAAATAAATTGGTGTTTTAAAGATATGTATATTTTTGTGTGTTGCGTTTTCGATTGTAGTTTTATATTTGCCAGTTATACAAGATTATGCAAAATTTCTTCTGAATAAAGAAACTTTCATAGGCTATTTGCATAAAATTGGAGATAACGCTTTTACTTGTAATGAAACAATCTTTAATGTTTGATATTTTAACCAATATAATTCGAACTGTTTCTGATAGAATCGAAATTTTTAAATACATTTTATACGATTTATAGTTGTATGTGAGGAGAATTAAAATTGTTTTTGACAGACATGCTAAAATATATAATCCATTTTAATGCGACAGACATTTTAACTATGCTGTTCAGAGCAGTAAAAAGTCGCCTCGGTAGTGTAGATGGTAGCGTGTCTGCCTCACGTTCAAGAGGTCCCGAGTTCGAATCTCGGTCAGGGTGAGTTATCTGGATAAGGGTTTTTCCGGGGTTTTCCCTTATTCTGATAGATGAATGTCAGATAACTCTAAGCTCGATGGACCCCGGACTCATTTGAGCATCATTTCACCCATTTTATTCATCGTCCGACATGAGTTAACGTTGGAGAACGTAAATTACAAAAAAAAAAAAAAAAAAAAAAAAAAACAGCAGTAAAGAGAAACCAGCTATTATCACCTGATTCTTTTTTTACGTCCTCCAACGTTAAGTCATATCGGACGATGAATGGAATGGGTGAAATGATCCTCAAATAATCCCAGGGTCCATAGAGCTTAGAGTTACCCGACATTCGTCTTTTAGGGAAGGGGAACCCCCCGGAAAAAACCTTATCCGGATAACTCACCCTGACCGATATTCGAACTCGGGGCCTCTTGAACGTGAGGCAGACACGCCACCACCACGCTACCAAAGCGGGCTATTATCACCTGATTTAGCCTACGTGGGGAAGATCTCATGTTAGTAGCTGGTTTCACTTTACTGCTGTGAACACCTTAGTGGCAATGGCAGTCGAATTAAAAATTTACTATGCGCGCGCTCCTTTTGCAAAGAATACGTTTTTCATATACAGCAAGTCTCAAAATGATACATTTCTGGTAAAATCTGAGTTTTTCACTTTTGTGTTGATTGAAATAATTTCTTTTATACTACAAGTAAGTAGCATAGAAAGCAAAAACTGCTTGTGCGAAATACGAAGGACCTGTATAATTATGAGGTTATGGACATAACCTCGAGGAACAAAGATAAGTAAAGTGCAGGAATATTATTATAATTTAAGGGGTGTCGTGCTGCACTGCTATTATACCGACGCCACAGGATACGCATAAAGCCGTCGTTTCCAAGAATGCATTGAGGAAGATGAAATTTGAAGACAGGGAGCTATTAGTTGCATCTGGGTGACTCCAAATGAAGTTGTTGGAAACATCGCTGTTGTCAGAGCTTCCTGCTGTTCGAGCGGTGACAAGATAATTGTAGGTACGTTCTCATTCACAGATTGAAATGTGTTGCGTATTTACACTACCAGTCCTTATTAATTCCCGAGATATGCGTAACTACAGTGTCCTGAAGTTGATTAGGTATAATGCCTCCCGAACCCCCTCTGTAAACACCCAAGCGTTAATTGACGCCCCCCCCCACATGACCAATCAGCAGCCTAAGAGAGTTCCGTTACAATATCTCTCTCTTTTCATTCCCATATGTTTACAACCAGATCAGTCTAGTTAGTGACAGGTTATAGATATTCTTTTGCTTGCAGACTGTTTAACCATACAAGTCTAACCTTTAATTTAAACAAAAACAAACATTAACATCAGCTAATTGATGGAAATTAATCATTCTCCACACTAGCCGTATATAGGCTAAGATATTTGATGGATAGAGTCAACCTGAAAAATTCAATGCCATGGCCGGGATTTGAACCACGGATCTCCTGGTTTCCGTCCAGTCGCTCTTAACCTTTGAGCTACCATGGCCAACGTGCCATCCTGACATTAAATTCTCCAGTTGACTCGTATATTTCCCCGGTAGATCATTAGGGGCTCTCGCATCCGAGATACACCGTTTGTGGTGACTTACTATTGTAAGTACTTAAGTCCCAGGCTTCATCATTTAACTCTTATTATTTTAGTTAAGTGATGGAAATTAATCATTTCTCCATATTAGCCGTATTAAGATATTTGATGGATAGAGTCAACCTGAAAAATTCAATGCCATGGCCGGGATTTGAACCACGGATCTCCTGGTTTCCGTCCAGTCGCTCTTAATCTATGAGCTACCTTGGCCAACGTGCCATCCGGTGTATCTCGGATGCGAGAGCCCCTAGTGGTCTACCGGGAAAATATACGAGTCAATTGGAGAATTTAATGTCAGGATGGCACGTTGGCCATGGTAGCTCGAAGGTTAAGAGCGACTGGACGGAAATCAGGAGATCCGTGGTTCAAATCCCGGCCATGGCATTGAATTTTTCAGGTTGACTCTATCCATTAACATCAGCATTTAACTCAATAAAAAAAAAGAAAGAAACATACTATTGATTATAATATAAAATATTTGTTGAGACTTCCGCCAGGACACTTCGATCGCACTACCACTGAAGATGTCTGCTGCAGCCGTAGACGAAACGTTTGGGAAGATGAAGAAGGAGCCCAGTAGACCACGGCCCACATGCCCGGTTAATAGTTTATATTATACTGACACCAGCCGTGAAAGCTTATGAATTTTAATACTATTGATTGCTGGTTTATGTTTCAGGCAGCAATATGAGCCCGCCTTGGTAGCATAGATGGTAGCGTTTCTGTCTCACGTTCAAGAGGTCCCGAGTTCGAATCTCGGTTAGGGTGAGTTACCTGGATAAGGCTTTTTAAACGGGGTTTTCCCTTGTCCCGAAAGACGAATGTCGGGTAGCTCTAAGCTCCATGGACCCCGGAATCATTTGAGCATCATTTCACCTATTTCGTTCATCCGATAGGCAACGTTGGTGGATGTAAATTAAAAAAGAAAAAAAAAAAAGAACAGCAATATGAGTAAGTTACGAGTTTTTCAATGCTCTACAATGTTGAACATTAAATTAGCATATTTGGTTACTGTAAAATGAGTAAACCTGTCTCATTAGGATTTGTCCTAGAGCTTGTCGTAGTATATGAATACTTCTGAAGTTTCATTTATTGATTTACTTGAGCACCCAATGGGCACACCACATTGGGCAAGTATGACGTATAGCCTTCTCTCCACTGAACGATTTTGCAAATCGATAAGGGTGGTCGAGGTTGTTAGGGCATCGAATCGTGAAGCAGAGGACCACATGCCTATCCTCAGTAGTTGAGAAGTTTTCCAGATTTGCTTCAGTCGTAATAGCTGGCTAAATTTAGCCTGTAATGTTTCCAAATTTCCTTTTTCAATTATCATATGATACTATTTCGTGTTTTAGTACTGTCCGCCGCCTGTGGTGCCACATGCAGTTATATTTGAGACGTACACAGTTTGTTGCATGTGAACCACCACATCGTTTACCATTTTGCTGTGAACATATATTCGTTGTATATAAATCAGCAGCATTACAGATAAAACAAAATAACGGAGCACACACTGTTTTTGCAGTTCCGATATCAGGAGGATTTACTAAAAAGCAAGCTAACAAACAAGAAAGAAACAAGGAAGGAAGAGACAAGGGAGGGATAGAAGCTCACCTGCCAAAGATTTATAACTCTACTGAAGTGGATTTTGCCTCTGAGCCCATAATAAATATGCTTCTTAATAACTTCACTGCTTAATATCCTAAGAATGGAGGAAAGTAGCTTTAAAAACTTAAAGAAAACTACTTAAAATTTGCTGTCGTTACCAGAATAACATTGGAGCTTAGAGGATAGTACACCGAAAAGGATTTTCTTGACTCTAATTTTGTAGTTACTTAACACCCCAGAAAGAGAAATGAATGGAATGTAGTGTTCGATTTTAGATAAGAAGGTTGCTGTATCTTTTGGTTAAATCGGAGATTGCAAAAATCGCTAATATAACTTTTGAACTCCCTGTACATGGCTGACTACGTACCCAGAGTTATGTGTTAACGAGACACATGGCTCAACGTTGTCAGATGTTGCGGGTCTTTTAACTAACTCTGTAGAATAAACTATGTTTGGATTGTACATCATTTCCGTTCTCATGGAATATCGGAAATGTTGAAGTGTGCTTCCATATAGCATTATGCAACTCGGACACACAGTTTCCTCAGTAATAAGGCTGAAATACAGAACACAACTGCGACGTGTTTCTGACATTTCTATCCAGTAAGTTTGTGATGCTGCGTGTGTCATGTTTCGTAACTAAATGTCGTTGGTCGAAATAGGGAACATACTGTTACCATTTCATTTACTTTTTTTATCTTTATATTCCCCATGCCGCTGTTAGGTTGTACCAAATGCACCCTCGGTATCACACGTAACCTCTATTGCACTGTTCTTACTTATTCGTCCCTTATTAACGTTTCAAGGGCAGTGTGGTGATTACAGAGCATTTCAAATAAAACGTATGTAATTCAAAACGGGATAGAAAAATTAACCTTTCTTGTTCCAAATTAAGATAGACCATCTGTAAAATTTGGACAAAAGTTTTGAAACATTAAAAATATCTTTCTTTTTAATAATAGAAACAAATTCTAAATTGTAAGTAAACAGTTGATTATTTAAGTTAATTGGTGGAGATTAATCATTTCTTCATACTAGCCGTATATAGGCTAAAGTTTTGGATGAATAGTGAACTTGAGGAATTCAATGCCGTGGGCGGGATTTGAACCACGGATCTTCGGTTCAAGTTGACTCTATTTATCCAAAACAGTAGCCTATATAAGGCTAGTGTGAAGAAATAATTAATTTTCACCAATTAACTTAAATAATAAAAGTTTAATGGTGAAGCCTGGGATTTAAGTACTTACAACAGTAAGTCGCCACAAGTTGTGTATCTCGGGTACGACAGCCCTTAGTGGTTTACCGGGAAAATATGTACATATATGAGCCAATTGGAGAATTTAATGTCAAGACAGCACGTTGGCCATGGCAGCTCAATGGGTAAGAGCGACTGGACGGAAACCAGGAGATCCGTGCTTCAAATCCCGGCCATGGCATTGAAATTTACAAGTTGACTCTATTCATCCAAACACCCGATTTTTTTCACTTTTCGCGTCTTGGCTACCCATCAAATGGAGCTCAAAATGCATATTCGAATGCTTGTTATTAGGAATGATAAGACTTAGAGTCTGGAAGTATGAATGAAAGTGCGAAAGTGTGCGTGATCTGATGATTAAAAATCCAAAATACCAGCAACCCAATGTGTACGAGATAACATCATCGCCAATAAGCGATATGTTCCAAAAGGAGAACCGCCGCCGACATGACCATTGCAGTTAAAAACGGGATATAAATGTAACAAAAAACAAAACTTTTTCAGCATATTTTCCATTCTCTACGTGCTGCACAGGATATATTGTATCAGTAATGTTTCAATATTTTTGTAGTGCCTCTTAAAGATATATTAAAGTAAATAACCACGCTTTGCTCTAAAATAATGTTCTAATTTTATAAAAATAAGTTTACTTTAGAAAAATTAATTACTTTGGAGAATATAAATAATTCTAACGTTATTGAATGCTTAGAGGTTAATATAAAATTCGATATTATAAATCTTTTTGTAAATTAATTTACTACAAAACCTCAATTTTTATGAGAATTATTTTTATTAGAACAAAACGTTTAGGCACAAAAGTTAAGCAACCATGAAGGTAGAATTTTGAAACGCTGTATTAGCATTTCCTTTGTCTTGTATAATAAATTCCAAAAATGTGTCTTTTCATATTTTGGATTTTCAAAATTTCACATATACATTACTTTACATCTGCAAATCACGTTTAAAGATGAGAAAATTATGGAAATATCTCTGTGATGTTCCTCACTCTTGGATATAATGATGTGGTAGTTTAGGAACAAGAACAGATAAATGAACCCTGGTATTAATGATTTAATTTGGGCAACTTTGTTATGCTTAATTTACTAAGTAAATAATTACCCAGTGTAATAGCTGGTTTGCACTTTAGTTATATTTACTTCTTGATGTGCGATTGCAAACATTCTGGTATATTCTAGGTTTCAACATAATGAAATGGTTACAGTAATGTGCAGATCACTGATGACAGGTGACCATTCTAAGTTCTGCAAATGTGTTTCTGGATTAATATTAAATAAACGTTCGTAAGTATAGTTTGTAAAAGCAGGGAGAACGTTATTTGTATGCAAAAAATCAGCTTTACTTTATGTGAATCCCCTTATATGTAACACATATGCTAAAAGTTAAAGTCAATGGTGTTTAAATTTTCCGCGCTTCTACTTGAAACTCAATTGGATATGGTAGCAACGCCATTATCATGGATCCGGAATAAGCACTCTACATTTACATTACCACGTACAACAGGTGCTCAAGTGCAGATGAACAATGCGCCTGGCTAACAGAAATATCGAAGTGCCCCGGTCAGGCCTCTTGGGGATTATGAGCCCACACATTAAGCCAATTCAGGCAACATAGGGTACACCAAATGGCCTGCGGGCATCCGATGTAATACCAGATTAACTTTTTACAGCAGCAAAAGCTGAGCCCCACATTTAATTCAGCCAAGAGCTGATTGGACTCACAATTGTATCTCCAACCAATGAAACATCTTGACCGATGTAACCACGTCCACCAGGGTGCAATGGATTTTGTATTCTGTACATAGACACAGAGGAGCATCATGCTACACAATAAAACTCTCCACACTTAAATCCAATAAACCTACCTATAAAATCACGTACTACAAATGCCTATCTGCAGTTAAACCCTACGCATCAAAATACACTCAAGCTGAACTAACCGGCCAGCACTTGGATCGTTCGGTAGGGGACCCGATAAAGTGCCACTTCATCCATGTCTAGAAGTAATAATATCCAGAACAGAAAAGGTATATCAGGTGTGCCATTTTAGCCAACCATAATAATTCGCCCGGCTCTGTAGCGTAGGTGGTAGCATGTATGTTTCACGTTCAAGTGATTCCGATTTTGAATCTGGTCAGGGTGAGTTACCTGGCTAAGATTTTCTCCAGGGTTTTCTTTATCCTGAAAGATGATTGTAAGATAACTTTAAGCTCTATGGAACCTGAGCTCATTTGAGCTTTATTTCATACATTTCCTTCATCGTCCAACATGACTTCATGTTGGAGAACGTAAATTTAAAAAAAATTCATAGCGCCAATTTATAACTATCATCAGATGCATCTATCTTATCCACGATTGCCATGTAGCTTTCTTTGCAGACTTGTCACCAGGGAAGATACCTCGTAAGATTATTAATTATTATTATTATTATTATTATTATTATTATTATTATTATTATTATTATTATTATTATTATTATTATTATTATTATTATTATTATTATTATTATTATTATTATTATTATTATTATTATTATTATTATTATTATTATTATTATTATTATTATTATTATTATTATTATTATTATTATTATTATTATTATTATTATTATTATTATTATTATTATTATTATTATTATTATTATTATTATTATTATTATTATTATTATTATTATTATTATTATTATTATTATTATTATTATTATTATTATTATTATTATTATTATTATTATTATTATTATTATTATTATTATTATTATTATTATTATTATTATTATTATTATTATTATTATTATTATTATTATTATTATTATTATTATTATTATTATTATTATTATTATTATTATTATTATTATTATTATTATTATTATTATTATTATTATTATTATTATTATTATTATTATTATTATTATTATTATTATTATTATTATTATTATTATTATTATTATTATTATTATTATTATTATTATTATTATTATTATTATTATTATTATTATTATTATTATTATTATTATTATTATTATTATTATTATTATTATTATTATTATTATTATTATTATTATTATTATTATTTTTATTATTATTATTATTATTATTATTATTATTATTATTATTATTATTATTATTATTATTATTATTATTATTATTATTATTATTATTATTATTATTATTATTATTATTATTATTATTATTATTATTATTATTATTATTATTATTATTATTATTATTATTATTATTATTATTATTATTATTATTATTATTATTATTATTATTATTATTATTATTATTATTATTATTATTATTATTATTATAATTATTATTATTATTATTATTATTATTATTATTATTATTATTATTATTATTATTATTATTATTATTATTATTATTATTATTATTATTATTATTATTATAATTATTATTATTATTATTATTATTATTATTATTATTATTATTATTATTATTATTATTATTATTATTATTATTATTATTATTATTATTATTATTATTATTATTATTATTATTATTATTATTATTATTATTATTATTATTATTATTATTATTATTATTATTATTATTATTATTATTATTATTATTATTATTATTATTATTATTATTATTATTATTATTATTATTATTATTATTATTATTATTATTATTATTATTATTATTATTATTATTATTATTATTATTATTATTATTATTATTATTATTATTATTATTATTATTATTATTATTATTATTATTATTATTATTATTATTATTATTATTATTATTATTATTATTATTATTATTATTATTATTATTATTATTATTATTATTATTATTATTATTATTATTATTATTATTATTATTATTATTATTATTATTATTATTATTATTATTATTATTATTATTATTATTATTATTATTATTATTATTATTATTATTATTATTTATAAGGTTGAAAGAATGTGCGCTCGCATGCGAAAGAAATTAGCTGGACATAAAGTGTGAATGACGTCAGATGTACAGCACGGCCATCAAATATGCAAGCGTCGAAAGCAATGTAACGTAGTACTCTTTGAGCTAGTGAAGCATTGCCTAGCAAGGGTGTGCAGACGCAAGTTAAGATGTAGGTAAACGCAACTGTATTGTTTCCTCTGGCAGTGAGGTGGTTGTCATGGTCAGGCTATACCTACCTGCAGTTGTTTACATGTCCAGCGATAATAGTATAGTCCATGTGCAGTATACCTGTGGAAAAACGCATATGCCTCCGGCCTTTAATTATTATCAGTATCATCCTCATAATCCTTATTATCATCATCGTCATCATCATTATTGTAGTGAGTGGCTACAGTTGCATGAATTTTTAAATCATTATAATGCACAGTGGATGCTATTTCAACTGTTCAGGTGTGTCCGACTAATTTTTTATAAAACCCCAAATGTTTGGTCACAAGATTACTCTGGACGGATTATACAAGTGGACCATTACAAATTATTTAGTTTCCAATTAATGTTATTAATATGCTGACATTGCAGTAAGCACTATAATGCAAAAGAGAAAAACGCCTCCACTGTGGAACAGCTTGTGCGGTAGGGAATAATGCAATTACAGGTTTCACAACATGCATAAAATTTTGTTTCAGGATTATGTTACAAATCCACTTACATCATACAGCCTTTTACATGGAAACTTTGTCCCCCTCCCTTCTAAAGATAGCTGTAGCGATATTGATTCAAATGCCATGTATTTGAGGCTTTTGCCTGGTAAAGAAAGCGTGTGTCAAAATGTTTTATAAATAAACTATAGAGTGTTATTAATTTAAATTGCATTTTTTATTACTGAGAAAACATTACACGTGGACAAAAGCACACTCCAGGAAACGTGTAGAGCAATATTTTTTCATATTGTATCATACCATGCATACCGTGTCCAAGCTCCTGATTGGATGTTGACCAAATTGAAATTTACATTGCTCCTGATGGATAAATTTGAGGATGTGGGCTTAGCTTTTCCTTTTTTTGAGTGTGAGCAAAAGGGAAGTCCGTGATCTCATCAGCAAGAAACAATTACGCATTGTTTCGATTTTGCACTATATGGTATAATATCCAAACTCAACCAATTTATAATCAAACATTTATCGTGATTGTGTATACCAAACTTGAAATTAAAAAAAAACACATTTTAAGCTGGATTCATTAAGGTTTCAGCGCAGTAATCACAGTTTAATGTAGTTAAATATGTGTAGGATATTTGGGGGATATTTTTAAATTAGTTCTACCAACGTTGTTTTTAGAATCATTTCTAAAATTGAATGCTATAAAACTGCACTCTTAAATATTTAATTAATAAATTGTAACATTAAGTTAGTGATCCTGCGAGCTTGAGAGAAAGTACATGTTAACTTTTAGACTTCAATATTTTGTTGAAACATTTATAAAATTGAATATTATTGTTTAGTAACGTTAAACAAACATGTTAGCTAATATCCATATCACTTTTATCATTTGAATAACAACCTGAAGATAAATGAAATCCCGAGAAAGGGTTTAATATTATAACGCTAAAATAACAGTTTCTAACTTAACGGTGATCACGAAGGATTTAACACACAGGTCCTTTTCGCCGTTCTCTGCTACAACTAATTTATCATAAGAGGATTTCCGACGATTCTCTTGAATGGTTTGTTCAATTTAATATACGAGGGTGGTCTGAAAAATTTCCGAGCTAATAAAGATACAAGACACTTTTCCAGAACATTTTTTATTTTTCAACATAGTCTGCTTCTAAATCTACACACTTCTCCCAGCGATGCTTCCATCTCTGTAACCCGTCCAAATAGTACTCGGCGTTTCCTCTGCAAAATAATTGTTCACGAAGGTAACTGCCTCTTCATTTGACGAAAATTGCTGTCCTCCGAGCGCAATTTTCAGATGAGGGAACAAAAAGAGGTCGCTTGGGGCTAGATCTGGTGTGTAAGCGGACAGTCAAGCAGTTCAAACCGTAATTCGTAGATTTTCGTCATTGCAACCGGTGAGATGTGAGACGGTGCGTTGTCTTTGTGGAACAGGACTTTGTTTTTCTGCAAATGTAGCAGATTTTACGCAAGTTCTGCCTTCAGCTTGTCAAGTAATGATGCGTAGTATGCACCTGTAATGGTGTTACCTTTTTGAAAATAATCAATTAAAATAGCTCCATGACTATCCCAAAAAGCAGTCGCCATCACTTTCCTAGACGAAAAAACAGCTTTTGCATTTTTTAGAGCGTATCCCCCCTTTGCAGTCCACTGTTTGGACTGTACTTTTGTTTCGGGCGTATAATGGTGTATCCAAGTTTCATCTATAGTAGTTAAACTGCGCCAAAACTCGGATTTATTGCACGTAAACTGCGTCAACAGAGCGCCAGAAATGTTCACTAGAACACGTTTTTGGTCTAACGTGAGCAAACGCGGCACCCAACGCGCGGACAGCTTTTTCATGTCTAAATGTTGGTTTAATATGTGACAAATACGCTTCTTTTGACATGTTGCTCTCTCTCACTTTAATTCGGCGGACGCCTAGCAACGTTTGGTGACCTTTGGCAATGTTTTCGTCGGTAGCTGCAGTTTTGGAACGTCGCGAACTTTCATCGTCTCCCAAGCTCTTACGGTCACGTTTACATTCAGCTGACCAACATTTCACTGTGGTAAATGATGGTTCAGAGTCCTCATACACAGAAACCAACTAATCTTTGATCTACTTAGGCGTATTTGCTTTAAAAAACAAACAGTTAATGACGGCTGATACTCGATTTTGTCCATTTTCATAAAAACACTCACATCAACTCACTCAAATGACTGTCACATAACAAACGAACGTCCAAGGCGGCTGAAACTTTGGTGAGTAACTGTCAATAGATGAACAACGAAATTCACTAGCTTTTATTTACGAGTGCTGCCATCTTCATGTTGAGGTCGGAAACTTTTCAGACCACCCTCGTATATATCTTACAAGGTCTTAGGTCTGGTAATGAACTATTATAAAGTTTGTAGAGTTTAGTGGCAGTAAAATTGATATTTAGTAAGTTAAACGGTTTTTGGCCCTTTTCAGCGATAGAACATTAATTTCTTATGCGATTAGTGTCATATACTGGTATAAGGGCAAATATAATTTTATAAATTGCAGAGAAAGTAAAATTAATGTTGTGGTTAGATTTTTGTTTATAGAACTGGCGAAGTTTTGCATAGTACTTCTAGAATCCCATATTTGTGCCAATAATGGGCTAGCAGCTGCACTGTGGGTAGATTAACTGATACATCTGAATGATCTATATCCTCTCGATATCCCTTTCATCGTACTGTATATGTAACTCTTAGGTAACACAAAACAGACTGTATTAATTACTGCAGGTGAAGAGCATTGAATTGCCCACAGCGTTCGCAACGAAATTACCTGCGGTTAAATGTGAATAGAATTGCTTTTAAGTACATACCGCAGCGTTGTTGTATTTGCTACATGGAAATTTAACAAACCTCTTACTAAGCTTATGACAACCGCCAAAATAATGTTCAAAATAATTTTATCATGGCAGCTCCTGACACCTCCTTCTGTAGTGCTTTTAGATGTTCAATAAAAAAATGAGAACATAAACATAGTTCGTAAGAAAGATAGTTCATAAGGAACCGTCAATCCCGATTTTCCTCATTTGCATCGCTGTAGCCCAAAACTACAAACACCTCAGATCTGGAGATAGGTTTGGGTTGATAGCTCTACCCGTATGTTCATGCCATTTACATATGCGATTTCATGCCGTGCGACAAGAGCGACACGATCTGAAAGAGCATTGAGTTAAATGGGAGCATTTACACAATGCGATAGGGCATTTCATGTCGCCTAGCCTGAAAAAGTCATTGCATTGTCTTTCAGGCCGCACGACACATACGACAGCTGCATGACTTCGATATACTCGTGTATATGTGTTTATTTATGCACGTCGCATTGCCACATTGCGAGTGAGATAATCTAGTAGATAATGTCACTCTGGAAAACCTAGAGAGAATGTGACATCACCTGGCTTACAAATGCTATTGATGACAGTTTATTATTAGTGCGACCAGTTACTCTGTCATCGATATTGGACTAATAGATTTTCTCTCTTTGTGTGTGTGTGTGTGTATGTGTGTGTGAGCTCCAATTTTAACATGAGCTATTTTTATACAGGGTGCGGCACATAAACCCGGCCCGTCATAACAGTATGGTAAAGTAAAAAAACAGTTACCCAGGGTGCGTCAGCCCATATAGGGCCAGGACCTGCCAACCCGACTGCTGGCCTCACGCCCACATACGCAAGGTAGAGGTGGGCGATCATTCAACCGATACGGAGAGATGTGGTCAGCATCTTGGCATCCCCCAGCCGGAATATTGGCTTTCGTGACCAGGGCCGCTTACCTATAGTAAGCTCCTCAATTTCCTCACGATGCTGAGAGGGCACCGGTCCTATACCCGGGACTTAAAAGCCGCACTCCAGGGGTTGGATTGATACCGGGCCGCTCTGACGGTCTGACGACATGATCCAGAAAGTGGAGAATGTTATTTTGGAGGATCGTCGATTGAGCGTTGTAGACATCGCCTCCAAAATTGGCCTCCAGCTGGTGCGAGGCCGTGACAGTCTTGGTTTGTTGTCACAGGATGTTCTGCCTTCATTGAACTGTCGCATCCAGAAACGCACATTAGGCGCATCCATGGTACCATCACCACGTGCCTCACTCAACTGGCGATGAATTTTAAGATGTGACACAGTACGAAAATAGAGAAAACGAATTATTACACGTTGTTCTTGGAATGAAATGTCGCCATTTTAAGTATCAAAAACAGTTCTAACTCTCGTTTTTCACGTATTTCACGTGTATTTTAAAAGAACATAAGTTCCTATGTGGTCCCAGTCCTGTAAAAATAAATGGAGGTGTTATAACCTGAGCGCACCTCGAATTTATATGAAAGAATTGTCCCCCAAATGTCCGACCAACTATTGTGGAATGCTTATTGTAATCACATAGTAGCGTACCGTCACTGGGTTAGAACACTGCTTTCGTTTGAAAAAAGCAAACGAGAAGGAAAGGGGTGAAGATCGTTTCACACATCATATCTTGTCTGAGTTGTGTTGTACAATTTCTATCAGTGGTCACAAAACCTCTGATTGGCGAAAGCGCAATATTTAAACAATGATCATTATTCTACAATTTGTATACACTCCTAATATGAAGGTGTGTGATTTAAGTGAAGTGATGAAGGAAAATTGGAAACTATATATTTCACTAAGGCCACATCGTCATCCTTTCCGTATCCAAGCAGTCCAGCATCAAAAACCTCACTAATTACATTTCCGAACAAAGATATGCGTATGTCAATGCCACATTTCACCCATTGTCAGGTTTATTGAAACAAAACTAATTCTTAGACTCCACTACTGATGTGCATATTGTTCTGTTCTATTTTGCTTTGAGCACTACATTGAAATCCTTCACTTGTACTTTGAAGACTGGCATAACCAATCAAGTGAAACCGTAGGTTGCTCAGATATCTAGTTACCTAAAGCAGAAATGTCCTGGCAGCATTCATGGTAAATGTTACATTGTAATTATGATTTGAACTATGTGTGTTTTTGTCCTAAAGTATTTTATATTTAGCTTTTTGCCTTCGAAAGCATCTCTCTTAGCAATTCAACAAATCATTCGTGTAAAATATTCGAATTTGTATTTTTGTGATTATAAACCATGAACGTTTCCTCGCTGTACTGGGGCTTAGGACCCTTTGTATACATTGTAAAATTGATCGGCCCCAATTTAAGAAATTGTTTTGCTCATATTTGTTTAGCTGCAGCGAAGGAAACATGGACTTTTCATTAAGTATTGCTTTAATGTCACTTTCTTTTTCTGTGGTTTTGGTTAACTTAGTGACATGTGGTGTTGTTAACAAAGCTTGGATAAACAAAAACACATAGAGGAAAAGGTAGTATTATGGAGTCATGGCGATAATAAGGAAGCCCTTTACTATTGGTGAAATTATTAGCTTCACCCTATCGGCAACAGCGGGAATTAGTTTGTATCATTCCTTTAGATCGCATATAGCCAATGGTGAAGCCATTTGAGTGATGGAATTTAATCAGGGAATAGATGGCCTCTTCTTTGATTTTTGAAAGCTTTGTAGAAATATAGAAATATGTCTATTCTGGTTACATATCTTTTATCTATACGTATCAGATAATGATTAGTTTGTATACTATGGCACTTAATGTTATTGGCATATAACGATACAGCTATTTTAAATTGTGATATGAACTTCGTTTGCGTTTCAAGATGACATGCTTTTATTATGGAACATTTAGGTGTTGAGAATGTGGAACCGGTGTTCAATATTATCTGCTCGTTACAAGAAGTAATGATCTGTGGTTAATCAGTTATATTAGCCAATCGGTTCGTCCCGCCTCTGTGGCGTAGATGGTAGCATGTCTGCCTCACGTTCAAGAGGTCCAGAGTTCGAATCTCGGTCAGGATGAGTTACCTGGATAAGAGTCTTTCCGGGGTTTTCCCTCAACCTGAAAGACGAATGTCGGGTAACTCTTAAGCTCCATGGACCTTGAACTCATTTGAGCAACATTTCACCCATGCCATTCATCGTCCGATATGACTTAACGTTGGAGAACGTAAATTAGAAAAACTGTACTCAATTGGTAAGCCTAAACCTCAAAACCAAGATGGTTCTTGTGTATTCTGCAAGGGAAATATTTAAAATGACAAAATAAGAGAAATGTGGATTCAGTACTTCTTGTGAACACAGCACTGAATTCGAAAACGATGTCTTGGTGTGTGTGTGTGTGTGTGTGTGTGTGTGTGTGTGTGTGTGTGTGTGTGTGTGTGTGAAGGGAGTCTCGAAACAACACTGAACGAATATATAGAAGTTTTTTTTTTTTTTTTTTTTTTTTTTTTTTTTTTTTTTTTTTTTGGAATTTACGTCCTCCAACGTTAAGTCATATCGAACGGTGAATGAAATGGGTGAAATGATGCTCAAATGAGTCCTTATCCATGGAACTTAGAGTTACCCGACATTCGTCTATCAGGATAAGGGAAAACCCCGTAAAAAACCTTATCCACGTAACTCACCCTGACCGAGATTCAAACTCGGGAATATAGAAGTAGTTGCTCAGCTTCTAAGTGACACATATAATAGCTTTTACCGCTAATAGAGCCGCATAAAAACGCTGCAGAATGTATGTGGATTAGGCAGTTACACGAACAACGCCACGTGCCTCACACTATCATAGTTCGCAGGTAGCTGACACAGCGTGTGGCCTGCTGTAGCTATTTGTAAACATACCGATATACTCCACAGTAGCTTGATACAAGATTTTTTTTTGGCGTATGAAACCGCAATAAAGAAGCTATTCTTTAGTTATTTGTTTATGTGTGTTTAACGTGTTCCAACATTGCGTTATAACAGTCGATGACGGCAAATAAACTGGTGGACATGTGCAACTTAAACCTTTTAGAGGGATGTTAATGCTAGTGAGGTTGAAAATGGAAACATTAAAGGATAAAAGGAACAGAGAACAATATCAAAGAATGTAGATGAAGTTAACCGAAACTAAATTTCTTATGCAATGAGACAAGCATTTTATTTCACTGTGTTTAATAATACTAAATACAGCACTAGTAACTGAAAAGTAATCTGTTGATTTTACAGAAACTGTTTGAAAGTACTGTACAATTAAAATCATAGCAAAATGAGCAACCTTGGAACAGTCTGCATAATTATTGAATTTTTCACAAGTGACTGTCCTTTGCCCCATTACCTGAAAGCGAGGCTAGGGTCACAGATAAAGAGCAAGGAGCAATGCTTTTGTTTTCGTGGCCGGTGCGTCCCAGTAGCAACTTTTGAGTTTCGCAAATCCAGTGGTTCCTGCACGGTCTAATCATACAATAATGTAATATTTAATGCTGCATAAAGTTATACCTAAGAGGATTTCGAAGCTGCGACACCGAAATTCGGACTAGTTAAGTTATAAGCTACGAAACGGCTACATTCATTCGATGTCGTTTCTAAACAACCTGTAATATAATATGTGGGCATTCTCGGGCCGCGCAGTGTCTGAGTGCTTAGACCGCTCGACTCTCACGTGTTCAATCCCAGGCGACCACAATGTGAGATTGGTGGTGGACAACACGGCGCTGGAGCGGGTTTTACCCGGGATCTCATCCCACCCGTGCTCCATCTTCATCTCATGTATCATCAGCGTCATCACCTGCGGTGCTGTATGTAGTAAAACGGGCGTTAAACGCTACACACGGTTATGTGGCCATTCTCACTTTGTGCTACTCTGTTAAACAATGTTTATAAAGTTATGTGTGATTTATTTTATAATGTAATGTGGCGGTTTCATATTACCAGCACATTTAGATAACTTGACAAATTTACATTATTTTAAATAAGTTTAAATTGCATATGTTTATAACTTCAGTGTCGAGAGTTAAAGTTAAGCTATAAACCCAATGGACTGAAGAATCTTAACATATCACGTGGATCCCATTTAAGCTGATGGTGTAGGAACTATAATAGAAAAGCAAACACATAGTATCACATTACCTCTAACGTTACGTACCGAAAGATGAAATGAATTCGTGAAAACACTTTCAAACTTGACCATCAAAATATTGCTGGTAGAAACAATTGTAGTGGACTGCAATAAAAGCCATTGATTGGCTTAATTGTTTGCTGGGAGTGGAGCTAAACTCAGCCCTTTGGTGGTTGTGTAATGAGAATGAAGTTAAATCTAGCAGAATAGAACAGCAATTCAGCTGTGGATTTACCGTGTACAAAGGAGAACATTTTATTTACTTAAACAAAGTGAAAGCCTGAAATTTTCATTAATTAAATGGTTAAATGTTTACATTGTGTTATTTTCTTACGAATGCCCCTGGCAATTAATTATTATTGGAAATGGGCTTATTAACGCCACTTTTACACTTCGTATATTTGATCATGCAAAAGAGCGTGAAAATGAGACATTATTACACTTTGTCGTTACTTGTCCCTGATGATACAAATAGTAAAAACTTCAACGTGTCCTTAAAAACAATCCATCATATTCGAAACTGTGTGAAGTGCGAAATTGTTTAAATAGCAACACAGATTCAAATATAAATTGTTTCAAGTATGCTCCAATCACATCATGTGATAGAGAGAGAACATTCTCTCAATACATTGCAATAAAATTAGTGACTATAATTAAAATTTAAACAGTAGTATTTCAATAGGCCTGTGTATGTATTCACAAAAGAGGGAAAGAATGAGCTTAGGAACTTTCTCATGGTATTCATATACGTATATGCGCTTAGTCAAGAGCCTGTGTTTGTTGTCGTCGACTGACTGCGTACCGAAGGTCCAAATCAGGTATAGCATGCTCTACAGACGTCCTCTCACCCTCAGTTCTCTGCAAACAAACCTAATTCTATGGTCTCGGCGTAGCAAATTTATTAGGTTCGGTGTCTATAGTTCCTGCCTTGCTCATGATTAACTCACTTTATGTTTTAGAGTTTGACATCTTTGGTACGATTTACGTTTTTTTCAATATGTGGTTCAAGTGAGAGGCATGCGATAAAGACCTTTTACAAACAACTACCTACTGTCTCCGAATACTAGGTCCGTCTCTCGTTATCTTGGTCACTGGTGGGAAGCACGTGCTGCAGGGTTGACCTACCCTAAGAATAAGCTTTAATTCTTCAATTAAGTACTCAAATTCTGGTCTCTTTGAAATTTTAGGTTGTAGATAATACAAAGAATATTTGGGCATGTAAAAATCAAGAGTAATTCTCCATTTGTTATTAGCAGGGCTAGGAAGTTCGTATCGCTCGCCGTTCCCTATGCAGGTTGCGACCGACCCTCTCCTGGCATCCAAACAGGTCATAAAGAAACGCAAGCGGAGAGGCATTGAAACCGGTTGCCCAGAGAAAAAAAATGACTTATGAGACATTCGTAAATGCATATCTATTTAGATCATTATGTACAACATACGACTTCTTATATAGTACATACGGGTTTGTCTCTGGCTGATCTCATTATTTAAATAGGCACATTATGGCAACACCCATGTAATTATAACGTGGATTGTAACATTTCTTGATCGAATGTAAAATAATATCCAAATAACAACATTAATTTCTTAAATATCTGAAACTCTTACTAGACAAAAATGCCAAAGCAGGAATTTTACTACATATTTACTCATCTGCAGCCGTATTACTAAAAGCAATAATGTACCTCTGAAGACTTTCAAATGAAAAACTCATTCTATGTTCCGTAAAACAAGATTCAGCTGATTGATAATTTGTTGCAAATTCGTTAATGATTTCAGCTAATTTAGTTCTCGATCTGGCTTCTCTTTTTTCCATGTTTGCTGAAGTGTCCCACTGAAATGTAAATAATGAAGTAAATAAGGACATGAATAAGTACATTGCTAGAAAACATACAATGGTTGTACAGCAAATTTAGTTGCTCATCTTTGAAGCACAACAAAGATTTTATTCGAATGTCTTCCTTCCTAACAACGTGCTCTGTGACATGCATTTACACCTGTTTTGCAATAATGAGTTGTACTCTACGATGAACCTTGCCCTTGCTAGTAGCGCTGCGTTGTATAGCCATGCCTGGCCGCTATTACACTGCTCAAGGAAATCGGTACGAACTTCCTAGCTCTGGTTATTAGTTTTAAGAGTGACCACAACATTTTCTATCGTGAACTACCCCTCCCAACAATCTCTCTCTCTCTCTCTCTCTCTCTCTCTCTCTCTCTCTCTCTCTCTCTCTCTCTCTCTCTCTCTCTCTCTCTCTCTCTCTCTCTCTCTCTCTCTCTCTCTCTCTCTCTCTCTCTCTCTCTCTCTCTCTCTCTCTCTCTCTCTCTCTCTCTCTCTCTCTCTCTCTCTCTCTCTCTCTCTCTCTCTCTCTCTCTCTCTCTCTCTCTCGAGCTTTCAGGGTAAATAAACACACCTTTTATATGCCATATGTTCGTGGAGACATTAACACACCCCATTAATATTTCTCTCAATAACTGAAATTTTTGTTATGCAAATGAAGCAATATTTGTTATTTTATTCAATACATTCTGCTGAAGTAGCTACCGGTACAAATATCCGCAGTTAATAACTTCACGCTCCTTACACTCCACTTTTCCATCGAGCCCATACAGTGTTGTTTAATCTGGATTACCGTCTGGCAAATCGGCTTCGCTTTTAAGCTTAATTATTCTCGGGATTTGTGGATTTTCTCTGAACACATTTCTACGAATCAGTGCATTTTATATCCTTTTAATGTAACATTTGTAATGTAGTGTCCTTCAATCTGCGACTGATGAAATTGCTGTTGTTGAAGCAGCCATAAAAGTAGGTCACTGCAGGAGCATGAAATTGGCCATTACAGACTACAATTGTCTGCGGCTTTCGCAGAGCAGTAGATCTAACGACCCGCCTTGGTAGCGTGGTGGTGGCATGTCTGTCTCACGTTCAAGAGGTCCCGAGTTCGAATCTTGGTCAGGGTGAGTTACCTGGATAAGGTTTTTTCGGGGGTTTCCCTTATCCTGTAAGACGAATGTCAGGTAACTCTAAGCTCCATGGATACCGAACTCATTTGAGCATCATTTCATCCATTCCATTCATCGTCCGGTATGACTTAACGTTGGAGGACGTAAATTAAAAAGATCTAACGAGTTAACTAAGAAGTAGTCAGTGGAATTTTAAATGTTTTATTCGTGCTTAATTTTCATTTCTGATTTATAATTAAAAGCAATATTGTCGTATTTTGCTACACACTTCCTGGTGGTACTATAAATGTTACAGGAATAAATTAATAAAAGCTTATAACCTGGATTTGAGAGAACGCAACAGAGTTCGCCACGAAAATTACAGCTAAGTTTAACCTTGTGGTACTCCATGCATCCCCCTCCCACGAACATTCAAACCTTTAGCAGTGTGGATTAGGCAACTGCTTTAGAAGTCAAAATTATTACAGAGGCATTAAATTAGCTGAATTAGTCTGGAGTGACATCCGAATTCTAGTTTATCAAAACAGTAAAATACTTATTTACGTTAACTGAATTTAAATATTCAATTACAAAATGAAACATGAAGGCATGTATTCTCTTCAAATTGCAAACGCTAATCACTTGAATTAAGAAGGAACTAAAAGCTACTCCAGAAAATTGAAAGGTTGCCTGTGAACATGTGAAAAGTTTAGAAGAAATGTGATGGGGAAAAGACAGATTAATTGATATGTCGGATAATTTCATCATAAATTTAGAAGAAAGCGCTTCTGTATCGGAAGATTTCTTTGAAGACTGCGGGTATAATCCACCATCGGATGACAATGGACCTGAGGATGTTAGCAGTTTGCCGGGGCCCTCCAAGAATCCTTTAATAGACAGTATATCTATACTACCGTCATCTACCAGTAGCCTTTGAAACACTGCGTTTGTAAATATTAAAGGAAGAGCTATAATTTAATCAGGCGAAGTCAATCGAAACAATGCAAGCAAGTGATGCGATGTGGGTTTAGGCAGTTATGGATTATTATCTACAACAGCGCGGGCAGTAGTGTGCTGTATTTCTCTCAAATTCCATGTTTCAAGATAAACCAGAGGAATTCTAAGTAGCGTAAGATAAGGTGTGAACCTCGCACTCTAGAGGTCTTGGGTTCGATCCCCGCGGCCAACCTTCCTAAACTGTGGGTTTAATCGCGGTCTTCCCAGGCCAGCTAGACGAATGCAATCCCGAAATTTCTGTCTTTCCATTCCTCATCACTTGTCTTTTCACTTCACTTGATCATTTTTGGATGCTTTAAGTTTCTAAATATATGTGATAGTTAAGACGATGCTTGGTAGAGAAAATGCTCTCTGTAAACCTTCATCTTCCAAATTTGGGCTGGTCTCCCAGTCCCGGGCCCCCGTTGTGATGTGGAAGCCTGCAGGAGGATAGCTGACTGTACAAGCTGCAGTCGGAGAATTTCTGTCTGTAAATTGCAAATTCCTTGCCCGCTGCTGCCATATCTTCAGGTCCGACCAACCTGCATCTCCTATCACCTCACCCCTTTCTCACGGGGTATAGGTACAAAGTGACGTCTATAGGTTGAGGTGCTAACACTGTCATCACCGTAAGCAGCGGCGCCTCGAACAAAAGTCTACCCATGGACTTAATAAATACATCATGAATGCAGATCCACAAATTTCGATACAATGATTAATTTTAGAGAGTAAATATGTTTCTCCTGTTTGCTAATTATATTTCATTATCTCGTCATGAAATGCACTGCTTAATATTGTTGCGATATTAACAGTATTTAATGCACTAAGATAAACAGATCTTTTATAATCTTAATGTTTACACCATATTTATCTATGCACTAATAGGCACAGGATCTGTCATGGCCCCTCTGCCCGTGCATCACTGTTTCCAAATAAATAATATGGCAAGGAAAAAGGTGCACTCTAAGCATGATAACCGTACATCCACATGTTTTCATACACTTTCGTATTAAATTTCCTCTTATACTCGCTTTTTATCGATATCTATAGTCTTTTTATTTACATTTAAATTTATAGTAGGTCTACCTTCTCCTCCTAAGATCCACTTCAAAGGGAATTGGCGTTATTACTTGCACAGCACAATATACGGGCTCCTTTTTAAGGAATTTCATGGCATACCACAGCAGCCTAAAACCAATATTGGACTCAAGAACGGCTAAATAAATCGTAGCACATTCACAGCTGACAAAAGCAAAGCAGAACAGAGTAGGTGCAATCTACATTTTACTCTGGTACTTTTCTCTCTGGTTGAGGACAGAAGCTGAAATCCATTAGGCACTGGATATTATAAGTACTTTCTCTCTATGCTGGTATTCTAAAGAGAGAACTGAAAATTTGTTTTCGTTCTTTCTTTTTTTTTCACAGCGTCTGGTACTCTAAAATAATGGGGTAATTCTAGTGATAATTTTACATTGTGCCATAACATATTAGCACATGATCATCAGCCTGGCTCATATCTCACAGTGAATTTTTGATTAAGAATTGGCTAATCGGTTAGAAGGTTTAGCCATTCTGGGAAAGTTCTACGATAATAATTTCACCCCTATGATTACTGGCAAACACGATGGATAAAGTGAGTAGAAAGAAATAGCAGTAAATACTCTTGTTTAACTGAATCAAGCAAATAGCTACTTGCAAGGCTATCAGGATTATGCCCTAAAAATCGTTGAATAAAAAAGAAGCAAATGCCTGCAGGACAAGCAAACGCCCATTCATTTACGAGTACAAGTTTGGTCAGACAACCTTGAACGCTTTTGTCTTGCATATTTGTTGATATGGTTTTAAACGACAGCCTAGGTGTATAAGAAGCAGAACCATCCTAAAAAGGGCGAGACGTAAAATCTAAAAAGGCAGAGTTGTGAAACCTTGAAGATTGAAAGTGAGTTTTGAAGCTGAAAGTTGATTATTTAACTAATCAAAATTAAAATATCATTTCGGTACCTAAGACTTGATTATCAAGCATAGTAGTTTCCAAGCATTACAACCAAGACGAAAGGAAATAAGTTTGTACTGTCACTGGAGTATAGGCAGCGAGATTGAAGAAAACAAGCCGCTTCCCAAATTTTCTACAGACTTTTGGCATTTGCAAAAACACTCAAAGCGACTTTTATCTGCCTGTCAACGTTTTGTTGATTTTCAGTCTTTTGTTTAATTGCAGCTAACCTGAAGCCAACTACTTAGAAATTTCTATTCCTACTGATTAATGTTAATAATGTAGCCGTGATTGTATTTCGATTGACCAAGTTGGGGTTGGTAACAATAGGTTTTCCTTTAAAGAACTGCAAAAAATACAAAGGAATAAACAGGTTTTAACCCCCAAAACTGAACTTGCCAGGCTCTCTCAAACACTAGCACATATGACAAATTACACATTTCTCTCCATATACTCGTATATTAGGATAATACATAGGTGACCATTTTAAACTTTACAATTCCTATTAAAATTTTCTGAAGTTAGATAACGCAGTGGTCATACTCTCAGATAAGGTATAACGCTTAAAGTCTCTGTGACAAATAGAATACAATTATTTTATGAGGTATAAAATGGAATTTTTAAAGCATTTGTCATGTTTAAAGGCTAAGCCTGATTTTTTTCTGATGAATAAATTTATATGCTGTATTATTAATTATATTGTAGACAAGCGGGGTGTAACTTTAACACTGGTTATTGTAACAATTGATTCTGTATAAAAAAATAACCCGTATGTATATT
Organism: Mantis religiosa; assembly: GCA_030765055.1. NCBI lineage: Eukaryota > Metazoa > Arthropoda > Insecta > Mantodea > Mantidae > Mantis > Mantis religiosa. Next base: position 85,639,740 of record CM060950.1, read on the forward strand.
TTACTATACGTTTTAAGCATATCACGCAAAATTTCTTAGAATACAAAAATAATCTTGTCTAGCAAATTGATCATACGAGTATAAATATAAATACTAAAATATTAAATAGAAGATAGCGGACGGGGATTAAAAATATCCTGAAATGTAACGCCCCACAATAATTAACTTCCACTCAAAAAAGCTCCTTCATTTTTTGTGAATATATACTTTTTGCTTTTAAGTTTAAAAAAAGTTAACCACTGGCGCGACAGCCCATAGAGGACCAAGGCCTACCAACCCAACTGCCGGCCTCACGCCCACTTACGCAAGGCAGAGGTGGACGATCATCCAACCAATATGGGGAGAAGATGTGGTCAGCATCTCGGCATCCTCCAGCAGGAATTTGCTTCTGAGTACTTGTTTCAAATTACACTCTAAGGATTACCAATTACTGAAACAAAAGCCAGATTTCATAACAGTGGACCAGACTCACTTGTGGTAGATAAATGATGGGATCTTCAATTCTAAAGATAATTATATCCTCTATCCTAAACGAGGCCGCGCCATGGCTGAGTGGTTAGACCGCTTGGCTCTCACCAAGGTGTCACGTGTTTGATCCCAGGTGACCACAAAGTGAGATTTGTGGTGGGCAACATGGTTTTCTCCGGGTCCTCCGGTTTGCCCTACCATCATTTCACCGATTACTCCATCATCAACTTCCCTATCACCTCATCTCTCGTACTTTCACTTCCGGCGTTGGACTGATCCCTCATCCCGGAATCTCTCTGATCAGGAAATCTCTGATCCTCAACCCGTTGCCTACGGGCCTCGAGGTTGCGCGGTTCAGAAGGCCCTATGTTCCACTTAAGGAACTAGAGAAAATTTATACGATCATTCTATCTTAAACGAAATGTATGATATTAAATGAAGTTAACTAGTACAATCTATGTTTGTGTTCAGAAAATCATCTCCCGGGCGCTGCAGCACGACTGAACTAAAGAAGGTACACCTTTCCTTTTAAAATATATACTGTGATATTCCCCGCTTCTGTGCTGATGAAAGTTAACAATCACTTCCTTCCTTTCTGACAGTAGATCATAAAACCACTGCGGTGACGATTGTGTCGACTCTTGGCAGGTTTCACTTTGTTGCCCTTTGAACCGCCTACGCGTTTTACCTGTACAGGTGATACGATTTATCGCGGGAGGCATGGAGGTGCAGGGATGTATATTTCATTTTATAATTAATTTGACTGATGCCTAAGGTGTTCACAGCAGTAAAGTGGAACCAGCTACTGTCGCGTGATTTACTCCAAGTGGAGAAGATATTCTAATGATTCTGATAAAGTTAGATATGAATGAATTCCTACTGGATGGAAGTGGGCAGTAACTAACTCTATCCTGCCAATGAAGAATGTAACCGCGGTGTGAAGCAGTTATGTAAGCATTATTTTAAGTTCCAAATAAACACACACGTAGAAGGCTATACTTCCCTTCCAAGGAAGTTTTGCTACGGAATTTTACATCCGAAAAAAACCCATTGCCTTCCGCCGGTTTTGAATAATTGGCCGTGAGAAAATGGCTAACACGTTGCTCCTATACTACTGAGACGACAGCTAGGCGGATAGGTGGGTAGCTAGGTTACTAATAGGCTTCTACATTGTTGCAATGATTTCGACCAAAATTGCCATAGTGCAATTATCGATCTAAAGATCCATTGTGCTATCCGTATCTCCTACACTCAACTTTAACACAATGGAGCGGCGCCGTATCCAACTGGTTAGACCGCTCGCCTCTCGGTTCGAGCCAAGGAGACTGCATGTGGACGAAAGGGCCTCTGGGCGAGTTTTATCCGTCGTGTCCGGTTTCCCCCACCATTTATTCCACTAAATCATCCATCATCAGCTTTCCTTTCATCAGTTATACCTTCAAATATTTTATCATCTTCTTCCTTGCTCTGATACCAGGCTACGGACCGATCCCCCGTTCCTGGTTCTCCGATACGTCTGTCCACTCCTCGACAGATCTCTAACTCCAGGCACTCACATGTAAGTTCTAGAGGAGGTGACAGTCCTATATAAAGGAGAGTAAGCAGGCTAGGTAAGTGGAACACAATAGACTCTATTCAACAAAGACGTATTTGATTCAAAGTCAGTCGTTGCCTCCAACAAGATAATGACTGCATTGCCTAAGTTACAGTTGGAATTGATAATAAACTACGTCCATATCTTTGCAACATGGATATTTTAGAAGCATTGACTTGTATCGATATCAATTGAACAAACAGAATATCACCAAAATTAACCAGAGAGTTTTATAATGTCGCGAATATACCACAGTTGACTTGATGATTCCCGATAGCCTGGGTCGCTTAACATGTACCAAGACTGTTAACGCCACCACCATTTTGGATATATATATATATATATATATATAAAATATATCACAGCATAAGATAATGGAACATATAGTTACATATGTGTTAAAACATCACAATCCAAACATTTTTAACAATACAGTTAACATCAGCTTAATTAAGACTGAGGAAACTTCCTGAAAAATCGACATTATTACAAGATTACGTTTAAAAATAATCTAGTTTCTGTTTCATAATAGCTTTACTGTGCATCCTATAGTTTAAAACAAAATCAACTTTGTGTTACAGGCATAAGTAAGAATGGGATTTAAGATTGTCACAAAGTTAATATGTGCCATTGGAACTGTGTTATTCACCACTTATCACGGTACTTATTTCCGTCTACACAAATGTTCTGTTAGCCTTAACGGTGCCAATCACCATGAGCTATATGTACTATTTAGTACTCTTATAATGTGTGAGGAAGAAATTTGAATATAAAAAGGACTTAATTTTCATTTGAGTTTGACATTCCTTCAACAGGCCTCAGATCGTAATTGTCGCCTTTGAAGTGACTACTACAAAGAATGCGATATCTTGAGGGTTTCCAGTTTTCCTTTCAAGCAGCTTTAATCCACTTATATAAGACATCAGGCCTTGAATACAGAAACCTGTTTAAGTATTCAAATGACAAACAAATTGCAAGTCATGAGATAACGCAGGCTTTCATCGCCGGATCAATAAAACGTAGTTATTTTTCGGCTGTTATGTCGCGGTTTGTTGTAGAGAGAAATTGAAGATGTTTCGCCCACAACAGCTGTGGACATCTTCACTAGCTAATCGAAATCCACACGGAGAAGATTGCACTGCATCTGAAGCTCTGACTGTCAGTGCCGCTATATTTATACCGAGAACGTGACACACGCACGCACGCACACACACATACGTACATATTTTCCTTTGTTTTTGGTTATCGATATACATACAATCCACTATCACTAAAGGCAGTTCTTAGACTAACCCCATAAAATTCACACACACACACACACACACACACACACACACACACACACACAGACACACACACACACAGACACACACACACACACACACACACACACACACATATATATATCTGTCTTTTAGAAAATAAAAAATAACAAAAATTCTTCCAACGTTAGTTTGGAAAGGGGGAATATGAGAACTTCGGTATCATATCTGTGGAAGATGGTATTAATAAATACAATGGTTCGTTTGTATCCAATTTTTCATTTTTTCTTCTTTTTTGAGTTAAACTGCATAAAAATCTGTCTTTTAGAAAATAAAAAATAACAAAAGTTCTTCCACGTAAACTTTAGTTTGGAAAGGGGGAATATGAGAACTTCGGTGTCATATCTGTGGAAGATGGTATTGATAAATACAATGGTTCGTTTGTATCCAATTTTTCATTTTTTCTTCTTTTTTGAGTTAAACTGCTCATACACACAATCACACACACGCACACATATATACTAGCAGAAGCGCGTTCGCAAGGACAAAAATTTCTGTTTAAAATTCTTCTCTTGTTTCCGGGACCTCAAAATATGTATTTTACGATAAACGCAGAAATTGATTTTTGGATGAAGCACAATACTTACTGTACTGTAGAGAAAGCAGTGAGGAAATGTGTTAATTGGGCAATCCAAAAGCTGCCAAAAGTAATGGAAAACAGCTAGATACGGTTGTGCATTTGCTTCTGAGTAAAGAGACGGTGATACTCAGTCATCAGCGGCTGCTTCATTCACCTATACAATCCAAACCACCGGCGTTGCTCAGTGTCTGCCGGTTTACCTAGACCTCTAGGTTAACCGCAGGATCCAAGTCCACTGTGTATTCTCTGCCAATAAAAGTGCTTCGAAGACAGAGACAAGGAAACAAGCAAGTTGAGCCAGATAGGTACACAGTCATCTACGCATTCATTTCGACGGTCGACTATAACAAGCTAGCCTAGTCACGCTTGGTTGTTTTTACTAACATGCAAACATCTAGCGGGTGCATGAACGGCGTTAAATACAAGATGAGTCAAGAAAACACCGACAATGCTCATTACGTTGTGCAGGACAGCAAACGATCATTTTCCAAACAGCAACCCATATCCGGAAACAAACGGTCGAAGTGTCCGTTGCACATATCGGCGATACGACGAACAAACGATAAGCAGCACAAAGCAGTTTAACATTACAAACGGGGTTCAAACTGGCTACTTCCTACGTCAATGCAGAACCTACATCGCCGGCGCTGAGCTTCACGTACATGCTCCAATAAGTGTGGTTGACCTGAAAGAATGGTAAGCGCTCCTTATATTCTCTGACGTTACTGACTCTGACCTCTGACGTTACTGGAGTAGCATACGCTGTGGTTTTCATACTACTCCACAGAAAATGGTCCAGTTGTGTCAGATCTGGTGATCTTGCTGGTCATGGAACTGGGTCCCCTCTACCAATCCATTGTTTGGGGTATGTAACGTTGAGGTGATTCCGCAAATTTCTCTTAAAGTGTGCTGGAGTTCTGTCGTGTTGTAGCCACATTACCTGCTGAATGTGTAGTGGAACGTCCATCAATAATATATGCAAACTATCTGTAAGAAATGCGACGTATCGATCCTCGTAGTCTATTTAGGAGTAGATATGGACCAATGATATGGTCAGCAATTATTCCATACCATTAGATAATACTAAATGTGTGTTGGTGACTTCGAACGATCTGCGCAGGTAGGTTTTCGTCCGCTCTAACATGCATATTGGACACCAGTTCCATAACTTTGACGTTCTACAGCGTTCAAACCGTGCACTTCCGGACATCGGGCCTTGATTAAGAAATGATCAGTGTCCTGCGCAACATATTAAGCGGTGTCGTGTTTTCTTGACTCACCTTATGCTACCTGGCCAACCGTCGAGGCGTGTTCACATTCACGGACAGAGGGCTACATTCGCTTATCTGTTTACTAGAAGAGCGAACTATTAGTAATTTGGCGTACGTAAGTACGCAACACAAATGAAGCACTTGGGAGCTGTACGTCTCATATGAAAGGTACATAATACATAATACATAATACATAACAGCCATACAAAATAACCAAATTATGGTAAATGTATGAAATATATACCTGCATAATTACTTATTGTAATAGTTTTCAAAGAGTGAAAATAAAGCTAAGCAACTGTATACTTCGCATTTTCCATAGCGGGTAAGGGAGTGAAAGAAAAGCAACTGAAATAGTCACTATACTTTTGTTATTAAATAACTTCTGCAGCAATATTAAGTGAATGGCAATATAACTAATTTTCTAGTGCGATCAACCCGTAAGGGAGGAAAAATTTCTAGAAAAGCGATTTATTCAACTGGCAGGAGGCGTATTGTTAAACATTTCGTCAGCAATGTCTCACTGAGAGGAGTCTCATTGTAATTGTCACTATTATAGCATAAAATTCATCAAACTCTGTGCTTTCTATTTCAATGATTCATTTTTTCCGAAAAAATAATAAAATTTTTTGGTATTCGTAGTAGCAAAATTATCTGGTATTAATGGAAAGCTTTACTTATTACTCACTCAACTTTCGTAATTAAATAATTCCTGTAACCACAGGACGTGTATGGTATTCTGAAGTGTGATCAGTATGCACAAATGGGCCACTGCCATGATATAAACGACATGAATTACACACATCAAAATGTTAAATTAGACAAAACTGTGTGTATATAATTTTGGATACTGTAAATGCAAATATTAATAAAGCACAATATCATGTTAGTTAACAGTTATGAAACTGAATTAACGTATAAATAAAACTTTGGATTCACCATTTTTCCTTCTTCTAATAGTATTCAATCACGTATACAGGGTGTTCTGAAACGACACCGAACAAATATATAGGAGTAGTTGCTCAGCTTCTATGTAACACACATAGATAGCTTTTACCGCCAATACAGCCGCATAAAAAAGAATGCTCCAGAATGAGTGTGGATTACGCAGTTAAAGGAACAATTCCACGTGCCTCACACTATCGAAGTTCGCAGGTAGTTGACACACCGTGTCGTGTACTAAAACTTTTTGTAAACATACCGACATACTCCACGGAAGCTTGCTGCTATTAAGAATTTCTTTGGCTTTAAAACCGCAATAAAGAAGCTATTCTTTAGCTGTTTGTTTATGGGTGTTTATCGCGTTCCAATATTGTGACAACCTGCCGAGGGATGGTAAAGGATTAGGTTGCCACCTGGCCAGGTCGCACCTCAGGAGCTAATAAATCAAACGTAGGCATTCTGAGCAAGGATTGGAATATCTTTATAAAGGTTTAATTATATTACAAAAACTGAAACTACAATTTAGACATGAAAGGTTTACTACAATAATAGGAAATACACAGTTGACTACATATCGTCACAGAGAGCAGACCTAGGTCCGTCTTTGACCAAAGTTCGCTAACAAGAGAGAGACATGCTTCACTAGAGGAAAAATAGGTCACGAGACATGACGTCACACGCACAACACTAGACAAATAATTACTTAAAACACACTATGTGAATTAGACAAAACAGTCGCTTGCAACAATATTCCGTTATAACAGTCGATGACGGCAAATAAGCTGGTAGACATATGCAACTGGAACCTTTTAGAGGAAATTTAACGTGAGATTGAGGATGGAAGCACCAATGATAAAAAGAACAGAGAACAATGCCAAAGAATTGTAGATAAAGTTAACCAAAACTAAATGCCTTATGCAATGAAACAAGCATTTTATTTCACTGTGTTCAATGATACTAAATAAAGCATTTGTAACATAAAAGGAAACTTGATTTTAGGCACTGTACAATTAAGATCATTGCAAAATGAACAACCTTTGAACTGTCACAGTCATTATCGACTTTTTCACATGTAACGATCCTTTGCCCCAGTACCTGAAAGCGACACTAGGGTCACTGACAACGAGCAAGGATGAAATGCTTTTGTTATCGTGGCTGGTGCGTCCCAATAGCAACTTTTGAGGTTTGCACACCAGTGGTTCCCCCACTGCCTAATCACAAACTAATGTAATATTCAATGCTGCATAAAATTGTATCTAAGAAAATTTCGAAGCTGTGACACCGAAATTCGGACTAGTTAAGTTATGAACTACGAAAACAGCTTAATTCGCTCGGTGTCGCTTAGAAACAACCTGTATGTGATTCCTCGCGCCTGCCGATTTTACAAGTTGTTGTCCATATTAAGTGATTGCATCTAAACAGAGTGTACGTACACTGACTCATGGTGTATCTCATGATAGGCTTACGTAAACAGCCTGGCAGTTTCACATTCTTTCTTATACGCCTCATGGGTTAGTTTTTTGCCTAATACTAACAGTTGTCCTTCGTAGATTCTTTAATTTCTCGTTACATCCTTTCATAAAAATCATGATGAATCAGTGAAATTTGGAAATTACAAAACATGTGAAGGATGATATTCATCAGTCCTTTAAACGTCAACATAATTTCTTGCATTAAAATACAAGTTCTTAGAATGCTTATATCATGATTAAGTCAAAATATCATTTCAGAAGACGTTATTTTAATGATATTTTATAAAATTAGCATAGCCTCATTTGAATTCCCATGTAATTTTTTAAATTTCAAATAACATACTTTTGGTCAGGAAAGGAAACTTGAGCCCCTGTGCGGCCGAAAATTTTGGTTATAAATTTTACCAGGGTGTCATGTAAGCCAAGGTAGCAACAAGGTAAAGACAAATAAATGTAGCCTAAAGTAGTGATTTGTAACTTTTTGGAATATGCATAATAATCAATTCATTCATTCATAATAGAGTGTGGATTTTCACACTTAAAGCCCGTAAGAGACGTGTAATACAGGCGATAAAAGTCTAAATATGTAAAATTAAAAATCTTTATGCCATACTCAAGAATAAAATGAAAATAAGTCACAGTTTTACTTCAATGGGTCGCAGTACCTTAGACTTTTGAACTAATAATGACGCACCATAAAACGGTGTTCAAAATCAGGCCATACATCTGCATATTTCCAACAAGAAGTGTTTCAAAGGCACAAGTAGTTAATTATTGTGGTGTTGGAACTCTGTCATCTATATGTTGCAGCCTTATTGATGTTTGAGGTTTATTACATTGCTAGCTTATAGCCAGAAGGCTTTACTGTAAAGGGCCGATATTGTTTTCTGATAAAACTGTATAGGAGCAGCGAATGTACCAAACGTTCATGCTCTTAACACCCACATATGCTTCAAATATGCAAACTTATAGAAGGTAAAATAAATTTTAGGCGGTTTAAATTAGCGTGGATTCTAATAAAAACTTCAAGTGTTATGTTAGAAATCTTATAATACAGTAAAAACAAAAAAGTAATATATTGCTGCTTCAAGTGATTTAAAGTGCCACAGGTCTTTAAAGTATTACCACAACATGGAATCAGTTTTAATGTATCCTAAAGAACAAGTTAATTTCCAAAATTATCAACAGTATAGTCGTAACCAACATTTCCTTTGTGATGCACTTTGAAGGTCCAGAAAACCCATTAGCAGTTATATTACTTGCATCCGTTTTGTTCATTGGAAAGAGTGAATTTACAACTGAATAGAATGAAGAATCAGATATAAGTTTAAACACTTCTCTAAAGAGAGAAAATTACTTTGTTGAATTTAATTGTATCAAATAAATGTGTTTCTAAACTAAGTCTATGGATGCGGATACATATACAAACCCACCAACTCACCCCCACCTCTCTCTCTCTCTCTCTCTCTCTCTCTCTCTCTCTCTCTCTCTCTCTCTCTCTCTCTCTCTCTCTCTCTCTCTCTCTCTCTCTCTCTCTCTCTCTCTCACACACACACACACACATACAAACACACACAAACACACATTTCATACGTCGGACAAATAGAAAAACATTCATTCCATAAGAATGCTATAATATCAATATTTTATATCAGTATATCTAATGGATCTTTAAACGATTTTAGCTCCGATTTTTGATGCATGTTATAATGGAAATCATTTCCTCTTACCGGTACTCCCTGAAATTTTTGAGAAAGAAGATGTAAAGCAAAAAGAGGCCCTTCAAAACAGCATTTTCAAGTTTTAATAACAAAGTGTCGAAATCAAGTTTTAAACCGTTTCTTTAAAATGCAACTGGGTATGTGATAGATATGGGTATCCCTGCTTCAGGTGAATATTGTAACATAGCCCACCGAGATTGAGCAACTGCACTAGGCACTCTTTTCCCAACCCTCTCACAACAAGAGAAGCCGATCCTTGTTTCCATACCATGTACGATAATCTAATAAGCATCGAGGGCTATGCAATTGACGTTGTAAAGTATCTTTTTTCATGCAGCTTATGTGAAACATTTGGCTTTTCTTATCAAAGGTTTGCATTTAAAGCCTGCAGCTGATATTTTAGCTGTGGCTTACTCATACTACTACATCACTTCTTTCAGAAATTTCAGGATGGGTTTCGATATGAGGGTTGTCAGACTGTTTGAAGAACTAATACATTCATTCGGCATTATTGCAACCATAGTCAACACTACAGAGCTTTGTACAGGCTATTATAGCTTCAGTTGTAGATTTGCTTAGATAGATATTAAAATAAAGTTAAAAAAGTAAAGAGAGATAAAGAGAGGGAAGAATTGGTTTCTGTAAATTGTAGACAGGACACAACTTAGAGAAATCAATTATGAAAGGGTTTAACTTTTCATTGATAGAGCAACCACCGATCACGTAGAACTGATTTCGTTTGCGTAGATCCTTTTTCTGTATGCTGAACGTTTTCATATGCGACTTGAGACTGCATTATTATACTTCTTGTCTTGTTTATATCTAATGCTAAATCCACTGAACGTTGTCGGCACTCGTTTTGAATGAATTGTGCAGCAGAGGATTTGTTCACTGCGTAATCACAGGAAGTCAATAGGAGCCATGATAGAATTCCTTAGACGTGAACGAGAAAAGTAATACTTTCATTATATATAATATGTAAATCGGCTCCAAAATTGTGTCGCCCAAAAAGGATTAAGGGTCATAAATACAGATAAAATGCAAGGGAGATCCCTTTATAAGGTATATATATAAGCCAGGACGGTTCGCAAAGGAATCCAAAATGGAGCCACAGAAATGGTCAAGAAAAAAGACAGCGCAGGTTCGTAGCAGTGAAAGAATTAAATGCGTCCTGGAGGGTACTCATAGACCGCCAGAGGAAAGCGATGCTGCTGCTGATAATGATGATGATTATTATGACGATGATGATGATTATGATGATGACGATGATAATGATGATGATGTGCATACAAGGACGCTCAACTTCGGGGTCATCAGCGCCCTTGAAAAAACTACATCATGGCAATAGCCAGAGATAAACTAAACCATACATTGAAAAAAATCAAAATAAAATGGCAAATAAATATGCAAAATTAAAATAAAACAATAAAAAACTGTAAGTAACAATTTAAAAAAACGCACAAAGGCACAAAAACTGTTTCTTCAATATATGTTAAAACAGCTTGAGGGGGGAAAGGGGCTTAAAACTGCCTGCCCAACGGTGGTCGAATCAATTTACTTCTTTTCTTCAGGTTTGGGCTAGCAGCTACCCTGGATTTATCCTGTCTTTTTTCACTGTTCTGGCAGTGAGAGCAGACTCCTTCCGTTCCATATTCTCTCTGGAAGAAGAATGCTTTGCATCTAATAGTTTCGAGTGCAGAGGCTCAAACCTATCGTAGACTGAGATCGACTAAGATGAAAGTCTCGGATCGGAGTCCTCTCCAGACGATTCCTCAGAAGATGTTGACGAGAAGATGGTCGCGGACTTTTATGCTTGCTAACTTTTTTTACTGGTCTTAGATACTGTTTTCCCTAAGAAAGTCAGTTCTGTCATATGAGGTTTTGAATTTCCTTGCCGATTCATTAAATATTACGGGTTCACATGTCGTTCTTGATGTAGACGGTTTCGGCGGTGACATGGCTGAATCCTTCTTCTTAGGACTGAACTTTGTAGACGCGCTCACTGTTGTTAGTGCTGGTGTCTGCTGCTTTGGCTGTGAACTTTCTGTAATTGTTTCTTCTGCAATTAAAGCCCCGTTTAAGTCGCTAGTTTGTGTTGCGATTTCATGTTTAGGTACCGGCTTAACTGCAACTGCGCTATAAGTAACAGTCCTAGGGACAGGCGGCTGACGAATACGCAAGAGCTTCCGGGCTTTTAAGAAGGAAACCGAATCTCTTGAATCGCCTTTTCCTCCATATAACGGGGGCATTCTCAGGAGTTAGATGAATGATTACCTCTGCAGTTAACACATGTTACAGGTGAAGTACATGCATCATCATGCTTGACTTCCCCACAGTCAACGCAGGTAGCAGTTCCATTACAAGAATATATCGTGTGTGTAGTGCTGGCATTTATAACACCTCAGTGGATTGGGTATATACTGCCTCAATTCAATAGCTTCGTACCCTGCCTTAATCCTTTGCGGGAGATCTACCCGATCAAAGGTAAGGAACAGGGTACGAGTGAGCACCAGTTCACCTCGTTGTTTGCGGTGGACTCGTTATAACTTGGTCACACCTTGTTCCGCAAAATTTTCCTGAATCTCCTCATTGGATATTCCATTTAGTGCACTGGTGTTTGCAACACCACACGAGAAGTTCAAAGTGCAATGTAACTCAACGTGCACCCGATAGCTTGCAAGCATATTGGCATTCAAAATTTTTGCAGCCTGAGTCGGTGAAAGTGCTTCGACGAGGAGCGTGCCATCGCGAGATCAAGTACATGATTTTACAGGATCAGCAATATTATCTAGACACTTCTGAATAATAAACGGGTTCACGGTAGTACATTTTCGACCGTCTTCAGTTCTAGTAACAACCAAATAGCGAGGACCACAAGACTCAGCTACTTCATTTCCACTTTTCTTCATGTTTGTTTATTTTTTATCAGTTCTCAGAGTGACAATGTCCTCCACCATTGCAAACGTCTCCGATGGCGTGCTCACATCCTGGGCGCCACCCCGGCTTAGGTGAGAATCCTGGCCTAGGCCTTGCTCACCTCAGGATTACACCTCGCACTGTTAAAGACAGAGGGACCCAATCGCCTTCAGGAGTGTAACAGCTCATGCAATGGCCCCTTCCCAGGACTGACCTTCATCAACGCATACGAACAAAGTCCTGCATATAACCAGGGGCTGGGAATTACGTGTCACCCAGTCACCCCCTGCACTTCCCTCTCCGCGAACCCGCGCTAGTTTATCCATCAGACGAGTGTTCAGTGAGGAAAAATAATATAATAAATGGGGTCAAATAAAGAAGAAGTGGATCAAGTTTTGGGCGTTTGAAAGAACTCCGTCACCTCGTGGAGGAACCCAATCTAGAGATGTGGCTCGGAATCTCGGGATCGCCAATCCCGTACCCACCGTAGTAGGCCCCTTGGGGAGAGGAAATCAAGATGGAGGTATGCGCTACAAAAACATTTTTGCCATTATAATGCTTCTAATGCACTATGTTGTCAGATAAATGCGTTATAGCTATCACAACAGCATAGGTCCCAGATCAGAACATGTTTGAAGGGTGTTCTACTCTCTAAAGATATACTATCTACCTTACATTAACCACTGTGTTCCATTCTAGAGAATGCGGTTGTAAGAAATGTGTTTAACATCAACAACTATCGCGTTTTCTGAGAAAGATTACGGCTACTTTTAACCTATCAACAAGGCTTGAGCCTCTTGGGAAACATATGCCCTTGTGTTAGCAATGGTGAAATACTAACGTTGCTTGGTTGCTGCCGTGAACCGCCTCTTTGAATTTTCCTTCACCAATCAGCCTAAAACCGTTCCGTTAAACCATCTATCTCTGGCCTCCCATACGTTTACGATAGAATAGTTCTGGTTCGAGATGGAAACCCAACGTATACAGAGATACGGTATATCGTTGTAATTTTTGCTAAATGCACCAAGTTTACATTTAGTGTGCGGTTACGTGCATTGCCCCTAAATTCTCCAAGCATTTCTTGTCGACGTCATGGGACAAATTTCCACTACATTTCTGTTGTTTTAAGCTGCAGTCATTCTTCCTTCGCACTACCCGCACACGTCTACTCATTCTATACTCTGTGTCATAGTTACGCGTTTTCCTCTTTTTGATGTACTATAGTAGTATAGTAGTGGTAGTGGAGGGGATTCGGCACGTGGACCAGATTGGAACTATTGTACCAATGCCCCCAAGTGGTGCGTCCCGGGGAGGGAGGATGGGGTGAGAGGAGACAGAGGGCGGCCGACCCCAAGGAGTCACTACAGTACAGTGGGCGAGGTCACTACTCTTTACCAGATAGAGACTACCCGACGGTGGGATTAAGGCAATCGGCATCCAAACTGCAGTGGGCCCGAAAAATTGACAAGGTTGGTTCGGAGACCGGAGACCGGAGGCCGTATCTCCAGAGCAGGATACTCCAAGCAGGCTTACACAACCGGTATCCCGCATGCCGCGTTGCTAAATCGACCTATTAGGTCGGCTTGGAGAACGAAGTCCGTCCCGCCGGAGGGGAAAACATGTTCCTGACAGCATATCATACCGCCTTGCACCGCCGAGACACCCGCTGACTCTCCTACCCTGAAAGAAACCACGAGATGAGAGATGACATGAGATAATGGAGATGAAATGGAGGGACAGGAAATTCGGGAGATGTAACTAACCTAGCCAGCATTCGCCTGGCGACCCAGTAAGATCCACGAAAACACCCATGGTTCAGGTAGGTCAGTCACAGGAATCGAACCCGGGCATCCTGAATGCGGGTTACAGCCAAAACCGCCTGAGCCATTTTGCACAGTTGATTTACTGTAAGTGTGAAGTAAATTTTAGGAAGAGATTGTAATAGGCCTCCGGAAAGTTATTTTTGCGGCGCCCATTATTATAGTGGAATTGCAGAGGTTGTATGATACATGATGTGTAAGAATCAGTAGACAACATCATGTGAGTCAATAGATAATTTTTTTTATTTAAGCATTTCACAATTATGAAAGTTACATTTGTGCAACTTGAAGTATTGAATGAAGTATTTTATTATTAATGTCACTAGCCCGATTTTTTCTAACTAACAAGTGAATCTGCTCCAAATTCTTAAAGTATATAATATGTTTTTCTTTAAAAGAATGCACATTTCATAATATTCTGAGATTTTTTCATGCTTTCTTTTGGTAAATTTTTCTGTATATTTGGGCCCTTTCTGCAAATGACTTTTTGCTTCTCATTCTCTTCATTAATATTTCCAATTCAGGCAGGAATGCAAGAATATCCTGGTGAAACACATCTCCGATGATGAACGCTAGAGACATACACTCCAACGACCATGGCTACGAGGGCCGGCTGTTGAATATTGGCATGACTTCTATTCTCTATTACTACAGACTAATCGGCAACAGTAAACGAGACAAGCAGAGGCTCTCTTAAGAGCATGCGATGCGGATAGCGTTCATCACATGGTAAACGTGGTCGAAGCGGCGGAGTACGTCCCACAGGGTCAAGGGTTGCAAGCAGTATGTAGCAATGGTAAGATTAATTAATTCACGAGGACCTCATGAGACTAGCCTTATCCGTTTACATGCGTCATAAAAATATTGGATAACAGTAAAAGGAATTGAGTGTGAATGCTGTGGGGTCTTTAAATATGTCTGCCATCTTAAGCAAATACAACAGAGACATTTAAATTCACCATGAATACATGATACATTCTGATGCAAATATTACGCTATGTGCTGGTAATGTAGAACAAGCTTTTGGTGTAGAATTTTAAAATAGAGATTCTCAAATATATATAAAGGAACTACTTTAATTATTATATATGTGAGCTTCTTGTTTTTAAGGATTTTAACAGTGAATCATTATCTAACGCTAATTTAACTGTCTACTACATAACAAAGGCAACCAATCAAAGTCTGGGAAAATTATAACAGCGTTTTATTTTTGTTCTTATTTTTGCATTATTTTGGTTAAGAACAAAATAGAGAAATTTGTGGCTAGTTTATATCATAAGTACATTCATTTGTTTCGGTACAATTGCAGTGGTTTTTGTAAGCAAAATTAAAATCCACTCTACTGTAGCTAAATGTAGCCAATCCATGCGCATCATTAAACCGGTTATTTTACGTGGGCTCTTTACCACAGGCACATTTGACAACAGTCCCTGGGGTTTCAGTTCATAACGTTCTACTTTGAATGGATGACCAGATCATTTTATATCAAACATAGTTTATAGCAATATGAATGAATTAATTCCTGTATTTCCTTAAATGGAACACAGGGCATTCTGAACAGCGCAACCTCGAAGCCCGTAGGCCACGGGTTGAGGATTAGAGGTTTTCTGATTAGAGAGATTCCGGGATGAGTGAAGAGCCCAATGCCAGAAGTGAAAGTATGAGAGAGATGAGGTGATAGGAAAGATCATGATGGAGCAATCGGTGGAACGCTGGCGGGAGAAACTGGCGGATCTGGAGAAAACCCGACCTAGCACCATGTTGTCCAACACAAATCTCACTTTGCAGTTGCATGAGATTGAACCCGGGCCGCCTTGGCGAGAGCCAAGTGTTGTAATCTCTCAGCCTTGGCGCGGCCACTTATAACAATATGAATAAATATACAAATACATTAAATTATTTTATGTTGATCTAAAACTCTCTAAATCTATAGTATTCCTAACAAACATACTATATGCTCATTGTGAAATAGTGTTCATTTATTTTAGTTTGCTATTGTTCTTTTCCTTCTTGTGGCGTGCTTTAATGGTTGCAGAATTACCATTACAATGCACTCCAATATATATTCTAACAGTTTCAAAACTAAATTTCTTGCAACTTTCACTTAAACACTCTCTATATTGGAAGGTGCCCAGAGGTCACGTGATATGATGAAGGCATAGCGTAAGTACCTCTGCAATTCGTGCAGTTTGTTAATCTCAAGTGGATTGTTTCCCTTCAGCACATACTTAACTGCTCACAATTTGGCATATGCACAATTTGTATGTATTTTTTATTTGATTTACGTCCTTCGACGTTTAGTAATATCAGACGATGAATGAAATGGGTGAGCTGATGCTCAAATAAGTCCGGAATCCATGGAGCCTAAAGTTACCCGACATTCGTCTGCCAGGATAAGGGAAACCCCGGGACAACCCTTGTCCAGGAATTCACCCTGGCTGAGATTTCGAACTCGAGACCTCTTGAACGTGAGGCGTACACGCTACCATCCACGCTACCGAGGTGGGCAATTTTTGTGTAGAACTGCAATGGGATAGGATCAATGCTCATATTGTAAACAGCACTACGGTACTCAGACACGCTACCAATCGCGCTACCGAGGTGGGCAATTTTTATGTAGAACTGCAATGGGATAGGATCAATTCTCATATTGTAAACAGCACTACGGTACTCTAAACTGGTCATCCGTCTCTCTGCCATTGGTGTCCAAGTTCGCTGCCTCATCATAATCATTTATCATACTATACAAATAAGATATTGTTACGTTAGGGTGAATTGCAAACGCTTAGGGTTCACAATCACCCTGTAACTACGGGCATAACTAGAGTGATAAGGAAGGTATACGTTAGGGCAAAATAGGAGAGACAACACCTAAGTCCATGTTAAGCCCGTTTACTATACACTAGTAGCTGAATAGAAGTACAAAGCACTCCCGAAGCCTTAAGCGACTTGGGTGAAAATAGTGATAGCAAATACATTAATGTATTAAGCGACTCACACGGGCTTAACTTGAGGATGCGTGATCGTGTATGGTTATGGAACATCACGGTCTCTACTCTCAACCCTCTAAACTGATTACACTGACTATACTCTTGCTGCTGGCTTAAGCAGCCCTTAAATATGGGTTCTGCCAAAATGGTGACTAAAAGCTAAATCAGCGTACTCACGATAAAGAAGCTACTCAGCCGTTTCCCAAGCAAAGCTAAGCAAGATCACATTTCCTCAAAAACATCCTAACTACAGTTCAGCGTTTACGTGGCTCAGATTACACTATTCGGCAAAGAGCATGTCCGGCCACATGCACGTGGTCGACATGAGTAAACAGGAAGCTGATGGCAATTCCATGTGAAATTTCTTATGACGTTCCCTGCCGTTAAGTTGTCAGTGATAGGGACATAAAACGATTTTGGAATTAAAAGGGGAATGGGATATGTAACAAAATAGCTAATGCATTAGTTAACCCTCTAGATATTAACAAGTTATAAAATAATTTAACAATGAGTGTGTACAGAGCTAGCATTTTCTTAAAGTTAATTGCCTCGATCAAGGTCATTGAATCACGTTCACGTCAGAGTAAGTGCCTCCCAAGGGTAGGTTTTTTTGCTGCAATATTTCCATTTTGGATGATGTTTTAGAAATATTATGTCTTTTTTTTTCAATACCGACAGAAGCATTTGAAAGAGTGCGTCGACTGAATTTGATTTTAATTATACGTCTATCTGAAAGAGCCGTGCGTTAAAGTCCAGGAAGGTTCTATTTTGATTTCAATCGTTTCATATCATCACACTGTGTGATTATAACTGCTGCGTTGACATTTGGTACATTCTTTGTTGATTCCCATGAGCAGGTATTGAAGGCTTTTATCAAGTAGTTGTAACTGGTGGTTGTGAATGTAAAAGTTAAACCGTATGAGGCAATACATCCGCACCACGATAGTTTTCATCGTAATTCTGTAAATTAGATGTGAAATTTTTCAGTAAAATGAGAAAATTAGATCCGTCATTTCGCGAAGAACTTCATTCAATAGTGCAACTGAGGGGCCCTCTGAAAGTCTTTAGGCTTTAGACGATGGCCACTACGTAGGCTATTTTCCTGGGAACCAGCTTTGGAGTTGTTAAGATCTGTACCTAGCAGCAGAATACAAATCTGGTAAATAGGAAATAAGTTATTTATTTTATCTAAATTCTAACTGTAAAGGGCAGTTCTCTTATTCAAATGAAGGGTATGTATATAGTACCAGAATGTTATCTGTAACTCATATACAGTTTTACTTTTATTTATTATGTATTATGAACGGTAGTGGTTATTAATTTTGTCTGAATTTATCGCCTATAAACAGGTATTTACTTATGTATGTATTTAATCAAATAGTTGATATATACATCATAACACAATGACATTTGTGACTGCTGCATTAGGTTTTATTAAATTCAGGTACATGGAAAACAATTTACTCTTTTTTCACAAAGGTTAGCATTTTAGCCCACCGAACTACTCTATATTCAAACATTCCAGTTGAATACTACCGTAACATATACTTGAAAATCTGAAAGAAATGCAGCACATTAAATCTGAGTTAACTTCAAACGTACACCATTATCTATTTAGGCGGAAATGTTTAATGGTTTTTCGGGATTTAAACCCACTACCACTAAATTTAAAGCCGAGCATACTGATGAATACGTTATTACTACAGCTAACACTTCTCTATCTCTCTGATACATATCATTTTCCATGTGAAAGCCAAGGTATCAGCGATACCACACGGCTCATTATCACACAGTGTTTTTTGAACAAAAGGAAAGTGCATAGGCTTCAAAACCAGCACTGGTAAATGTTTGCGCACAGTTTTCCACTATTTTAGATTGGAAATCTCCGTCTCGTTCGTATTAAGTGTTCATTTCCGTTTATTTGTACGAAAACAATGAAAAATTATTGCGTAACTTTAATGTTTATTGTCCGGGACCATAGTTCTTGTACTTTAAGGTATTATTCTGCTAACCTGGTTTTATTTTTGTTAATAGAAACCTCGCTGATTATTCTCGTAAGAGTGAGAGGGGTATTGTGATTTACTCCACGTACACATAACATCTATCTGTCATTTGTTCTCCATTCATTGTATAAAGTGATGCGTTCATTGGCGCTTAACAAACATCCAAGAAGTGCGCCAACACCTCTCACTTGCGAGAAAGATTATAATCAGTCCGTAATCTGAGAAATTTCTATTAACAAACATAAACCAAGGTAACCTTTTGAGTATCATCCCTCTGGAACTCACGCACACACATACAGAGAGAGAGAGAGAGAGAGAGAGAGAGAGAGAGAGAGAGAGAGAGAGAGAGAGAGAGAGAGAGAGAGAGAGAGAGAGAGAGAGAGAGAGAGAGAGAGAGAGTTTTGCTACAGTTCCTTTCAAATAGGAAAGATTTGCTCTCCAGTGTATCAGAAGCTATTAGTTAAAATTGAATGCTTCGCCACTTCGTTACTCCCAGTCTTCTCATATTTTCCTCTAGCATACTGCCTGAATCAAAGCACTGAAAGCACCTCCCGAGGCACACTTGCTTTGCCTGTAGCCTACATGAAGTCGCTGTGTATTATTTTAAATCAAGCTTATTCTGTAACTCTCGTTATGCATCTTTTAAAAATATGTATATCCTAAAAATAATATAAATAAAATAGTATTTCGTCGCAAAACCTGACTCTTTCACTAAACATTTAATTCAACATTTTCTTAATGCTTGTCCTGTTGCTATTTAAATCTACAAGTAATTGCTGATATTAAGTATTTGAACTCTGAAGGGTAAAATATCCTAATGCCACAGCTTAGTCCTAGAGCCTAACACCCAGCTAAGACAGCTCTCATCTTGAACAAAAGAAATAGGAATCAAACTCCAGGGAGTTGTTACTCATAATATAATAATTATACAGGGTGATTCAAAAGGTTGCTGAAAAACTTAATGAACAGAAATAGTAGACAGAATAGAGTTACTTTCGACTAGGATCCCATGTTCCTAAACACGATCTCGAGTCCGTGCTAATGATATTCTGTTAAACCGTAAATTATTTTATTATGCACAGGGTTCAGTGTAATCAGTTACAAAATATGTTCAAACACACTACCACCACACTGAATGCAGGTATTGCACAGTCAAATAAAGCTTTGAAGTACTTGCTCAGATACCCCAGATATGTACAAAAGTTCACCAGATGTCACAACTATTGTGCCCACTAGTGTTTCTGGGTACGTTGACATTAAAATTTGGTGGCAATCCAAATGGTTACATTCATGTTTGCTGACTTAACGACCCTTGATTATTTCTTTTGGGTGCATATCAAAACTGTGGTATATCACACACCAATGGACGATCCAGAAACATTAGTAGTCGTAGCATCTTGCGACTTTTTTCAAATGTCTAGGGTATACGCGCGAGTGCGTCAAAGCTTTATTCGATTGTGTAATGCCTGTATTCAGTGTGGTGGTGGTGTGTTTGAACATCTTTTGTAACTTATTACACTGAACTCTGTGCATAATACAGTGTGCTACGACTTAACAGAATATTATTGGTACTGACTCTGGATCGTGTTTGGAAACATGAGTTCCTAGTCGAAAGTTACTCTATTCCTTATACATTTTCTGTTTCTTAAGTTTTTCAGTAATATTTTGAAGTACCCTGAATAGTATACAAAGTTGGTCATTTCAGTGCTTAAGTGTCTGTAAATGAATATGAGGTGTTTATTCACTTGTATCATGAAGGCTATTTGAACTGAAACATTTAGTTTTCAACGTTGTTTTACCTTCTTCGAGGACTAATTTGTGAAAATAGAGTAATTGAAATTAGCGTAATTAGTGTTAATTAGAGGCAAATTCACTTGACACGCACCACCACAAATGAGAGAATACTGTGGGACTTGCATTGGTTGACAGTTTCGTGGCGCTTGAGGCTTCATCTCAACAGGCTTAGGATCAAATTCCTACGCCGGAGAATGGTTGAGTCGCACATCACAGTTGGAAAACCAGCACTAGCTGTGCCTACGCAGTACAAAGTCTTCATATTAATTCACAATTTACCTCCACACCTCTCTGTGGTGTCTCTGTCCGTCACCCTGTGGCCACTTGTGGTTACTTTAACACATCACTTCCTGCTGGGGGTGTTAGCACACAATAGCTCTGTGTGGAGATCGCAGAGTGCAAGGTGTCTCCATCCATGGTCAACTCTTTACCTGTACCTTTGCAGTTCAATATTGTAACATACACTTATTGGTTAAGGTGAGACAATTGTCACTTTTCCAGTAGGTGCTTGGCCTGGGATGTTGAGGAATCTACGTGTTTTAAACCACTAAACCATGATTTTCTATCTTTTCTGGGAGAAATACATATCCCACATTTCAGATCATTAAAATTTTCTCGGATTTGATTCCAATCACCACACGCTATGCAGCAAAGTACTATTACCTCATTTCTTTTGATCTGGCATAAACTATAAATATACTACAAATAATGTTATATCGAATTTTGTACCTGGGATTTCGTTATCACACTCTTGTTATGGAAAATCACTTAATATTTCTCTGAGAAAGTACACGAATCGCAAGTGTTATATTGTAGTACATTATAAGAAGGCATAAGCAGGAACCTATAGCATACTAAGTAAATTACCAGAACATTTAAGAGTTGTTATATAGTGCACAAGTATGAAACTAACCAACAGAAGTATTTACATAAAAATGTGCAATTTAGCATCAATATCATCATCTATATTTTACACATTTATACATAATCATATAGTAAATCAGCTATATTTTATGCAATGTAAAATAGAACCTGAGGCTGCCATTGTGATGAATTAAAATTACAAATAAATTCTAGTCTGATTTTAAAACTACAGATTAAAGCGAAAAAAATCATTAACTTACTAACCGGTCGTAGAACTTATCTTCAGTTCTTTTCTCTTTCCTTCTTCAAAAATTTGCATGACACTGGAGTAAATTCCCTCTATGTATTTAAACTAGCATTTGCTATATCCTACGTTTTTATATAAGATTTATACAATTGTTGGACACTGATGATGCAGAGCTGCGTTATTGAAGTTATGCCAACGTCGAAAAAAAAACTTATCACACAAATCACAAAATTCTGATTGCGGTTCTGATATCTGGATAGAACATTTCTCATTTAGCAAGGAAAGGGGAAAGGTGTAGAGGAATAAAAGGAGCCTCACATGGAAGGAAAAAAAAAAATAGTCCAATCTCTATCCTAAGACGGATGTAATACTGGACACCAGAAAATCGCCTGAGCAGTCAAGTTTTGACAGGAAGAGAAAAGACCAACTTCTCGCGTCTAAAAATGGAGAACAAAGGAAGGGATAAAAGACATAGAGAGAGTGGTAATGAAACGTGCAGCATCTGTAGGCTTAGTTGAAAGTAATCGCAGCTTCTACTGCAGCTTCAGCATATTGAAGTAAATGCTGTTCCATGTCGGCCACCGCACTAGATAAAGCTAAAATATCTAGCTAGCACTCAACATCTCTTACTCCAAAGAAAGACTTTAGAATTAAAAAAATATTCCAACCATTCGTTTTAATGAAATACTGAGTAAGCGTCAGGCGATCCCTAGAGGGAGCAACCTTCTCGTATGCCCTGATCAACTATGTGGTCCTTAACTTACGCAGTACATTAGTGAAACGATGTATTTGAACATTGATTTTTAAAGTTCTTCTTTTGGGGAAAAATTGTACATATTTTCTTCTACCTAATGTATTGTATTTCTTTAATGTATGAAGTTTCAGCTCAACGTAATGTAGGGATTTTGAATCAGGATACAAACCGTCATCAAAAATGTTGCTTTGGTTGGTACACATTTTCTAATCTCAGAATATTGGGTGCGTTTCTTATTGGGTGCGTTAGCTCCCAAACTGGCGAATCCGTTTTCGGTATCTTCAGAAATATTCGTTCGAAGCTCAATGGAATGCTGTGATTTCCCAACCATATTCCTTCTTCCTCTTCTTCTTCTTCTTCTTCTTCTTCTTCTTCTTCTTTTTCAACTTCCCCAGTTTTACCTCTATCGTGGTGTTAGGGGATTCTTCTTAATCTTTCCCATATAACTTTAGGTGTCGAGTTGAGGAACAGAAACTCTGGATCAGATAGAGAACCCAGGATAGGTTATCAGCCCAATGCCTGGTATGAGAGTGAGAGAAGTAGATGCCAAATGAGAGCGAAATAGATGAAAGGAAAGATGATAAAGCGGTAATTGGTGAAATAATGGTGGGGGAAACCAAACCTGCATCGCGTTGTCCACGACATGCGGTCGTCTGGAATCGAACTCTTGGTGAGAGTCAAGCGGTCTAACTACTAGGCCAAGGCGCGGCCCCATCCATATTCCACTAAACAAAATTTACTTATGGGGATTTTGTAATGCATCAAGAAGGTGAGATATCTGTGAGAATGGCATATTTTTAACATAAATATATATTTTAAACATCTGGAAGGTGACACATGTAGAGGTAAATGGATAGTGTAAACTTGCGGGATTGAAGATGCATGAACACTTGCTCGATATCCGAGTATAGCTTTTGATCGAAGTACACAAAAGGAATAGTGTGAGAGTTCTGGAAGTTGGAATGTACCTAAAGAATTTTAATATCCCAACATTGATTTACAATTAATTGTACTGGTAAAAGTTCTAAAAGGTGAAATGTTGGTGAAGGCCTAAGGATTCTGGTAGTCGGGATTATGTATGTGGAATTGCGTGATATGCCAACCACGTTCACTGGACGAAGTTAAATGGACCGTGTAAGCAGTGGTCATAGGACGTCACAAGTTCATGGCTCAATACAGATGCTACCCACCACGTACAAAATAAAGATTGGGGTGGGCGAAGTAAGCGCAGCGACAGTGGCGTGTGTGATCGACGCTATCATCCCACATACCGCATGCAGCAAAGAATAACAAAGAACGAAGTATTTAAACCATGTTAAATATTTAAATATTTATTTAAATAAATAAAATAAATAAATGTTGAAATATATTTTATATAATATTTTCAATAAGTACCTCATTTTCCATCACTATGGTGCAGTGACTACTCTCAAATTTGGGGTTTTCCCATAAAGTAGCTATTGTTGGTTGTGAATGAAAGCTGACTTAAATTAAGCACGTTCTTCTCGATTTTAATATGTTTGAAGATGTATATAGAGGGGTACACAGCTGAGTTGCTGGCAGTAAATGATCTCAGACATGGGTATTTATAGAAGTTAGTAAGTTTGAATACATCTAAGGGATCACATTCCTTAAGCTTACTTTTCACAGAAGTGCTGTATTGGTTTTGAAAAAATAGAGAAACGTTTTTCGTGCTTGCAAAATCAGAAGGCAGGTTAAATTTCCAGGAAATCGAATTACTTCTGTATTTCTGAACCAGAAATATATGAAAGTTACTTCAGACAAGTAAAATGCAATTCTTTCAGTTGCACATTCCAAACATTCACAATTACGGAAAATGATTTCATAACACAACAAGTGCCCGCCTCGGTAGCGTGGTGGTAGTGTGCCTCACGTTCAAGAGGTCCCGAGATCGAATCTCGGTCAGGGTGAGTTACCTGGATAAGGTTTTTCCGGGGTTTTCCCTTATCCTGAAAGACGAATGTCGGGTAGCTCTAAGCTCTATGGAACCTGGGCTCATTTGGGCATCATTTCACCCATTCCATTCATCGTCCGATATGACTTAACGTTGGAGGACGTAAATTCAAAAAAAAAAAAAAAAAAAAAAAAAAAACAAGTGTGTAGACACATAATGACGGGGGTATGAGGGTCGGCTGATAAGTCCTGGACCTCACATAGAAATGGCGCCACTGGGCCAGTTTGACGGATAGCATCATATAGTTTAACTCTAGACTAGCTTGCACCCACAGTTACATGTCAGTAGCTTGTTTAGTTTTTGAATGACAGCATTTTAAACAAGTCAAGTGTAGAGATTTCATGAAAATGCAGGATTTGGAAAAAAACGAGCAGTGAATAAATACTTCCATTTGAAAGGCTTAACGCCTAATGAAATGAAGAAGGAAATGGACAGTAAATTTAAAGACTCCGCCCCTTCATATACAATGATTAAAAGGAGGGTTGCAGAGTTTAAAATGGTACGTACGAGCACTAGTGATGAGCCTCGCTCTGGACGCCCTGAGGAAGTCACAACTCCAGAGATCATTGAAAAAATGCATCGTTTAATACTGGAAGCCCGCAGATTAAAGTTTTTTGAGATAGCAGAGTCCATAAACACATCAAAAGAACGTGCAAGTAATGCTTTAAGTAATATTTTAAACTTTCACAAGGTCTGTGCAACATGGGTGCTCCGGTAGTTGACACCTGATCAAATGTTGCAAAGAAAAACTGTTTCTGTTAAGAATCTTGAGCTATAACGCAAAACTTCAGTGAACTTTTGAGAGGGCTTATTACCATGTATGAAACTTTTATACGTCACTACACTCCAGAAAGTAAATCACAGTCAAAATAGTGGATTACGCCAGGTGAACCAACTCTAGAGTAGGAAAAGTCAATTTTGCCAGCTAACAAGTTTATGACGAGGTTTTTCTGGGATGCACAGGGAATTATTTTTATTGATTACTTGGAGAAGGGTAAAATATCACTGGTGATTACTACACAAGATTGCTGCTACGTCTGAGCGACGAAGTGAAAAGAAAAATATCTCATTTGGCAAAGAGAAAAAAAAATTGTTTATTCACGACAATGCTCCGGCCCATCGTTCAGCAATTGTACTGAAAAAATGTGGGAAATAAAGTTCGAATCGCATGAACATCCACCTTATTCGCCAGACCTAGCACCCGTGATTACCACTTGTTCCCAAACCACAAAATATTTCTTGGAGGTTGAAGATTTCACAGCAACGAGGAGGTCATTGATACGTTAAACAGCTATTTTAAGGACCATAATAAATCGCGCCCGCCTTGGTAGCGTAGTGATAGCATGTCTGCCTCACGTTCGAGAGATCCCGAGTTCCAATCTCGGTCAGGGTGAGTTACCTGGATAAGGTTTTTTCCGAGGTTTTCCCTTATCCTGAATGACGAATGTCGGCTAACTCTAAGATTTATGGACCCTGGGCTCATTTGAGCATCATTTCACCTATTCCATTTTTCGGTGATATGACTTAACGCTGGAGGACGTAAATTACAAAAAAAAAAATTATAATCGCACTACAGAGATGGTTTAATTAAATTATAGCACCGATATGACAAATGCATTAGCCTTTCTGGACATTATGTTGAGAAGTAAAAAAAAAACAACGTTTAATCCTTTTTTATTCCGAGGCCAAGGATAATCAGCCGACCCTCGTAATTATTACAACCTTTAAAACGGCGGTTCATATTTTTCAAAAAAGTCTGTTGTAAAAGACAAATCGCTAATAGAACCTTTATCTTCTAACTCCCGAACTTGGTATCGCTGAAAAATTGGCATATACTGCAATAACACTATAGGGCAGAATAAACATTTCCTATCTTTCTGTTCACATCAAAACATGTCTCTTCCAATGCAACCCTGTCAGTAGAACTTGCAGTACTCAGATAATGGACTAAATCACTTCTAATATTGGTCCATAAGCCAGGGGAGGCGTTGAGCTAGGAGAGGAGTGGTCTGTCGCAGAGGATGAGCCACAGGTCAGGCAAGACAACGAAATTTGCGATGCCTGGTGTAAGAATTCGGAGGGTTAGGGCGTGAGGGTATAAAGGGCAGGGAATTCGTATAATCGTAAGGAATCAAAGTTTAGATTTCCATGTTGTGCAATAACGATGAGTTGAGAATGGGTGTTAAGCAAACTGCCTGTGCTGAATAACTCTAGATATAAAAATGACTTATTTATTCAGTCCACTACCCTTAAAGCTGATTTTATACAGTTAAATTTACCTATTTTAACATATAATGTCTGTTTCCGTTTTTTTTCGAAGCAAACATAATGTACTTTTTGAAAAGTAGGAGAAAGGTGCTTGTAGCTTGCATCCCATGAATTTATGACACGTTTTACATTACTTAAAACTGATTATAGATAATCATTGTTAGGTGCCGTTAATGATAACAAGGTTATCATTAGAAATGTTTCCATAGCATTTATCTAATGATAGCTTACTGTTTATACTTTATTGTGACACCTCCTGTTTAATGGTTTGCTGGCCACGTGCTGTTGGATTCCTTAGTACCAAGTAGCGATTTTTCTATCAAGGGCTTTATATACCTGGAAATTTTATAAACGGCTACAGAAGAGTACTTCCCCCTGATGTACAAGATCAGACTTTACCTGCATTGCTACCGAGCGGGATGGCTCAGGCGGTTTCGTCTGTGGCCCGCATTCGGGAGGTCCAGGTTTGACTCCCGTGGCCGACCTACATTACCTATGGGTTTATGGGGGTTTTCCAGATCGCTAGGCGAATGCTGGGTAGGTTAATTACATTCTCCGAATTTCCTGCCCTTCCATTTTATCTCCATTATCATTTCACATCATCTCTCATCTGGTGGTCTCTTCCAGATTAGAAGTGTCGGCGGGAGTCTCGGCGGTGCATGGCGGTATGATATGCTCTGAGGAAAACTACTTCCTCCTCCGTAAGGTCGGTTGCCGGTCTCCGCTTCTCTGCTGGGACCATTTCGCGACCGCCAGCCAGGGACCTTTGGGGCTCGGCTGCTGGGCTCGTTGCTGTTCGGTAGTAGGAGAGCGTGTCCGTTGTCCTGGCCTGTCGGAGGAAGTCTCTAAGTAAACTGTGGGGAACCTGCCCTCTGCACTGTTATTGCTCCTTGGGTCGGCCACTCTCTGTCCCCTTCGCCTTATCCTTCCCCCCGGAAGTGCCCCACTTGGAGGCATAGGTAAAATGGGCCCAGCATGGTGGCCTACGTACCGAAAGCCCTCCGTAGTGAAATTCTAATCCTACCTGCATTGCTAGAGAGAAGGAGTGAAAGATATGGCAGTATTACATATTTAGTGCAAAACGGAATTTCAGGTAAAATCTGCCAGAATGGAGCATGAAAGAGCTCTCAAAAATCAGGGTAGAACTTAAAATATTCAGCTCGATGCAATCCCTTTAAGCGAAAATTACTACGCAGTTAGTTCTCATGAGCGCGATTAACTAAACTTTCCCCTAAATATAGTCACTTCCGTTATACCGATGTTGTTTGCCTTCCTCAGTTAGTGAAGATAGATGTTTCTTGCAAGTGTTTTGTTGGATTTTACAAAGTAGCTACTCTAACATGTCCAAAGAACCGGGAACGTCAAAACTAAAACTCAGAAAGTGCAACAGTTGAGTATGGAGACATTTTCAACTGATAGCTCAGTCCTGGTTTGAAAAACTTGTGAAACATTACTGAACTGTGCAAAAGAAGTGTCATACTTCGCAAAAAGTACGAACTGAACAAATATATTTTATGTTAGTATTTACAAAATGAAACAAAGATGAGCCAAAACAACTTTCATCTCTTCCTATGCCATTTTTGAACACCAGTCACAGTTTTCAGTGGATCTTTGTAAGGCATTTATCGCTGTCGTTTTTCTTTACTTAAAGTAGAAAATACAATTTTGAGGAACTCCTAAAGAAATAATCAAAGCAGGAAATCTCAAGTGAGACTTGCGATTAAATCATATGTGGAACTTTGTAACAATGATCGATTAACAAAATTAATGGAGTAAGGGGTAAAATACATGGCTTTCGGTTGATGAATGTACTGATCCCTTTAGCTGATTCATTGCTAATGAATTGCACTATGGACATTGATCAAGCCTCAAACATACAGATAGGTTGTTTCGAAACGACAGTGAACGAAAATAGCCGTTTCTTCGCTTATAACTTAACTAGTCCGAATTTCGGTGTCGCAGCTTCGAAATTCTCTTAGGTATAATTGTATGCAGCATTTAATATTGCATCATTTTGTGATTAGGTAGCGTAGGGACCACTGGTGTGCAAACCTCCCAAGTTGTTATTGGGACGCACCGGTCACGAAAGCAAAAGCACTGCTCCTCGATCTTTGTCAGTGACCCTAGCCTCGCTTTCAGGT
Organism: Mantis religiosa; assembly: GCA_030765055.1. Classification (NCBI taxonomy): domain Eukaryota; kingdom Metazoa; phylum Arthropoda; class Insecta; order Mantodea; family Mantidae; genus Mantis; species Mantis religiosa. The sequence goes on from CM060950.1 coordinate 85,668,882, forward strand.
AATGGGGCAAAGGGCAGTTATTTGTGAAAAAGTCGATTAACGACTTGGAGAGTTCCAAGGCTGTTTATGTTGCTATGATCTTAATTGTACAGTGTTTTCAACCTGCTACTGTAAAATCAACAGCTTTCTTTTGAGTTACAAATTCTTTATTTAGTATTATTAAACACAGTGAAATAAAATTCTTGTCTCATTGCATAAGGCATTTAGTTTTGGTTAACTTTATTTACAAATATTTGATATTGTTCTCTGTTCTTTTCATTGCTTAATGCTTCCATCCTCAATCTTACTAACATTAACTTCCCTCTAAAAGGTTTAAGTTTCATATGTCCACCAGCTTATTTGCCGTCACCGACTGTTATAACGGAATGTTGCAACACGTTAAATACCCATAAACAAATAACTAAAGATTAGCTTATTTATTGCGATTTCATAAGCCAAAGAAACTTTTAATAGTAGCAAGCTACGGTGGAGTATGTCGCTATGTTTACAAACATCTACAGTACGCGGCACGCTGTGTTACGTACTTCTGATTCCTTCGATAGCGTAAGGCGCGCGGCGTTGTTCCTGACACTGCCTAATCCACACTCATTCTGCAGCTTTTTTATGTGAGTATATTGGCGGTGAGAGCTGTCTATGTGTCGCATAGAAGCAGGGCAATTACTTCTATATTTTCGTTCCGTGTCGTTTCGAAACAGCCTGTATATCTATCGGCACGTCAGCAGATATAAAAATCTAATATTTCAATGGTGGCACAGGAATTCAAATCTGCGATGAATATATTATAGCCTGAAGTCCTAAACTTCTAGAATATTCTTCCGTTGACATCAGAAGCTGCAGCCTGTGTGAAGAAAGGGGCTCATAGTTCTGATCCCCCAAAATACTGTGCATCACGTGCGTCAACCATGCACTACATAGGTTATGTGAGGAAACCCATGATCTGATGCCCTGATTTTCAATGTCAAAAAGTGTTTCTTAAATCCTCATCCAGAGCTCAAGTGTTCAAAGAAATTACCTCTGAAATAGTGTTACCTCCACAGCCAATAATAACTAGACGGAGCACATGGGTTACCGCAACATTATACTATGAAACTAATTGGAAGTGTTTAACAGCCCCTGTTTGATGGTGCAATATTACCATGGATTGTCAAGCATTTTCTGCTGAAACTCACTGTGTAAAATGACTTGACTGCCATATCATCTCACTATCCTGTACTATCAAATGCATCGATTGCCTTGAGGAGAGAAATGAAACATTGGTAAATTTACTGTTGTTATTGATAACGTTACGCGGAAAGTGTAAGTTTTTTCAGGTGATGCAGTTCACTGTGACTTTCAGCAATTAAAATACACAGGAATTATTTTTAGCGGTGAAAATTGTGATGCTACTTGCGCTGTTCAAGTACGATACGGTAAAATCAGTAGAAGTGGAAAGGTCCCTTTCAGTGCTCGAAATGTCTGATAGAATCCGCAACTTACCAGTAAAAAATTTGAAATAGTGTCTGTTATATATAATCAGCGTGAATTCATTAATGATTAGCAAACTTATTATATGTTAGAAGTATTGCAGCTCATTAACGAAATTAGCAATAGTTAGGTCCAGCTATATTAGTTTTACATATTTATGTGTTAATCTACATGCATGAGATACGTAATTTAATTAAGTATTGCATGATTTAAATTCTTTATTTCAATTAGTAACAATTAACGTCCAAAATATGATAATATGTCTCATCTACTATATTTTTATTGCGGCTGTAAATATTTGAGCATCTGTCATTGTTTTCTTGCCTATTTTTGCCCTTTTAAATGCCTTTTTCGTGCCTATATTGAACTTTTTAAGTGCTCAACAACCGGTCTCTGCAGATTTGCAAAATATTTGTTTAAAACATCACCCGAAATCACAGATGTGAAATTGTAGTTTCTATCATGACCATTAGCATTTTAAATTCTGTTCACTGTGCTATGAATCTTGGGAATTTTATTTTACTTCTTGCTTCGAAAATAAATTGCACTTATTATTTATGAGTTTTTCTTTTGCAACTGTCTGAAACCGCTGCCGTGACCTCTCACCAACACTATTACCTATGGGTACAACATACTCCTTTAATTCATTAACTGTTTGCTGTTTACCATTACCCAGTATGCATACATAATACTAATGCAGAGGAATATTTATTCGGGTAGAACAGAATAGAATGCCCTCTTCGAATTGTAGCGTATCAGAGAAGGTATTTATCAATCAAATTAGATACAAGGTTTGTCGTCGTATTACAGTTACGGCATGGATTCCTACTACACAGTTTCTCCTGGTTTCTTTGGTCGATCAGCGTATCCCTTGTTTATCAACTTGTGTAAGAGCGTAACTTGTTAGTAATCTCATTTACTTAAGCTTATAAAGTAAGTTAAAATATTTCATTCATATATAATCAGTAGATTACTGATGGACTGTCTCTAAAATTGTTTCAAGTTCTGTTTGCTATACATTTATATACTCTTTCTCAATGATTCTCTTCCTTTGGAACAAATTGCTATTTCTCTAACATAAATGTTTTGTTTTCCTGAAAGAAGAAGCTTGGAAGGAAACCCGCTTTGAAGGATTAGAATACAAAAATTCTTGCATGAGTCATGCTTATTATGCGTTTGAAATGGGAAGAGCTCTGGAGTCTACCTAATCAGATGCCGTATCACACTCAGAGTTGCCAGCTTGTTACCCCACTCCTTTTATACTTCCCTCTCTCTCGCACACTCATACAACTTGCAGGTCTGCTTTGCGCATACATAAGGGTAAGAAAATTATATTTTACAAACTTTTACAATGATGCAGTTGCCAAAATAAAAATTGGAAAATGCATTTCCGCAAATTAGGTATTTTTAAAATACTATAACTATAATTATATTTCATGAATTACCTGTTTTTCTAATCCAATGGAACTGCCAGTAGCTCATCCATATCGCTGTCAATGTCACTCCCGTTAAGAGACAATTCGTCATTGTCACTGTCTTCATCGTCTGAGTCTTGCAAAATTTATGATTATAGGTTCCAAAATCTCGTCACGTGCTATTTCATTCTTAAAATCGTCTTCTTGAAGGCTTTCTGCATGCCTCACGAAGTTTCCCCAGTCCTGTTGTGTTACCTTGTCAATTTCTTCGTGAACAAGTCGTTTAACGTTCGTCAGTTTAAAAGTATTATTTCTGTTTGCAATCCCCCTTTTTATTTGAGCCCACACCAAATCAATTGGATTATATTGGCAGTGGTAAGGTGGGAGGCGTATTACCTCGTGTCCCATTCCAATTGCAAGTTGATCCAGCTGATACACTTTTTCCGTGGTTTTAAACGGAAGTATTCTTTGCAATAACTCATATTTAGTTTCTGTTTCCGAAAAAGTTTTGAAGAACGTGTACACCTTAAAAATAATACTTCGATCCTGACTTCGCAATACCAGCCTTTTTGACTCGCCACTAAATTCACCGAAAGAAGCCATTGCACTGTTTAACTCTTACTCTACTGTTGTGTAAAGAACAACTGAATGATATTGATCTGAACTCTCCAGAGTAAATAAACACTTCTTATCCGGCATTCATTCATAAATATAAGCATAGAGCATTCCACAGGCTAACAGGAAATGAAGTGTTTGCTCTTTCTCAAATTTAATACCTTGACTTACTCACAGTAATTCTTTTATCACGTTATGTCAGTAATTTAAATTTCAGTTCGAAGTAATTAGAAGTATATGTACATACATTCACACCAACCACTTTGAACTCTCTAGAGTAAACAGAGATTACGAACCATTCATAAACAAAGATATAATGTGACCAGACACGTTCTGCCAGGGCAGCAGGACATTTATTGTTTCCTTTCGCTCGAATTGGATTATTCAAAGTAATTCTTTTATCACGTCATGTCAAACATTTACGTTTCAGTTCTGAGTTATTACAAATATACGTACACGTTACATGCCAAATTCATACAGTGCTTACGTCGCGATTTATTGTTATAATACAGGCAATAGTGGTCTATTTATTTGTATTAGAAAAATTATTTGGGCTAAAAATATGTGGTTTTCATGGTTATGTTAGATACATTACTCTCTACCTTCCACATGGATCAGTTTCGACAAAGTCTGAATTTTTGTCTTAGCGCGAATAGTATTTCATACAGATTGATTAGGTTGGCTCTCCTCAGACACCACTTAGCGGGAATGCAATACGACAACACCGCAGGGCTCCGATAGGTTGCTTACCCAGTAGGACTCAAGGACAAGCACCTTCCCATTTGAAACACATAATAGTTTCCTTTTCATAAATAAAGTTACTGATTACGATTCTATTGTTAGTAAGTGTTACGAAATCATTTGACTTTTTTCTCATTAGTTGCAAATATTAAGATTTAGGTAACACAGTATGGAAATTATGCAGTTGATTTCCTATGCTCTGTACAGACCGTCCACAAGTACTATTACTCCCGAGTATACTAGGGGTTAACTGCAAGTAGATGCTTACAGTGGCAACTAAACTACATTTTAACTGTTGTTTGACGTTATAAATTACAATTTCAATCTATTGATAGCTCCTAAGGTACTACTTTCGTAAGGAAAACTTTTAAAAAGTCTGGACCTTATCAGACAGCTGTACACGAAGCCTGATTTTGTGTACATTACTTCTCTTACACAATGACAAAGCAGCACGGTGGCCAATGATATATTTTATGCCTATACCTCTGTCGGGTAACACCCGGCAGGAAGTGAAGTGAGAGGATGCTGAGAGTAGCCGGTCTGAGGAGAGACGACAGCAGAGGGCAGGATCTCTAACAACTATAACTTTGAAGCCCCCAGTGGCGACTCTTACCATTGGCTCCCTTCTCCTCTGTGCGTTTACACATCTCCTAGGCGTTCCAGGATTCGGTGGTTTCTCCCGTTCTGGAGGTACTCTTTTTCTTAGCGATGTCCATTTGTAAAAGCTGCCAAAATTCATAAATATGTATGTTATCGTTATTAAACACCAGAAAATTTCTAAATTAGCCCTAGCAGGATTCATAGCATTGTGGTATTTTAAAGCATGTCATATAACAGTAAAATGCGTAACTGTAAGCTTGGTATAAATTTGTAGTAAAAGACTATACATTTTGCCTACTGAAAATTGAACATAACATGGAGGAGGGTTCTCAGGAAGCTTTAAATTATAAAGAAACTGTTAAATGTGTGTGTGTGTGTGTGTGTGTGTGTGTGTGTGTGTGTGTGTGTGTGTGTGTGTGTGTGTGTGTATCAAATGAACTTTAACAGCATAAAGCCAGAAACGGTATTATTTTAATCTTATAATTTCTGATTTTTTTTTTTTTTTGGCTTTTCGGCAAATTCATAATTTTGAAATTGTTCCAAACGATATACTGACTTATAAATAATGTGATAAAACAATGATAAGATGACGTTTTGTTAAAATGCTTATTGTGTTGCTATTAAATAATATTTATACTGCGTAAATTTGAAGGGGCGAATTGATTCCTATGTTTGACATTTATTTTCTATCAAACTAGACGGAGTTACTTTTTAAATAATTTAACATGTGGAGCAATTTTACAAAGCAGTAAAACAAAAATAATAACTAATTATTATCTGTGGATTAATTAAAGCTTCACGGGTGATTAGTCGTGAAAAAGGATTTAAATTCGAGTTTTCAGCTATTCTAAGCTACATGACATTCTTCAGGAAATGAATGAAAAAACCTTGGCCGCTGAGGTGGGTTTCCTCCGGGTCCTCCAGTTTGCCCCACCATCATTCCACCAATTGCTCCATGATTCGTCTCTTCATCATCCCAGGCGTTTGCCGACCCCTCAACCCTGGTATCTCAAATGCTTCGGCCCCCTCGCCCTGAGGGAACCCGAGCGACACCTAGCACCAGCATTGGTGAGGAAGAGATGAATGAATGAATGAATAAATGAATGAATGAAAAAATAAATAATAAATATAAAAAAAAATTAAAATTTATATCCATAGAAATCTTAATTACAGATTTTAATGCCTCAAATGAATCCACCTAATATTTTGGAACTTTGAAATTTCGCAATGGTAAATCTTTAATGGTGCACGTTCATGTAGCCTGACACTTTGATTCTATCTATGATTTGGTTTGGAATTCTTATGTGCACACTTTCTGGATAAGATATTCATCGCTGCCAGATTTCCCGTAATAGGAAGCCGTGATTATGTAGGTGAAACAGTTCCACCCGTAGGGTAACATTTGGGGATATGTCAAGAAATCACGAAGAGTCCTAGCCTGTGCTACATGTTGGTATATCTAAAAGGGTATTTCTTTTTGTAGTCTTCCGAAAATAATTCTACAAGGAAGATGCTGTCAGTAGTGTTTCATGTATAACCATTGACATTGGCTTGATGAAAACACATGTAAATTTGCTAGACTCCTGAATGGTCAAGGTTATCTGGAAAAGTGTGGTCATTTCCTTATTCAGCAGTGAACAAGTTGGATTCAGCTTCTAGATGCCTAAAAGAAGTGATTGATAGGAACTGCATCAAGAAAGACAGCTGTTGTAGTTATACTCAAAATATATTAATGTTCCATAATTATCCTGAAAATTGCGAATAATTTTGTATGAAGGGATGTAATAAATTTAGCATAAGTTATGTTGCGTGAATAATAATCATTTTAGCTTCTTTCACCATGGTTTTGTTACGTTATTTTGTAAATCTACATCAAAGTAAATGCAACATTTATAAAGTAGTTTCTTTCTCACCACTTGGAGCTATTTTATTTCTGACATACCCCTGAGCAATGTATGTTAAAACTACTCATATTTTTAAGCTTATGAATGTTAAAGAGCTCTGCTCACAACTACACGTTTTATTGCAATATTATATAGTTGACTTATTTTCGTTGGAACGATTGAAATTCTCTTGTACAGTATACGAGAATAAATCAGGAGGTTACGATTGTTTTACTTTAAGATATTCAGATATAATGTTTAAAAAAAGAACTCGATTGCAAAATTGACGCAGCTTACTTTATTTCTCCACGTAATTACCTCAGTTACCTGCTGCCAGTTTATTGACTCAACATTTGTCGACATAGTTCCACCAAGCAAAGAAAGGGAATTGTTTGGGAAAGTTATACGCAAATCATGTAGGATTTAGCGTGTGTCTTATTAGATTTTGATATTCACTTGATTTTTCGAATATCTGTGATAAGCAACAAACGTCCAGGTTACCTATGTGTCATTATGCACAGTTGTGTGTGCATTATTAAACTTTTCACACTACTGTCTCATTTTCTTTTGTTCATCACTGTGTCGCTGTACACTTCCTTTAGTTGGCGGTAACCTTCTGCAGGTTTCAACTTCTAAAATTCAGAAGTTCAATAGTTCTCAGTTCATAGTCAGCAGAACGTTGTGTCATACAGTTAATTTTAAACAATCACAGAATACATAAAAGTTTAGTTTTGCTTAAACACCTATAACACAAAAAATATGTGTAGGTAACCATTCGGTTTTGGACAGAAGCTCAATAGTGACCTCTGCAATGGGAATGCACAAACTGTTGTCACCTCCCCGTGTTCCACTAAAGTCAGATAATTCAACAAGGAACGCTTATTTGGGGTAAAGTTGCTTTTGTTTTAAACTAATACTATATACAGCGGTCCATTTTAATTTAGCTATCAGTTGTAGCACTTAAAGCATTAGCCTAAGACATCTTAGCGCACATAAAGCTTTAAAATCCGGAATGAAAAGAAAACTCAGACGCGCAAATGTACAATTTTTACGCATGACACTTAATGGAAACATTCAGATAGTCATACAACGCAATACGTACGCAATATATTGTAAATTCCGAAAGCTATGCTTGCACTGTGTGAGTAGATGAATTCTACAATCCTTTGATCGTGTATTACCAGCTTCTTAAGAGCATATGATCGCGTCACGAATTTTACATTATCAGTTTGGCCGTATTACGCCAATTTAAATCCCAACGCCACACGCTCATTTGTTTGTTACAGCATTTATGTTAAACTGGACTTATGTTCATAGTGTGCATTACTGGTTCTGTTATTTGATTTGAAACTTGCAGTAAGTTAGGAAGATTTCCGCATTTATTCAAAATATTCTCGGGAAACAAGCCATGTGAAAAGACGACTAGAATTCGACGTAGAGTATTGCTTTGATAATGACCATAGAGTCCACTTTCTGGAGATGACTATCTTGGCAAAATGCAACAAATACTGGGAGCGGAGAGTTAAGGAGGCTTTGGCCATTTCCACCGAGAGAAGCATGCTTAATCGTGATGCTGGATTTCAGTTCAGCTGCTCTTGGAAACCGGCCTTAAAATGGAAATCAATCGGCTTAAGAAGCACAGATCCATACAGCATGATCATCAAATTAAATAGTTACGTTTCTCTGACCTAATTAATTCTCTACATTCACGCCTTCTCCTGACTGGCATTTAATTTACTGCAGTCTTTTGTTCAGTGTTGCGAGTATTGGTAGTGTTTTATCTTTGTTGATATTTGTGTTATATCTATTTAGTATTTATAACATTTCTTATAAATATCCTGATGATGGGAGCGATGTACGCTCCCGAAACGTCTATTTCTAATCGTCTTTTCACCTGGCTTGTTTCCCGAGAATATCTTGAATATATTCGTTGTCAGGAAAGCTCCAGGTCTTATTTCCGCATTTGTTGATCATAAACCTGTACCACATATCGCTGCATTGTGTGCACCTTTCCTTAACTTTGTTATTCACATTAACCTCTTCTTTGTGAATGGAGCATGTTCGTTTATTTGGTGCCTGAAGGATGAAACAGGAATACAGAAGTGCGGAACGAAGACTCAATTATGAGAGCTATAATCTGAGGCATCTTCGAATGTAGGACAAACTCGCATTACCGTAATATCTGTCCCACTCTTACTTAAGCATGCTGCCACGTGGTCCATTAAGACCTGGATTTCGAAAAGGGGATTTAGCTCTACTCCATAATTTTATTTTAGCAGGTAAATCAAAGGCGTAGAAAGTACTGTCGAGATCTGCTAATGGCATAGGGTACAGCGGGCGAAACAGGATAATGGGGCTTTTTAAAAATAATCTGTATACTTCACCTTGAAGTTTGGGATTCTAAAGAGACTGTAGTAGTAGTAACATTCATTATAATGAGTATTGCTATAAATAGTCTAGATCTGCAATGAGACATTGTGTTGAACAAGTTGTCACTCTGGTGGCTAGATTTTCTCTGATAGTGAACTGCATGTTGGAACCTACCCTTATACAGTAAACTGTAACCTTGTGGTACAATGCTTTTAGGTACATTACAAAATGACTTTGTCTCTGTACTATAAATGGCTTTTGTTTTAGGAAGTATGAGGTTTCTAAATCATTGGACTAGCGGGTTGGTTCCACGGCAGTGAATGAGGCTCACATGTGTTAGGTCCCAGGTTAAATTACCCTGTCCTCACAATATGACCTCGGATTTTTCCTGTTTCTCCTGGTCGGTACACCTTGGCCTCTGCTGTTTATATTCTTTGTATTGACATACGGTTTATGTATAGATAAATGAAGGAAACTGATTACATGTTGTAGGTATGATTATTACCACTTTTCATTATACAATACATCAGTGGAAGTTAACCTGGGCACCTAAACTATTGTAGATTTGCAAGTCACGCATCAGTTCCTCGAGTTCATTAAGCAACTCTAGAAAAAGTTGAGACCGAAGAGTAAATCATTGTTAGTTTATCTTTTATTTGGTACTAAACTGAAGGGAAAATAAAACCTATGTGCCATTTACGTTATCCACCAGATTTACCTCTGAAATGTTGCAAACATTGCTCGGATACTAATCTCTGTTTCATATAACCTTGCCCCGCTGATATGTATCACTCCACGTGCAACCATCTTCCCCCTCACCCTAATTGGCTAATGCTTTCGCGTCATAGGTCATAGGTGGTGCCTTCCCGTCACATTTAAATCTGCAGTAAAAGTCATAATAATTTCCAGGAAGATAGATAAAATCATACAAATAAGAATATGAAGGCATGCAAAACTAATGAAGCTTATAATGAAACTGAGCTAGTTGAAACTGAATGAATGAGCAATGAAACTGAAACAAGTTTATAATGAAAGGCCTTCTTCCTTTTCCACTGGGACTTTTTAAAACCAGCACACATACCTTGCAAAAATGCTTGTCTTTCAGTCTTAAAAGTCGTGTCATGCCATATTTGTCGTGTGTCCTTCATTCATCCAAGTCTCGTCAAGGTAGTATATTTTGCGATTTTTATCCTGGTACAGTCTAATTGTCCTTAAATAACGTCTTCGCCACACAGCAATATCGCCCCTGGAGTGATAAGTTTTCCCCTTGTCTCAATTTCATGTCGCGATATTCCTACAGTTCTAACATTCACACCTGTAAGTTCAGAGCACAGCTGCTCGACTTCTCTCTCTGACAAAGACGGATTCTTCTCTGTGAGTGCATTAAACACATGCACCACAATTCTTTTTTCGCCGCTTTGTGAAGGTTTTCCCTTGCGATGCTTCACCGAAAAACTGGCGGTAGACTCTGCCTATACATATAAGTACACGCACAATAAACGATCAATAAAATAATTTAGCTCTCGCGCTCGACACAACACACCTTCGAATGGCAATATATGACTAATCCAGTTCAAAACAAGGTCAGTGATAAAAGTCATATAAACAAATATGTCACCACTACCGCTAAATCACGTGATATCGTGCCATGTGCATGTGCTCTCGTGCTTGAGAGCAAAGGAACCTCCTCTTTACTTCGTTTAAGAATTAACATGCATTTCAGATAAATGAACTCTGTTGCGTAATATATTTAATTCAAATAGTTACGAAAATATAAATTTGACAATTCTCTTCCAACATAGAAAGATATATCATCCTGGTTAAATAACGAACTAATTTTTACTGCACAACAGTCTATACTACAATAGCATCCAATGAGAGGTGATAAGGTCACGTGACCGCTAAGAGATACGGGGCAAGCTTATGTGAAACAAGGATTAGTGTTTTGTTTTGATCTTACGAGGAACAATATCAAACTGAGAACATATAGAGTCAACAAATGTCAGTTTTCCTGTTCTCCTTTGTATTCTTAATGCTGCTGAAGCTGGCGATTTCAGAGAAACGTTACAAAAGCCAAGGAAGACGCCGGCGGTATGAGTTCTATAATAAAGCAGACTAATTAATGTTTCCCGAGTATCTTATTACATTTACATGTAGAGACCTTTCTTGGCTGATGTTAAAATTCAGAAAGCAATAATCTCTAACTAGTAGGAATTAATGTAAATCCAGCAGTAGGGTGAATAGTTAATTAGGTATATGGCTGTTCATTGCGTGGTTTTAATATATTTAACATATACATAGAAGTTAGAGAAGGCATAGCGATCCACTCAAAAATAGTAATTCAAGATTCCGCTGGAAATACATAATACATTCCTTATATCTAAAAAGAAGCGTTTTAAAACAGGTCTGTATGTGTATGTGAAAAACGGTACTCAATATCGAAAAAATGGATAAATATCAAGCTGGCTTCCAAAAACACCACATGATGACTTTTAAGAAAAATCTTCCATTTTTCGAACTTTTGGATTTTCTCAGTAAAATCTGTATTAATCGTATTAAAATACCACACATTTAATATATTTACATGAGAAATAAAATGATTATTTTGAATTCTATCACTAGTAGCCTGTGATTCGGAATGCATTTTCTATAATCTTGTGTAACTACTATATGTTAAGCGAGACGAAAGCGTACTACACAAAACACGTAGGTCTTTTTAAAATACGCAATTTATTTAAAATAAACATTTTGGTGGCATGAGTCATTTTCCAAAAAATATTCAGCCCATCAAAAACAAAATAATTTTATTGTGTTTATAGTTTAGATTTAGAATTTTTTTCCCAACTACACGCTGAATCCATCTCCGGTAAGACAGCCCTTTAAAGTTGTAGTTTGTTTCCTTTTTTGGGTGGGGGAGCGGGGCTTGGTTGCTTTCAACTGCAACATTACGATTTTTGTTCCATTGACTGCAATTGTCCTATTGGCAGCCGTTATCCTTTATTGTTATCTCGTAGACATTGTGGTGGTGGTACTTTGGATTTGTTTTTTAATCAGTAGATCACGCACGTATTCACACACTCATTCATAGTTCCAGGCTCTGGAGAAGATGGGGAATCATCTTGGTCGGAAAAAAAATCCCAAACCCTAGCCGGGAATCGAACCCGGGACCCCTCGCACGGCAGGCAGGTGCTCTATCGACTAAGCTACGGGTCCAGCCGGTTCCTATTTATTATATGCTGTTTAATTCATAATATAATCATTTTTCTAAATAAATAATTAACAAATAATACATAATTTCCTAAATAAGTAGTCATTAGGAACTACTGGTAAATAACTGTAACGTGAACTGAACATCTAGTGTACTAGCAAGAAGCCTTAGTTGCAATGATGATGCCAGAATCATTAGGGATTCTAGCAACATCTGTTTTACAATGCATTTAAGAATATGCGTTTCTGCTCACAAAAGTCATTGATTGTATAGAGAGATAAGTTTGCAGCGATTCTTTGAGTTATCTGTTAATGTAAGATAATGGTTGGTGAGACGGAGAACGACCTCAGATACCGGAGCTCAGCACCACACGTATCCCATTATGACTTACGTGACCTCTGGGAGGAAGGGATGAAGAGGAGATCTAATGGGCGACCAGATATGGACGAAAATGTGTGGTAGCAAGGACGGCTGTAATTCCCAGAATTACAACTACTCTGGCGTTGCTACGCACCTGCCGGTGCCCCAGGAACGATTCTCTCAGGACCAGGTACAAGTCGCGAAATGGTCCTAGAACACTGATCTTCGCTAATATGCCGTGTGAATCGTCTGTATCCCCCCCGAGTATAGGTGACTATAAAGTACTGTGATAGTCATAGGCAAATTAAGTGTTCATAAATAAATGAATACTGGAATTTATATTAAATCATTACGCACAATGTTAATTCCAAATTTACCCTTAACTCGATGCTAGCAATAGATAATACTTATTACCATAATACACAAATAGATAAGCCTCCAAGGTCAAGTTCTGAAGATATATGCTTTCTTTGTTTCAAAATTACAATATCCCATTTGATGAAAGTGGTACCAAAAAAAATAATATGATTTAATTCAAGTCAATAAGCCGAGTCAGAAGAACTTTTTGATTAACAAATATTATCAGAATATAATCATAGGCGTTCTCCGTAGCATCCGAATCTGAATCCTCTAGAATTAATATGAACAGATGCCAAACAATTGGTTGCTTGCAGAAATGTAACCTTTAAAATGAAAGACGAAATGTCGCGCCGCCAATGATATGAGCAAATTGGACAAATGGAATGAGGAAAAGTGTGCTAACGTGTGGATGAAATAAAACAGAATTGGGAAAAATTTACTACGAGAAAAATTGAAATAGTTATAATTGAATAGGATGGAAACAGTGACGAGGATAACACTGATAATTCCTCAATACACGAAGATACGTCAGGCGTAAAGAATTAAGGTATGAATAAAGGCAAAATTGTTTAACTCACTGTTAAGTTGTTGAGTGTAAGTGAAAAATCTTTCTGGAACAATAGTATTTAATTTGTTGGAGATTGTACGACTTACCTGATTAGCGACACGTGAAATAAACAATCCAGCGATACTTGAGAGGGTGAAATTAACGCAGTGAGATATAGCTTCCACTGAAAACCAGGAAAAACAGGTGAGAGACTCGCACCAAAGCTTTCATTTAATTATTTCATTGTTCAAGAACCATTGCGCGGACTATACCAGCAGGTCATCGAAGCGCTAGAGAGAAATGTTTACACAGCACAAACGCCATCGTCTTGCATCAAGCGCACTGAAACAGATGAATATAAATAGTGGAGATATTAAATTATGGACAGGAAATACGTGGTGGAAGAAGAACCACTCCAATATTCGCCTACTTATCTGTGAAAACCACGAAGAAACCAAACGACAAAGTGGCCGGCCTTCGAAATCGAAAGCGAGCATCACACGCTATAGTGGAACCACCTCTGTGACGAAGTAGCGTGTTTCTTTGATCCATGGGATCAGTTGAATAAGTTCTTTTGGTTGCCTGTGGCAGCTTTTTCGCATACTTGAGCACATTCAGTATGAGTCTTCAATGTGGTGGTATGAATACAGACAGGACTGAGGCAGCCGAACTGTGAGCAAGTCGACCTGAAGGAAGAAGTGACAGCACCTCCTCAACGTCTCAGTTATATTCTAATGTTCGCTTAAGTGCAATATGTCAGGGGTACACACGAATGCTTTAAAAACTATCTTCAGGTACTACTATTTTTCAAACGAATCTGGAAATCCATGGATATGAAATACTTTTTACTATGATGCACTGCACTTAAAAACTCTGAGAATGTTCAAGATTATGGCAATGGTATCGCTTATAACGGTAAATTTAAAATCGTTTGCAAGGAGATTTGATTAGCTTATTAAGGATATTTTCTGATTATAAAAACTGAAAGGTATTGAAGCACCTAATTATATTTATAGCTTACCTCTTGGTGAACAACTATTAGGTACCACATTCCTGCAAAATAAGGTGGAAATTTCCTGCATGTTGTATCGATTTACTCTCAACACCTGAGGTTCATTTCAAAGTATGTCATGACGATATTGTTTAGGATCAATCATTTCAAGGGAGTGATAGCTCTAAGGAGTAGAAAGTATTGTAATGTACAGACATCGGAGCTCGTACACCTTTAAAGGGATATGAAGTTTACGGGTCTCGCAGTATATAACTGCTGACGTCAGTCCCGGGGACAACACGCAGAGACACCGGTTCGCAACGCGTAGATTTAGCTTCATTAGAACTATTGCTCGCCAAGCTGGTAGATCTGCCTCTCAGGGAGTGCAAGGTGTTTGACATATTGTGTTAATAACATTACTTTCACAACAATTATTGAACAATCTGCACTTAATAAATCAAAAGTTTTGTGTATTATCAGCAACCATTAAACAGCTTGAAGAGTGTACTTTCGAGCTGTCTAAACGCAGTCGAGGAGGTATCTGCAAAAATTAACAATATAGAGAATGCACCACCCACCAAATGAACAAAAAATGAACTGTCCAGTATTCAACACAAAAATACTGGATTTTCAGTGCTGCGTAATATAAGAAATAAACTAAATCTCGGACAAACACATGAAAATGGTATGTACTACTCATATGCACCATTAACGTCATGTGACACTGAACGAACTTCCTCCCAATATTTTTATATTGTTTCAGTGAGAGGCGCAGAAAATTCACATTCGACAATTTACGAATGAACATGGTTGTTCACTGTAATACCCGTATCGAAAGCAATGAGGAGGATGGCATGTTGTAACGTAGCTTACACTTTGTATCCGTACCGGACTGTACACACACAGAGCTTCAGTATACTTGTTGACATAGGACGTTTGTTGATGTCACGCCTGATATTGTATAGTAAGTACCTGTGCGGGTACAGTGATTACTAAGGTGTACGGCCGTCCGATATGACTTAACGTTGGAGGACGTAAATTACAACAACAACAAAAAGTGTACGGGATGCGGTGTCAGGTAATGTACATGTGTCGGAGAAGTTGCTGCTAAGCACAGCGTATCTGATAAGTACTAATACCGCAAAGCTGCTAATCATCAAATGTACTTCATGTAGTGACCCTCGCCATTTATGCTTAAAATTGTAAAATAAAACAAACAATAGCAAAATGACAAAATTTTTCATAATCATACCAATATTTATTCGTTCAAATTTCACCGTAATACACTCTGTTGACAAACACAGTTGCCTTGAACTAGTAATAAACAAATGCACCACTTGTTAAAGCTTTCACAGATTTTCGATGTCAACCAAATGAAACACAGTACGAAAGAATTTTTGTGGAGACCACCATCTGTTGCTACAACCTGTAATTTTCTCAGTTTTGGACTAAATTCCTTGTTTACGAAGCAAATATTCCGAGCCATAGTCATCCGAGGAGGTAGTGTGATTTTAAAGTTAGATTGAGATCACAACTAAAGGTTCACAGCAGCTCTTATCACGTGATTTTTTTCGACGTTTAGAAGATGTTCTATCTCTGATTGGCTGAAGGTGAAAGTAAACACTGCAATATTCTCAGTTCCGATATCAGTATAGTCTTTAGACGGACCATGCTAAGCTTCTTGACTTCTAGGCTCAGCTGCTAGACAAGTGACACCATTCTCCATGTCATGGCATACTTTGAAATGAACATCCAATATATTCTGGTGTATACTGTTTATCATAAGCTTATCTAAAAACAGAGATGATGAAAACAAAATCCGCAGACGGCGCTCTCTCTCTCTCTCTCTCTCTCTCTCTCTCTCTCTCTCTCTCTCTCTCTCTCTCTCTCTCTCTCTCTCTCTCTCTCTCTCTCTCTCTCTCTCTCTCTCTCTCTCTCTCTCTCTCTCTCTCTCTCTCTCTCTCTCTCTCTCTCTCTCTCTCTCTCTCTCTCTCTCTCTCTCTCTCTCTCTCTCTCTCTCTCTCTCTCTCTGGATGGCTATTTGGTTTTTTACATGCCAGAGAGTGGTGCAGCAGGTGCTGCACACTTGCTGACTCTCTGAGAGAAGTTATTTTCACAAACTCTGCCATAAGTACAGCTTAGTTTTTTAAATGTTGCTAATACTGCTACCTAAATCTCTTTTACTACATATTGTGCAAATGTCGCAAGTTATAGGTGTGGTCTCCAAACAAATATGTGTTTCACTCACTATATTCTTTCTCTATTCTTGTAAAAACTACTCTTTCAACTGTTTATCTACCACATATTAATCTTGATAACCATTAGGATAGGATGGAATCTTACGGAGAAGTTTCCAAGGGGTCACGACAGTGCAGAGTCCCTACTTTTGACCAGTTGGAAACTCCCCGGCAGGCCTGTACAACCGGCATCCAACCTACCGTCGTTCTGAAACGGCCCTCAAGGCTGGCCCGGAGACTGGAGACCGTCCTACCGGAGGAGGTGTGCACCAGGACCATATCATCCTGCCATGCAACGCAGACTCCTATCGACACTTCTACCCTGAAAGAGATCACCAGATGAGCGATAATGTGAAATGATAAAAGAATTGAAACGGGGGTCATGAAATAGTTAACCCACCCAACATTGGCCAGGCGACTCGGGAAAACTCCGAAAAAATCAATGGATCAGTTAGGCCGGCCACGGGAAACAAACTCGGACCTTCCGAATTAGGGCCACAGACGAAACTGGCTGAACCCTCCCCCTTTGTTAGACAAACATCTTATTGCTAATTTTCTTATATATGCAAGGGAACATTACAATACTGGGAGTGTTAGGCGACAATCAAATTGCTTAAGAGCTGGTCGCTATATTATGGTTCTGAAATTCCATTATTATACGTGGCCAAGAGGTTAAAAAAAACCAATAACGATTTCCCATTGGGACAAAAATAAATATTGGCAATTCAAACAAATATCAAGGAATATATACTCTGAAATGGTTCACTCACAGAAAATAAATTGAGTTTTTAACGTTCCCTACGTTTTTCTGCAATAAGATCCCTTACGGTTCATCAGTTATGCAAATCTCACCCAGACTTCTGAGGACATTACCAGAAAACTCAAGATATATATTTCATTTGTGATGAAAACATCTTAAACATGTTGTATTTTAATTTTAAACAGTCCGTAGAGCCAGTTTTTGGAAAATCAAAATTTTCGAAAATTGTCCATGGTACGGATGGTATGTGGTGGAAGAATTTTCATAAAAATCTTCGTGTCGCATCCTTAGAAGCTTCCAATTTGGGTATTTTACCGATTTTTGCGTTTGAATCATGCGTTCAAATTATCTGTATCTAAAAATGCCCTTTTATTCAGAAAACCATAAAGCTGTGTTTTTTCTGAAACTTTGGTGTAATGCAATACTTTCCTTACGTTTGCAGTAGTGTAGTAAATAAAGGAATGAGAAACACTTCTGAACCATCGAGTGGAATGGCTCAGGCGGTTTCGTCTATGCCCCGCATTCGGGAGACCCGGGTTCGATTTCCGTGGCCGACCTACCTGAGCCATGGTTTCTTCGGGGATTTTCCCGGGTCGCCAGGCGAATGCTGGGTTACATCTCCTGAGTTTCTTGTACCTCCATTTCCTCTCAATCATCATGTCACATCATCTCACCTCTGGTGGTCTCTTTCAGGGTAGAAATGTAGGCGTGTGTCTCAGCGCCATCGTGACTCCTTGGGTCGTCCGCTCTCTGTCTCCTCATCCTTCCTTCCGGAGAATCTCCACTTGCAGCTTAGGTACAGTAAACCAAAGGCTTCAGTGACGAATCTCCTCCCGTAATAATCCTAATCCTAAGTTCTGAACTACGAGACATTCTCCCAATGCTACTACTACTGCCGGCTTTGGTAGCGTCTGCCTCACGTTCAAAAGATCTCGACTTCGAATCTCGTTAAGTATCACGAATATTGGGTAATTCTATGCTCTGTGGGCTCTGGGTTCATTTTAACCTCATTTAACCTATTACATTCATTGTCCTATATGACTTAACGATGGGAGATGTAAATTTAAGCAAACAACTAACCAATCTTGTTTCACTATTGCTTTAGAAAAGCTATAAAGGACAATCTCATTGTGAAGTTTGAGATACTAATGCCATTAAGTGGATTCAGTGACAGCAGCTTAACAAAACAATGTCTTCATTAGGCAAAGCAGATCTGCTCTGTTGAAACACCGAATTATTGGCTCAGGAACACAACAAATATATAAAATATCAATAAGTACATTTCCCCAAAGTCTTTCCCTACTTAGGGGAAATTCAAAATATTTTATGTATATGCTTCGCACAATATCAACATCCATAACCATATCAGGGACGCGGAACTCCCATTGCCTCTCTTTCTCTCTGGCTGACTCGATTTATTTTGTACTTCCTGATTGCTGGTGTCATGCATATTGATGATTCAACAAACGGGGGGAATTCTCGACGCCCCTGCGGTATGGATTTGGGGAGAGAGCGGAGTCGATCCCCAGACATTACTCTACTTTATTTTTTAGCTGTCGTGGGGGTTGTCAAAAATGTGTATCAATCACCAGTATTGTAATTTTACTTATCTGAATCCTTATATGCATGTAGCTGTAGGGAATGTTACGTCTGCAACAGAGACAATAACAGCATCTGTCGTCCGACTACACGTGGTAACAAGGCATTTAAAGAAAAATGCCTGTGGAGAAAACACCTTCCGGAGATACCAAACGTGGAAAAAAAAAAACTATAAAAAAGTAATTTTTGGGAGTTTGTGTAGTTTTATTAGTACGAATTTCCACTTAAAATAGCTATCTAATAATAATTATAAAACAA
This sequence comes from Mantis religiosa, assembly GCA_030765055.1. Lineage (NCBI taxonomy): Eukaryota > Metazoa > Arthropoda > Insecta > Mantodea > Mantidae > Mantis > Mantis religiosa. The sequence continues at coordinate 85,688,290 of CM060950.1, forward strand.
TATTTAATTTTAAATATTATTAAATGAAAATTATCTCTCTTTCTTTCTTTGAATTTTGCTTCATTTCATACAAAATGTCATAACTCCAACACGTTTTAGCATCTCTTTTAGTTAAAGATTCGCTTTAAAAATTCGTAGTACTAATATGATTTATGACTTATGATCCGATACAGGAAGGAGCTTACATTTCGACCTTAAAGAGGTACTTGCCCGTTAGGAACCTGGTTGAGTCCTCCCAGCACCCAACACATCATAGTGTAGGGAATATGACGAGTGAGGATTACGGATGGGGAGGTTTCTGGACAGGTCGGGGTTTTCCTCGGGGTTCGCTCAGCATGGACTCACTTCTCTGTACCAGGGTCTGGGATACGTCCTGGCTTGTTTGGCATAGAAAACGCCTCGACTGTTCCATTATCTATTTATTATCGATTGTAAGTAGGTATCTCACTCGCCACCTGGAAAGTCGCTACTTGCAGACTCGTGTGGTGTGTTTGGTGTGTAACGACAGAGTTCTTTATCTGTGATGTGTATTCGATGTTTCACTGCCGCACTTATACATGACATGACTTCACTATGTTCCGATCTGTGTTATAAAAATCACGCCTCGGATTTCTCCAACTATCATTACATTTTTTTTAAATCTTGTGAATCACGTGTGTACCTTCTAAGCTGTAATTGGTTAGTTTCAATTTGTAGTTTGAGCTATCGTACAAATTTTGTATGTGCGCATGTCCGAAATTTGGTGGGAATGTTCCCACACCCTCCATTTCATTTAATCTGAAGCACGCACGGTGCGAAACTTTCAGGAATGCAGATAAGCTACAGTGCAATTGTATTGAGCACGTTCAGGGTAGCATAAAAGGGAGTCTAGCGCGACTGTCTGGAGCTCTACATAGCTCGCGGGCATATTTTCCTTGGATTGGCTTTGTTATGAACAAAGCCAATTGACATGTGTTCTGACCATTCCTTTGCTGAACGAACTCATATTTCTTTCTAGTCCTACAAACACGTCTTATTATATATATTATATATAATGTGTTTTCTATAATAATTGTGTATTTCCTTCCGATACAAAATATTCAGTGTAAAATATCTATGCTAATTTAATATATTTTGACATAATACATATTTAGTTATTTTATGTTCGTAACCAAGGGGAACAGTTACAACCATTAGCACAAATATTGTGTCTGTGCCCCTAATGACATGGTGACCCGGAAGGGAGGGTTAAGGTGAGAAGTGACAGAGAGTGGCTCGATCAGGGGGCATGAGAAGGCAGAGAACATATCATACACTTCTTAGAGAGCGTAATGTACAGAGAACATCCTCTTTCTGTTTCATGCAACGCTGAAACTCCCGCCAACTGCACCGACCTTGAAATAAACAAGCAGATGAAATATGAAGTGAAATCAGAATCAGTGAAATGGAGGGTTGAGGTGAGAAATGACAAAGGGTACTCAAGTCATTCTTGATTAAGGCAAATTTGACCTGTCCAATTCAACTTTGAGCTACTTTTTCTGTTTATTATATTTTCTTTCATAACTGACCTGTTTTCTCAATAAAACTTTTGAATTTTAGAATGATAAAAACTTCTAAGAGCTGTTGTGCATCTAACTTGGTGTTAATAACGTGATTGGCTATTTTAATATGTAACTTTCACATGACTTTCACTCCCTAATAACATTTAATTTTATTTAGCTTCCATAAACAGTTCCTACAAACGCTTTTTTCTAATCTTCAGGTTAATTCAAGATAAATATTTACAGAAATACATTAAATACACATTTATTTTAGGATACAATGTGGATGCTGGAAACAAAATCAATAGAAGTTTAAAAACCGATTCGTTACACTTTTGATATCACGAGGAACAACTAAACAGCGACAGGCAAAAGTACTGAAAGAGTGTGAAACAAGGCATGACACCTTCTATGATAGGTTTATGAAGGCATGAAACAAGGCAATTAAAATTCAAACCAAAATAACGGATCAGGCGAAAACGGGTTATGTCATGGTTTATTTTTAAAGCTGTCGTGTTTTCCTTTCAAAAACTCGTTTTCCAATATAACATTAATCATTTGTTCAAATTAACCCTTCCAGAGGTATTGCATTACATTTCAATTTTAGGTACAATTTTGCACTTTTCCTGGAAATGTTTGTTCTGGTTTCTAAATTATGTTTCGTAATTACCAGAGTGAACGAACATTTTCGAAATATTAGATATAAACAGCCGGATAAATCGGTCGTAGCAGCTCATTTTTGGTCATTTTTTCTTTGAATTATATCCAGAAGTTACATTATTAAAGTAATTGAATGATCCGATAGATTTAATGGTTTTTGGAAAAAAATATTTATTAAAAATTAGAAATAACCTAATTAATTTTGAAATACCGCCAATCGATTCTGTTTTTAAGGTTGTTTCTTACAAAAATACTATTAGATCTAGCGACCGTAACGATCACAACGAAGGAAGTATTGACTGATGATGTAAACAAAGTTTACGAAACTAGTATCTTGAATTCTATGTAAATGTTCATCAATTTTCTTAAAAGATAAATGAAGGTTGTGACAAGTAATTATATTGCCACGGCAACAGGCATAAAAGTTTCGGCACAAATAAGAAAACAGTCGGCGGATAAAGTTTCATTGTAATAATGAGCCTTGCTAAGCAGTTAATTATAGCGAGGCTATTGTAAACAAGCGCCGGCAAGCAAAGATAACTGAGGTAAAGGACTTGCCGGCAAAGATTAAGTTACGTTTCTGGAATGTGATAGAATATTTGGTTTCTTTATTCTTCCGGGAATTTCTGGACTGATGGAGATCGTTCGGGTTCTGGTTTATTTTAGAACAATCTAGAATTACGAATTAGGTATTTAAGGACGTGACGGCTCGCAAAGTGAGTAGTGGCAAACAAAGAGAGTAAGCAGAGAGAACAGTTGAGAGTGTTGTTGTTGTTGTAAAGACAGTTGTGTAACAAGAATGTTGTTGTAACGAGAGCTGAACTGGACGCTTTTGTCATCGACCTTGGAAGATTGTGTTGTTATGTGATGTAATGTTGTTACGTGAGAGTTGAACAGTGTATCTCTACGTAAATAAAGAACATTTAGAATGTTGACAAATTGGACTTTTAATTCTACGAACCCACGAAGTCACAATATTTTATGTAGTCGTAGCTTCTGTTAAAGCTTTTACGAAACATGAATGAAACCTATAACGTGACGAAAATTTTCACGTTAAAGTATGCCTCTCTCCGGTAGGACAGGATGTGGCGGAGGTACGAAGACAAATAGATATAGAAATGGACGCGTGCTAAATGCAGGTAGGATCCTTAACGATTCCAGATTGTACCTATGTCTTCAGCGTTACCCTATCAACTCCTGGAAAATACCCTAAAGGTGCTCCATATAGCGGACACCAGAGACTAATTATTTACTCCAAATAAATCATATTATCGTGCCGCAGAGCACCAATCCTTGTTTCTCTTCTTCTACTCGAAAAGAGGAGAACATGAAAACAATAATAAATTCTTGGTAGAAATTCCAAAGGAAAAGAAATAAGATGACTCGACTGGTTCATAGGGATTCGAATATGACCCTTGCAAATGCGTGCGCCAAGCATTATCACCTCAACTATCTCACTCGATAAAAGTTACATTTACTACAAGAGCTTTGTGTTCAAAACATTCTGAGAGTAAAACTTGCCTAAACTTCAAAGATTTAAAAGCACGCCTGTATTATAACTGTAAGAATGTTCTGATTTGCATACAAATGAAACCAATAAAGTCTGTTTGCATAAAGATTTATGTTTAGAAGAGGAACTCTGAGAAATAAGACTAACGGCTCTAGTGATGTTTAAAAGGAAATATTATTAAACGAGAAAGTTTGCAGCAGAATTTTCCCTTCACGTATTTGAAAGCAAGTGTAACAAAACCGCAACGACGAATCGCATATGTCTTGTTTAATTAAGGTTTTGTCTTCGGAATATTATCCTAAATTTCGTAAAGTGGTTTTAAGTTCACGTTAAGCGTCTGGCATATTTCTATACAACGTGTTATGCTGGTTTTCTTTTGAGTTACTGTATTTTATATTTAGACCTTCTTTTAAGTATTTTCTGTATATAATGATACCTTTTTCATGGATTAACTTGCTTTTTATTATTATGTATTTTGTCTGACATAGGTAATAGCAGTGGAATAATCGTCTATGCCCGATTTCACCAACAGATGTTAAGGCTTAACTCAAGTTTAGCAATAGTTTTAACAAAAATTGCATTTCACCAGCAAGTGTTAGCTTAACACTCGTGCTAAATCTCTTGTTAAGGGCACTGGGATGATATTTTTACCCAGACAAGGTTAACTTTTACCAATATTAAAATTTGAATATATAGAAAACTAAACATTATCAGAAATTGAAATTCAGTATGATTACTGTATAAGGATGTGTGCATTTAACTACTGTATAATATTTAAATTAAGTTCACATAGGTCCCTGCAAAAGGGGCATAAATCACACCGTGTGTCCTGAAAAAAATATTGCACCCTATATTTCAGGTGCACTTTACTTGCAGGAATTTAAATCCACATGCACCACGTTTTATCCTAAATAACCTAAGATACAGTTTTATATTATCGGCTAAATGAAAATCACATATAGTATATACTATGCACATGAAAAATTTATTATTTTGAGTAAAAAAAAAAAGATAATATTTTCAAGGACTGAATATTTGTTTTCTCCACTTTATAAATCATATGAATATAAATGTTAGCCGAATATGTTCAAGGAACATTGACAAATAACCGCTACAAATTTTGTGTCAATATGTTTTATAGTTTTAGAGAAACGTGCACCTAAAGTATGAAAAATCAAGGTTTTGAGAAATCACGATCAAAGATGAAGCACCATTCTCAGTAAGTGGGCGTATCATTACGCCGTCATGTTTAAATTGACGAATAAAAGGACTTTAATGCCAGCTGACAACCTATGTCATATATATAATTTTAAAGCTGAAGAATTATATATTTTAACATTAAAAACAAAAAATGGATTTTTGAAATCTATCGAACTCCCACTGCCCTTAAAATAACAAGCCATATTTCTCTTGCTAAGGCCTTAACAATTGTAAATAGTCAAGATGGCGGGCGTGAACGCAGCTGTTGATGTCGATTTGCTGTATTTAAGACCGTCTAAACGGCATTCGTAATAGATTACGGCCTATAAAGAGAAATTATTTTGAGGAGCTGATAGAAGAAAATTTCCTGCAGAGGTATAGACTGTCGAAACAGGTTGTTATGAAGGTTACTGCGGAAGTACAACAGAGGTTAGAACATCTCACCTTTGCTTCAAGTATTAATAACTTTGCGATTTTATAATTCGCTTAGTTTTGTAGATAATGCTCTCCACGTCCCGTGTTGAAACGTTCAAGTCACTCGTCAGTTCTGTCCTTCTTCGCACCTCGTTTTAAATTTACGTAATACTGACGAAGTTGTTTGGTGCTTCTAGTAGTGACACATGCATTTGAATTAAATTCGTTTCCAGTATATTCCCACACGACATCTTTCTCTTTTATATTCACCGCATCCGTTCTCTTATTTTCCACGATATCCTTATACTTCCTCACCAATCCAATTAACAATTCTTTCTCCATCGATGGGAAATTTGTCCCACGGCATCTCTTACAATTTGGTTCACGTGCCATTTTTTCAGCTGTGTGCAAACGAAAACAAAAGCGCATCGCAGTACGTTCAGAGAATAATACGACTCATCCATAGCCTTATGTAGCTGTAATACTTAAAAGTCTTCTGGCGTTAACGCGTGTTTGTTAACATTTTCAGAAAACTGGTTGGAGAAATGCAAGAAATTTAACCGCTTTGTTAGCGCTGTGACAATTGTTACATTTCATTTGTTAACGTCTTATTTAACATCTGTTGGTGAAATGTGGCATTAGCGTTTCTAGCGGCAATTAATCCTATGTTTTGGATTGGGTTACTTGGATACCATTGTAGTAAATTTAGTTTATTTTATAATTAGACTGGCATGAACACTAATATGTTTAAAGGAATAAACTGAAACCAGCTTCTATCAGTAATATACTCCCCGTGAAGTAGGTATTCTGATGTCTCTGATTGGCTAAATTTAGACATGAATCCAATTGATTCCTGCTGTATGGAAGTGTAGTAGAAAGAAAAAAGAAGACTAGTCAGTGAAGTACTCAGTTGCCGTGTGACAAATTAACGTTTAGTTAACGTCTGTCCGAGGTTCCTAAAATAAGAGTTAGCTGGTGCAACGTGTCTGTTCATGTAGAAGTCATGAATAACGAGGGCGTAGTTCCAGACACGAGCAAAAATAGAAGGGACAAGAAGCAGGGTTATCCATTTATAAGGTAATCAATAAGAATTGATTGCTCTTACACACAGAAACCGTGTGTAGCCAAACTCGCCTACATAGTCCTCTTAGCTATAGGTATACCACTGCAGCAGGTAGCCCACGTTACAACTTAGAAATGTGTAGTGTTTAACGCCCGCTTTTACTACATACGGCACCGCAGGCGGTGACACTGATGATACATGAAATGAAGACGGAGCACCGGTAGAATGAGATGCCGGGGGAAACCGGAGGTCCCGGAGAAAATCCGTCCCAGCGCCGTGTTGTCCATCACAAATCTCACTTTGCGGTCGCCTGGAATCGAACCCGGGCCGCCTTGGTGAGAGCCAAGCAGTCTAACCACTGAGCCACTGCGCGGCCCTATTACAACTTAGAGTTCGCTTATAGATGACATCGCAGAACCCAACAAAGGAGCAGATTAAATGTAATCAAAATTGGTACTACCTAGAAGCGTAGCATCAAAATTTAATGCATGATCGATTGTCTGCATCGGTATCTGCTCTACATATTGTGACTTCGTGGGTTAGTATAATCAAAAGTCTGATTTGCAGAACTTTAAAACACTCTTTATTGCAGTAAACAGAAATTTTGTACAGCCCTTGCAGCAGCAAAAACACCTGACATTGACAATCAATTGTCTTGAAGGTCGACTTGCTGCTCCGCCGCACGTAAACAAATTAAAGAAATTACTGCGGTACAGTTCAAAATGTCCACTGTCGCAATAACCATCACACAACTACAACACAACTCTATTCAACTAACACCTTGCGGGGCTTTTTATACCCCAGCCATTGTTTCTAGAAAACTGCAGATCATTTGATAACAATCGTGACGGCAACAGAAAGACGGAAATTTCCAGAACACCTCTCTGTCTCTTTCTCTCTCTTGGCAAGTGTCCAGCTGGCCTGCCTGCTCGCCACTCTGTCTTTCTTTCCTGCCCACGCGCCCGTCACTGGGTTGTCGCGGCTCCAACACAGTAATGCGATCGGTGATAACATTTATTTTCAATATTTGTCGAGCTATTAGACAAATGCGGATGCTAAATTTAGGATGAAATATATTTCGTTGTAAAATGCGTTGTGTTAGACTTATTTAGAATACAGTGTTCATAGGCAAACAAATTCCTTAAATTTAGGGTTGCTGCAACTGGAAGTTACACAATTTATATTTTATTTAAGATGTTTAACGTTGAGTAGATCTCAGTAAACTGTCCAATAATTTTACTAGTTGTAACATTTTAGCAATGATTAACTGATATATAGTTACGTGCATATGACCATCGCATCCACTACAAAATGATGCTCTTGAATTTACTTAAAAGAATGATACTGTATGTTGTTGCAGAGAAGGTTGTAAATTTTTTCGGTCTGCAACTTTTAGAATGTTTCATGCAAGAAGTATTACCGATCATTCTGCAATAAGATTTATCATATAGTCGGATACAAGCTCGTGACACATCTTGTGTTAGGAAGATAAACGAAAAACGCAAAACCGGACGATTCCTTCAGTTTTGTGAGTTCTTTCACGAAAACCTTATTTTACGATGAAGATTGTGTGATTGTCCAATCACACTGGCCCCTGTAAAACTGAAGGATACACATGTGTTTTCCGCTTATACTTCTTTACATGGAGGAAGTATTTTATTCACATCAATGACCAAACTCGCAAAACTCGTAGGAAAGAACAAGATAACAGCCGTGACAGCGTCGTAGTTGTCTATGAATACCTAAGTTGGAAGATTTTCATATTATTAGGTATTATTGAAGATATATTTGTTGGGGAAAATATTGTAGAATGTCCACACTTCATTTAAGTGAGGCATCCTTTTAGCGATATTTCCGCCTGCCCACTATTCTAATATAAAATAAACTAGTAAATGTTATTGATTCAGGAATTATTAACAATTATTTAAACAGTTAACTCAAGAGCAAATATCTATGATTTTATAATAGTATTTGTAAGAAGGTATCTTATGTACAAAAGGTATATAAAATCGTGTAGGCAATAAAATACAAGGCATAGTTTCTCCGTATTGTCTGCTAGGTTTCGGGCAAGTAATGGGAAAACTTCCGCTGTTGCTACCCCTTAGCGTGGCCATAAGGGTTATTGGCCTTCCCTTTTGTATAGCCAAAGGAAGGAACTTACCTTTCTGGGGAGTTAAGAAGAGGTCACTGTTCGAAGTCTCGGATAGGGAGAGAAGTGTTATGCCGTAGCAACATCAAGCAACGTTGAGAAATTTGTATCCAGTGAAGTAGGAGATGCATCCGACGTTAGAGTATTCTCAGATTAAGATAATTATTTTAGAGCTTCGAGTATATATATATATATATATATATATATATATATATATATATATTTATGAGTACATTCCGCGAGTGGTGCCTAAATTACCGAAGACCATGCAGACATCCGAGTAACTCGACGCCGACACAAAAGTGTTAGCAGACTTTCTTGTTCAAGAACCCTGAAAAAAACCAAATTCCCAGTCCAACTACAGCAGCTACTAAATATTTTAGTAGTGATACAGATACTCGTCGAGGCAGACCCTGAGATAATGGTGCCTCCTCATCCATAACAGCAATTAGTACAACGAAGGCAAGAGATCGTCGCTTCCAAGCCTGACGAGCGAGGGACCTCTGAGATAACGCGACATCCTGCCCTCCATGATACTGACTAGGCAATGTGAAATACAAAAATTATTACATACTAAGAAATGTCTATTTAAAGAGAGTTATTTTTAAGTAGCTGTTTTAGTTCGCCAGAATGAAATAATTTAAATGTTTTTTTTTTTTTTTTAAAAAAAGAAACATTTGTTGCGGTCGTCTTTGGGCCTTGCAATGCCTCAGTTGATGTCTGTCGAAAGAAGCGTCTGAAAGGAAGGAATTTACAAGGAAGGATACTATATAAATTTTTCTCTGCATATTGTTCAAAATAAACTGCGTAATGCACTATGCATGTGATTAACTAAGATTTTCTTTCAGTAGACTCGAAAATGTTGACTGCAGTGAATTTTTTGGAGTTCAAAACAAATAATGTAACAATGTTATTTTACCTTTCTCGTCAATTTTAGTCTGAAATTATATTTGTCTTTGGTTTAGTAGATGCAAAACCAGAAATCTGAGCTGTATTTTACACATGGATCAATGGATAAGTGACGATTATCTGTTTAGGAAGAATAATAAGCCCGAAATATTATACAAGTAAAAGTTATATACTCTCCTGTCGGATTTAAACCCGGAGCAAAAAGCGCAGAAGTGCTCCCAAGCGTGCATCGCTCAAAAGTTCAGGCGTCTCTCAGATAAGCATTAAAATACCTACAGCATACACACCAAGCCTGGTAGAAGATATCTACCAAATGTCTCTTCCCTTTTAAGCCCGTACATTACTTTACGGAGTGCCCCGGTGTTACGCGCTATCTGTAGTTGCATAATATTTTGCATACATTGTAACACAGAGTTAAAAAAGGACTGCTGTTATATGGCCTGCTGAAACTTTTTAACTCCAGCAAGAGATTCTATGTCCTGTATAGTCAGAGGCTTTAATACAGCATGGTCCTAGTGCCAAAGCTTGAATTCCAGACGGCATAAATGTTAACTAATTAAAAAATTAATAAAATGCTGAACAGTAAAAGGAAATTTTCTTCCTCATCTGTTTATAAGATTGGGCTAACATTGACATTGCCATTTTCAAGTGGAGCAAAAGAAGGGTCCCATCTATAATCTTAAGTGAAGATAAAAAATGATGTGATTTCAATATAGCATACCCTACTCTATTCCCTTTCATTTGTTGTCATTTAAGATATATTAATTGTGATAATAATGAGTGACTTAGCATCACCAGCAACCTGAATCTACCCTGTGTACCGCCACAGTCAATAAGGACATTGTAAACGAAAGCTAGCTAGATGTGTAAACTGTAGAAAGAACAGTCCACTGCACAACGGATAAATGGATACCACTATTTCTCTATATTCCATATGGATACTGAGCTTTTCTTTAACAATTATACTGGATACTCGCTTTCACAATTGTAGTAGCTAGGTATAACCACTATTTGATAATTGTTTCTCCAATATGTATCCATTTTGCTATGTTACTTGATTTTTCGCTTCCACTGGCGTTTTCCCTCCATAAACGAATCACGCAGTTTACTATCTAACTGTGCATAGCATGGTTGTAACTGTGTAGCAAAGTGAGCGGCGCCTTTCAGTATAGGCTATTCGCATTCCACGTGTATTTACGACTGCTGCTGCGGTCGTCCTTGCAGAAAGCATTCGAACTCTGTTCATTGGTTATCGCGAGGCCTGCGTTAGATCTCGAGTTTGATTTGCGTAAAAACAAATTAGCGGATGGAAGGAAAGAGTAATTAAGTTGAATGGAGAGACAGAAAATTCGGTGGATGTAATTAACCTACCCAGCATTCACCTGGTGACGTTGGAAAACCTCCTTAAAAACCCATTAGTTAGTTATACCGGCCACGGGAATCGAATCCGGACCTTCCCAAAGCGGACTGCAGACGAAACGGCCTGAGCCATCCCACTCGGTCTCATATAGGGAAGTAAGACAACATGTTGCTTTAGAATGTAACAGCAGCAGGATTAAACAACGAGATTGCGCTTTTGTAGGAATATCGACTAAAATTATGCTGCAGCAGATGCAAACAAAACATCTCTTTATTACGACTCTGTAAGTGTGAAACACGCGCACATACTCGGCAAATAATATAATAAACATGAGAGGCGAAACCCAAATAAACAGCTGGATTAGCAAATGTTGGGAAGCACCACTTGAAAAACAGCGTGTCACATTATCTACAGAATTGTATTTCAGAGTGTGCCTCTATTTCATTGTGTTTGTTTATTTTTTATCTTCGCATAGCTTTGATGTTTTATCTTTCCTGTCACTGATTATTTGCCCAATTTGGAGCTCTTTGAAATGGTGTTCACTCTTTATCGCGTCAACGAAATTTCTGTACAGTTAAATGCGCTCCAAAAACCTGATGCATTCCTAGCAAACAATTGATTCTTTGTCCCTTCGTAGTAACTCACTACACCATGATTAAAATCTGTAATCAGAAATAACCTGCACCAAAGTTTTAACACACATAGGTATGTGTATTCTTATCAGCAGCACATGGAATAGTCATGGAAAGCGCTAAATATGCATTGCCTTGGGCGTATGCATAAAATCATTGTAAATATGGATTTAAAATTTTATACTTAGGTCATTCAATAGTAATTCGTGGCAACATTTGTATTAACAACAAATAAAACCTTTTTGGAGTGGTCACATTATTACAGTGCTGAGAAGAATCTCCTCCAACGTGAAGAACTCGCCTCCACAGATAAGGGAGCCAACGGATGCCCTCCACAGCCTCTTGATGTCCTAATATTCGAACAGACTGCAGTACTGCTGCTATAATTGCCTGCCTGGTTCTAAAGAGAGCTCCTCTAATTGGTAATTTCATTTTACCTTGCTAGTTCAATACAAGTAAAACAACGATGTTCTTCCAGCAGTGCTCCAACAACATTCACATACACATCATCACTTGCTGATTGCGGTGTGCCAGCTCCACGTTTGTGATGAACGTCTTCCCTTCCTCTACGAAATGCATTAGCTCACCTAGCTACGGTACGATATGGTAAAGTGTGTCTAACAAATGCTTCCAATAGTTCTGTGTGGAATTGTTGAGCATTGATACCTCTAACAACGTAAATTTTAAAGAAGTACCTTTGTTCGTATTTACTAAACAATTTAGGGGCAATAAAGGTAACAGCCTACAATTAAACTTACTAAAAATGCCTTATTAAATAAATTTGTCTTTAAACTCACAGCTAACAAACATTAGATGCTCTTATTTTTCATTGATATCAGCTTGTATGATTTACCGCTGATAGCACCAAATGCAGGTAGTGTTGCCACTAAATTTTGAATCCCACGGGGAATTGGGTACCTCCGGACAGGCTACGGCCGCCCGGAGGGGGTAGAGGGTTGCCTCATAAGTCCCGGGTACTAGCCTGCAGAGCTAGTAGAAGCTGTGCTAGATCAGCAGGCTGCCCCACCGAGGTTTTCGGTAGTCTTCCCTGCGGGGTTGACGCGCGTAAGCGGCGTATCCACTTCCACCCGTCTTGATGTTGTGCTCAGCGGGGGGGGGGGGGGGTTTAAGAAATCAGGTATTGCCCTATGGAAAGAGCCCCGGAGTATTCATCGCTCCCGGAGGTCCAGGTCCTTGGTCCTACGGTCCAGGACTATGGGAATAGAACCTCTGCACTTAACTAACTTTTGAATGACCCATATGTGTGTGTGTGTGTGTGTTTCTATACCACTGCATTGAATTCTATCAAATTTGCGAGGCAAAAAGTATATAGTTTAGAGACCTAAATTCCGCTATACTTTACACAATTACTTATTTAAGTTTATATAATCTAAGCGAGGGTTAGGTAGACTCAGAAATCCACTTGCAGAAATCTGAAACAACTTTTGATGCAGAAAAAAGACGTAAAATTGACAATCAACTGTTTTTAAGGTTGACTCGATGCTCCCCCGCACGAAAACTAATGAAAGAAATCACTGCGGTACACTTCAAAAGTCGACTGTCGCAATAACCATCACACAACTGCCGCTTCTAACACTTTGTCGGTATTTACACCTCCAGTCATTGTGTCTAGAAAGCCGCAAACCTACCGAGAAATTTCTCGGCAACAATGGACCGAACGCTCTGGAGCTTTTCTTTGTCTCTTTCTCTCCCGCACACGCGCCCGGCTCCGGTTTGTCGCGGCAGCTCAATAATGCCAAACGGTAACAATATTATATATCATTATAGTAACTTGAACACTGTTAACATAGTAATTACTTCTGTTTTATGGTGTTAAGGCGTAACAAAGAGCACTGCCTTCGTACAGTATTCATTGATATTCTTTTGATATCGAATATGAAATAATACAGCATTGAAAGTTCCTCTTTTATTTTTTATGATTTTTTTGCGTGTTCTTAATAGCTTTGCATATGTTGGTTATTGGTAATAAACTGCACTATATTGGCATTACATAAACTGTATAATAGTTTATTTTTTAATTTAATAATATTTTCACAACAAATCGCGACGAGATAGCTTGAATACGAGAACTGAGTGAGACTTTTAATTAACTTCTTAAGTGTCTATTGTAGATAATATTTTTAAATGGCCCAAAAGAAACAAAAGACTTAATAAGGCTAAATAAATGTATAAATGCTCAAATCGGGGGCAACGCCTGGTAAATTATGGCATTAATCTTATTTGTATAAATTTCATAGGTTGACAGATGAAACAAATGTTAATATTTTAACGGAATTGGGATGACTAAATTCAAATCTAGACAATTGTGTAAATTCTGTTTACACAATAACCATTGATAAATGTTAATCAAATTTGGGTGTTGTGTTTCTGCAAGTAATAATTACGAATAATATGTTAACGCTTGCTCTGTTATACAAAATTGATGCAAGTGACACTGTTTCGTGACTCACAATGCCGTGGTTTATGTTTCACGTGACTTTCCTCCTGTGGTTTTTGTGGTTAATACTGCCATAGCACAATGTTTTCTTAGCCGTTTCATTTATTTATTTTGTTTACTTATTGTTACTTATGGTGTATACTGAGATTCAATTAACACTTTAAGTGTATTAATATGCAATTATTCAATAAATTGCAGTGTTTAAACAGATATGCAGATATTTAAAGGCATTTAAAGTTTTTGTGCAGTACGCTTTTGTTCATATATACTGGTCTACACGTTATATGAAATTATGAAAACTCCTTCCGCATGAAGATTGCCTTTCTCAGAGTCAAGTATACAAATGTAAACGTACATTGAATCGTTGAGGGTTTTAGACCAATTGCCCTATATGGAATGGCCCTTTAGTAGGATCCATTATGGAGTCTGAAAACTAGAAACAAGTTGCACGTTGCGCTGTGCACCCATTTTCAAAGTAAACACGGAACAAAAACAACAGGCTCACACGACCTGCATCTGACAGCAGTGGGAGGTAATGTGGTCCAGCCAAACGGTCCAGGACCCAACTCAGAGATGTGCTGGCGCATAGCAAGTTTTGCTGTGATATCCCCAACCTAAATGCTATGCGTGGGTTTTAATGTTCCTTGCCCAAGTAACAACCCTCTAGACTTCATAATAATTCTATATAAATAAACTTCTGTATCACTTGGTGTGGTTACATACAATTCATTGTATGCTACTTTTAATCGGCATTCTTTATTTCTGCAAGATAAATGGTTATATGTATAAGGATAAGTACATACTATGTACTACATCTTTTCGAGGAAATGCTGTGGAACGATATGTAAAATCTTTCTCAATTTTGAGCACGTATTCAAGTAATAGAACATAGTAGAAGATTCTCATGTGTCAGTATAGAGCGCCCCTAAGTATTCCAGACATACATTATGAATTTCTCACACGATTTTTAAAGTAATAATATATAATTCATTTCTTAAGTGTAACTATGAAATGATTTATTATAATGTCGTTTATATCCACGAAAGTTCCAAATATAAGTCATTCTGGAAACTTAAATCCTGCTTAAATCCTGCTTCAGCATCAAAATAAAGAAAATAAAAGTTTTTAAAACATACTACAAAAAGCAGCTAAATAAAACGTTTTAAACTTCTAGGAAATGCATTTGAAATGTTTTAACTATAGAAAATTCTTTCCTTTTGATTTTACCAGTGTAAGTAAATACGATTTTTCTTTTTTCTTTCTCCATATACGCACTCTAACTTCAAGCAATTTTCAAATATTTAATGCTATACATGCTTTTGATAACGATATATTTAGTTCTATATACACAAAACTTCTATTAATATATACTACACACAAGATAACTAACACACAAATGTATAATCTTAGGATAAGTACAACCTGATCAATTATTTAACATTACATATCTGAATAAACTACTTCATTCATTTATCCACAAAAACGTTAACATATTAACAAACACGCAAGAAACTAGAAAATGTACAGAAATGAGTTCCTTACCCATCAAACTGGCTAGGTGCATATGACTTTTAATTAAATTTTCCATTAGATACCACGTATATCAGCAGGACTGTCAACCAGAGAAGTAAAGTGGTTAAAATTCGCAACTGAAGTGCTTGAACAACATCCAGGGACGTAGCAGAAACGGAATTGGTTTTCTCTCAGAAAAGAATGAAAATAAAAACAGAATAACCTAAATGTTACGCTTTACACTACAACAAAATGAAAACAAGAATATGCTTAATGATGAAGTTGTTGTCGTTGTTTTTTATGATGATGATGATGATGATGATAATGATAAAGTAAAACTAATTTACAATCTCCCAAGTAGCGTTAGATCTTGCTCAAAGATATGCATTCCCTATGAATAACAACATATACTCTTTTTTCTAAATAACTATTTCCAAAGTTAGAATTATGGGATGAAACAGTTTCTTCAGATTCTCGTAAAGCTCTGTAATCCTTTTCCCTGAAAAAAGTCATTTATTTGAATAGAGAGCAGCCGTTTTAAAGCACCGCCTTGCAGCCACTCAGGTTAATATTTTCATTACTGCTCTTCTTTCACTTTTCCCCTAGAACTGATCTTTATTGATTGGTCACTCTTTGCGCTCCTAAATGTACCTCCAGCTAATGAGAAATTGATGTATCAACGGACTGATTTAGGCAGAAGTTGATAGCAAATTCTGCCAAAGTTAGATACCGGAAACGCTACCAGCAAGCTGAATGAATCAGTAAGGTTGCGTGCATTCGAGAAAAACGTTTCCCCGTACGAATGCTTTAATTACAGAATGTTTGGAAGATCCAGTATAGTTTCTGTTAATTGTTTCATTTATACCCCGCCTTTAACTCCAATGGTCATATCGGTGGCCGTTCTCCTTTGGAATATATCGAAGGTGTTAAATCGTATTCGTTGGGCTTTAATTATTAGATCACGCACACATTCGCACTCTCATTCGTACTTCCAGACTCTGGGGGAGATGGGGAATTACCTTGGTTGGAAACAAATTTCCAGCCCACGGCCGGAAATCGAGCCCCTGACCCTTAGCACGGCAGGCAGGTGCTCTACCGACTGAGCTACGGGGCCTGCCTCCAGTATAGCTGTAGTAACTCAAATTGGAAATGTCCACGGGCGAATATGGAAACTTTATTCTGGTTAATTTTATTGGAAAATACTTTCTGGAGATCTATTTCTGATAAGATTATCATAGATGCAGTTATTTCTACTTTTAAGTAACAAAGCAGGCGCGATTCACTACAAAGTTTTCTACTTTCCAGAGAAAAATAGCTGGTAGAGTAAGTTTCGGTAGAAGAGAGGTCCAGAAGTACTTATAGAAGACACGTAACACGCAAAAAGAAATCTCTTCCATATTGCATATGTAGTGTAAATATGCAACAAGTGGATGCTCTTGATGATTATGGCACGAGTGAAGGATTGTTACACGAACGATAATAAGTACGAGTCACATTAAGCTTAAACAAGAGTTTATTTAATATTACCATTAGAGATTTTAGGAAGTGAATAATGAATCTCGGTATCATTAGCTGACATAAGTCAAAGGATCTTTGTATACTACACGGTGTTCATTGTTATGCGTTATTTCCCGCCCTCCAATAGAGCACGAATGACGTCATAGTTGACTGGTGTATCTTAGAACCCTCTACGGAGAAGAAGCGGTAATTTTTGCGGAACTGTAAGCAAATTACAGCGCTCTGAGGGTGGTTGTACTAGTAACTAATACAGCCAGCTTCTCCTTTCACCCCTCATACGGTAATCGTGATTAACATTCTAGTACATACATACGCTGCCACTCGTAGACGTAGTGCAGGGTTCTCACGCTAGATGGTGTTAGTAGAGACCTTCATGAAACAGCTGTGCAGACGGCGTCAGTGTCTGCCGGCCCTCGTAGCCATGGTCGTTAGAACGGTTCCACCGCGTAGAGGGTCGCGGGTTCGAGTCCCGCCCTGGGCATGGGTGTTTATGTGTGTAGTGTATGTGTGTGAAACTGCAGAAAACAGATAGGTGATTAAACGGAAACAATAAAAAACGGTTAAATAAGGAAAAGAAAAATACATATCTATAAAAAAAACTGTAGAGCTGAACGTGCAAGTGTGGTATTGTGTTTCTCTGACTGTTGGCGGGTTACCTCTGTGAAGTCGTTATGGCAACTTTAAAAGAACAAAGAGTGTATGTGAAATTTTGTTTCCTGCTTAAAAAAAACTGCAACGGAGACACACCAAATACTTCAGGAAGCTTTCCAGGAGGACGCTATGAGCCGCACACAGGTTTTCGAGTGGTTTGGGTGCTTTAAACGTGGTGAGATGTGTGTTGAAGACCAAGCTCGTTCTGGACGCCCTTCAACATCGCGAAATGAGGAGAACATTGAAAAGGTCCGCCAAGAGAACAACGAGGATCGTCACCAAACGATCGACCAAACTTCAGCAGCGACAGGAATCAGTTGGAGCTCGTGCTAGCGGATTTTGAGGGAGGATTTGCATATGAGACGTGTTGCTGCTAAATTTGTTCCGCGCCTTCTCACACAGGAGCACAAAACCATCTGCATGAATGTGTGTCAGGACTTGAAAACAGAGATTGCACGTGATCCAAACTTCTTGAACAAAGTCATTACAGGGGATGAGAGTTGGTGTTACGGGTGTGACCCAGAAACCAAGCAAGCGTCAAGCCAGTGGAGGACTCCCAACTCTCCCAGACCAAAAAAGTCAAGGCAAGTGAGGTCAAATGTGAAGACGCTGATCATTGTCTCTTTTGATGTTCGTGGAATTGTGCATTGGGAATTCGTACCCCCTGGTCAGACTGTTAACCAGCACTTTTACTTGGATATATTAACGCGTCTGCGAGAGGATGTGAGGAGGAAACACCCGGCACTTTGGCAATCAGGTGACTGGTTTATGCATCCTGACAACGCTCCAGCACACACGGCCTTACGAGTGACCCACTATTTGGCATCTCAGAGGTGGTCTGTCCTTCCCCACGCTCCGTTTTCGCCGGACCTAGCCACGTGCGACTTTTTCGTATTTCCACGAATGAAAAAAAAAAACGATGAAAGGGGGGGGGGGGCGTTATGACGATGTGGAATCGGTAAAAACAGCTTTGGAAAGGGCACTGGACAATATCAAACTTGAAGAGTTCCAAACATGATTCCAACAGTGGGAAAAGAGACTTGACAAGTGTATCGCATGTAATGGAAAGTATTTTGAAGGTGACTGAAGCAATTTTGCAAAAAGGTTCATCAATAAAGCTTTTATGACAATAATCCGGTTTCTTTTGGGTCCCCCCTCGTATGTATAAGTAGCACGTTTCTGCTCTAAAGGTGACCATCATGGATATGAACACTGAGAACCGCGTCTTCGTGGTTGAACGCTACTTTCGTACTGGCATTTAAATTGGTGCGACATATAAATATAATTTAAACCACTGCATAGAGGAGTTTATGCAGCGTTATCCGGCATTCAGACAAGCCCCTTGGAGCGTATTGTTGTCAAAAGTGCCCACGTACCGTCAAATTGATATACTTTTGTTTGCAACATAAACGTCTTACGTTTTATCAGTATACGATATAAACTTTTCTTTTTCTCGCGCTTAATTAAAATGTCTATTAATGTTGGTACCCTTATGTCTTTAAAAACCAATAGGTGTATCAAACATTTCCAAGATACAGAATCAGTTACTCGCAAAAGGAGAGACACTGGACGCTATAATGTAAATGGTCCCAATCTAGAAGCAATAAATAACGTTATTGACATAAAGACCTCAGACATATTTGGGGCAGGGAGTTCGAATCTCGCTAAAGATGAGTTACCTGGATAAGGTTTTTTCCATGGTTTCCCTTAACTTACGTAGATGAATGTCGGGTAACCCTAAGTTCTAGGGACCCTGGACTCATTTGAGCATCATATCACCCATTTCATTCGTTAATTTACTCATTCATTCAGTTCTTCATTTATCGTTCGATATAACGTGCACTGTTGAAAGGGCAAAAGAAAATCTGTTTCTATACAAAACTGTTTTGAAACTAATACTGTTATTAATTTGGCATTCCTTTATTAAATTGTATTAAGTTATATATCTTCACAGATAAATACCACATTACAAGATATTGTTTGTATTTATCCGTCATTTAGTGTTCACATTCATTAATACAAACTACAACATTTAATCTACGCACCAGGCGAAATTACGCATGTTTATATTACGCATGCAGAACACACCTCTCAAATAGTATATTTTCCTGCCGGGAGAGGAAGGCCTCAAACCTGCTGTCAGCTGATCAAATACGATCGCAAGCCGTTAGGGGAATCTATATAAACTCGCTCCATCAGCGATGCTATTGATAATGTCAAATTTTGCGCGGGTAAAACACCGATAAAAATGAACATCGTGTATTACTTGAGGTACTGGCTCTGCGTCCTGTCCTTCATTTTTCTTTACCTGATTGTTAAACTAATAAACAAAAGATGAGCATGTGTGATGTACCTATTATCAGAAAAACATGGCAAATAGTTATAAAGTGAAATGTTAAGGAAATTACAGAAATTTTTACATCTTCTTTACTCAGAGAAAAGATATCTCAAGGCAGTTTCTTCTCTTTATGATACCAATGCCCGATTTTAGCAACATATGTTAAAATCGACACTAACAAATGAAACGTAACAGTTGTAACAGCGCTAACAATGCTGTTAAATTTCTTGTAAATATTACAGCTATAAAAAGCTATGGATGAGTCGTATTATTTTCTGAACGTACTGCGATGCGCTTTTGTTTTAATTTTCGTCCGCACAAAACTAAAAATACCGGAAAAACAAAATCGTAAACAAAAGCCGTGAAACAAATTTCTCATCGATGGAGAAAGAATTGTTAATTCAATTGGTGGCGAAGTGTAAGGATATCGTGGAAAATATGAGGACGGTTGCTGTGAATATAAAAGAGAAAGATGTCACGTGGGAAAAAATTGTAAACGAATTTAATTCAAATTCATGTGTCACTACTAGAAACACGAAACATCTTCTTCAGTATTACGTAAATTTTAAACGAGGTGCGAAGAAGTACAAGTGACGAGTGACTTGAACGTTTCAAGACGGGTGGTGGACAGTGTATTATCCACATAATTCAGTTAATTATAAAATCGCAAAGTTATTAATACTTGAAGCAAAGGCGAGTTCGGCATATTCCTTTCGATTCATGTTCTAACCTCCCTTGTACTTCCGCAGTAACCTTCATAGCAACTTGTTTCGACAGTCTATACCTCTGTAGAAAATGTTCTTCTGATAGCTTCTCAAAATAATGTCTCCTCATAGGTCGTATTCTATTACGAATGCCATTTAGACGGTCTTAGATATAGCAAATCGACATCAACAACTGAGTTCATGCCCGTCATCTTGACTATTTACAATTGTTAAGCACTTAACAACAGAAATTTGACTTGTTAGTTTAACACAGGTGTTAAGCTAACACTTGTTGGTGAAATGCTATTTTTAACTATTGCTAAACTCGTGTTACGTCTGGTGAAATCGGGCGTAACCCTATTACTTCATTGCTGAAGGAAATGCGATATTGCTATAATTGGCATGCGTACCATAAAGATCGAACTGTGCGTGACATTCAATACAATAATAAGCTGTTTTAATAGTTAGATAGCATAAAAACATCTTATTGATTTGGGATATTCTCTAAAAAGACCTAATTGCATTTCTAATTAAGTTCAAACAGTTGTATATACACAAAAACAAGCTATAATTGATTCTGTAGTTTTTTCAACACATTCATTAGTCTTAGTTCTCTTTCTACCAATAATTATTTAATTTTCAATACAGCTCAATTTATATAATGTGAGCCAATTATCAAATTACTGGAAGGAAATTTCTGGGAGCTGTGTTGTTTGACTTAAGTTTTATAAGAAATCTGGGAGTTCTTCTTCATTATAGATATTAATTGGTTATACAAAGGGAAAGTGTTCAACCAACACTGAAGAATAATGGGGATGAAAAATTTCATCAACAGTTGTTACGAGTTTTATAAAGAGCATTGCTGTGAGCAAGATATAAAACAAGGCAAAAAGTATGCTGAACATGACAGTTGTTTCTAACTTTACATATATACTGTTTAATGAGCAAATAAACAAATAGATGTTTTAAAGCTAAAATAATTACAGTGTAAACATTTTGGCATTATATTTAAAATTCACAAAGGCTAACTTGAGGCTATTTTTGTCATGATTTGTAGCTTCATTTTGTGACACGTCCTTTAAGACCATCAGCTTTAAAATACTGCTATAATAGCCTAGTCAGAGACACAAATTGACAGTTCATTTTTAATACTCTTTAAAGCACGTTCTTATTAAAACTGCATCACAGATGGTGATACTGACGATACATCAAGGTAAACTATATTTGGGAAAGAAAATTTAGGAAGGGTACGTTCCAGATAGAACTTTAAGGTACCTTTCCGGCATTTACCAATTATGAAGAATAAGGAAAATCTATTCAGAAGTATAATTCGTAGTGGAGTTTGAACCCTGGATCTGCCGCTCACGAGTTAAAGCCTGGAAGACCTCCACCACTCAAGTCGGTAGCTTATTTTCCTATGCATGCTTGAACAAACTCATTCTTTCTAAGGAGTTCCCGTAAATAGGCATTTTCTCGGTCTTTAGTTTGATAATATCTTCCCTATTCTTTGTTGTGCTACACGTTTCAAATTGGATTTCAAATTCCTTGGCTCAATGTCTTTTCTCATTGTGCGCGCTTTCACTTCATTTCTTATATACATGTCGTTTCCAATTTGTTATCCTATCTTCTTTTATTGCCCTCAGGACTCTTCACTTTGGCTGTCCTAATTCTACTCAAATTGGGCGAAACAGCCCATTTTACTCGTTTTTCTGGAACAGCTGTTACTTTGTGGAGTATCTTTTCTGGAATTTTAGGTGGCCTTCCAGAGATTTTGTATTGTTCAGAAAAAAAGGTTTGGAATGTTTTTGTTTAATGTGTTATTCGCGATAGGTTACACCCTAATATCAAAACGGACACTTGTTGGGTGAGGTTATTATGAATGGTAAATGTGTTTTTAGTCCCTCATGATGTTTGAAGGAAAACCAATAATTTATGAATTTTGAGTTTTGTTTTCATGCCATAACTTTTAATAAAAGTAACTGTTTATATATCCTTTTCTTAAACGTCCTTTGTTGAAACTATTTTGTAAGATAATAAATAATAATATAAATAATAATAATAATAATAATAATAATAATAATAATAATAATAATAATAATAATAATAATAATAATAATAATAATAATAATAATAATAATAATAATAATAATAATAATAATAATAATAATAATAATAATAATAATAATAATAATAATAATAATAATAATAATAATAATAATAATAATAATAATAATAATAATAATAATAATAATAATAATAATAATAATAATAATAATAATAATAATAATAATAATAATAATAATAATAATAATAATAATAATAATAATAATAATAATAATAATAATAATAATAATAATAATAATAATAATAATAATAATAATAATAATAATAATAATAATAATAATAATAATAATAATAATAATAATAATAATAATAATAATAATAATAATAATAATAATAATAATAATAATAATAATAATAATAATAATAATAATAATAATAATAATAATAATAATAATAATAATAATAATAATAATAATAATAATAATAATAATAATAGGTACATTAATTTATTTTTATTATATCTGTTCTTAATTTTTTTGCCCGCCTCGGTAGCGTAGGTAGCTGCGTGTCTGCCTCACGTTCAAGAGGTCCAGAGTTCGAATGTCGGTCAGGGTGAATTGCCTGGATAAGGTTTTTTCCAGAGTTTTTCCTTATCCTGAGAGACAAATATAGGATAACTTTAAGCTCAATGGACCATGGGATCGTTTAAGCGTCAGTTCACTAATTTCGTTCATTGTCGGATATGTCGAAACGTTGGAGTCGTAAATTAACTAAAACAAAATAATCTTATGCGTACTTCCAGTTTTCGAGAAGTTTAGAATGCTGTGTAGATAGTGAGGGTTATTAATTCGTGAGCAGATCTGAGCTTGAATTATTATAGGAATTACCATTTAATTATACTCTCTATAAATTTAGAGAGAAACACTTAAGATCTTAGTTTTATGGTCGCTAGGCTGTATACATTTTAACAAACACAAACAAATGGTAGCGTCATTTGTTATACAAAAGCTTAGAAACACTACTCCCAACTAAGCAACTCAATTAGCTTCCAGTTATCAAAACGTTTATGTCACATGCAAATTTGCTTATGACGTAGCGGCTGTGTTGAATCCACCACGTAAGAGATCCCGCTTCAGAAATGAATTGCAGTACACTATTTCTCCAACTACCAACATTTTTTATAAACAGCCACAACCAGTTTATTCCTTCGAATGGAGCATCTGAGACTTTTTTTAAAATCTTCAAAGTTCAATCTAAAGACTGATATGTTTAGGGAACAAGGGGGTGGGCGGGTGGCCCATGCGGTGGCGTCTGTGTCCCGCATTCAGGAGATCGAGAGGTCGATTCCTGTGGCCGACCCATGGGCTTTTTCGTGGATGTGAAGATAAACAACACTAAATATGTGGATTGATAAATTTAGTCAAAGCTAATAATAAACTATCTGAAGCGAGTTGCCGACTGTTATATTGAAATCTGTTTCTTATTTTAGCACTCGAAATCCTAGCTATAGAATTATATTTCGTAACTTCTGAATTAACTGTATAACATAATTATGTTCCTAATAATCATGATGGTGATAATGGAAAGTGTTAATTGCCAGAAATACAAAGCAGAAGTGACAGCTAAATCTATAAAGCCCGAGCGCGGTCCTTAAGTGCTACCAATACCGACAATCCATCACAATAAACACGTCTGTAAGATTGTAAAACTAGAAAACTCCAAACGATGTGCCACTGCGGTGACGTGTGGAACTCACATTCGATGGGTCACCGGTTCAATCACACTCGACCGATTACTTTGACTTGGATTTCCCTTGGTTTCCAATTGTCACTAGGCGAATACTCAGTGGATTTCCTTTCTCATTTCACTCCTTCGTCATCTTAAAGGTTTGGTTTAAAACGCCGTAGTTCCAGTAAATACGGGCAGATGTCACAGATGCTTGCGCAACATAAAGCTGCTCTCCTGCTTCACTTGAAACTTTCTGTCCAAGCTGCTACGTTCTTTTCATCGCCCTTTACCTGGTGATAAAGAGCTTTGTAGTTTGCCAGGTGAAAATCTGTCCAACTGTTAGGGCCTTCATTGTGTCTCTGAGGCTTCGCTGGCTCCACTCTCTGTCAGCCCATGGCTTTCCATCGCCTTGCCCCTTTCCCTGGAGTGAGTGGTAGCCAGCAATAGATCCCTGTTGGTTCACGGTGAGTCGAGGTGTCTCCCTCCAGTCCTTCAATCACAATCACAACACTCGAAGGAAAAGGGAAGAACGTTTTAGAAATACGTCCTCTTTTATTAACTTAACTCCGACTGCTTTTCACTCGCCATCAAGACTCATAAATATGTGGTTTAGTGCCATAGCTGCTAATTCGTATCTTAAACAGAACGTTCACTCTGTGGTTTTGCTCATATCTAAGACACTTGATTTCATTTTTAATTTTCATTATTGCCTAAATATAAGTCTCTGCAACTCCTTAAACCTCGAATAACTGATTTCTTCGTTAAGGTAAGGTATTCTGGTTGACTGAGTTGCAGCGTAACCTTAATCTCTTAGCTACACTGGCCTAACTAATTGCATTTACCTGAACCGTTAACAAGGGAGTTCCTAACGACCCTCTTCTCTGATAACTTTTTACGCTGCCTGGCTAGTGACGTAACTCGAGCTGATCACATTATACATTGATTTTAACATAGGATATTATTTATTTTATTTTTCTTATTTCCCTGTCATACCTTCAGGACATTATGAAACTTACCTGCCAATATTTTGGTTATGACCGTGGAGGAATTAAAGGTAAGTTGCTATTATTAATAAAACAACCCTGAAGTCTGATGGTTGTGGATAAACATCTTTCTTAACCTCCGAATAGATAGAAGGTGTTAGATATCATTCTTTGCTAACTACATACATATTTAATTACTCCTTTATCTTTTGTGACCTTCTGGTATTCAGAAATGAAATGATTGTTGCTGGTTACGCATTGGATTGCGTTCATTCAGTTCACTAATAAGCAGAATATGCTAAGGAAATGAATGGTTTAGTTGCATGAATACATAAATATTAGATTTGAATTGTGAACATAAAAATTACATTATACAGGTTGTTTCAAAATGATACCGAAAGATTATAGCCGTTGCGTAGTTTATAGCTTAACTAGTCCGAATTTCGATGTTGCAGCTTCGAAGTTCTGTTAGATATAATTTTATGCAGTATTAAATATTACATGATTTTGTGATTAGGCAGCGCCGGAAGCACTGGTGTGCGATCCTGAAAAGTATTTATTGGGACGCACCGGCCATAAAAACAAAAACATTACCTCTTGCTTTTTGTCAGTGACCCTAGCCTACCTTTCAGGTAATGGGGCAAAGGGCAGTTATTTGTGCTAAAGTCGACTAATAACTCGGACAGCTGCAAGGGTGCTCTTCAGTGTAAAACTATGCATTCCGTCCCAACAAGGAGGATTTTGTGCGTACTCAGATAGCAAATCCAAGCGATATGGAGTGCTATACGAACGCCGAAATGACATATGGTTTTGATGGATGGAAGAGCTGAAGGGAGTTCAACGAACGCACGATTAATTTAGTTTCATTAAAAATATGAATTGTAAAAGTAGTTACATCAATGATAGTCGTTATTTTTTTAACGTCAGAACATTTTATTATGATCTTAATTGTACAATACCTTCAACCACTTACTGTAAATTTCAACAGCTTCCTTTTCAGTTACAAATGCTTTATTTAATATTATCAAACACGTGAAATAAAATGCTCGTCTCATTGTATAAGCCATTTTGTTTTGGATAATTTATCTACAATCCTTTGATGTTGTTTCCTGTTCTGTTTATCATTTAATGCTTCCATCCTCAACCTCACTAACATCAACTTCGCTATAAAATGTATGTTGCATATGTCCACCAGCTTATTTGGCATCATGGACTGCTATAACTGAATTTTAGAACACGTTAAACGCTCATAAGCAATAATTAAGCAACAGCTTCTTTATTGCTGTTTCATAAATTATTAATAGTAGCAAACTACGGCGGAGTATGCCAGTATGTTTACAAACAGCTAGAGCACGCGGCATGGCGTGTGACATATACCTGCGAACTCCGACAGTGTAAGGCACGCGGCGTTGTTCCTGTAACTGCCTAATCCACAGTCAGTATGGAGCATTTTTATGCGGCTCTATTGGCGGAAAAAGACGATTTATCTGTGTCACATAGAAGCTGAGAAACTATTTCTATATGTTCGTTCGGTGTCGTTTTAAAACACCCTGTATACAGACAATATAAAACCAAGGCGGGGATAGATTTCTAATCAGACTGAAAAATTCAATGCCATAACCGGAATTTGAACTACGGATCTCCTGCTCTCCGTCGGCTGCTCTTAGCCATTAAGGTACTATGGCAACATAGGTTAAATTCTCCAAAGGACTCTATTTTTTCCGGTAAACCACTACGAGATGTTATGTGTCGTGAGATACATAACTTAATGGCGACTACAAAGCCGTAAGTACTTGAAGTTCCAGGCTTCTTAGGTAAGACCACAATTAATTTAAATTAATTATTCCTACACGATAACCGTATATAGGTCAAGGTTTGGAAAGGTAGAGTTAGAATAAAAAATTCGATGCCACTGCCGGGATTTGAACCCGGATTTGAATGACACATCTTTTGGGCGTTATCGTTAATTTGTGAGCTTAATTAATCATGAATTGTAATTACCCCTTCCTATTTCTTAGTGGTTTGGATTTATGTGCTTTGTAATAGCGTTTGCTTTTTGTGTGTTATTTGTGCTGCTTTGTTAAACTTATTCAATGTTCTGAAATTCCTTTATAAAATGTTCATGGTTTTCATGTTGTTTGCCGTGTTTGAGTGTTGTATGTATGGTGCTGGCAGTTTTTCTGTCCCTCTTCTAAATCTGTTCTTTCATTAATGAAGAAGTGCCTTGTTATTTTACTTTTTCATTACCCCTTTATCCATTCTCAGCTCTTGAGCATGGTATATCTCATTAAATCGGATTATGGCATACAGTTAACTTCAATTTTTGTTTTTCTTTTTTGTTTCAGCAAACGCAGCTGCGAGCTGTCAGAAGGTAAGTAAGTTTTACACGTTTTTCACTGTACATATAAGTGTGGTGGTAACAAGGGAGTTTAATTAAACAAACATCATTGCTGTTTTGTTACGTGTAAGGGCATAAGTGAAGTGTTCAAATCCTGTTTATTATAACCTTACACCGCTGACATGTGTTTTTCCGAATCCTGTTTTCTCCCCATTTCCCATGATCTGCTGATATAGGTACCTACTCCTTGTCACAGCAAAGAAAGTCACCGAGGAATGAGGTGCAGGGGGTTGGAGAAGGTTCCAACACCCTGCCTCGACATATTTATGAGACCAAGTTCAGTTCAATTACAAACCATTCAAAAAATTCTGACGTCTTCTACTTTTATGAATAAATCTTCCCGGTTTTAGAGTACAAGTGAATATGGCGCGTACATTTATGACGATTCTACGCCTTGTGTAGCACACGTTCTCTGTCATATACATTCGTTCTCCTTGTCGCAATATGTAAGGGTAGCACATTCCTCTCAGTTGGTATTTGCCTTCGAAGGGTGCCAAACAAGTTGTGTACAATGAAAGGCTAGGCAATAACACTCATATTACTACTGCGTCATTTTAGAATGCGTTCTCATCCTGGTGCGGAAAGTTTAGTTACGTGGGTGTCGGGCGATGTTTTGTGGAGGTATTTTTTCAGAAAGCGTGGGTGTTCTTGTCGTCCGTCTGTTGTGGTTTGCTTTAGCTCAAGTCATTCTGTTCCAAGGATGGGAAATGATTCTCCGAAAAGCAGCTGGACAGTTGTATTTCAGAGCTCTCCAATGTAGGAGGAGGCAGGTAAAGAAGCACGCCCACATTTGTTTCACTCTACTTAATCAGTGCGACTAAAATTCATCATATATTGCACTTGGTTCTGCTTCCCCTCCGACACACAATACACCTCAACCCTCCTTCAGCTACTTATTACGTCCTTTACGATGTAAACTTTCACCTACAAAATCAATGTGCATATTATATTATGCCTTGAATATTGTTTGGACGATGAGGGATATCACATACAGCATCATCAACACAACAACTAGCATCGGTTTGGAGGTTCCAGACCATCATCCTTGCATTTCACCTTATACCTAGCCCTAGCAAGTGTGATTTGCAGAAGAAGCGAACTGAGTACCATCTCATCCCCATGTGAGCATGTTAAAACACGTCGGCACATTCCCGCTCCAAAAATTATTGTATAGCATAGTGTAAAATAGGTGTTCGTCTGCTTAAAGTTTTATGCTCTCGAAACTACATTAACACAGCTTAAATAAATAAATTGTAACTTCTTACGTTGATGTTGCAGGAGCGCTGTAAAGATATATGTTAGGTTTCTAGATCTGTCTTGCGCGGTGACGGTAAGCCCAAATTTCTTGACTAGCATTCTGTGATGGGAAAAAATATAAATAATATACGTGGTCACAGGACACAAGGGAACCATCTCTCTAAAATACAGATAAACATTGGATGGTGTTATAAAATAGTTATGAGTGACAGAAAGGTACAATAAAAGTGACAGGAGATTAATATAATATATTATAATGTTTAATTTTTAGGATCCTCGGCATCACGCATTAAAGAAGTAGATATTGGAACTAGAGTTTAAAGTTCCTCTAGTATATGTGTAACAATTAAAATAACTTTTCAACGATAAAGTAAGTAAAGATACGTTTATTAAATTTTATAAAACCATGGTAGCCTCAGTAGCTCTATACAGTAACGAAACCTGGATAATGAAAAATAAGATATAAAAGCAGATTACAACCAGCGGAAATGAGAGTTTTGAGAGATACTTTAGGAGTAGCAGAGATGGAATAAAGAATGATCATATAAGAAATCAATGAAGGAACTTTAATCTAAATGAAGGAATAGATCATAGGAGACAAAAGTGGAATGAAAAGGAATGTTACCCGAAGAAAGTATCACACACATACCCAAAGGAAAACGAAACATTAGAAGACCTAAAAAAGATGAATTAATTCAATGAATTAATAATTCTGAACATGCAACGAGCCTCAGGAAAGGTTTAATGCTTGATGGAGAAAAAGAATGTATTTTGAGAGTCAGAGCCTCAGTGTATAGCACCCGATGGCGAATGTAAAGGTGAAAAAGCTCACTTTAACAGTCGAAATAGAGAGGACCTGGGAAGAGATTTCTTAAACACAATTATTAAACAATAATGACAATATATGGTGACTGAAAATGTTGGCAGTGCAAAATCTGGGAAAATGTGATGGAAATCAGTATTTTTAATATAGGCTCTTTTCAAAATTATTACAAACCATTTATGAGGATTAATCGTCTTCATCGTCATCATCATCTACATCATCATCATCTTCACTCCATGAATTAGACTCATTATCTGTTCCGTTTCTCACAGTAAGTCGATCCTCATTTATTCTGAGGTCGGCCCACGTCTTTTCTCCGCGCTGGTTTATAATTTAGTGCTATTTTCGGAAGTCTGTCACAGTCCATCCTTTCCACATGTAACAGCCATTTGTTTCTGTAGTGTTTTATTTCTTCGTTTATGGATTTCACTTTCAGCTCTATTCTTATTACATCATTATTTATGTGGTCTAGTTTTGTACATCCTTTAGTTCTTCTCAAGAATTTCATTTCACATCCCTGTATCTTACTTTCCATGTTATTTGTTATAACCTTGGCTTCACTTCCATAGAAAAGCACTAAATTTGACATTGTTTTATAAAATTTAATTCTTGTATCCTTTCTTCTTTTATTTCTTAAAGCGTTGTGCAATATATCGCATACAGTTTGAAATCTTGACAGTCTCATGTGAATACCTCTTTCTTTTTCTGAACCTATTATTTTCACATCCAAGGTATCTGAAACTTGAGACCTGTTCTAAGATTGATCATCTAAAATGATGTTAGATCTTATTTGTTGCTTACCTGGAAACGCCATAATATTTTTTTTAACATATTAAGATTATAGTTCTTAAATATTAAGCTGAATTCGTATATAGCACGTTGTAAAATATTTTAACCGTTCTCTATTAATATTACATCGTCTGAATTATAATCAAGCTGTTATCTCTAATTGAGTATTTAATGTAATTCCTTTGTTAAATATCTGCTTCCATTTTTTCTTCGCCTGTGTTTATAATTATATTTGAATCGTCTATAGACTTCTCACTGCCTGAATTAGATGTCTGTGGTATTTATATTCTTCCATTATGTCCCATAGTTTCTCTCTATTTACATTAAAAAACTTTTTGGAAATCTAAAACAGCTATATGTGTTGGTAAGTTATATTCTCTTCTTTTCTCGAATATCTGCAGTATTATGGGTATATTATTTATGACAGATCGTCCTCTACGAAATCCATTTTGTTATTCTTCTTATATTGCTTCCAAGTTATACGTTAATACTTTGTTTATTATTTTAGCATATATTTTATATATCGCATTAAACACACTTATTCCTCTGTAATTCTCACAGTTATAAAAATATCCCTCCATATTTTAGTAATTCCATGTTCAGGTCCTGTAGCTTTTCTGCTCTTACTCTCTTTCAGCAGTTTGTAACTCTTCCATTGTTATGGAGTCTATTCCTGTTGCATTGTTTTCATTTTCTTCCGTTTTCAATTCCTTTCCTTCCTCATACCATAGTGTTTTATAATATTGAATCCAAGCTTCTTAATCAGTTGCATTTATTTTAACGTATACTTTTCTATTTTGTTAATATGTTTCAACACTTTATAAGCGAAAATTTGTCTTCCATGGGCATCGTTTTCAGTCTCACTTATAATTTTTTCCTTGACCTTTTTTGTGCATCTTTTATTATTGTTTTAGCTTTATTTCAGTTTTCATTGTACCCTAAAAATCATCATCCTTTTGTGCCAGCCATTTCCTATAGGTTTCTGCTTTTCTTCAATTGCTTCTTTTATTTCACTGTTCCATATTCTAAGACCTCGTCTTCTTCCCAAGACCTCATAGACTGATTTTTCAATATATATTTTAATATTTTACCATTATTTATTCAAATCATCTTTTGTTTCCTTTGAAAGCAAGTATTTTTGCAATCTATTTTGATATAATACACTTACACTGTCTTCTTTTAGAAAATATACTTGGTACACCTCTTTCTGTACTCTTTTTCGATTTCATAATCCTCCATTTCTCAATAAATTGAGTATTAATTGTAATGCTTAATGTATAAGCAGTAATATTTTGTAAATAAGTTTTGTAAATTCCCATGTTGTAACTTCAATCATCCCGCCACATTCCTCTTTGTATATCCAGTCAAGATAGTTGGACTTCTTTTTCACAGACCGTATTTTTCGCCAATTGCTTTATTCGGGACACGATGCAGAACAGCTAGAATGAAGACCCGTTTAATCTCCATTGAGGCATGGGTCAGGTTAGTCTTTACAAGGACTTACAGTTGTCTTCCCTTAAGAGGCGGTTGCCTTTCTCTGCTTACATTCCCTTCTTGGACTGGCCTTGTCATGTCTTTCCCTCTTTATCTGGGTTCGTCTTGAAAATCCAGGTCCTCATCTACTTGTATTCTCTAAAGCATTAAGAACATAGCCGGAAGGCTTTTCCCAATTCCAGAAAAAAATTCCAATGAATTTGACCCACAGTCGTTGTAAATGCTATGCATTTTCTTATGGAGTGTATCATAATAGTAATTATCAGTGAAGGAAAAAAATTTATAAGCCAACTACATTTAAAATTTTATTGGCTCAGTTGTAAGATAATCCGTGATAGAAGGAAAGGGAAAAGAAAGAAAAAATAACTAGGTAATTTTTTAATTAAATTTTACTTGGAACAATAAGAAATTACGTAATTACCATTTATAGACACCTTATAACCCTGTTGAACGAAAATGATTCTATGATCACAATATTTCTGTTTTTCAGCAGTTCTTTATGGAGAGAATAAAAATTCAATTGGATCAAAAATGAAAATTCTGCTTTTGTGCTTATACCATTACTTGAAATTTTCTGAGTATTTTATTTATAGTTTAGTGCCAGGAACGCATTTAAATATTTTTAACATATTTTTGAAAATTCTGTTTCATGGGACCCTCATTTCCTTCATTTAAAAAGAACTCATAACATTTGAAACAATTGGGTTAAAAACATGAAGCTTAGCTCATTTTAGAGTGGAATTTACACTGCAGAGATTGGTACCACCACTACTAAAATAGCCGCTTCCTGTGAGGAAAATATGGTAAATATTGATATGTTCAAAGTAAGTTTTTGTTTAATTGTTCTTTCTCATTTCAATATTCCCGTAAAATACATTTTCTGTTACAAAGGTACAGTTTTATCAAGAAATATAAAAGATAAGTATCTTAAACTTTCAACACATATCGAGCACCCTATAGTAGAGTTGCGGATCTACCTTTGTGCTGATAAGTGAAATATTTGTTTTAGAAAACTTGCTTTGTTTGTATGTTAAATTAAAGAAAAAAATCTTGTTTAGAAAAATAGTTCTAACATTTACATAAACAGGCCTTAAATTAAAAAGCTAGATCCACATACTTAAAAACATTGCCTGAAACAGCTGCAAAAATTCCACATTTATATGTCTAGTAGTTCCAGAGAAAAGTACTCCTTAATTTAGCAATTTTAACATTGGCGGGATAAGGATTTTAATCTCACCTTAACAGACATCGAAAACAGGCTGCGCCCTTTTTAAGAGTAGCATAGCTTTAAGCGGATGCGGATACTGATACATGTATACAAGAGATAAGAACTATTTAACATTTATCATTATAACCAACCAGCTTATTTGGACTAGCACATCCAAACTTCTATATATTATTTTTACGAGGAGGGACTGTATAGTGGATAAACGTTAATTTTTATTATACACTAATTAAAGAAATAAAACGTTCTAACTCAAATAAATATAGATTTACATTTTCAAATAGATAAAATATAAAATGTTATGTGTACCATTGGCTCTGGAAAACTATGTTTGAATAAGCTGGACCTATGACATTTTAAATTATTTTGTTTACCCAATTCGTAATTTCAACATCCATAACTCTAGCGTTACTTTAGTTATATAAATAAACTTGAGTTTCAAGGTGTACTCTACTAAGTGTGTAGGTGTAAAGTGCTGAGTAAATTAATTACTGGTTATTTAATGAATGAATTAATATATTTATTAATTTAATATATTCGGTAATTATAACTACCAATAGTCCAGATTTGTATCACAGAATCAGTTGCTTCAGAGGGAAGGCTACCAACATTTTCCACTGGTACATACTCGTTTGGTACCACCAACCACCACTGAGTCGTATGGAAGCTCGTCCATACACAGGACAATCAATTTACTTGTTGGGCCTCTTCCCGCTTGTGAAGGATTAGTGTGGGGGGAAACAAGGTAGAAAAATTGAACACTGTTGTTTCTTTTTTTTCCGCCAATTTTTCTCTCTTCTTGAAAATAGCATGCCAGGGAAACTCATTAATTTGTTTCCCTTTTAAATCCTAGGATCAGCTCCTATGCTTTATGGATTACATATCTTTACATTGCAAATTATAATTAATCTGTAATGCGAACTGTTCTCCCCTTTGAAGTTTAGGTCCTTTCTTTTTTAGCCCATTCAACCTATACATGCAAGGCTGGCATATTTTACATTTTAGAGGTTATCAAACTGTAGTACCCGATTATTGCCTCATTAGCCAGCTTTTGGATACATTCAAGCAGCCCGCCTCGGTAGTATAGATGGTAGCGTGACTCATTTGAGCATCATTTCAACCATTTCATTCATCTTCCGATATGACTTAACGTTGGATGACGTAAATTACGACAACAACAACAAACTCATGAAAGGGTAGCAAAATTTTCTACTTGTTTTACTACTCTACGCACATTTTCTTGGTTCCTTATGACTAATATATAATACTTAGGTCATTCTATAATTAGTGGCAACATTTGAATTAACAAGAAATAAAACATTTATGGAGCAGGCACATTATTGCAGCGCTTAGAAGTAATCTTCTCCAACATGAAGAACTGGCCTCCACACATCACGGAGCCGACGGATGTCATCCACAGCGTCTTGTTGTCCTAATATTCGAACAGACTGCTCTACTGCTGCTATAATTGCCTGTCTGGTTCTAAAGCGAGCTCATGTAAGTGGTAATTTCATTTTCGCAAAAAGGTCGAAATCACTTGGGCTCATATTTGGGGAGCATTGAGGATGCTCCATAATTTCCCAGTTCCATCTGCGAAACAAATTAACAACGGGGTCAGAGTGTGAGAGTGAGCACCAGCATGTAACACAGTAGGATGTGAATTCAGGAGATTTGGACGTTTACGACGGACAGCTGGTCGTAAATGATGTCCCATAAAGTAACTGTAACATGCACCATTCACACAATTTCCTTGAGGAACTGAATGAGTGATAAGAACATCGTCAAAATCATAAGCAATAATTAACGTGACTTTTAAGTGAATCCTGTTGTTTTCGGCAATTCTTTTGGCCGTGGTAAATCAATGTGCCGCCACTCATTTGATTGTCTCTTTAATTTTGGTTGGTAGCTTCGAACCCCAGATTTATTTAATGTAATGATACGTAATGATAATGGAAAGAACGCTCGCTTTCACGTTCATAGCGTTCTAAGTGTAATCTCGCTGGTTTCATCCTCTGCCACATTGTTTGCTCTGTAAGATTGTGTGGAGCCCATCGAGCGCAGATTTACCTAAGCTTTGATTTCTTCTTAAGTGTGTGGAGATCGTACCAGGAGCAACTTCAACTTCCCTTGCTAGTTCAATAAGTCCAACAAAGATGTTCTTTCAGCAGTGCTCTAAAAGCATTCACACGCATATCATCACTTGCTGGTTGAGGTCTGCCAGCTCCACGTTTCTGAAGAATGTCTTCCCTTCCTCTACGAAATGCATTCGCCCATCTAGTCACGGTACGATATGGTGAAGTCTGTCTACCACAAGCTTCCAATAATTCTGTATGGCATTGTCGAGCACTGATACCTCTTGCAACCTACATTTTAATTAAACATCTTGTTCGTATTTACTAAGCATAATTAGAGCACTAAAGATAACAGCCTACAATTAAACTTATTAGAAATGTCTTATGAAATAAAATTGTCTTCAAAATCACAGGTAACAAATATTAGATGCTCTTATTTTTCATTGTTATCAGCTTACATGATTTACCGCTCACAGTGCCAAATGCAGGCAGTGTTGCCACTAATTTTTGAATGACCATGTATAAGTTGGAGTCGTATTCAAACGTCATTTTGAATGCTGTATATGCTTATATTATAGGCTCGTATTTGTTGGCACAATATTATAGTGTAACGCTCTGTAATTCTTCATTTCACAATAAGAGGTGATGTAATAAGAACGATAAGATAGGGTACAAGGATAACTGGGTGAGGCTCCATTACTAGAGCTCGTCATCGTACGTCAGTCATCTCTGTAAGCCTATTACGTGCTCCTTAGGATTTTCCCGAATCACTAGCTGAATACTGGGTAGGTTAATTAGATCGCCCGAATTTCCTGTCCCTCCATTTCATCTTCATGATTATTTCACATCATCTCTCCTCTGGTGGTCCCTTCAGGGTAGAAGTGTTGGCGGGTGTCTCGGCGCTGCATAGCAGGATTATATGCTCTGAGGTAAGCTACTTCCTCCTTCGGTAAGTCGGCTGCCGGTCTCCGCGCCTCTGCTGGGACCAATTCGAGACCACCAGCCCGAAACATTTGGGCCTCGGCTGCTGGGCTCATTGCCATCCCGCAGTAGGGGAGCGTGTCCGTTGTCCTGGTCTGTCGGAGGAAGTATTTATCTAAGTAAATTGTTCCTACCTACCCTCTGAACTGACGTGGCTCCTTGGGTCGGCCGCCCTCTGTCTCCTCTCGCCTCAACCTTCCTCCCGGGGTTGCCCCCGTTGGGGGCATAAGCCTAATGGGCTCAGCATGGTAGCCAACGTACCGAATTCCCTCCATACTGTAATCCTAATATTAATTCTACTCAGAGGTGGGTCCTATCTGACCAGTCCTCAAGGAATCGGTCACCGCCGTCTAGCCACAACATGTCCGAAACTGTCACTTGGTTCTGTAACCCAGAAAATGATGCGAATAATGAAGGAAATGGGAGGCAGTTACTCCCACTGCTCTTGTTCAACTTATTGAAGATTTATGTTACTTTCTCGAGTTCCTTTGTTCTTCTTGGTCACCCTCGTTTTGCGTGAATAAAATAATGAAGAACAATATCCCCCCCCCATCTCTATACATTCAGTTCTGCCTTTGATGTCTTAATGATAACTTAATTTCAAGTTTGAAGTTCGTAAAGTCAAATGCTCGGTTTGTACTGTCTTCTTTCATTTAATGCCTGGTCTCCAGATCCACGTGCTACTGTGCTGTTTCGGAGAGTAATCATTTTAACCTCATTATAAAATGATCTTCTCTCCGTGCTAGAAATATTTATCTGTGTACTCCTTGGAGACTTATATTATATGAATGCTCTGAATACTGTGCTGCTATTTATAATTGTTTCTCTTCCCATGAATATTGGAAAACCAGAAAATAAAAATGTACATTTTCATACGTCATTTCAAGTATAAAATGTTACTAAAATGTATAAAAATGCCGAGAAATGTTGCTGAAGTGTTAGTTTCACGGAGAAACTAAATGTCCATTTTTATTAAATAATTGTAATTCCTTGATCACTTCATTGCTTCAGATATTTCTTATGTAGTGGAACGTATAAATATGTTGAAATATAAAGTTTGATATATTCGATTACACTCTCCTTCGGATATATTTAGATAATTAATAAGAATTTCAAAGTAAAATAAATATTTTAATGTCTATAGTGTATATATCATTGCTTAAAATTAAGCATCTTTGCATT
The DNA here is from genome assembly GCA_030765055.1 of Mantis religiosa. NCBI lineage: Eukaryota > Metazoa > Arthropoda > Insecta > Mantodea > Mantidae > Mantis > Mantis religiosa. The sequence continues at coordinate 85,725,884 of CM060950.1, forward strand.
GAACGTGAGGCAGACACGCTACCACCTACGCATAAATTTCAATTTTTTCTTAAAAAAACATTGAGTTTTGATCTACATGAGCTGAACTTTCTCCTCTTCTCTTATTTTCTTCACTTTGTTATAAGGCCCTTGGCTATCAAGCGGGATGGCTCAGGCGGTTTTGTCTATGGGCCGCATTCGGGAGGCTTGGGTTTAATTCGCGATGGATTCGAACGCCCATGGGGTTTTTCGGTGGTTTACCCGGGTCGCTTGGCGAATGCTGGGTAGATTAATTACATCTCCGAATTTCCTGTCCCTCCATTTCATCTCCATTATCATTTCACATAATCTCTTTCAGGCTAAAAGGGTCGGCGGGAGTGTGTCGGCGGTGTATGTCTGGATGATATGCTCTGAGTTCTTCTTCTTCTTCTTCTTCTTCTTCTTCTTCTTCTTCTTCTTCTTCTTCTTCTTCTTCTTCTTCTTCTTCTTCTTCTTCTTCTTCTTCTTCTTCTTCTTCTTCTTCTTCTTCTTCTTCTTCTTCTTCTTCTTCTTCTTCTTCTTCTTCTTCTTCTTCTTCTTCTTCTTCTTCTTCTTCTTCTTCTTCTTCTTCTTCTTCTTCTTCTTCTTCTTCTTGTAATTTACGTCCTCCAACGTCAAGTCATATCGGACGGTGAATGGAATGGATGAAATGATGCTCAAATGAGTCCGGGACATTCGTCTTTACAGGATAAGGGAAAACCCCGGAAAAACCCTATCCAGGTAACTCACCCTGACCGAGATTCGAACTCGGGACTCTTGAATGTGAGCCAGACATGCTACCACCACGCTACCTAGGCGGGCTTATGCTCTGAGTGAACCACTTTCTCCTTCGGTAGGTCAGTTGCCGATCTCCGAAACGACTGCTGGGGCCGTTTTAGAACCACAGCAGGGGGAAATGTCGGGGAGATTTCCAACTAAGTAAAATGTAAGGACACTTTGGTAGTTACGGGTTTGGCGCACCCGGGGTCCCGAGCCAACAGTCTCCCTCGTGTGGGTTCCTCTTCGTGGTTGAGGTAGACGGTCAACAGGCCCTCCCACGTGCAGGCCGTGCGTGGAGACCCGTGTCGGTGGAAAAGTGAAAAAAAAAGGTGAAATAGGTGAACGAAATTTTTAATAGGTTTTGATAGATTTTTTTATGTACGTGTATTTTTAATAGGTTTTGTTACACTTGTATAGTTTTTAGAAAGTTTTATGTCTGGCTTTTGTCATGACTAGTTTTCTAAAGGGCGCTGATGACCGCCGTATTTGAGCGCCCTTATTTATATCATCATCATCACCTGCCTTCTGCACTGTAGTGGCCCGTTGGAATGGCCAGCCTCTGTTTCCTCTCACCACATCCTTCCTCTCGGGTATGACCCACTTGGGGCCATAAGGTACAATAGACCAAGACTGGTGCAGTACCGAATCCCCTCCGTAAAAAAGGGCCCTTAGCTTAACATTTGTTATTATACTATATTTCTGTTGGATTCGGTCGCATGCTTTTTCTATCTTTCCCTCTCTGAACACTGTGGTTCAAAATCATATTGAGCTGAAAGTCATTTTTCGTGAACTCCAAATGTTACACTTGCGTTATAGTTTAAGGATGGCAGAAAAACATTTTTAAAATTACCCTATCCTAAACTATACTTAAAGAGGACAGGTATTTATTTTTAAAAATGTATTTAAGGTTTATTTAAAGTACTTTATCTTTAAGGTAGGTGCAGGAATAGCAATATGTATATCGTGAATTTTATTTGAATAACCTACTAAACCCTATTGGTTTCATGTGATTTAGATAATCTCGGAAATATTCAAAACTTTTTATTTATAGGGAAACTGTCACTGTGATCATACTGATCATAACTGTATTCGCTTGAGAGTTTGATGGCACCATATCTGCTCTATGTGGGGCCTGTGTACCAAAAATCGGTTGCGGAGTGTAGTTGGAAATACAAAAAAAATGAGTCCAGAATACGTAGAAACATATAGACACGTGCTAGTATGACTATAAAGCCTGGAATTAAAGTACTTACGTGTTGTAAGTCGCCATTGAGGAGTTGTCTCATGTGTATGTGAGAATTTCCCAGTGGTTTCCCGGGATAGTGAGAGTCAGTTTTATAATTGTCTATTACCACGTTGGCCATGACAGCTCAATGGTTAGAGCAACCGGACGGAGACTGGGAGATCAGCGTTCAAATCCGGGCTATGGCATTGAAATTTTAAATCTGACTCAGCGTGTCCAGAGTTTGGCCTACACAAGGCTGGTGAACAATTTAATTTCAATTAATATAACTAACAGTGGTTGGAGCATAAAGTCCGGGCCTTAAAGTACTTACGTGTTGTAAGTCGCCATTAAGGAGCTGTCTCATGTGTATATGAGAATTTCCTAGTGGTTTACCGGGATAATGAGGGTCAGTTGGAAAATTAATGTCATGCTGGCACATTGGCCACGGTAGATCAATGTTTAAAGCAACCGGACGCACACCGGGAGATCCGTGTTCAAATCCCCATTATGGCATTGAATTTTTCAATCTGACTCACCCTGTCCTGAATTACGCAATGATATGTTCAACATGCTTGGTCAGATAACTTAGTCCACCATTCAGCCCTTAATAACTGGGTTCTGAGTTCGTCTCCACAAACATTTTTGTCAGAGAAAGATGTTTGTTAGCCCTGCAATGCTTCAGAAGGCCCTGAATAAATAGTTCAACAATGGTGAAAAGCAAATAAAAACAAAGCCTGGGACAAATCAGGTTGGCAGGCCCCAGAGGTACACACATGAAAATGAAAAGCAATTTGCTATATGCAGATAATTAATTTCGACTTTTGAAATAAACCAACAAACAGAAGATTAGGAAGCTAATACAGATTTCTAATTTCTAGAATTTTCGTTGTACTCATTATTTCCGAATGGAAATAATATTGCTGGAAAAAATGAAAAACAAAACAACATATTAGAACTAAAGCAGAGATGCATAGCAGATTCTTCATAACAAGAAATTGTATCCCTGATTTGACACATTTATTGATCAGAACGATAAATTAGACAAATTTTCAGCAGCATTACTTAGAGTATACCTACGGTTTACAAGGTAGCAGAAAGCGTATATAGCAAATTGACTTTCAATCCAAATAAGGGCCACTCAAGCGCTTTCATGCACAAAACATTTGCAATTGCCTACGTTGGTTAGAAATATTGCTTATTTGGTCAACTATCTTGCGCCCCACATAAGCGGGAAGGAAAGCTGTAGCATTCTGCTGCACACAGAAATAGTTAAACCCGCGGTTTAGACCTCGCCTGATGGAGGTTCCTGGAGGTTTTCCTCATTCCTCTTAATTGCTAAATGCCAGAGAAGTATCCTAAAGCTAAGCCAGGAATAATTTCTTCCCAAGTATCATTTCGTTGCATGTATAATCAAATTCCACTACCTTTGGTGCGTCTAGTAGAAATGGACGTTAAACACTGTTTCTATTCCACTCAAACATTCAAGGTAGAGAATTTGCTAAAATAAATGTTTTCAGTTCCCTTTAAAAGGTTCATAAAATACTTAACCCGTGGTTATTTTACTGAATACCATAATGCAAAACAAAAGGTCTGAAACTCAAATTATAACTATCATATGAAACATTTTATGTAAAACAATTAGGAAAATGTAATTCCTTATAAATTTCCTTTTAGCACTGCTATGAAAGTTTAGGGGTTCACAAAGACTTGCCTGTTAATGTAGAATAAACGTCACTCATATTTTTGCCTAATTCCTTATTTGGAGGGAAAATCATATTTTTATCTATGCATTGAAAGTCTTCACCTAAAATTAACGAGCTACGTACTAGCATAATCCAGGAACTAACGACCTTTGTGCATTCCCGCTGGGCAGATCACTATCTGTCCAAGATCGAATTGCATCTTCGACATTTTTCCTCTCAGTGTTTTGCATAAGTTTCAGTTAAAGTTATTATTTTTCTTTCTAATGATTGTTTAATACAAACAGTGTAATACAACGGTCTGTTAACACTCAGGTCAAAGGTTTTGGAGTTTTAAATATTTGGATGTTGAAACCTGCAGAAAGTTGTAGTCAACTAAAGGAAGTAAACGGTGACTCACTAGTGACTGAAAGAAATGTAATTAGAAAATGCAATTAATTTTAATGTAATTAAAATGTTGCTTAGGAGAGCTGAGACCGGATGAAAAATGTCTAGTCAGATGAATTATCTCGACTGTCATCCTAGAAACAAAACAGAAAATATCCAGAGATATAGCATTGGTGGATCTATACTGTGACACCTGTTGAGTTGCAGTGAGTTTGAAGCTCACACGAACTAAAGTTTCAAAAAGAAAAACAACAAAACGAATTAGCTAGAGCTTAAAACTGTAGAAAATATTTATACAGGATGATTCAATGAAAATAGATCCTTACAATTTGTATTCAGTATTAATTATTATATTTGTATAAATTAACAAATATACGAGATTATTACTAATAATTATCCATTTTATGCCATTTTATACAAATCGATAAATATTGCATCCAATGGGGAAGTGTAACACAAAAAATTTGGTGGAAACTTTCTCAGTGCATGTATGCCTACTTAGAGTGCTTCTGACGAATATCCTCAATTAACACTCAAAGCTTCATTGCTTTTCTGCCTGTCCCGGAGAAGTTTCATAAAATATTGATCAATTCTGGTTCTTCTAAAGATGTAAGGCATATTTCCATTTTCAATATCACCTTCTGTTCGATGTAGCTTCGTCCGCAGGCGAAGAAATCCATTAGGTTCAAATCAGGAGATGGCGAAGGCCATGCGGGTATCCTCCTCGAACAATCCATTCATGCAAAATTTATCATACAGAAATTATGTACTATAAGACTGATATGAGCCAGTGCATCATAGTGTAAAAATCATAATGGTTGCATGACGTCCAGAGGTACATCATGAATTAACTGAAGAAACTCAGTTTTGATAAACTATAGATACGCCTCTACATTCAGACACGGAGGAAAGAAATGTGGTGCAATAATGTGATCATGAATTATTCCACCACAAATAATTGTGCTAAACCTTTATTGATTTTGTTCTGTTATACCTCGTTAGAGTTTTCATATGCTTGGTTATGATTATGAAAGTTGAAGCTACCTTTTCCAGTAAATCCAGCCCCATCAGTGAATATACTAAGAAATTCATGAAGGCAGCCAATTCCGTAACACGCGATGGCAGGAAGTCCTCCGCATGTAATCCCATCATCCCTGAAGGTCTTACGGGTACAGAACAATTCAGTACAAAATTCTCCAGATAGTATGTGACTGACACCTCTTATTGCAATGCGTATCTTATGTTATCTGATGAATTTAAGACCAAATTACGATGAACTCGTTATTCACGGTCAGTGCTTCGTACCTCTTTTCGCTTCCCAAAAAGCAAAACACTCCTCTCAAATGACTACTTATCAGGGTACTTTTCTGCACAAAGCTCAGGTATTCGCATTTGCACCTGCAAGGCCATACATGAAGTGTGTATCAGGCTGAATTAGTTACCGCATATAGTTTTTCTGCCTTCTATACTCTACAATGAACAGTCTATCAGCAGAAAGCAAATTATTTCAATTAAATTGTTATTAGTATCAACAAATAGGGAAGCTTTTTAATAACTGCGCAACATAAATTTTTCAACCCAATGTACATAAGAACTGTGTTTACTATTTTGCTGATGGGATAACGTCCCTGAAATATTTGACATCAATATAAATATACAATGTGTTCATATTTATCTGTGATTTTACCGAGCAAAATTTGACGTTATCAATAGCATCGCTGATGAAGCGAGATTTTATACGAATCCCCTAGCGTATTTGATGTGCTGACAGCAGTTTTGGGGCCTCCCTCTACCGGCAGGTAAATATACTATTTGAGAGGTGGGTCTGCGCGCGTAATATAAAGGTGCGTAATTTCGCCTGGTGCATAGATACGATACAGCTTTTAAAAACCTATATACTGAAGTGCAATGCACTGTAAAGTTAATTATGCAGCCATTAAAGTATACCATGAAGAATATACGAAATGATAAGTCAATGAACACTTACTTCACAATGAACATCTATTTTTGTGTAGACATATATGCATATTGTAAACCTGTCACATAAAATAAAAATACTTCAATTTGGTCTCAATTTTTTTCTATGAGCCACAGCTTTCTCACAATTTAACTTCATTACAAACCAGAAAATTAGCAGAATATATTCTAGGAATGGAAAATATATTAGTGTTACAATATGTACAAAGCCTTTATCCAAGTATAAACAAGAAAATATCTATAGTACATAGTCTGATGTGTCCATTTTCTTACATTTTCTTTCTCTCTTCCCCTTAAATACTGTCTATATTGCGAGAGGGTATGCTTGAGGCTTTCTGAAATAATGTTATTTATTGCTTCTAGATTGGGACCAGTCACTTTATAGCGTCCAGTGTCTCTCTTTTTGCGATTAATTGATCCTGTATCTTGGAAATGTTTGATGCATATATTGGTTTTAAAATACATAAGGATACAAATATTAATAGACATTTTAATTAAGCGTAATAATGACAAAACTTATATCATTTACTGATAAAACGTAAGGTGTTTATGTTGCAAACAAAAGTATGTCAATTTGATGGTACCTGGACACTTTTGACTACATTACGCTCCGAGGGACTTGTCTGAGTGCCGGATAGCGTTGCATAAACTCCTCTATGCAGTGCTTTAAATTGTATTTATATGTCGCACCAATTTTAATGCCGGTACGAAAGTAGCATTCAACCATGAAGACGCGGTGCTGTGTGTTTATATCCAGGGGAAGTTGGTTGTATTAGTTAGCAGCGCAATCACACCCAGGCCGGTGTAATTTGCTTACTGTTCCGCAAAAATTTCCGCTTCTTCTCCGTAGAGGGCACTATGATTTCAACATAGACTCACCTATCAACTATGACGTCATTCTTACTCAATCGGAGGGCGGCAAATAACGAATAAAAATGAACACGGTGTACAGACTGTACAAACCTCGTAATGCTATCAAACTATGGAAAAGTAAATTTGTTTTGTCTTTAAACTTGAGTCATTAGTGATCGTCACTAAATTACTGATAGTTCCTGACTAATAATGGTATTTTGCTCCGTTAGAACAAAATTCATTTTCAGGGAAATTTCAAACATTTACTCGGCTAAATACACCTAAAGTAAGATTTTAATTAACACACTCGCAAAATTTAACATATTACCATTTTAACTAGCAAATATTAAAAATGACGAAGCTGTAATATAATTTATTCTTTCTGCCCAATAGAACTGAGAATTAAATTTTGACCTCTCTGTTGGAATTTTTTTAAGAGGAGAATTGCATTCTGGACTCTAGGTACTCTTTTGTCGGTCAATTTTCAAAAGTTTGAATAAAATCATACCCTAACTTTAGTCACACTGTTTGTGGTATTTTGGAGCGGTATTGTGTATTTAGTGTACCCGTGAACATCAATGCAGTTTACTTTAAGAATTTCTGCGATAAGGCACCTCCGTATAAGAACACTGAAGGTGAATATTTGATAAAGGCTAATACGCAGACACAAAAAATGAAACATTTCCAACACATCCCTATAGGGATAAAAATAGAAACAAAGAAGGTACTGAAGGCGAGTCTTGAACGGGATGCAACTAAGGCCAGAAGAAAGAGAGCAACTTCGGAGAAGGGGGGGGGGGGGTTGACTCAGTAGGCAGAGAAAGAAAAAGCTTCAAAATTCCAGTCCAGAAAGGAAAAGGAGATAGGTAAATAAATAAGGAATGATCTAAAGTGCTACGGAGGGAAAGTAAGAAGCTCTTTTAGGAAAATAACAGAGAAAGGAACAAAGAGATAGCTAAGAAGCAGAAAATGATAGTTTCCGTTTCCCATGTAAGCTGCGGTTTTCGCCAACTTCTCACTGAAATGTTCGTTTGGAGAGTATGTTGTGAAACTCCACTACTAATCATAGAGTCAATGTTTTTACAACGGATAGAAGAGCGAGAATAAAGCAATACTGTGGTATTTACTAAAGTTTACATCGGTCGTTTGGTTTTAATTAATTTAACAGTGGCTTGTACTCTGCGAAAAACATGAGTACATGTGTGATGTAATAAAATTCTGGCAACTCATATTCAAAAGGTAACCGTGATATGTCCACCATCTATCTTGTGGTAGTGTTTGAGATAGGCTTTCCCTCCCTCCCTCCCTCCCTCCCTCTCACCCTCTGGATTACATATTGGAGTTGTACTACTCAACGGCCATACCAAACACATAAAGCCCCTCAAAGGTGGCAACACACTTTAAAATTGACATTACGCATTCCTGGTAACTTTTCTATTTTTAAATGTTCCTATATATATTAATAGAAGCCTAATATACAGATATACGAGGTGCGTTCAAGTTATAACACCGCCTATTTTTTTTTCAGGACTGAGACCAGACAGGAACTTCTGTTTCTGTTTAATACACGTGAACTCTTTATGAATGCGTGGCAGAGATGGCAGCACAGTATAGGGCATAGAACTCTAGTGGCAGCAACGAGAGTTAGGACTGCTTTTCATACTTAAAATGGCGAGGTTTTCATTGCAAGGACAGCGTGTAATCATTCGTTTTCTCCATTTTCGTGTTGTGAAACCTATTGAAGTTCATCGCCAGTTGAGTGAGGCATGTGGTGATGGTACCATGGATGTGTCTAATGCGCGTTCCTGGGTGCGACAGTTCAATGAAGGCAAAACATCCTGGGACAACAAACCAAGACAGCCACGGTCTCGATCTAGCCGGACTGAAGACATGATCCAGATAGTGGAGAACGTTGATTTGGAGGATCGCCGATTGAGCGTTGCAGGCATCGTCTCCAAACTTGGAATTTCCGTGCAGTCTCTGCACATATTCCTGCATAAATATCTGAAAATGCGAAAAGTGTCTTCCAGGTGGGTGCCACGAATGCTGACGGATGATCACAAGGCTGCATGCGTGGCAAATTGTTAGGCGATGTTGACGCGTGATGACGGCATGAATGGAACTTTCTTTCAATAGATTGTGACAATGGATAAGACGTAAATGCTCTTTTTCAACACTGAAACGAAGCGCCAGTAAGCTCAATGGAAACATATAGACTCACCGCCACCAAAAAAAAATTTCGGGTGAGTGCCAGTGCTGACAAAATGATGTTGGCCATCTTCTGGGACAGCAGTGGTGTAATCCTTACTCATTGCATTCCAAAGGGCGCTACGGTGACATCTGAACCCTATCAAAACGTTTTTGAGAATAAACTCCTCCCAGCATTGCGTGAAAAACGGGCAGAAGGGGTTGGACGTGTGCCCTTTCATCAAGACAACGCACCAGCGCATTGGACGAACGCGACGCAAGAGTGTTTACCTGACAACAATTTTGAAGTGATTGCTCATACTCCCTACTAACCTGACTTGGCTCCTAGCGACTTTTGGCTGTTTCCCACGATGAAAGACACTCCGTTGTCGCAGATTCACTAATCGTGCTTGCTATTACCTCAGCGATTTTCCAGTGGTCAAAACACACTCCTAAAGAAGCGTTCGCAGCGGACATGAAATTATGGCGTCGACGTTGTGAAAAATTTGTACGGCCAGAGGGAGATTACGTTGAAAAGTGACACTAGTTTCACATTTTTCTTGTGATTATTTTGTAAAAATTAAACGCGGTGTTATAACTTTAACGCACCTCGTAGAATGGGGAAAAGTACGCGCTTTTACTCGTTTTTTTTCTTTGCTGCACCAGACCATGTCCAGCCGCTTAAGCATCCCTTGCTTTCTTGTAAACCTAAAATTCAGTGGGGTGTAGAAAATGTGTTGGAGTTTGCATTTGGTGTCACTGGGAGCATTTGGTGAAACAACCAGTTCTACCGATTTACATGCCATCAGCTGAGGACTTAAAGCAGGTCTAGGGAGCAGCAATTCCCATGTGGAAACCTTTCACCCTCTTCCCTTACCTTCTTGACCACCAGTAGCCTGGGTTGGCAACAGAAGTGGTGGTTATATCTTCAACTTCAGGCTAGACCACAAAACAAATCATCTACGAATTAGAAAACAAGTAATTAAGCACTACAAACTGTTTATCGTTCACCACAATTGCAATTTGTTACACACTTCAATATAAAGGACACTTTGCATCCAAATATTAACCTTCATTTGTGGGTATGCAGGTTCTCCACAAAGTTAAGGTAAAAGCAAAACAAGGTCAAATTGATGCATGTTCCTCTTTTAAACACCACCAGCAGCTAGCTACAGAATTGCAGGACATTAACACATTTTTCAAAAGCCGTATTTGAGAAGTAATACAAAACATGGAGCCCTATATTGGATGGCTTATTGAAAATAAAAGAGAAGTTAAAAACAGATCAAAGTCTATGAAAAGCTACCAAGAAACAGAAGATTTCTGTTACATTTAATTATACTGCGGCTATATTGTTAAGTAAAGCTGTTTTACTATGTGAAAGCTAAAGTAAAATATCTATAACGATGTAGGATCATTAATATTTTATTTCAAATAAATTAAGAGTATACGTAGAATATTACTTCAAACAGAGCCTGCCACTAGTAGGGAAAACCAGTTTCACACAATACATATATTTTTATGTTTGGTAGTAGCTATTCAAGTAAGGAAGGGGATGGCTCTGTTTGCATCTTCAAACTGCTCGCAAATCCTGACTTAAAATATCCACATATTCTGTACATTTTCGGGAATGGACAATTCTTTGGATATAGTTTCTGGATACAATGTCGTGGGAACGTATATAAGGCTAAAAGACTGTCCAAAACTTTCCAATTGAAATCAGTATATTTGTTCAAAATATGGGATACCCATACCCTTCATTAATGCCATTTTTGCTTTATTAGGAAGAATCCTCCTTAAGAGAATCCTCCAAAGCTGTGCATGGTTTTTAAAATTGTTAACAAAACAACCAGCTCACGTACTAGTTCTTGGGTGTAATATGCAACATCTGAAGAAAGAGCTTAGAACCCCATTACCATCTCGCATCTATAGCAATGAGTGTTTGCAACTTCAATAGAAAGAAACTAGAAGTTGCAGACCACATTTTCTAGGTTTCAGGTTAATTGCTCCTGTGTAACACTAAATAGGTGCCCATTTCATTAGCAATACTCCAAAATCATTTCCACAAGTTGGGAGTCCCGTGGAAGAATTGGAGGATCCTGTAATGTGTACCACAGTTTCGAAATTGCAAAGAGATTAATCTGCCAGACTGTAATAAATTAAGGTATCTGTGTCGGTATATTGGATAAAGTCAACGCAGTGACACTCTACTGCCAGTTACGGTATATAATTTCCAGTGCTATGGGATAAACAAGCAAATCTGAAGCTTCATGTTGCTTACTCTGTGTACATAGTTGAAGCAGTGACCATATTCCCTATGGCATTAATGCACTTTTTTGGCACATTACTTGAGGCTCGGTAGCCTCGTTAGTGTTACTATTCAGTTATAAAACACAGAGGCTTCAGTAGCCCACAGAATCACTACTGCCACATTTGTAATTTCCTCATCCTCTTTGCACAGGTGGTTTATCTCTGTAGAGTCCTACTTTACGACATTTTCGGTAACAACTAGGGTCACACGGAAGGTAATATAATAACAACACAATTTCTGCTTTCATATCTTTCTTAAGTAACATTTCCGAATTCCATCTGACCACATAAATATGTACACTCTAAGAGATTGCAGAAAAAATGCCGAACTTGTTTACTTTTTATGCTATAGAATATTGTCGCCGATGGTTGGAGCCACCGCAAAGTCAGGGCTGGACATACGTGGGCAGGAAAGAAAGATACAGATAGTGGAGCGTGTTGAACGCTTGCCGAGAGATAGAGAGAAAGAGACAGAGATAAATCTGGAATTTCCCGCTGCCATCGCGATTGTTAACGAACGATCAACTGCATTCTAGAACAGTTACTGGAGGTATAAGAACCCCGCAAAATGTCAGAGCATAGTCAGTTGTTAATTGAGCTGTTAGTGGTGTAGTTGTGTGATGGTTATTGCGACAGTAGACATTTGAAGTGTACCGCAGTGATTTATTTCGTCTGTTTACATTCAGCGGGAACGAGACGATCTTGAAGTCTGCTGTTGTGTATGTCACGTCTTTTTACTGCTGCAAGGGTGTACAAAATTACTGTTCACTGCAATAAAGAGCATTTTAAATTTCTGTAAACAATTTCTGTCTACGGACCCACAAAGTCACAATATGAAAGCACTTAACTTCATGTGTAGTCCCAAAGTTAAAAAATACTCCTCAACTTTTCGGTAGCGAACGGATACTTTGCTCATGAATACTTTATCACTAAATATGACGTTTTGAGGTTTTCTGTAAATATTCTGTGAAGCTTATCTTATAAAGGGCCATTGGAACTTAAGCTGAGAACTTTTATTGAAAGATGAGAATTCAGTGTTGAAAGCATAGATATATTTATTAAAATGTTCACATATTTAATGGCATAGTACATAATGCACAATATTCTGAGCAAATGTGCACTCTCGTTTTGATTAAACCAAGTAATTCCAATTTTTTGACTAGATTATTATTAATAGACTAGATATTACTTAATATTTATGATGCTTTTGTTCTATTTTTCCTCCAGTAGCTGGTAAATAGAGCTATATGAGCTACGTTTTACTTTGGGAGTTTTACTATAAACCACATTCCTTGTGAAATATCCTTCAATCCCTGGAGAAAAAAACATTACTGCGTGATGGTAATTTATTATCTGTTGTGAAAAATGAACCATATCATTACGACAGTAGGAATCAAAGCCTGATTTAGCAGACCTGCATTTAATTCTGCAATATGGTTTACATTTTGAAAATTTACACTTTGAAATATTTAGAATCGTATTCTGGCCCCTACTGTTAAAGAACTCCTTAGCCCTTCATTACTCACAGAATAACATACATTCAAAATAAGGCAATCTAACATATATATCGGAATAAGCTGATAAAGTAACACTTTTAAACTTGTGGCACCGTCATCTTTTTGAGGACAAATATTTGGTGATATACTTGCCAACGCTGTGACATACGTGCAATTTCTTCTCCTTGAATGCAATAAATCTGGGTAGCTATGAACATAAAACTGCCAACTGCTTTGAAATAAATTATTTAAGCAATTAGCTAACTAACTTTTAAAATATTATATTTTTGTGACAGTGTAGCAACTGAGCAAATTTCGACTGGTATCCTATACTTAGTCCGGACTTAAAAGATTAAAGTATAAATTCATGTAAAACTTAAAATGCACGTTGTGCTAAAACTATAAAGTGTTGTAATAGCTAAACGAGTATACAACGCACCGAACCACATAAAACAAAAGCACAGGACGCGTCTATAAAGTAAGTTGCAAACAACTAACAGACCGCCCATCAAAGGCGGAGTCCCCGAAGGCTCTGTACTATCCCCAACCCTCTTCAACATTTATGTGGCCGACCTTTCCACTGAGCAGCACGTCAATATAGCACAATTTGCTGACGAGTGTTGCGTTTCTCTATATACAAGCACCAACGCAGAGTCTTCAACCCCCTTCAGCGACACCTACACCTCCTCCAAGAATGGTACCAGCTTTGGCGATTGTCGATTAACCTTCAGAAAACAAAGCCATCTTCTTCACCAAACGCTCCTTTCCCGCCAACCTCCCCACACTTGCCTATTCTAGGCGAAGGATGGGATGGACAAATTCCATTAAATAATTGGGAGTGAAACTGCACAAAGGTCTGACATTTAGGGATCACATTCGGGACCGTCACATCAGGCATGTAGAGCCTCGGCTTAGTATACCCCATACTGAGGTCCGGGATGCCTATCCCTCTTAAGTTACGCATTTTCAAGGTTTAAGTGCTTCCTGTCATGCTTTATGCTTGCGAAGTCTGGGGCGTCATTGCAGACTCAAACCTGCAACTAGTACAGATTGGATGCAAACGCTTATTCTGTATGCAGACGCTTTCCCATGAGACTAATCTACGAATTCTCATCTCTTCCCTACGTGAAGGATGTGATTAGGTGCCGGGTCAAGAAATTCTACGACCATTTACCTAAATATCAGAGCGCCCTGGTTAGGTCTCTTGGAGGCTATCGTCCTAATTAACTGTGCCTAAAGCGGTACCAGGTTCTCCGCATAGCTTGTGGGCATAACTGGTAACCCTAAAGTTTGCATTCCTACTTCAAAATTATTCCCACTCAAGAATTGTCTGGATTCTCAAAATTAAAAATAACCCAAAAGATTTCCGTCAGCGGTGCACAAGCGCTATTGCACCTCACTCTCCCTTTTTACCTTAGCCTAAATTTCACCCGCCTCCATGCAGAGTCCACATTCTCGTCATTACGTGGTTAAGTCCCTACTAGGTCAGCTACACGCATGACACAGCTCGGACTGTCCCTCAGCCTGTCAACGCCTGTGCTGCTGCTATTGGTGCTAGAAGACCGTATATTGCGGAAGCATGGCACATGACGTAGCATGGCACATACGCTAACAGAGTTTTCGGACTTTCCTCTGTAACATCGTTGCATGGTTGAAGTTTGAAGTTCATGTTCCAGCTCCTGTCGAGTCTGAAGTGCGGTGTGTGATAAAGATGTTCAATTCATAATCCCAATTAGAACAGGTCATGGGATACTTAGGGCTGTTATTGCCTTGCTGAATGATAACGATCGGCTACACACGGTTCGACAGAATGCAGATCTGCAGAAGCTGACTGAGAGGTGTTTAAACATCCATCCAATAACCAGAATCTGTGTTTCAGTGATTTGCATATTCTCTTAACCATAAGAAGCTCCTGTTCGATCAGTATCAGCATTTTCAGATAGGGAGGCAATAAATCTGTTCCAAAACATTTTTCCATTAAGTTGTGTTTTTCTTTTGTTAACGACCCTTTACTTCACGGACGCGCCTTGTGCATTTATACGCATTTCTTTCTACGACAGGCGTAAATACGTTGAGGAGTAAGCGGATGCAAACAACGAATATCGCTGGCATAAAAGTGAGAATATATAGGCCACGTGTACTCCCCAAGCCTTTGCAGTATCGGTGCCGTTAGTTACGGTATACATTCCCTTCCTCATTGTTCGAAAGTTATGCAGTTTAGAATCCGTTTGCAACTTTGACTTCGCATTACTGCCTGCAGAGTTGAAAGTCCAAAACATTAACGTAGAGACTGCATTCCTTACCTGCGGTATTGCAATTTTCCCATATTCATAATCCTATTTTTACCAGCTTTGACCTTTTACCTTGATATGCAAGTGCAGTTGAAAAATACAGGTGTTACATAACGTTTACAAATGTACATAGAAGTTCCAGAAAAAAATAGATATGGTCTTAATAATCCAATTTATATAATAATAAAAGGTGCAGGGAAATTTATCTCTCCATAGAATGGCTTTATCTAAGTAACCTTCACTGTCTAAACAATCCCTAAAACATATAACTAAGTACTAAAAGAAGCAGAGAGAACAAAAACACAATAAAGTAATAGTTTCTCTTCAGTTATTTTCTGCTATACTTTTGACACTAAAAGGCGACAAACTTTTTGAGCTTTGCAATAAAGCAACACTTTATGGATGGTTTTCTTTCATTTATATAGCGTTTATGCACTGTTGCGTGTTTGTTTAGCCCAGTTAAGGATACTTAGGTACTGTAGAAAATGAACATGTCTTTGTGATAAAGGATAACGCCAAACATCTCATTTTAAACTACCAGTATATAGATGCTTCTCTCTCCTTTTCTCACTACTCTTTACCCATCTCCGGCTTTCTACACTCTACCCACATACTGTCCAGCAACGCAAAGAAGGCCCCTGAAAGGAATGTTCTCCCTTACACAGTGGGACAAGGAGATCGAATGTGTGACAGGAAATGCATGCTACACAAGGAGCAGAACCGTAAAAAGACACTCACCCTATTCACTCTGTACACAAAAATCGAGAAGATTCATTCATAAGAGTAGAAGCGGTAAGAATGTTTTTGAATGGTCTGTAACTGACTGGCAGGGGTGTCATAATTCTATCCAGGGTGGGTGTGGGGAACTCCTGCAATCCCCTGCGTCTCAGGCCCCGGAGACTTTCTCTCCTGTAATATACTATAAGTGTCCTGACTCCTCCACCCTCTCTGTAAGGCCGCACCGTGGCTGAGTGGGTAGAACCACTCGACTTTCATCAAGGGGGCCCCAGTTGGCCGGAAAGTGATATTTGTGATGGACAATACGCTGGGGCGGGTTTTCTTCGGGATCTCCGGTTTCCCCAACCATCTCATTCCACTGATGCTCCATCTTCATCTTATGTATCATCAGTATCAACGCCTGCGGTGCCGTATGTATTAAACGTGAACGTTAAACACCACCCATTTCGCATTCTCTCTGTAAAGCTTTCATGGCATTGTGATATTTTAACAATGGGAAGTAAAAGTGTTCATTCTTGAGCACTGTGCAATTAAAATGTAAGTAAAGAGGTTTAGCAACCCGCAAACTTAATTATGATGTAATTTGATCTGAAAGATATGCTTCCTGTATAAGTGGCTTACCTACACGAATAATTGGAATATTAAATTACAACTAAAAGAAACCCTGGCAGGACAGCCCTAAGAAGGCCAAGGCCTACCAAACCAACTGCCAGCCTCAAGTCCACTTACGCACGGCTGAGGTGGGCGATCATTCAAACGATACGGGTAGGAGATGTGGTCAGCATCTCTGCATCCCCCAGCCGGAACGTTGGTTTCGTAACCAGGGCCGCTTATCTAGCGTAAGCTCCTCACATTACTCACGATGCTGAGTGGGCACCGCTCCTATACCCGGGTGTTAAAATCCACACCCCAGGGGTGGGATTGAACCCGGGCCGCTTTCCGTGGCCACGGACCAGGGCATGCTGCCTTAGTCTGCTGCTCCATTAAATTACATCTTTAATATTCATCTAATTATCATGTTGTAAACAAACATATTTACGAGAAACAATTTGCTCATAGACTTGTGTATGAGGTATTATTTTTCGTAAATAATCGATAAGTTAATGTGATTCTACATTTTGCGTAGCATTTGCAGCCAAGTTTCTTTGTGGGACCTAAGGTAAGTTATATAAATCAAGTTTTTCACCTATATGTACACTTTTACCTAAAAAGGTCTCTCTATCTCTATCTCTCTCTCGCACACACACACAGATACACACACACACATACACACACACACACACACACACACACACACACACTCACACACACACATTTAGGGAAACAATTTGCCGTTATAGTTTTATTAAGCCTGAAGCTCTGTTTCACATGCATCATATATGTATTCACTGTTAGCTATGGTAATCACGAGCAACCGAGAAGTAAATTTACTTTCCGCTTTATAAATACAATTGAGAGAAGCGGGAAGTGTGTAGCGGTCAAAACTGTCACTTTTCATTTTCATTACATTTAACTTCTCTGATATTTTCTAAACAAGAATATATACAGTTTTAGGATATTATATACAATGCTTCTTTATTTAAATATGCTTTAAATATATGGGGGGTACTCCATTTAACTGCTAACATGGCATGTTTTAAGAGCTTTTACTCAGAAACAGCTTTTTTCATATACATTTTCACTTTTCTTATCAACTATTACGACTAGAGGATTGAAATTTTGTACGCTTCTTTTTAATATTGAATCATATACGTTGACCTAGAATTATGATGAAATAATTCACCATTTAAATATGCCAACGATATCTTTTTGGTAAAATTGTGTAAATTTAACATTTTCATTTTTCATATTGAAAATTTTACTATAGCAAAATCATTAAAAATACTTATATGTGGTTCAAATCCCGGCTATGGCATTGAATTTTTCAGGTTAAATCCTTCCATACATTAGCCTATACACCTCCAGTGTGAAAGAACAATTAATTTCCATTAATTTATCTAATATTGATTAACTATAAAGCCCGGGCCTTAAAGTACTTACACGTTTTAAGTCGCTATTAAGGTAGTTGTGTTATGTGTTTATAAGAACTGCTAAGTGGGTTACCGGGAAAAACACGAGTCAGTTGGAGAATTTAATGTCATGTCGGCACGTTGGCCATAGTAGCTCTCAAGGGTTAGAGCGGCTGGACGGAAACCAGAAGATCCGTTGTTCATATCTCGGCTATGGCTTTGAATTTTTCAGCCTGACTCAATCTTTCCATACTTTAGCCTACACACGGCCAGTGTGAAAGAACAATTAATTTCTATTAATTGACCTAATATTGGTTAACTATAAAGCCCGGGCCTTAAAGTACTTACACGTTGTAAGTCGCCATTAAGGTAGATGTCTCATGTGTTTATGAGAACTCCTAAGTGGTTTACCGGGAAAAACACAAGTCAGTTGGAATGTCGGCACGTTGACCATAGTAGCTCAAGGGTTAGAGCGACTGGACGGCAACCAGAAGATCCGTGGTTGAAATCTCAGCAATGGCATTGAATTTTTCAGTCTGACTCAATCTTTCCATACTTATATAATTCTATGTCAATATCATAACAGACAAATGAGGGTTAAGTGTAAAATCTTTAGTGTTGTGCGATGCATAGTTATTCTAATTTTAGGACAGCAATACACTCTATATATTACAAAATATTTTCTACTGCTTACTTATTAAAGGGACCTTTTAAACATAAAGTAGGTATAAAAGTTAGATTAGTGAAATTTGTCACATATATTCTCCTAGACATTTATATAAGCCTGATATTTTTCAAAGGAATTCACTTGTTAACTGTTGAGAAACATAGGATGACTTTATCCAGGTTGTACTTCACTAAGCTCCACACTTCTCGCTTCCCTTGAACATCCTTATTATCCATTTCTACATTTTTCTCAGATATAGGTAAGTTAAATTTCAGGCACCATTTAGCTTAATGGTGCCCTTTCCCATTCATTCATATTTCTCTAGCTCCTGTACAGAATATATTAATTTACTTACTTAAACGTTATATTTATGCTATATTAAGATATAGTTATATGGTTCCTGTATGCCGTATCGTTCTTGTCAGCACACAACAATAAGCATGTTGGATGAGGCATCAAAAGTTTCAGAACTTTTTATTATTGCTACGCACATGTTAACAAAATGATCGGTAAAGGTCCTGGAATTCCCAATTAGTACGTATAACCTACTGGTGTGTGGCTAAGTGAAAGAAACAAAGGTAATTTTACGATTTATTTTTAAATAATTATAAAGCTCCGTAATCTACTTCTTCTGCTCTCTCTCTTTCTCTCCTTCTCCCTCTCTAGTTAAAAGTATAAATACCACTAGTATTTGACAAACATAAAAATACTTAAATATATAGTGTGTAATATGATAAATAAATACATAACAAAAATAATATACTATTTAGTTTAGGCATTAATCCAATTAATAAGGTACAGTTTAATAAGAAACTTCACAATTACGTTTTCTCGTTTAAACTTCATTCAACCTGCTCCCTTTGAGAACGTGTTATAATTTATCTAAACTAAAGTCTGGGAGAATTAACCTGGCACTTGACAGCCACGTCACTCAGGCAGCTCATAAAGGGCAAGTAAGAAGGCTCGCCTTATCGCATCCAATCGTGTTACAAATACATCACGTGAGTAGAGGTGTGTCGTCATCCACGTTGCCAAATATCATAGATTAGATATGTAGTGTTTTACACCCGCTTTTACTACATTTGGCCCCGCAAGCGGTGACACAGATGATACATGAGATGACGATGGAGCGCCGGTGGAATGAGTTGGCGGAGGAAACCGGAGGTCTCGGAGAAAACCCGCCCCAGCGCCGTGTTGTCTTCCACAAATCTCACTTTACGGTCGCTTGGGATCGACCCCGGGCCGCCTTGGTGAGAGCGGAGTGGTCTAACCACTGAGCCACGGCCGGGCCTGCACGTGCATCCCTCAGTTGTTCCTGTTTTCTGCGTGTTTTGCCGCTCGCAACAGTATATTGTTATAAGTGCAGATGAAAGATTATGATTAGTGGATGAATTACAACAGTGTTATCTAGAGGGATTCTAATTTTATTATTTTATATAATTTATAAAGCGAAGAGAAAGAAGATTGCTTAGGACTGGAACCACTGGCAAGGGACAGCGAGTGAAAAAGGCTGTCCCGATAGAGCGGCCGGCAGGCAGCTATAACGTCAACTGCAAGGTTAGCTCTCCCTGACTTCAGAAGGGCAACGTCTCGGTAATATGTGCAACTGGCATTCGGCAGGTCGCGGGTTCGATCACCATCTACCAACCACTCTGACTTGAGTTTTTCCATAGTTTCCCTAGTAACTAATTTAATGCTGAGGTGGATTCCCTAATCCAAGTATTCCTTTCTTTTTTCACTCCCTTAAAGTCTTTCAAGTTTGTCATAGCAGATGGCACAGATGCATGTGATCTGTAAATCCACTACCTTAAACCACTAGAAGCTGTTGTTCAGGCTCTAGCTTCGTTGCCCTTTCCCTGGGTAGTTTTTAGAAACTTCAATGATGCGCGGGGTGACAATCTCTCCAAATACTGGGGGTTTCTCTGCACTTTTGCGACTCCGCTGGCTCCGTTGTCTGCAACCTAATCCCTATCCTATGGGCGAGGGTGATAGCCCAAAATAAACCCCTGCCATTTCGCGGTGGGTCAAGTTCCTTCAATCTTCAATCACAATCACTGCTATCTAATATAAGCGATTTTGAATTGTGGGGAACGTATTCCCAGGAAACAAGCGGAAAGGGACTTGGGCGTTGAACTTCTTTGCAAAGACTGGATGCCTGGGAGTATACAGAGCACAAAACACAGTTATCGAAAAAGAAGGTAGTGAAAGGTATAAAGTGAGGATGTGTCTGATGCTTTAAAGACCTTTGCTCTACGCTTCAAGTGAAGCATTAATCAGAGAGCAGTTAATTCAAGATTCCAGGAATTTTAGGCAATTATGTAATATCGCCACGAGCACTTCAGTGTCCACACCAATTAATTTAGTTAATTTGTGTAATAGGAAAACAACATGGAAAGTCCCTTCATCAGCTCTCTTGGCTTTAGAAAGTCATTTTATGGACCTCCAAACTCATGCTCAGAGAAATTTCCTGTTATTCCTCCGCCTCCTTCCTTCAACTTAAGTGTTTTTATTGAATGTACCAGTTTCTGTTATTTTATTTATTTATATACCACGTATGTAGTAGATGGAAAACGTAGCAATCAACACAGAAACCTTTATACACAGATATCACTGGAAGTACACGTTTGGAGGTTCCCCTAACTAGAAAAAGTGTGTGTGTGTTCGTAAAAAAGCATCACTAAAATGTACGTTAATTATAAAACTTGGTATCTAAGTTAAAAAATTACATAGTCCATAACTATCCTTTACATGGAAACATTTTCGAAACTGTTGACTTTCTAAAACATGGCTGTAACGATTGTGATTAAAATACCATATTGTAACAGTTATTTTGAATTCAGCCTCGATGGAGAAAATTGGTATTATTAATTTTAACGATATTATTTAAAAGTTAAAATAATTTTAAGAATGTTTAAAGTATTACAATGTTTAAAATTAAGTTCAGAAACTGAAACAATAAAAATAAATAAGACGCTTGTATTTGTTGCTAGGAATGACGTGGTCAAAACAAACGTATGTTGGCCATAGGAAAGAGAAAATCAATAATCTTCCTTTAAAAAACGCGACAGAAATTATAGCTTGGTCATCTCAGAAAAAGGACGCTCAAAGGCTGATTACAATGGAGAGATTATAAGTTGTAACGTTTGCTTTTGTTTGGCCTTGGAAATGAGTTTTGTTTATTTGCTATATGATGTTATTTGGAATTTGGGGAAAATATTTAAAAGTACTATGGTGTTTGTGTTGAATGTGCGGAAGTGAGATTCTAGAAGGAAACTTAGTGGGCAATGTAATGACGTTAATATAAAGAACTGAACGGTTGCTATGAGGAGGAAAATCAATAATTTTGCTTCATGATGACAAAATGACGCAGAGAAGATATACCTTTTGATAATAAAAAAGAAAATAAATAATCTTGCTTCTTGGTGGAAAAATGCCGCGTGGAAGATAAAAGGTTTTGGATAGTGAAGAATGTACGTGTAGGGGTGAGCGATTTTATGTAATTAACGGAAACTATTTATTAAGGAAGTAAGGATTTATCGATATGCTGGAGGTAACCTGCAATGATTGACTAGGAAAGAAAGAGTAAAATGTAATCCAGATTATACAATTAAATAATATATTACGAAATTGGACACACCAAATCTTATTTATTTCACTCGTAGCAACCCTTGAAAACGAGAGAACTCATGTCTCTTATTTAAGCAGACAAAATAATCAAGAACCAATTCAAACTACAACGAAGTAACCCCATCCGGCTTCTCGACCTGGGGCTTCGAAACAGTCAACGTGCATCCCATCTTCTCCGTAAAAATCCTGTTCCACATGTTGCCACAACGTCGGGATCGTAGCAGAATAGAAATCTGGTTACAAAGTTCATTCGTGTTATAACGTGTTGTGTGTCAATTTAATCAAGAATTAAAATCAATATTTTTACAAAAAAATTCAGAAATGTATTTTGTATTGTAAATCATTTTTGAGGAGAAAGGCATCTGTCCAAGACTACGCCTTGGTTTAAGAATCTACTTGTTATGGCTGGGAATTCATATTTTAAATTAACTTCAAACAAAATTAAAACCTTAAAAACTTTGTCACATATTGCCACAACTTGGCGATCCACAAAACTTTACATTAAAATAATACTAAAAATGGTGCTCAACGTGCGGCTGCATAAAACACCATGTATAATAAAATTGTTCTTCAATATGTTCAAAATACTTTAATAACAAATAAAATGTATATCTTGCATGTCTTAGGAATAGTTTTCCAAGTTCTCTTTACTCTAAATCAGTTTTAAATAAATAAATTTCCGTAAGAGAGAGACAAAATCTTCCTACACAAGAAGTGTGGATCTCCTCAAAATGCACAATTTTATTTTTGCGCGGAAGTAACGATTTCCAATATGAGATATTCGTTTTTTTTTTAACTTTTGGCCATGTAGAATTCGAAATTTCAAATGCCTCTCATAGCAAACAGACTTTGAACGAGTTTTTAATCTTTTAAAGCCTACTGTATTCCCACAATCCGTTTGCACTTGAAAGAAAATTAGTACTAAGAAAATTTCTGCAACTTTTATCTCGATTTGGTGAAGTAGATAAAGGAATAAGCATTTGTAGCAATATTTTATGCACGCATATACAGAAAGTTTGAGCGGGATGGCTCAGGCGGTTTCATCTGTGGCCCGCAGTCAGGAGACCCTGGTTTGCTTCCCGTGCCCGACCTACCTGACTCGGGGACTTTTTCGGGGTTTACCGGGTCGCTAGGCGAATTCTGAGTAGGTTAATTATATCCCCGGAATGTCCTGTCCCTCCATTTCATCTCTATTATCATTTCCCATCATCTCTCATCTGGTGGTATCTTTCAGGATAGATGTGTCTGCGGGTGTCTGGGCGCTGTAGTGACTACCTGGGTCGGCCACCCTCTGTCTCTTCCCGCCACATCCTCCCTTCCAGAGATGCTCCATATGGAGCTTAGGTACAATAAACCACAGGTTTCATTGCCTAATCCCCTCCGTAGTATTCCTAATCTTAATCCTAATAAGAAAGTAATGTGAGTGCAGCAAATTAAACTTTATATATATATATATATATATATATATATATATATATATATATATATATGCTGCTGTAGCCACTAACGTCTGTAGGATTATATTTTAACAAATCAGTAACTATTTGAAGCGTGGGGTAAAAAATTAATCATGAAACTGGTAAACTGCAATGCTAAACCGGGACTCGAACAACAAATCTTCTATTCTTTACCAAGGATGTATCCGGTAGAGAAGCTAAATGCATGCCCAAAAATGTTAGATCCAAATTTCACCACGAATTCGCTTTTCGACGCTCCGGATATCCAAAATAAAGTTTTGGTAGAGGTCCTTGTGTGATGGTGAATCCGATTGCCATAACAACCAGGCTATATATATAAAGTTCAGTGTCTTACAAAACTACGACGTTAGCCACGTACGAGATAATTTTTGTTATTTGTTTGAGTTTTATTACCGACTAGCTTTCAAGCATCTATTCTGTTTCTCAAATTCTCCTCTTAGCTACAAGATATGCAATTAAAATATTTCTCCATATCATTATTAACATGAAATAGAGAGAAAGCTAAGCGGTTTGAAGTTAGTTTGCGGAAGCTATAAAATGAATCTCGTCATAAATTTACTTGCAATGATTTAAAAATAATCAGATGCACATTAACAAAACTTTTCATTGTTACGTCACTTCTGTTTATTATATACCTAACTCAACAAATACAATAAGGTAAGGAAAACCAAAAGTAAACCTTATGTGAATAATAGTGGGATAAACATAATTAAAAATGCTCATATAGCAATAACGCATGTATTCTATAGATGAAATTATATGTGATGTAATATAATCCTATATGATGTGGGTTATAAATGGGCAATGTCAGAAATAATTTACTAAAAGACTGCTAGGTTTCATATTTATTACATGTTTTCATTTTCTTCTGTGTTGTATAATATGTCCTATTTTAAACCATCAGGACTTCTCACTGGTATATATTTACTTGTTTACTGCGGTAACTGGTGCGTCAGTTAAAACAATATACACCACAAATGAAGTACATCATTCTTATATGGAGATAAGATACGAGAATCTATAGTAGGTATTGGTTATTGTTCAGTAATAGCTCTAGCAGTTCGCAACAACTGATTAGCCGGGACACGGTGAGGAAGGGAAGAGGAACAGAATTGGTTAGAAGCAGCGTATAGCAATCAAGGAACTCCGGATTTGTTGCTAGGCGTCCAAATGGAGCCTTTTTGTGGTATAAAATTATTGAATTGTGAACTGTGAATTGAAGACATGGATCTATATATGATATCACCTCACTAAGCTCTATCGTATGACATTAAAAATCTCAAGTTTCAGGCATTTCCACTTGCTACTGAGTTAGTGAGTTCCTTTGCTACACAAATCCAGGGACTTGTGTTGTTCTACAATTCAGACAGGCATCGTGCGCATAAGCATAATAAAGGACTTATTTAAGAACATTAAAGTATGTGATGCTGGCTTTCAGCAAGGTGAAGGAACCTATGCCATTGGGCAAAAAGCAAGAGAAGTGGAAAGTGACTGCATATAAGATTATTGAATATAGAACATTGTAACTGTTAAGAAGAACTCTAGTGGTTTAATGACAGACATTCCTAAACAAAGGAAACACAAAGTTTGCTGAAGCTATGCTGAAGAAAGCTTACGATAAAGAAATTCCTCTGAAAGCTGCGAAAGCCAAGGACATTTCAAAGTACCTTTCTTCAGTTCTTCTTGAAAAACCATTGTATTTTCAAACTCTGTGTGATTAAATATGGCAAAGAACAGATATCTAATGGGGAAGAATCAGGAAGTGAAGTGTGGGATTCAGATTAGGATAACTGAATGAATGTAATGCCTATTTTTGTTATGCTACAAATAAGACATGGTTCAACATGTACTATAAAATATTTTCACTATCCCTTGCATCTTTAGAGGTAATTCCTCCATGCATTTGATAAAGTCCTTTCAATGCATTAGTACACTCAGATGAGCTTCATAACCACACAAGAGCAACAAATTCATTATAAATATTATAACAAAGAACCAATGGTAACTGAAATTCCTGAACAGTAAAAGAAATATAATGAGCCAAAGTTCATGTGCTACAAAAGTCATAATATTGGCGCATTATTTTCAGAAGTTATGAAGTTTTTGTTGATTTCCTCGAAACTTAGTTGACTGATCTTGTGCACTTATCAAAGTCAGGTCTTCAATTTTTTGACGTGCACATTCTTACAAGCATGAATTATTACATAATATTCATTTATAAACCACGGAATCATGTTACATATACTTTTTTGTTGAAGCGTTTCTGTGACTTGAGAAGAGTGCTGCTACTTTATTAAACAGCAACAGAATGAATGCAGAGGTAATCGAGCGTGGTTCCCAGCCGTACCAAACTGCCGTTTTCTCCAGGGCTCTTTCTCCCGGTGTGGGAAGGGGTTTCCATGGTCGCGGTTCACCACCACATCTCCGACCCGTATCTGTAACCTGCCAGCTGCACAAACTTGCGCTCCCGAAATAATCCTCTATTAAAGTCCTTAAAGTTTAAAACTTCTCCTGAAATGAGAGATTCAGAATATTTTGGGTTTATTTCATGCGCCTATATATGGACTGTAAACTTGTAGGTCATTGCAATAACGTGGCTCAAACGAGTATGTTACGGTATATCGAAAATGATAATTGTTCTTTCACACAAGCTGTGTGTAGGATAAGTTTGGAAAAATAGAAAGTTCAACGTCATAGCCAGAATAGTACGTACTTACAGTCCATTGTAGTTACAGAAGCACCCTACAAGGGCAGAAGTAGAGTTCGTTGCTACCGCGCTTCCATTTAATAAGAATTGATTCATATCTAACTTTAGCAAACATAGACGTTAAAATGTGTTCTCTACGTGAAGAAAATCACGTGATAGGAACTGGATGCAATCTATTGATGTGAACATCTTAGTTGGGGTATCAGTCATTTAATAATTATAAAATGGACCAACAATAAACATTGGAAATATAATATTCCATTCAAAAATTCAATACAAAGATTTCACAGGAAATACGTTTCGAGATTCCCTGAATAAAAAACAGAATTTTTAGAAATGTGGCTTTAAATTTATATGTGGGCGTCCCATTCCCAATTTTTTGTCTTTGAACAGAATAACTCAAAAAACAGAAAAAGAATTTGATTACCAAATCGACAACAGATCCATAAACATCACAAAATCGGTCTTTTAACTTGGGCTTGTCGTTCTACTGTCCCATTCACTCACTACTTCCATTTATTTCTTGCATTTCATTAAATTTGCCCAGATCTGAATGGTCTTCAAATTTTTGTTTGTCCCGTCAGCTCTGTATTTCTCTTTAGCCATTTCTTGGAAATTGTTTCCTCCAACGGCGTATACCTGAACATTCTAATAATAACTGGATCTCATTTCCCCTAACATCTTCGCTTCAATATTTCCTTCCTTTCATTCCTCAATTTTCATATCTCCAAATGAAATCAAGCAACCTCTTCCTTTCATTCTTGTAATAAACCAGCTTTCTCCCTTATTCACAAAGCTTGTTATTTTAGTTCAGAGTCCTCCAAGGGTGCAACACGATCAAAATTTCACAAGGTACTCCCATTCCAAGCTACTCTTTACCTTCAAAAGTTTTAGAAAATTTTGAGTTTTGATAAATGTCAACGACTTTAATTATATTGTCGTATTGAGATTTTGGTCAAGTTTTCACTGTAACTCTTTTCCCTGACTTCGCGTCGCAATTAAGTACTCTCGACGCAGCCTCTTCTTCCGAATGGTTCACTCGCTGTGGAGCCGATAAGATGTGCCCAGTCCCTTGCAGTGTAGAACGTGCAATGGTTGAATTCTGTATTGTAATATAGAATATATCGCACAATATTGAACACTGAAATGTTTAAATGAAAGATTTGATGCGAGTCTCTTACCTCTTTTCCCTGGCCGTCAATGTCAGCGATTTCTGTCGAAGTCGTACAACGTCCAAAAAATTAAATGCAATAGTTGCAGAGAGTTGTTCATTTACCATAGTAACTTAGCGAGGAGTTAAACAATTTTTCCTTTAATCACACTTTAATCCTTCTACGCCTGAAACTTCTTCTTTATCTTCTTCTTCGGTGGAATCATTATTATTGTCATACTCTCACTTCTTTCCATCCCATTGTCTTCAGTTATAATTCTTTCAATTCTTTCTTGTGTTAGTGCAATTTTTTGCAGTACTCCTGTTCTATTTCATTCACATGATAGCATGCCTTTCTCCATTCCATTTGCCAATTTACTCCAATGATCAACGTCTTTTGTGGTAACGGTTTCTTTTCTACAAGTAGCCCTTTGTTTAACATATGTCCATTTAATTCTATAGGATTCAGATTCTGATGGTACGAAGGAAGCCTTAAGGTTGCTGGTTATATTCTGACAACATTTGGTCAGTCGAAAAGTTCTTCTGAATCGTCGTGTTGGCTATAATTAAACCATACAATTTTGTTTTTGTGATATTTTCATCAAAGGGAAAAATGTGATATTGTAACCAAGAAAATATATTTCTTCTTAAAGGACTTGAAGTTATAGGTATTATGGTAAGTAGTATTATATGTTCCTAGCACCCACTTAGGGCGTAAATTTACATTGTGCATAGCAATTTAACATCATTTTCAATATTCATTTCTTTATGAAAGACTTCCGTTCTGGGTTTTGATTTATAACTCTTTCTTGTGGTTTCATAATTACTCTGAAATGCTCAGAAGAGTAACGATCTTTAAGCTCTGTCTCTTCCTTGAGATATGCATATACATTAGTAATCGTCTCACAAGTTTGGCTATGAAGAATCTTTCCTTTCAACTTAGAAATTACAGGATGTATTGTCACAACAGTAAAACAGCGTCACAATACTTTACAGTCTACTGTACGATTTATACTGCATATTGCATGAAGCAACAAGGGCGATAAGTTCGCTGAATACGGGAGTAGGAAGGCGACAAGAGAAAGAGTGTTAGACCTGGGCTCGCTGACTGCTCTCTGGGTGAAGATCACTGTTCAAGATCTATTGCGCGACTTATACCGCACTCAGCACCTCACCAGCTGGCCCAAAGAAAGGTGCTTTTCTAAGCACCGGAACTGCTCTTACTCGCTTCGCGAAAGTACTCACTTATATACCGTTGGGGTTAGGATTTCACTACGGAGGATACTCGGTACGAAGGCCACAATGCTGAGCCCTTTTTGCCTTTGCCCCCAACGGGGGCAACCCCGGGAGGAAGGTTGAGGTGAGAGGAGACAGAGGGCGGCCGACCCAAGGAGCCACGTCAGTGCAGAGGGTAAGTAGGAACAATTTACGTAGATTAATACTTCCTCCGACAAACCAGGACAATGGACACGCTCCCTGACTGTGGGACGGCAACGAGCCCAGTAGCCGAGACCCAAAGGTCCCTGGCTGGCGGTCCCGAAATGGTTCCAGCAGAGGCGTGAAGACCGGCAACTGACCCACCGGAGGAGGAAGTAGTTTACTTCAATGCATATCATCCCGCCATGCAACGCCGAGACACCCACCGACACTTCTAGCCTGAAAGAATTTACCAGATGAGAGATGATATGAAATGATACTGGAGATGAAATTGAGGGGTAGGAAATTCGGGGGATGTAATTAACCTACCCAGCATTCGCCTGGGTCGTAAGGTTCACCACGGAAATCGAACCCGTTCCTCCCGAATGCGGGCCACAGGCAAAACCGCCTGATCCATCCCGCTCGGTCTTATATACCGCTGAAACTTTCCAGGTTGTTCCGGAACGTTCGAGACAGCGAAACCTCTAGAAAGTTCCAATTATCTGGCGACAGACTTATCGTGTTTCCACTGGACAAGCGCGGAGCTTATAAGTCTAAGGCTTCGACTGCAAAGCGCCGATCTCCAGATAACTTTGCGCCTTTCATCACAAATGAAATGTATATCTGGAATTATTTGAGAACATCCCTTGTGCATCTCTTCGTTCTGCATAACTGGTAAACAATTACAGATAGAGAAAATCTTGATGTATCAAAAATGTTGATCTTGTTGAATTAAACAATTTATGTCAAATACCTTTTTGTAAAACAGATCTTAACGATTCTTTATAAGTTTGAACTTCAATACGCAAATTTTTGTCAAATGGGAAGCCATTATTCCTTTTTGATTTCTTTCTTTCCTTTTTTTCTCTGCAAGTGATGGTAAAAACAAGAGAATTTTAAGCATGACATAGCTACCAGCCCTTAAAATATTTTATTATCGCCTAAGTCTAATGCTTATTGTAAGAACAGTTTGTACAAGATTGGGCAGAGAGACGCCTGAGTGTATCACTTCATGTTTTTTCCTACATATCCTATAGTGAGAATATTTCATTTTAACTTGTTTTATATTTCTTTTTCGTCTGTTCTTTTGCGCTTCTGTTTTTTTTTTTTTCTTTTCTTAAAGTGATTTCACTTAAGTTCAAAGAAGTTGAGAACAAAACCCCGCTACAGGAGAGTCCCTTTAACAGTTCTGATGTGGATGAACGGCAGGATTTCCCGCTTAGGAGGTCGTCCGGTTCAGGTCGTAATGAACCAAATGCCTAGGCAAAAGTTTTGCGAGCGCTCGTGAGCAATTTCTGCAGTTTAGGCGTCTGGATTAAGCAGAATGAGGTAGAAAATATCGGAAATGTCCTTTGTTGTCAACACTCCATTTAATATACCCGAGAAGAACAAACAGTATGTTCATAAGCAGAGAGAAGAAGAGGTATTATGGATTGGTCGGAAAATATGGAATACTTAGATTTAGCTGCGTTTGCTGCTACTATGACATGGGAGTTCCATGAAGTAGTAAAGGAAGCGTCCCAAGATACACTTCAGTGAGAGTTGACAGTTCTCTGTTGTCACTTCACTTGCTAGAATGAAGTGCGTTTTACGATATTCAAAAGTTTTCGCAGTCAAGTTTTCAAGCATTTTAACCCACTAATACATTTGTAAGTTGAACGTTCATGTTAAGGGTAAGGTACACTAAAACAATTGTAGTTTGTTTTATTGTGATCGTTCTTTAATTGGTATTGTTGTTTCCATTACTTTAAAGGACCATTGCAGAAGATGGTGTGTCGGGTATTGTGGGATATCAGGTATTTCATAATACCTGACTTAAAAGTATAATACTTCATATAACAGTACAAAAGGAACTGAAGACAAATAAAGTTAAAATGAGCTTTGAGTAAAATATAAGTGGCCACAAAATTATTACCAGTTATATACACAGAAATATAAACTAATTTAAATCCAAAGTATATTTTTAAAAATTAAGTTCATTAAAATGTGAGCAAAACACATTTATTCTGTTGTTCCTGACTTGGTCTGTGGTCTAGATCAATAAACATTTGTTTATATATGTTTTCTCTATTTTAAACCAATCATATTTCATATCTTATGAAATATGATTAGTTTTTCAATGTTTTAAACCACCTATTCCACACAACCCGACTATTTCATATTAACTTCTATTAGTAACATTATTCTAAATACATTGTTTTTATAACAAAATGTAAAGCAGCTTTTTCAAAAATGTAAATTCCTCAGCATTAATTATAGTATGTATTCATGTTGATTTGGCGATTTTTATATTAAAACCAGTTAAGTTACTTTTATAAATGTAAATTGTATTCCATAATACACTCCTCTCATTACAAAAACTGAAACTACTATTTTCTAGAGCACATAATTTTGTATAGAATAATATTTTGTAAGCAAAACGTCCGTTTAAGAAACACCGCATTTATGCGCCACTCCGTTAATATTTTGTGGTTACCCTGTTATAGAAA
Organism: Mantis religiosa; assembly: GCA_030765055.1. Taxonomy (NCBI): domain Eukaryota; kingdom Metazoa; phylum Arthropoda; class Insecta; order Mantodea; family Mantidae; genus Mantis; species Mantis religiosa. Next base: position 85,757,367 of record CM060950.1, read on the forward strand.
AATTTAGAAAACAAAACATAGTTTTAGCAGTTATGTTTATGAAACAAAATCTGTTCGTTCAGACTGAAAAGGATAGGATTTTTGAGGTTATACACAGGCGCTCTAGTTTGTCTCCTGAGTACCCCTTTGCCACGGGATATATGTGGAGATAAAATATAATTTTCGATAGTAACATTGATGAAAAGCCTTGCGGAGCAACACCCACGCGGAAAGTGGAGGGAACACATTCTTTGTTAACAAGTTCTGGGCGATGTACGAAAAATGAAGTGGGTAGCCGCTGTTTTAGTATTAAATGAACTTCGTTGTTAGTCATGGAAAATTTCTGCTTGGATTGTTTTGCTACATTTTCTAACCTGTTGTGCTCATCACTTTTAACTCGCTGATTCATAAAGCTATAGCGAGATTTTTGTTGTTGAATTTTACGTACTCCAAATTATCCCGGGGTCCATAGAGCTCAGAGTCACCCAACATTCGTCTTTCAAGATAAAGGAAAACCCCGGAGAGAACCTTATCCAGGTAACTTACCCTAACCGAGAATCGAACTGGGGACCTCTTGAACGTGAGACAGACAGACTACCATCTACGCTACCGAAGCGGCATAAAGATTTAAAGAAAAGTAGTTACCTGATATAAGTCATTACATAAAAGCGTAAAGTTAAAGGTAATTTAATCAAGTGGAATACTAGATAGGTATAACTGCAGAAATGTTAGGAATCACTTTTGTTCGCATACTCTTAGAATTAGGATTACCATGGAGGGGATTCGGCACTGCGACCAGTCTTGGTCTATTGTACCTTTGTCCCCAAGTGGGGGATCCCCGGGAGGAAGGATGAGGGGAGAGGAGACAGATGGCAGTCGTCCAAGGAACCACAGCAGTCCAGAGGGCAGGGTCTTTACAATTTACTTAGGTGGAAACCTCCTCCGGTAGGCGTCCTGGCGTTGCCGCTACTCTGGTTCTGAAGCGGTCCCAGCAGCCGGTCCGGAGACAGGCACCGACCTACCGGAGGAGAAAGTGGTTCTCTCAGAGCATATCATCTTGCCATGCACCGCCGAGACACCCACTAGATGAGAGATAATGTGAAATGATAATGGAGATGAAATGGAGGGACAGGAAATGCGGGGGATATAATTAACCTAACCAGCATTCGCCTGTTGACCCGGGAAACCTCCTGAAAACACCATAGGTCAGGTAAGTTGGTTCGATTGAACCTGAGCCTTCTGAATGCGGCCCACAGACGAAACCGCCTGAGCCATCTCGCTGGGTTTTACCTACTCTTAGTAGTAAGGGTTAAAAGTTTTAGGATGCCTTTGTTTGCGTCCTCTAAATTTAAGTCAATCGGGAGATGAGCAATGAAATGGGTGAAATGATGCTCAAATAAGTCCAGGGTCCATAGAGCTTAGAGCTACCCGAAATTCGTCGTTTAGGATAAGGAAGAAAGCTTATCCAGGTAACTCCACTTGACAGAGATTCGAACTTGGGACCTCTTGAGCTAATATCTACGCTACCGACACTGGTGAAATTTAGGATATAAGGCGAAATATGGCAATAAGACATAGAAAAGTTAAAATCGAATAATCTCCAAATTTCAGAGCAGTGTTTACTTCTACATTGAAACTACAAATAAAACAGAAATATACACTGGTTCACACCAGTGTTAAGAGCCAGAAGAATACTCTCTAGGCTGTTTTGGGTAAGGCGTTAACTCAAATACATTCCGGGAAAATAAAATATTATGAGTAAACTCTGTTACATTAATTTTATGAATAGTGTACTCCTGAAGCAATATAGTCCTCGCAAATATTCATCTTTAAGACATGTAGTCATCAAAGTCTCGAGCACACATATGCCGCCTGTTTGATAGAAGCTGGTCGACACTTCCAATACCTACTTAGGATAAGAATTTTAATGCGGTTCTGCAAAGCACCATTTCCCTGGCGAACCTCCGTTCTCTCGCGCAGTGGAGAGTCCTGGCGGTTCGGTTACCATGAATTATAATGACAGTGTAGGCATATTTTGTCAATGAATTGGAGTTCAGTATTGGAGCTGAACCGTTCAGACGGTAGTGTCGGTGCTCCACAGTCGGAAGGTCTTGGATTCGATACCCATCCTGACCCATGGGTTTTGCCCAGGGGTTTCCTCAGTCATTAGGAAATGCTGGGAAGGACAACTACATCTCCCGAATTTTCTGTCCCTCCATTTCACCTCACTTATAATTTCACTTAACCTTTAATCCTCGTTGCCTATGTCTATACTAGCCCATATTTTAAGTATCAGTGGCAATTTCGACTCGCACGGCAGAAAGTTACTTTCTGTAAATTAGGTGGGAGGGAAGCCGGCTGTAAAGCCGCCACCGGGGAATTTCAAAATGTAGGTGTTTGGGACACTAGCCTCTGCTTTCGTCCCTCCTCAGGTCCGACCACCCTTAGCATCCTCTGGCCTCAGAACTACCACCCGCGGTACACATTTTCATGAGGCATAGGCACAAAAGATCTTCCATGACTAAGGTTAACAAGTCTTCCCCTCCACAACCGAGTGGGATTGGCTCAGGCGGTTTCGTCTGTGGCCCGCATTCTTGAGGACCGGGTTCAATTCCAGTGGCCGACCTACCTGACCCATGGCTTTTTCGGGGGTTTTCCCGGATGCTTGGTGAATGATGGGTAGGTTAATTACATCCCCCGAACTTCCTGTACCTCCATTTCATCTCAATTATCATTTCAAATCATCTGTCATCTGGTGAATTCTTTCAGGGTAGAAGGTCAGCGGGTGTCTCGGCGGTGCATGGCAGGATGATATGCTCTGCAGTAAACTACTTTCTCCTCCGGTAGGTCGGTTGGCGGTCACCGCGCCTCTGCCGGGACAATTTCAGGACCACCTCCCAGGGACCTTTTGGGCTCGGCTGCTGGGGTCGCTGCCGTCCCGCTGTAGGGGAGCGTGTCCGTTGTCCTGCCCTGTCGGGAGAAGTCTCTACCTAAGTAGACTGTAGGGATCCTGCCCTCTGCAGTGTCGTGGCTCTTTGGGTCAGCCGCCCTCTGTCTCCTCTTGCCTTGGGGATGCCCCATTTGTGGGCATAGGCACAATGTGTCCAAAATGGTGGCCTACATGCCGAATACCCTCCGTAGTGAATTCCTAACCCTAATCCTCCCCCTCCAAACCTTCTCATAGAGTCAGGGGGTCAGTGTTTCTACGTATTTTTTTTATATTTCTGCAAGAGCTGTACACAGTTAAGATGGTGGGACGGTGTAAACGTACACAAACACGTCTAAAGTTGCAGGAGGGCGGGGTCGCCGAACACAATACAAAATATTCGGTTTTTATTTCTGAGGATTCACTTTCTGTATGCCTGAAAAAATTACTGAAAGCGAATAAAGCACATAGTTTTGAAAAATTGTATATGCTTTTATTCTATTAGGTAACCAACAATCTATAACCCCGTTAGTTTAAGAGATAATTCGCTTGAACTCACATGAAGTGGCTTATTTTGTGAGTAATAACCGAGTACCTCTACGTAAGTAGGTTTCGTTTTACTCAGTATTATGTAATTGTGCTATAAATTACGTATCAACCTTCAATATGACGCTTTAAATAAAATTGTTTGCTATTTTATTATATAATTTGAAATATTATAGACATGAAAGTATCATATGAATAATATTAAATTTTGATATGCAATTAATATCATTTAAATAGGTTTCTACATATTTTAATATATTATATACTTTGATACCGAAATTAAAGGTTTGAAATAAGTAAAGAATCATGATGGATTTCAAAGGAATGTTGGTTCTTTGTTACAACACGTACAGGGGCAGTTGAGTCGAATAGCAGTTGGGGTGAATAGGTGTTGTAACAAAAGAAACGTAAGAAACAGTGTCCTTAACAGAGTTCTAAAGGCTAGCACTTGACTTTGCTTGAATAGGGTATTCTTTGGACCCTTCATAATGACATGACAAAATAGTCACAAAGGGAATAATTGGTTGAATAAAGGGTTTCGAGAAAGTGATAGTCTCACACACCCACGCGCAGCTCTGGACATTCAGTCCTCGACGTGAAGCCGATTAGGGCAGTCCTCTTCTCCTCTCTTGGTCAAAGCAGACCAGAAGCGATGAGAGAAGATATATGTCGGTTCATATGTACGTGAAGAATGAATTAAGTTTTATCGAGTAATAAGCATTTCACATACAATAACACTAAACAGTGGACGGCAACTTCAAGTTGGTGTTATGATAAAAAGAAGCAGTCATTAAACGAGTTTGAAACGGGCATTCCAGTGTCATTAAAACTGTCCTTCTCATATATACCCAAGCATACCCTTAGATAAACCTCATTGCTTAACCCTGAGCTCCCCATATTATTGTATCAAACAGTAGCGTGAAAGTGGAACTGTGCGCCACACATTATCGCTTCAAACTGTCGCCCCAACGTGGAACAGCGTCACCCACATTTTGCTGCTTCAAACTGGCGTGCCAAAGTAGAACTCTTTGCTCACCAATTTATTGCTTCAACTTACATATTTGAACAGAAGTTTTCTGAGTGTTAAGGAGGTCGACTCCTAACTGTATGTTTTGCCACAATGCTCTGCAGTGTCTTTTCTCTTGAATGGTGCTCCTAAAGTGTTGTACTATTGTACACCACACATACTGTAGTATGTCAGTTGATCTATAACTTTTCTACGCTTCTGATTACGCCAAGCTGATTCTACCATGAGTCGATCAACGAGAGTTTTAAATGGGTTCAACGCAGGTGTTCTAGGATATTTGTCTAGTTAGGATTAAAGAAGTTTCCGGAGAAAAACCACCCAGGCAACTCGACACAAATGAATTTGGAAGTGGGTTCTCTGCTTTAGAAGATCGACAAGGTAATTTGTATTCAATAGAGATGGCTCGAATACAACGACACATACACACATCGACACGCACCCACACGATATGCATTAATACACACACCCACATATGTGTGTGCACATGTAAAAACGTTTAATCACTGGTGCGACAGCCCTAATAGGGCCAAGGCCTACCAACCCGACTACCGGCCTCACGCCCACTTACGCACGGCAGAGGTGGGCGCTCATCCAACCGATACGAGGAGGAGATGTGGTCAGCATCTCGGCATCCCCAGTCGGAACGTTGGTTTTCGTGACCAGGGCCGCTTACCTATCGTAACCTCCTCACTTTCCTCACGACGTTGAGTAGGAACTGGTCCTATACCCGGGACCGAAAATCCACACCCCGTGAGTGGGATCGAACCCGGGCCGCTTTCCGTGATCAGAGACCAAGGCATGCTGCCTTAGCCCGCTACGCCACGGCACAGGGCATATGTACCTGTACTGTCATTTTATTCATGCTGATTTTCCATTCCACTCTAGAGGTGGGTTTTGTCGTGATAAAACGGTTATTTCATTCTCTCAAGACGCGGGGGGACAGTTTCATGGAAGTTACCAAGATTTGAACATTGTCGATGTTATATTAAGTAAAGCGCTGACAAATTTACAGCGGTATAACTTTTTGAAACGCGGTCGATATATTCTATGTAATTAGGTCATGCTTTTTATATACCTGTCCCATTTTCACAGCTGTGTATTTTAAAATGAATATGATGACTTATACATAAAAGTTAGTAGTACCATGCTCGATATAATTCATTTTCGAATATATCTGGTATCTTGTCCTCCGTGTGCTAGGGATAACATACTAGTCTCTGGTTCCCTAAGTGTTGGGATCAAACCCGGCGGAGGACAATAGACTTTTTTCGGGCGTAAAAGTACTTAGCATGACTTACTTTGGAAAGGAAGAAAAGAGGCTGCTCCCGTGTCGATTTACAACACGTAAAAGAACCCCAAGTCTGATTCAGAGCCATCTGGGCAAAATTAAGTGATCCTTCATGCCCAATGTACAGTACGTATTCCACGAAACTTGGCCGGCAGGCGCGTAGTCTGTGTGACCTTCACTGCATTTACTTGTGCATGTTCCACATCGGTTCTGATCGTCAAATGGGTGTCATCTTACTCACAGATTAATCTTACTTCTTTACCAGTCCAGTTCGTACATGAATAATACTAGAAGTGTATAAAAATGTTAAGTTTTACCTTAATTGTTTTACAAATGCCTCAATCGCAGTATACAGTAAAACAAAGAATGTTTATGTGTGTACGATATGTATGTGCTTATTCATCAGAGGCTGTAAGGCAATTTGAAATTAAATTTCCTAGCGTGCGTATTCCGTGTAGAGGCCGCTCGCTTGCTTGTAAATAAATTCAGGGAGACGGGATCAATTCGTGATGGGAAAAGAAAGATAATTGTGCGAATGTTTACGCAGCAGAAACTAGACGAAATCGGAGCAATTTAGGACAGGCACCTCAAAGATCTCTTAGGCGCATTACAGGAAAAAATAAAATTTGCAAAGCTTCAGCATAGAAAGCACTAACAAAACTTTTACTCAGCCATGATAGCGTAGATGGCAGGTGTCTGCATCACGTTCAAGAGGATCCGTGTTCGAATCCCAGTCAGGGTGAGTCTGTATACGGTGTTTTCGGGGGTCCTCCCTTATCCCGAAAGATGAATGTCTGGTAACTCTAAGATCTATGAACCCTGGGCTCATTTGAGCATCATTTTACCCATTTCATTCATCGCCCGATATGAAATAACTTTTAAAACTTAAACCATACATGGTTGCTGGTGTCTGGGAATGGCTAACACGTGATCAAGGGAATCAGGCAACTTTATGTAATTCCATTTTAATGTTTATGATGGAACAATCGATCTACAATTAATACTGTTGAGTGGCGAAGCATGGTTTCATTTACATGGGTATGTGACATCACATTACAACCGATATTATACTACAAAGAAACACAATTACGTTCATGAAGCTCCCTTGCATGATGAAAAATTAAAGCTATGGTACCCAATAAATGGATAGAGAATAATGAGGCCTAGCGTTTATTAGTTTACCATAAGAACAGGAAGATACAGAATATATTAGCACCATGTTTCGAAAAGCTGACTGACATTGAGTGTCGGTCGGGATATTTTCTGTCATCGTGCATACAGCTGATGAGTCTTTACAATTTATTGCAGAAACGTTTTAGGATAGAATCATTAGCAAGGTTTTATGGTCCGCTCGGTCCTCTGATCTTACGAGATGCGATTTTTATTTATGGGGCAACTGGAAAAGTAGAGTATACGAAACCAATCCCCACTCATTAGAAGAATCATAACAAAATATCAGGACATAAATTAACGGTATTCCAGAGGTTGAACTAATGCCGTAAATTGACAATTCCTCAGTAGATGCTGTAGATGCATTGTGATCAACGGCATTTCCATTATCCACTGTTTAGTGCCTTTTTGTGTATTTATTCCGATAATTGTTGACGAGATTTCATTTGACGTCCATACATGCGTGACTGGGAGACATGCCGTATGGCTGCCAGAGAAGTCCTTAAATATAGATATAGATTCTATATCTAGATATAGAAATATTCGGGCAAACTTCCGTAGCTCATACTGAGATGATTATTTTCCAAAAATAGTGTAAACATTAAAGTAAAAGCTAAATGAAAAAGTACGTGCCATTTGCCACGAAAGCAAAAACACTTTATTCTAAAGTGTAACAGTTTGTGACAAAAAATATTTTGTGCACTTGATGGTATTTCATTAGTCTTTTAAATATTCGATCAACAAATATATATATATATATATATATATATATATATAGAGAGAGAGAGAGAGAGAGAGAGAGAGAGAGAGAGAGAGAGAGAGGGAGAGGGAGAGTCAGCATGAAAAATTAAACCCATGGCCGGGATTTGAACCGCGGATCTCCTGCTTCCCGTCCAGTCGCTCTAATCCATTGAACTACCATGGCCAACTTGCCATCACGACATTAAATTCTCCATTTGACTCGAGAGTCCCTAGTGGTCTACCGGGGAAATATACCAATCAAATGGAGAATTTAATGTCATGACGGCAAGTTGACAAAGGTAGCTCAATGGACTAGAGCGACTGGACGGTAACCAGGAGATCCGTGGTTCAAATCCCGGCCATGGCATTGAATTTTTCTTGTTGACTCTATCAAAGACCTTAGCATATATACGGCTAGTGTGAAGAAATGATTAATTTCCATCAATTAACTAAACATATATGTATCATTCCCTCACATTGGTTAAATACAGTAATTTATACGGATTTATATAGTTGATCTTTAGAGGAGATGGGAGAATTTATGACTCTTTTATTTACCCCACTCCGTAAATTCTCCATTGGGTTAAGATCTGGACTCTGTGGGGGCGGATGTATTGCTTTAGAGTAGTTATATAACAGACATTTCCCAGAAAATATAAGTCTGGTGTTTGGGATCATTATTCTGATAAAACTTAAAAGTATTTCTTATTCTTAAATTCTCCGCACAAAGGTGAAGGTTTTCTCTAAAAATGTTGAGATACTGGTGTTTACCCATACTGTTCTAAATGAATACCAAATTTCCCACTTGCTGATCTGCATCCCACACCATAACATTGCCACCTTTGTTTCACTGCAGTGTGTACACTTTTTACTGTCACCATGTGCATTGCTGTGCTGCTGCCACGGGCCGAAAAAATGCGCTTCTTCTATTTCAAAGCGTGATATTCATACAAAAATTAAGAGTTGGGGCTTCACGGTTGTTCCTAAGTCAGAGAAATTTTGTGAAGAGTGGGGAATAAAAATAAGCATAAATAAATCGAAAGTTATGGTCTTCAAGAAGGGAGTTAAACTAAAAAAGATGAAAAGTGGATACTAAATGGCAAAAGGGTAGAAGTAGTCAATGAATTTGAATACTTAGGAGTAAGGTTGAATAACAATGGAAAGTGGGGAGCACACAGGAGAAAAATTGAAGCAAAAGGAAGGGCGGCAATAAATGGAATATGAATATGCAAATATAAACTAGAAATGACAACTAAATGGTTAGAAAGAATGCACGAAGCACTAGTTGAATCCAAAATGTTGTATGCATCGGAGATCTGGGGGGGGGGCACAGAGGTAAACAAAACGGTGGACCAAAACTACAGAAGGTTTTGTAAAGAACTACCAGGCTTACCAAGATCAACACCTAGGGAAGTAGCTTTAGTAGAGTTAGGAAAGACAAGAAGAAATGGAATAATAATGGAAAGAATAATAAAATTTTGTTATAGGTGTTTGGTTAAAGAAGAAGGGGAAGTTATGAAATTATGTATGAGACAGCAGAAAAGATTAGAGAACTCAAATAGTTGGTGGACAGAGATAGGAGGAATTATGGAAAAATTAGGAATGGGAGATATATGGAGATTAGAGGAAAGGAATACATACGATGTGGGTAAATTGGTAAAATGCAGAATAGAAGATATAGAAAGACAGGAACTATGAGGAAGTCTAGAAAATATGAAATCATTACAATTTTACAAGCAAATAAAAAGAAATTGGGGACGAGAAGCATATGTAGATTACTGCAACAGGCAAGAGAGGGAAGGGTTAGCATGGATGAGAACAGGAATAATTATTTCTAAGAGGGATAAGAGGTAGGGAAAAGGAAATTTGTGAATTGTGTGGGGATAAAGAAAGCATAGAACACTATGTAACAGAATGCGAGGGGGTTGCAATATGCAGAAAAAAAGGTTTGGGAAGAAAAATCGGAGAAAGTAGAGAAGAGGATAGTAGCTATAAAAATATTAACGGGCAGGGAGGAAAAGAAGGTAAGAAGTATTGGTGCGTTCTTGCAGAAAGTAAAGGAAAAATGGACCAGAAATGTAAAATAATGTAAGAAAGGAAGAGGAGGGGGAAGAAAGGGACTAATTTAGTAATCATGGAGGTATGGAGGTTAAGAGCTACCTGGCAGAGCAAAAGACCAGGGTGTCATGCAAGCCAAGCTAGCAAAAAGGTAGCCAAATAAAGGTAGCCAAAAGTTGTAAAGTGTAAAATTTTGGAATATGCTTCACGGTTGTTCGACTTGACATGGAGTGACTAAATGCTATATTAAATTTGTGCTTGCAGAAATAAGGTCCTCGATATTAACCTGGCAAAACGAAATTTCAATCTGTACCAGAAATTCTCCGCTTCCGAGCACATACATATTGTAGCATCTTCCTTTACCAAACCATTGACAATTTCCTTATGACCGTCACGTCATACCACTTTTATTATTTTGAAGTGACATTTCTTCTACGCCCTTTTCTATTCCCGCAAATGTGATTTAACCTTTTCTTCGAAATTCCCGCATGGTGGCTGAGTTGATTTAATATCTCTATGTACATATATTTTGCTCATGGCATAGCACATACCCTGGAGCTCTCTCAAATAAATGCAGTATTAAAAATACAGTACATAGCTTTTGCTGCAACGAAAATTAGATATTTTCTCCGAATGCGATATGTGTTTATATTATCCTCAGTCACCATACTTAGTTTTAAATAATAAACAAAGTTTTAGAAACACATCGGTACTGAAATAACTTATTGTGCATTTTAATATTAAGCTTGTAGAATAGCTGAGCTTTTAGATCCACGATAATCTACTACTGTATTCATAAGTTTACAGTCAGATAAACTACTATAAATTATTGTTTCTTTCAGATTAATGTGTAGATAATAGAAACAAGGGTGCTAAAATAAAATAATTGTGGTTCACGTTCTGTCATTATTTTAGCGAAATTAACTTATTTGCTGTTAGTTTTTAACATAGTCTCCTTGGAACTCTACACACTCCCAACGATACTCCCATCTCTGTAAATCGTCCAAATAGTACTCTTCGTTTTTCTCTGCAAAATAATTGTTCACGAAGGTGACTGCCTCTTTATTTGACGAAAATCCCTGTCCTCCGAGCGCAGTTTTCAGATGAGGGAACAAAAAGAACTCGATTGGGGCTAGATCTGGTGAGTAAGGTGGGTGGTCAAGCAATTCAAACATTAATTCGTGGATTTTCACCATTGCATTGCTGAGATGTGAGACGGTGCGTTGTCTTGGTGAAACAGGATTTTCTTTTTCTGCAAATGTGGCCGTTTTCCCGGAAGTGCTGCTTTCAGCTTGTCAAGTAATGATATTTAGTATGCTCCTGTAATGGTTTTTCCTTTTTGAAGATAATCGACTAAAATAACTCCATGGCCATCCTAAAACCAGTCGCCATCACTTTCCCAACCAGAAAAAACAGCTTTTGCCCTTTTTTTTGGAGCCGGTCCGCTCTTTGCAGTCCACTGATTGGAGTGCATTTTTGTTTCGGGGGTATAATGGTGTATCCAAGTTTCATCTACAGTAATTAATCGGCACCCAAACTCGAACTTATTGCGCCTAAACTGCGCCAACAGAGCGTTGGAAATGTTCATTCGAACACTTTTTGGTCTATCGTGAGCAAACGTGGCACCACACGCGCGGACAGCTTTCTCGTGTCTAAATGTTTATTTAATATGTGACAAACTTGTTCTTTTGACATGTTCATAGCCTCTACTGTCTCTTTCACTTTAATTCGGCTGTCATCTAGCACCAGCTGGTGAATTTTGGGGATGTTTTCGTCGATAGTTGCAGGTTTTGGATGTCCCGAAAGTTCATCGTCTTCTAAGCTCTTTCGACCACGTTTTTATTCGGCTGCCCAAAATTTCACTGTGGTAAATAATGGTGTAGAGTCCCCATACATAGAATCCAACTCATTCTTGATCTGTGTAAGCGTATTGCCTTTCAAAAACAAATATTTAATGACAGCTTGATACTCGATTTTGTACTTTTTCATAAAACACTCGCATCAACTCACTCAGATGACTGTTACATAACAGTTGAGCGTCCAAAATGGCTGAAACTTCGATGAGTAACTGTCAACAGATGAACAACGAAATCTACTAACTTTTATTTACGGGTGCTGCAATCTTCATGTTGAGGTCGGAAACTTTAGAGACCACCCCCGAAGATGCATTTTAAAATGCTAACTGGTCATTCAAAATCAGAATGAAAAACCAATGACAGTAAATACTTAGCAGTGAGCGGGCTGAATCAGGTAGTCAGATTTGAATCTCATACTGGAAGGTCCCGTGTTCAAACATCCTAAATAATCTTCTTTTCTCGGGGTTTTTACATGCCGCTGGGCTAATCTTGGAATGCGGTTTTACTACTACGAAGTTCACATTCATGCTCTTCTTCATGATCAAGGAATGCTAGGTGTAACGGACTGTAGTGTGAGATATATGATAGGGTATCCTCTATATGAGGATATAAAAGTTTGCACTCTGGCATAGAAACCGCCTGACCGTTAAAGTAACGGAACTCGAAGTGGCACTCTAACAGTTGCATCACTTGAAACGTTAGGGACCCCAGTATACGGTTCCTGTTGCCACGAAATCTGACCAGCTTTTGGCATTCGTCACCGCATGCAATCCTTCCGTAGGCAAAATGGGCCATCAAAGCACCACAATCTTAAAACCACATAAACACACAAATACTACACGTCAAGGTTTCTCATTACTCGCGAGCAAACCACTCTTAATTTTTGTTCATATGGTTTTGAAACTATCAATACCACTTGAAAATAAAATATACGCCTTTCAAGCTGTCAATTTACAGCAAACTGTTTTAAAATAATGCATCACTCTGGCAGAGTAAGCTAAATCCCTATTAAATATTGTAAAACGCATGAACCTTTACAGGTACGTTTAGGAGTGGAAGGTAGGGTGCGCTATGAAACTTCGATTTGGTTGCAAAATGGATTTTGTGTCCAATTTATTTTAACTGTAATCTGGTTCGCGTTGGGAAATATCAACTTCAGCATACGAAGTTTTGATACAGTTTTAATTTCAAAATGTAATAACCTAGCCCTTCTGCTGAGCACTGAGAAACAGCTAGAAAAAATGAGAAATACAGATTAGTAAATAACCTCTCGTGAACGATCAGAATCATTCGATCTATAAAGTGATACAATAGTAAGAGTTTCTAAAACCACTTCAAACCACAAAACGGCATAGAGCTGCTGCATCAATGTTTTTACACAATGCTTTTCCTATTAGTAAGTAGTCATCACATTCAGTCTTGTATAATGGACTAATTATGACGTGTATACTACCGTATAGTCCTTGAAATGACGTCATTACCGTCTTTTGTACGAAATTAATCTAAGTTACGTGCAAAAAATAAACAAAATCTTCACTCGCCTTTTCCACGATACCAACATTGCAATACGAGAAACATGGGTATTAAAAGGACCCTTAATGAATTCAAAAGTCGTCAATCATTTTTACTGACATAAACGTCAGTAATAGTGTATTAGTGTAAGCCTTACACAAACAAATGTCTGCACAAGTAAGCCAAGGTAATTTTGTCCATACCTTATGAAATGTGCAATTTGTCATATATGAAAATGATATCGACCCGTGCTGGTGCTGGGTTAACCTGTGTTTCCGAACTTTCAAGATGTGTATACACCACTAATAAAAATAAATACTACAAGGATCCAAGCTCTGTGTGGTTGTGAGGAGTATGTTCAAGTTTACTTTGAATAAGAATGGCACTAGAGAGGGGTGCTAACGGCCAGAGGGACGGTAGCTTTCAGTGTTTTCAATGAATGCATAAAACTGAACAATGCAAATAAACGTCGAGGCTGCAGTACTTGGCGCTGTTAGTGTCATGTAGCATGACACTATTTAAGAATGACCTTTTTATTATAATGTACATGTAAATTTAATTTAATTCAAAACGCCTAATATTGGCAAAAAGTAAGAAAAAACATACAGACCTTCATAACCATTGTTATGTATTCACTTTCACATCACAGTGGTCGTGCTAGTGAAAATATGTTTATTGTCACTTTGGTGGATCTATCATCCGTTGCCGTATTCACAATGACATAATCTATAAAAGCTGACACGATTCCACCCGTGCGATTGTTTTTTTTTTCTATATTCAGCTTGTTTCCTCGAATTTCTTACTTTTTTCTCAGGCGATGGGCTTCCAGAAAGGGAATAAATTTCCTTTCCTCATTTCCTCATTACAATTAATAATTTGCAAGAAATTCACTCTTTCTTGATAGGATACTTTTCAGACAATATTCTATGTCCAAAATTATAACTGAAGAAGGTAGGATATGTGGAATAAACATTTCTTTCAACCACTTCAACCCCTTTGGTGGTGCATGGTCATAGTAATCCCCACTGGTGCTTCCTGCCTTATACAGCAGTTTCGCTACATTCACAAACCCCTTCTTCCCTCCAGCATAAATCACAAAAGAATGAACCGAGTGGCTGCATTGTAATTTTCGGCAACTTCAAAAACATCATCTGCCAAAACCTCTTCTTGGGTTACTGTCCAGCAAGTTTCATCTAAACAAATAAGTTCCCACCAGACTTCCGCAAAACTTTAATGTATATAAAGGATATTCATGTCACGTAGAATTTTAAGGTTTCTCATCTAAAATATTCTGTTTAGATCCATATTTTCTCCATTTGAAGCCAACAGTATTTAATACTTATCAAATATATTGTGTCCCAAGGAAAATGTATACTGTGATTGACAATCGGACGGCGTTTCTTTGCACCGCCACTGATGCTCATGTAAGGAACAATAACAATAACACTATCAAGTGATAATTTCTGTTTATACAAGCAGTGCCGCACGTCACCAGCTTACTTCTCTCCTAACCGTGCTACTCTCCCCACAAACACACAGAACTGGGTCCCTAGCGGTACACATCGTCTCCTGTAAACAATAAAAAGTTGACTGTTCGAATAATTTGTTTTAATTCTTCCAGGGTGTGTAGGTTTGTCTTGTCCACTTTATGATTTAAGTTACTCCAGAGATAGAACTAGCAGAGGGCTAGGTCAGGGGATCCAGGAGGGCTACAAATCTTTACTAATAATTCTATCCTCAAACACATTTTAAATTGTTCTCATTGAAAGATTGGCTGTATGGGATGTTGCAGAGTCTTTTTGAAAAAAAGGCAAAATCACGTTCCCTGTCTGTTCTATAAAATGCGGTGGAGAGCAAAATTGAATTCACGTCTACGGGCGTCAACAGTTGACTCGAAAAAATTAGGCTTATAACTCTTTCTCCGCTAATGGATAAATGCCAGCATTTCTCAACGTGAAGTACGGCGAGTGATGGATAGTTTCCCAAAGAGGTGTCAAACATGTTTGGACAACGACGGTGGCGAGTTTCAGCATCTCCTTTAGTAAGCTGGATAAGCAAAGCCTTTTAAATGGTTTAAAAAATGCTGCATGGCTTCATCCGTGCCTGTTTTGTTAGAAAGTCGGAGGGCAACGAGTGCCAAGCTCACGGACAGGCAAAACCCATGCAATCGGTTCCTACGTTTTTGGATCTCTCGGTAGAACAAAGCTACAACCAAAGGTAATTATCAGATGCGATCATCTGTTTTATTACTTGGTAAGAATTTTGAAAAATAATTACGTTTTCTTATCATATGGTAGCAGAAACACAGTTTAGCATATAATTCCAAGATTAAAGCGGTGCATTATCTGGTTGCATTATCTATTATCGTTGTCATTTGTAATGGTATTTCGTACGTACAGGTGTGATGCTGGTGGGGATGATGTAGGATGATGCTGTTGCTGCGTCCTGTCCTTGGGAATGGTGTTGAAGTCCTAGGTCTCGCAATCGTTTTAATCTAAGCTTTTGCTCAGATTCGGCGTCTCAGAATGAGCAATTCCTTTAAATGTTATCCACTGCTACTGCTCCAGTCGTTGCATGAGTAAAACTCTTTGAATTCAGGCATGGTCTCAAGCAAGAGAGTTAACTTTTCATCTATTGAGGAAGTAATTCAATTTTTATTTTTAAATCAATATAATTTAAATCTTTTAATTTTGGGTAACAAATTTACAGAACATGACGTAACGTAGATATACAATAAACTTGGTCAATCTTATTGAATTACATTTACACAGAAATTGTGAATATAGTTCATAACCTCTATAGATTTTTTCTACACGGCGTTTCGACACAGAATTATACGTCTGTACCCTTCGACGATACGCGATCATAAGACGTCTGTACCCTTCGACGGTACGCAATCATAAGACACCTGTTACCTTCTACGTTACATGATTCAAAGACGCTACTTGTGCAAGCCGCTTGTTCAAGATTATTTATTTTCCTCCCTTTGTTGTTATAACCACCAAAAACTTCTTTCTCACTGGTCCACGTCAACACATTACGTCATATCATTTTTGTAACTACCAATACTAATACATTACATCATATCATATACATATTGCATCACATCATGACCCACTGAATTTCACACTTTCATTTCTTATGCATATTAACTTTTCCACATAAGAACTTAAACCAACGGTGGCCAAAGCTCGCGCAGAGCGCTATTGTCAAACGTATAGGCTTGTACTGCCGGTAACTCTGTACATCAGAATACATTAAATACCCTCAAAATATCAAAATCTTTAATAATGTCAACCATGACGCTAATAATACTATATACAATGTTTCTGCCCTGATTACAGCTCACTTCACGTCTGTCAAACAAAAAGTTATTTGTCCAGGTTCGATTAACATATTCACTCACTCCTGCCAGAACTTCAAGGAAAAGAAAAAATATTATAATTGGATTTATATGTTAGCAGATTTTCGTGTTTCAATTTGAAACATGACTTAACATTTTTATGTGTTTGTTTGTGTATTATAGTTTTTCACACAAATATAAAGCTGGTCCCAAAGTTCTGTAAATTTCAAAGATGCAACCCGAAAATTTTCACAAAAAAATACACAGAATTCTTAATATAGACAAATTTTCAGTTTTTTCTTCAAGTAGGCTCTATCAGTTTTGATTAAAATGCCATTTGCATACTTATATATAGGTACATGACAAAGATTATGTTTGAGTTTCCTGTAAACAGCTCTCTTCACAGGGATGGTGTAACCAGTGAAACATAGGATAAAACAAAACGCGCTATAATAATGTAGAAGTACCACTATTATTATTTATTTATTGAACTTCTGAACATTCGTCATTTCTAAAATTGATAAATAGCAACAACAACGTTTCAAGATATTTTGGTTGCATGTGCCTATTTAGCTCCAAATATAATATACACAATATTTACGCTATAAACAATGAATAATTTATAACTAAAATATAAAAGTACAGTACTGTACAACGCTATCGTCATAAGCATGTTTTCGTGTCGAGAGAGGATGAAACCATTTCCTGATGTTTTCTCAAAGCAACGAAGGTGCAATTCCAATCAGTAAACAGATTCTCCAAGAGGCGTGCTGAGAACGTCGTACGTAATTCCAATCAGTGGGCAGTACATGCTTCGGAATCCTTTCTGACACATGAGACGACAGGAAGCGTTGCCACCGCATGATGAAAATTAAACCTATAATCTATCTCACACTAGAATGATCTTGTAGTAAACATAGGGGCAGAATAATTTAAGGAAACGCCCGTCAGCTTACAGGTTGTATCTACGGAAAACATCTCTGTAATTTATCTCACCGGTGCTCTCATAGAAGCGGTGTAAAATTAGATATCTTTGTTTACATGTACGATGCAAAAACAAACATCAACTTCTTATAACATAAGTATAGAACGTATTTTATATGCTAAAAAGGTTAAATTTATTTATTTTTTATGCATTAAAAAATCAAAAAGATATTTGTTGAAAGTTCAAAATATCTACTAAAACAAACAAATAAATTCCCTTACATCTTAGGCAATAACTCACCAGTGATGGATTATTGATGTCACATGCCAATTGTTGTAAATTGTAAAACATATGCCTTCTCTACATTGCCCATTATAAATCTCTTTACTTAAAAGTACCTGCTTCTTAGAAGAGCGAGAAGCCGCCAAGATATATTTGTTGCCGCATAAATTCTACGTTACCTGGGAGCGTTGTTCGGCTGTTATAGGCTTGCCATAAGGCTGACAATATAAACATTTTCCATTTGCTTTAAATGTATCTGACAATTCTTTAACGTACTGTTGCAACCGAAAACTAGCACTACCTTTTACCTTCGGCGTTTCGGTGTAAACACTAATCACTCAACACGTATGTTAAGCATTACCCGGCACTACTGACCTGAACTAGAGGAATAGCAATAACTCGAACAGATTACAGAGAAGGAAGAGCTGTTTGTTAACGTAACATAAACTATTTGCCGAACTGTTTATTAAAGGTAGGCCAACTCGCTGGATTTCCGCCGAAGGTCATTCGTCAAGAACTAATGCGCAACCTATACCCACTAGTCGTGTTGACTTCAAGTGCACTGTGAAATACTCTGACATAGAAATATCCGTTCCCTAATCATCAGTTAATCCTATCGTGTGGATTAAAGAACGAAGTCGACCTTTTTGAAATACATGTATTACATTACGTCATCACTTCAGTGGGGAAAACGCTATCATATCGCAGGTATCTCAGAAGCCTATAGGGCCACACAGCATATATTTAAAACAAATTGCATTTTTTCAATGTAGTAACCTCGAATTTCATACTAATATCACTGTATTAACTTCTAAGCTTTCACGGTTGTTTAAATTTTAATAAATACCGTATACAAACTATTCAGAGAAAATTGAATATGCCTACACATTTTCAATTTTTCTTCTGTGAGGAATGGATTTCTAAATATTCTTTCACTTGCTTCGCTTAGGTTCAAGAGGTCGCAAGCTCGGGTTTTTCCCCTATCCTGAAAGATGAATGTCAGGTAACTCCAAGCCCTATGGACCCTGGGCTCATTTGAGCATCATTTTACACATTTCGTTCATCGTCCGATATGACTTAAATTGGAGGACGTTAAATTAATAAAAAAAGAAGTTCAGCAGTATATTGGTATATATTCAACTTATCATTTTCAGTTGATAGGCAGCTCGCCCGAGTTCACTCACTCTCTATGATTCACTCGCTCACTCACCACCAACCTAATTAGAAATGACTTTGTGTATTCAGGGAAAGTCAAAACGTAGATATATTTTTTGTGATATCCCAGTATACAATCCATGTATGTCTCGAAAATAGTACAATAGGTACCTAGGATGGAATAGAATCGTTTGGAGGGAATTCGACCTGTTTTTATTTATTGTACGTATGCCCCAAGTGGGGCATCCCTATGAGGAATATTAGGCGAGAGGAGACAGAGGGTGGTCGATCCAATGTATCACGACATTAAGGAGAGCAGGGTCTCTACTTTTGACCAGTTGGAAACTCCCCAGCAGGCCAGTAAAACAGTGGTGCTTAAACGACCCACCACGTCGGCTCGGAGATCGTCTTACGGGAAGAGGAATTGTATACCACTAGACCACCAGATGAGATTTGATGTGAAATGATAGTGGAGATGAAATGGGGTGACAGGAAATTCGTGGAATGTAATTAATCTACCCAGGATCCACCTGGTGACCCGGGAAAACACCCTAAAGAACCCATGAGTTTGGTAGTTCGGCTACGGTAATCGAATCCCGACCTCCCGAATGTGGGGTACAGACGAAAAGGTGCCTAAGAGATGTAGTAAACATCTAAAATTTCTATCCCTCTAATGGACATTCTCCACGCCTATACCTGTAAGTCACATGACGAAGAATAGCCTATTGAAATGTCTTTCTGCTGTCAGCTCGAGAAAAGGAAAGGCTTTTAAAATCAATGGCAAGATCGTACAAAATATTTCCTCCAATATACAACTGTCAACAGTATGCAAGTGGTGATTGATTAAGGTTTAACATAAATGATCATTGCATTTAAGCTGTTCCAAATTCAATCTAGTTAGCATCTAAGTGGATGCATGACTTGGGATATCTTGAGATACGTGTGAACTGTTCAGCTTTGCAAGGACAAATGGCAGTAAGGTCGTGGTCTTGCATCATGTAAACAAATTTGCATGGTACACTAGAATGAACATGACAACTGGTTCCTAATGTGTGGGTCTTAACGCTTGAAACATGTCGCGGGTCTTCCGTATAGACGCAAAATGAGTCACTTCATTTTCCCTCCCTTTCCGCTAACGGCACTTGCACTTGCCGAAATGAAAAATTTGAATTTACGTTTTAGTTATGGAGTTCGTTTACTGCTGTGGCCCCCAGCATTCTATATTATATTCTGCCTGTAAGACTGCTTAATTTTCCTCATACACCTCTATCAGATTTGCGTTTGTTTTACGTGTTATAAATTTACGACACGGGACCATCGGCTTTACTTCCCTCCGAAGGAAGCTATGCTAATGATTTTTACGTCCCAAAAAATCCGTCACCTTTAGGCAGGTTTGAACGTGTAACCACCGGAACCAGAGGCTGACATGTTACTTCTTGACCACGAAGGACGAAGCTACTGGAAGACAATGCATTTTATCCTCGGTCGGTTAATATGATAGTTTACCACTGTCCTTTCAAACCAAAGACAGAATCTTTGCAGAAACTTCTGCACATATCTAATTCGTCCCTTGAACATGTTTTTCTTATCTAAAAGCATCAAACCGAGCGGGATGGCTCAGACGGTTTCGTCTATGGCCCCATTCAGGAGACCCAGGTTCGATTCTAGTTGTCGCCGTACCTGATCCATGGTTTTTATTTTTTTAACTTGGTCTTCAGGCGAATGCTGGGTAGGTTAATTACATCCTCCGATTTTCCCGTCCCTCCATTTAATCTTCATTTCATCTCGCGTCATCCCTCATCTGCTGGTTTCTTTCAGGTTAGAAGTGTCGGCGGGTGTCTCGGCGGTGCATGGCAGGATGATGTCTGAGTAAAACTTCCTCCTCCGGTAGGATGGCCTCCGGCCTCTGAGCCTGGTGTGGTGGGGCCATTTCCAAACCGCAGTCGGATGAGCTAGCGATTGTGTTCGCATGCCGGGAAGTTTCCAACTGCACTGTCGCGGTCCTTGAGACGAACCCCCTCTGTCTCCTCTCACCTCATCTTTCCTACCGGGAATGTCCCAGTTGATACATATGTACAATAGATCAAGACTGGTCAAATCCTCTCTGTACCGCAATCAAAGGAATCCAAATGCATCAATTAATCAAATTTTGAAAGTGTTATACAATATTTGAGAAGTATGAATCGATAAATGCACAGTTAACTATTTCTAAATTATTATTTTCAATTACTTTAATATTTTTGAATTCGTTAAGGATATTTGGTAACATAACAAGCATATTTATAATACTTAAGGTGCAAAGTGTGAAACATTAATAACGCCAGCAACATTTTATAGAAACTGTGTATGGTACAATTGACAGAACATGAATTCCAAAATGATTGGTCTAGTTATCTTCGATCCGTCATTGGAACAAGCTTCTGCCATAAGAAAATAATTCTGTGTGAGTACGTGCGTGGGCGTGTGTATGCGTGTATATATGTATGTACACGTTTGCAACAATTTCAACCTAATTATGCTGGAGGATTAAAATAAGCCAAGTTGTACTTAGTTCCTGTTATAAAATGTGACCAAAACGAGAGTAGGTGCAGAAATGAAAATAATCCTGTAGGGAACTGTATGAGTTCAATTTTGTAAATTAAAA
>CM060950.1:85783818-85923818 GCA_030765055.1 Mantis religiosa
GCAAATTTTTATTGAAAGTTTAAACCTGCAACATTACATCTCATGGAAACAGAAAATGCCCCCAAAAATCTTTATTTTAAATCAGTTGTGGATTTTAAGAGGATCTTCACTTCATTCATTCATCCATCCATTCATTCATTCATTCATTCATTCGTTCATTCGTTCGTTCATTCATTCATTCATTCATTCGTTTGTTCATTCATTCATGCATTCATTCATTCGTTCGTTCGTTCATTCCTTCGTTCGTTCATTCATTCATTTATCTATAGGGCGTTTGATCTAGCTCTTAAAACTTAACAGTTTTACAGCATTTCCTCACAATTATTTAATCAAAATCAAAGTCCAAAATTTGGAGAAGTATCTCATGTAACGGTTAGCTCTGGGTGAGTGAATTTACATTAAAATACCAAGATTGAGTTGTATGGGAAATTTCGTTTTGGGGTATTGCTGTTCACTCTCTCTCTCTCTCTCTCTCTCTCTCTCTCTCTCTCTCTCTCTCTCTCTCTCTCTCTCTCTCTCTCTCTCTGTCACACACACACACACCCACACACATATACACAAGATAAAGCGGACGAAGACAAAAGCCTGGCATATGTTAACCATTATATCGAAAGTGAATTCTTCAACTCGTATACCACAACCGAAACATCAGTAATTGTATAACTGACTCAGAGTCTTTTTTTTTTTTTTTTTTTTTTTTTTTTTTTTTTTTTTTTTTTTTTTTTGTAATTTACGTCCTCCAACGTTAAGTCATACCGGACGGTGAATGAATTGGGTGAAATGATGCTCAAAGGAGTCCAGGGTCCATGGAGCTTAGAATTACTCGACATTCGTCTTTAAGGATAAGGGAAAACCCCGAAAAAAACCTTACACAGATAACTCACCTTGACCGATATTCGAAAATGGGACATTTTGAATGTGAGGTAGACACGCTACCATCTACGCTACCAAGGTGGGCCAGTCTATGGTTGATAGTGTTCTAATCGAGCACAGAGTTAGCCAGTCTTTATAACGCCATCTTTCTTTATTAGGTTTAACGTCCTTTCTTCATACTGTGGCGGTGTCACGATCATGTACATTAAACGTTAATT
Organism: Mantis religiosa; assembly: GCA_030765055.1. NCBI lineage: Eukaryota > Metazoa > Arthropoda > Insecta > Mantodea > Mantidae > Mantis > Mantis religiosa. The sequence continues at coordinate 85,784,910 of CM060950.1, forward strand.
TGGAAGGAAATTTTGGTGAGGGATAGCGTTCTAGTTCTAAGTTCAGGATACCCCACAACACTTGCCAGTTAGGAACTATGAGGAATACCATGAAAGACCATCGGTCAGGTCAGGATTTGAACTGGACCTCCCTTCACGAGTCATGCATAAACCACCTCTGTTTCCCGGGTCAGTTTAAAGCGCCCGCTATTTTTTCTGAAAATTCCATTTGTACCCTTAATTTTGCTCATAGTTTAATTGTACTGTGTTTAGGCGAACCGTTTTCAAATAAATGCATATAAAATTCTCTACATCACTAGCATGTTTATTCAGTCGAGAGCTATAGCAAATAAAATTTCTTTGTTCAGTCATAGATCTCGTGGTCATAAATAGGGCCATTTATAAGTTATAAAATAATAAAGTACTATTCGCGCAGTTTCACCTGCATAGCTATATTGCAGCTTACGCCCATCCAGGAGGAAGGGATGCAGTGAAGATACCACAGGATGCTGCAGACTGTAGGAAAACAGACCACAGAGACGCGCGCCAGTTCCTGAGAATTCTAAGTTCGAAGACCCGTCCAACTGCTGGAACTGCATAGAGAGGGTCATGGACTAGTGTCAACGTAGAATACGTTTTGCTTTGAGCAAGCGTCTGTACCATATGTCCGGCACCACCATACTCCAGCTCAACTAGTACGCCTGAAATGATTTTCGGATTTTACAGTTAGCCTCTTTTAAGGTCACTTTATATTAGATAACTGATCTGTCACACTACATTCATTGAATGTAGAGATATCTCCATCTGAATCCAAAGCAGACCGTTTGTGCTTAATACCGCTAAGAGGAACGGATGAGATGAAAGTACTGCAGGAGACTATGGATTGGAATCATGTCGGGTAACAGAGACGTACATATTCCAAATTTGCCTCGGTCACAAGTTTTCCCTCTGGCGGAATCAGGAAAAGCTCAATTCACTTGAGGTGTCTCAGACTTCCCAATGGACAAGTATTTGCGCCAATACTTTCTTGCGCCACCACACTCCCTGCGCTTACCCAAAACATGAAAGGGTAAGTGAAATTAGGGAAAGGAAATTCTTTGTGGAAAAGAATCCAACCTAGCATTCGTCTTACCAACCAGGGAAAACTATGAAAAATCAATGGTCAGTGTGGCCACTGGAATCGAATCCAGAAACTCCTGAGTGCAGGGTTCCCACGGAGGCATCTCACTCGGATTCCATCACACTAACCTGTATATCAGATACGAAGTCAAATTCCAAAATTATCAAATTGGTTTCGATGTTATTATGTGCAGGTATACACTATTAATTTGTATTTGTTTCTTTGGTCTATATTACATAAATATAACAATGAAGCTTAATATAAAGGAAACCATTTAATAATCTTATGTTTGGCTTCAAGGAAAGTACTGGTCTCTCTCATAAATTCGTTCGATTCTAGTTACGTGTTTACGACAAAGAACGCCTGCACTGTATGCCCGCACCACAACTACGGCAACGAAGTTGCCTAATTATGTAGGGGCAATATGTTTACATACGCAAGGTCATCGAAAGTAAACAAGGCAATGAACTTTTCAAAACAAACTTTATTTTGTGCAGTATGCACCATTATTATCAATAACATATCTGCATTTCTCAGGAAGCTTATCAATACCATTTTTCCAAAATCTTGCAGTTTTCTGGTTGACGAACTCTTCTACGGCGAGTCTGCAATCCTCCAAGGAAGTAAAGCGTTTGCCATTAAGGGAGTTTTGCAGGGATCGGAATAAATGATAGTCGGATGGGGCAATGTCTGGAGAATAAGGCGGTGAGGTAACACATCCCAGTCGAAATCCCGTAATTTCTGACGAGTTACCATAGAAGCGTGTGGTTTGGCATTGTCTTGATGAAAGACGACGCCACCATTAGATGCTAACTCTGGCCTTTTCTCTTCTAGGGCAACCTTCAGACGATCCAACTGAGAACAGTATTTCTCTGAATTGATGGTCTCCCCAGGAGGAAGAAGTTCGTAATAAATAATTCCTTTCCAGTCCCACCAAATGCACAGCATAATCTTCTCAGGATGAAGCCCTGGTTTAGGAATTGAGAGAGGTGGTTCCCCTTTCTTACGCCATGAGTTTCTCTTTCAGATGTTGTTGTACACAATCCACTTTTCGTCTCCTGTAACCAGCTGTTTCAGAAAAGGGGCAGTTTTATTGCGTCTTATCAATGCGTCACAGATGGAAACGCGCTGAACTAAATTTTGTTCACTTAGTTCGTGCGGAACCCATACATCCCGAAGATTTACGTAACCAAGTTTCCTTAGGTGCCTGGCTACAGTTGCATGAGATAAGTTTAGCTCCTGACCTACCTCCCGAGTTGTTATTCTGGGGTTGTTCGTAATCATGTCCTTTATCCTTTACTCATCCGTAACCACAGGTCGTCCAGAACGAGGTTTGTCTTCCACAGAGAGGTTCCCATCTCGAAATCGAGTAAACCATTTTTGACATGCCCGATTCGTCACTGCATCTTCTCCGTAAACAGCACAAATTTTCCGTTGAGTTTGTGAGGTGGTTTTACCTTTACGGTAATAAACCAGCATTAAATGTCGAAAATGTTCTTTCTTGCCTTCCATATTAACATTCACAAGTTACAACTCCACACTGTTGCATCTACAAACTCGCACTGAAGTTTGGTTACCAATTCTTACATAAGTTGACCTATTTACCTTTGGCCGTGAGGTCGCTGTGGTTTGTGTTCATAGCATTCTTTTCAGTTATTGTATTTGTAAACAAACCCCATATTGTTAGGCAACTTCTTTGACGTAAAAGCAATGGGGGCATGCAGTGTTCTCAGGTGTTCTTAGTCGTAAACACGTAACAAGAATCGAACGAAATTATGAGACAACCCGATATTTATAACTTATTTATTTCGATGGTTTCTCAAGATTGCAGCCAAGTGATGTTTTCCTACTCCAAACTTTCAGGTTAACCCTGAATGAGGCTACAGAGTTAAGATAGCTAAAAGCTTGGAGGAGGATAACATCACTTGGCTGCAATCCCGAGAAATCTTTGTAATAAATCAGCACCGAGAAAGCTTCAAATCTCTCATTTATAATTTTTGTTCACTGACGACGCTGCCAGTAACCAGGATCATATCAGCGCCACCGGTGTGCGGGAATTTCGCCCACGTGAGATTCTTTACGTGCTAATAAATCTGCTATTGCGCGGTTGTCGCTTTAAATACACTTAAAAACCACTCATCAGGGACAGATTTTAACCCACTACAAAGAAGCTTATTCTCATTGGTATGAAATATTAAACAAAGAAAACATATTGGTTTGTGTGCGTGCGTGCGTGCGTGTGTACTTGACTAAAATATCGTTGAGCAGAAAGCTGTAAAATTAGTTACGAACTATCTTGGAAATTGTGACAGAAGTATTCCTAACAACAGAAAGTAGAAAGCCGTTACCGGTCCGAAGTTTGCTGAAACGGACTTGCGGTAAGGAAGCAGGTTGAAGGCAAGGATCCGAGAAAACTTTCTGTAACTAGTAGGTACTACTTATTAGTTTTGTTAATGGTGACACCATTCGGTAGGAATTTATCCAATACAGGGTATACACGTCCCTATTTCACAATCACGAAACTCAGAATTAAATAGTTTTCATCCAACGAGAGATAGTTGTTGTTTAAAAGTACTTATCACATAATGAAGCACAATATGGTGCTTCAAACATGCTGACGTGTAGCATTAGGCATAGTTCCCCTTATCTTTTACTGCTACGGGAAATATTGCATTCCACGCAAAACTTCGATCGAGATTTTTAGAGAAATATATGAGCGCAAAATAAAAAATTAGGTTAAAAGCCAAACTAAGTATTTTTTAAGTTCAGTATATTCCAAGGATATGGCACGGAGATTTTCACGAAAATACTTCCTCCCTGAGCTATACTTTCAAGGAACATTTTACAAATATTTAGACTATCACAAAAATGTCTCTAATCATTTTGATTAAAATAAGAAGCTCTAAGATATTTTCATTGCAAATTAAATATGCATCTTCAGATTTAATGGAATAGCCTCTGAAGTCCTTCTCATTCTAGATGACTATTGTATAACTGGTTAACCGTAAGAAGGAAAATTTTACTATACAAAAAATGAGTATTCTGTTGCAATAGTATGCAATTTATGTAAAATAAACATTTTGTGGAGTAAAACATTTTGGAGACATTCCTTGTTATTATTATATATTTTCCTCAATTGTGAACAGATTCTTCTTTTGTTCTCCCCCATTTCTATCAGTCGGTCATGGAAAGAGAATGGAATATCAAACCCAACACCTAGTGACCGGCTTATAATTAATTAGACTAATGCTTACATTCCACTGTATTGACATATTTCCCTTGCACCTACAATAAAATTAGCAATAAGATAATTCCTAAACAATGTTTATCTCGATTAACATGAAGTAATTACAGGAATGGGCTGGTTTACAAAGGGTAGAGAAAAACAGTTGGATGCAACATCTCAGATTTATTTCAGTTAATCTAAACAGCCTCAGTGTTTATTTTCAATTTCGGGACAGATATTTATTTTATTATGCAGTTCTGGTTAGTTTCAAAGGTTCTCAAACCGATCATCTCTGAAAACAGTATCTCAAAATCTCCACTTTACACACTCAACCAATCTGTCAAGCACTACTGGGTTTGAAGCGCGGAATGTAATTGACTTATCCTTAACCTTTTCCATCGCTGTTAACCACAAATATTCTAACGTTGAGGTCGGTGAAACATGTTTCCTAGGAATTATCTTTTTACATGCCCATCCTTGGTGGCGAAGGGTAAAAAAATAACGAATTTTAGGAAGAACTGCCATAAGAATCAGTTCTTCCGGTCGCCACCTTGTACCACAAGCCTACATTAGATTTTCAAACAACTAATGTATGTTAATACAAAAAAGTGAAGGAGATTTACAATGTACTATATATTAATTTAGCTTAATATGTAAGAGCCATGATTTTATTATTTCTAGAACACAGTCAAAGATAATGGCCTCTTGGGATAAGCAACAACTAATATCTAAAATTATTTAATATGATCGACCTTTAGAACAGGTCTTAAGTTTCAGATGCCTTGGATGTGAAGTAAGTTCAGAGAAAGAAACAGATATTTACCTTAAACTGTAAAGATTTGAAACTATTTGTAGAAACATTTTAACAAATAAAACAAAAAAGAATACCAGAATTATATTTTATAAAACAATAGCAAAGCCAGTGCTTTTATATGGAAGTGAAGCTTGGGTTATAACAAAGAAGATGGAAAGCAATGGAAATAATCATTTCTCCCACCCTAGCCGTGTGTGGGCTAAGGTTTGAATAAGTAGAGCCAGACTGAAAAATCCAATGCCATAGCCGGGATTTGAACCACGGATATCCCGCTTTCCGTGCGGTTGCTCTAAATCACTGAGCTACTATGGCCAACATGCCGACATGACATTAAATTCTCCAACTGACTCTATGTTTCCCGATAGACCACTAGTGGTTCTCATATGTACAAAACTCAGGATGTACAAAACTAGACCACATAAATAATGATGTAATAAGAACACAGCTGAAAGTGAAATCTATAAACTAAGAAATGAAACACTACAGAAATAAATGGCTGATACATGTGGAAAGGATGAAATGATAACACTTCTGAAAATAGCACTAAATTATAAACCAGCAGGGAGAAGAGATGTGAGCAGACCGCAGAAGAGATGGAGACACTCCGAAAAACAGAACAGATACTGTGTCTAATCCATGGAGTGAATATGATGATTATGATGATGAGGGTGTTTCAAACATCAATTCTGACAATTTTAGTATCTCCCGGATGGCAGAGATGCAGATGACATTCTTTAAATCATAAGTTTCGACGAGTTCGGTTTGTCGGAAGCCCTGCACTTGAAGGTGAGGATTAGGCAAAATGCATCTGTGTCCGCCCGGCAGCTGCAATGCCTACGCCGGTGTTTGGCACTGAAATCGCAGGTCATGAAGGCATTAGGATATAGGGCAGGAATAGAAAGGTAGTCGTTAAGCACGAATTGCCTTCCAGGAAAGTTGCACCTGGAAAATAACAAAACCTCCGCATCTCCGATGTCCAAAAATAAAGGTCGCCTTCCGTCGCCATGTGGGAAAAACGACACTTCTTCTGGGCATTCTTCTAAATCAAGCTAAATTGTCATCTGTGGAGATGCCGGATAAGCCGGCCGCATCGGTTACCATCCTGGATGATGGAAGGGATCGAACCGCAGTTCCATCTGAATCAAAGTAGCTTGAGGCAAATTCAGGGCAATGGGTACTGAACGCTCATTCTCGGAGATTTGTCCTATCCGGAGAGATTCATCTCATGTCTGGTTGTGTGAGAACCTACCCTTAAGCGCTTTTTATATACTATGGTGTAGGTAATGTTTGTTTTTATTTGTTGCGCGACAATACCGACGGCAAAGCAATTAAAATTTTTGCAATACTCACGGCCATAATCCCGGAAATATTCACCTATGCTAAGAACACCAGCCTTAATAGCCTCCCGTATTCAATAATCTAAGTTTAGTACTTTGAACCTCGCAGTTGTGTTGAGACTTTTAAATTTTATCCGAATATTTGCTGTTCGATTTATATTTTTATCAAATCTAAATTCTGAAATGATTTTCTACTGCACATACAAATTAGTACTACATACCTTATACGATTTTTTAATGTTTTTAAATTTGTGTTAATTCTTACCTACATTTTTTCTACATATTATATTATTCCATGGGAATCTTTACCCGAAATTGTTCACATTGAAGTTTTAACACACTATGTGATGGTTTTAGAGTTTGTGTGCACATAATAAAGATATCACTCAAAACAAGTAAGTTCTAGTGAGAACTTCTCGAGAACGATACAGCGTATTAGAGGTTACATTTAAGCACTCGTACTTAACCTGCAACAAGCATCCCGCTCGAGGAGAGTGGGGTTGACTCGCTGGTAACAATTTGCTCCTACCTTCACTTAGAAATGAGTTCTAGAAACTCAGTCATGAGCTTTGTATTCACGTTCCTATTCGTCACTGTTCCGACTAGTAACACTCGCAATCTTACTGTGAAACAAGTTCCGACAAGTTACTGAATATCACATAAGAGGAAATGAAGGAAACGTTTGTCTGCAGAAGCTTTTCTGAGAGTTTAAAGTCGTATGGTTGAAGGAGATGAAAACATCAGAATGAGGCCAAGCAGATTATAAACTTGGATTGAAATCTTGCTGTTTGCTAGAAACCACTTATAATAAGAAAATGAAACAGAGACACCAAAATGGACTCAAGTACAACTATGAAGTAAATATTACGAGTTGTCGAAGTTAAACTAACATCTTGCATATCTGTTCGAGGTAAACATGGCATGAATTCAGGAAATCTTCATTTTGTACCTCCTATTGGATTCATTTTACCTAATATGTACGAATTACACGAGACAATGATCACCATACCTAACATTTTCATTAATGTAATTTCTTAAAATGATTGTGTGTAAATTATTGTACAGTTAAGTATCATTTTCGTTTTTGTTCCATTTATATCCCGCTTTTAACTCCTTCATACTTGCGGACTCTGGGGAAGATGGGGAATTATCTTGGTCGGAGAAAAATTCCTACTCCACCGCCGGGAATTGAACCCGGTACCCCTAGCACGGCAGGTAGGTGCTCTACTGACTGAGCTACGGGGTCAGCCTAAATAACATAGTAATTGATAATAATTGCCATTATTTTAATGAGAATTTAAATCCCTTTTGTTATTTAATTTTTAAATTTATAAGTAATTTAATTAAATACTGGAAATAATGAATCAAAACATAAAATTCACAAGCGCTTCGTGAGCTTAGTAGGAGGAAAACAGCCACCTAGTTGTTTATGGGTATATATTAGGCGATCTCATATGTAATGTTCTTAAAGAAAAAGTTGATAATTTCGGTGCTTTTAAAAAAATCTGTTAGAGAGTACCTTTGCTCAAAATCATTTTATTCTGTACAAGATTATCTGAATGACAAATTATCCTGATAATGCTTCTGTAGCTCTATAAGTAGTATCTAACTACTGCAATGACAAATCATTACTAATAAATATTTGATGTAATTTGAAAGTTTATTTCTAATGAATATGCCTTTAATAAATAACAAGAATGGTATCCATTGCAAAAAGGTTGAGGCGTACTGGCATAAGCCAAGTAAAAGCTGGTTTAAAAAGTGTTTCATTTTGTATGACATATAATTATCCCTGCTTTGTTTTCCATATTGTTGTTCATATTGCCTGTATAGTATAATATGTGATTTATATTAACTTTTGTACATATATATGCTATTAAAATTTATACCTCTGGACATGTTCAATGTTCACAGCCTTTTCTGGTTACAAGTGAACCTACTTAACGCATATCAATCTAATCTAATCAAAAGTCGTTTCTTTTTTAATTATGTTTGGTGTTTTGGAAAATTTATTGGATTTCTTTGGTATGACAATCCTACTGACAAGATGGCATAGCTAGTTTTGCGTGCATTGCGACCATGTATCAGTCTTTAGCTGTTTGTAAACAATAATAAAATGGAGATAACAAAGTTTGAACTTAGCGTTCGAAGAATATGTGAAGTGGAAGGAGAAGCCGTCATTAGTAGGCGTGTGATACAGCGATGGTTCCGAAATTTAAACAATTGAGACCAAGACACTAAAGATTTACCACGTTCTGGATGACGTAAAGTATTGAATGTTGAGGACACACGCCAAGTTTTGTGAGAAAATCTACAAAAAGGTATTCGTAGGCTTTTAGAAGAACAAGGTGCATCAAAAGATATACATTGTCAAATTAAGACACTTGGAAAATCATACAGAGGCTGTAGATATATACCTCATGAGCTGAAGCCTTAACAGGCTGAGCGTAGAGCGGATATATGTCATCAACTTATCCCTAATCTATGGATGATAGATTTGTCAGGATAAGTGTCACTTGTGATGAAAAATAGTTATATTACCGAAAACCTGATGCCTCGAAACAGTGGCTTGAATTATGAAGATGTGATTCACTGGGAGATTGTACCAAACGGAGGGCGATTGCTGCAGATCCTTATTCTCAACATCTGGAACGAATTTATGAAATTTTGAGACGGAGACACTCATCATATGTTAACTGAAATGGAGTTCTATTGCAATAGGACAATGCAGCAACACATACTGCAGGAACAACCATGGAAAAAATTCAGGAATTGGGAGGTATCGAACTCCTACTACACCCAGCATACAGCCCTGATCTCGCACCATCAGATTGTCATATTTTTCTATCCATGGCACATTTTATACGAGAAAGTAATTTTGAAAACTTTGAAGCAGTGCAAATGGGTGTCACCGAATTCTTCACATCAAAAACCACAGACTGGTACCTTCATGGGATAACAAACCTCAATACCATAGTAACTAATGGTCTATATTTTGTAAATTAGTTAATTTCTGGTCAGGACACATTTCAAATAATTGTTTTTCTTTAAAAATGACGTTAATTATAAGACAGTATCTATGTGGATATAAAATTGATTATGTGGACACTAAAAGATTGGCGTCTGCGTTACCTTTATAATATGGTCACGTGTATGGTTGAGGAATACTTGGGAACATATCAAATTCTGGAATCTCATTATTTAATACTTACTTCCTGTAACTTGACTCATTTGCACATTCTAAAGTTTTAAATTTCACTGATTTATGAGAACAGTATTTTATCATTGGCTTATGACATCAGTTTCCTGTTTACTCATGTCGACCGCGTACAGTTGGCCGGTCACGGACTTTCCTGACTAAAGAATTTGAGTCACGTAGATGCCGAATTGCAGTTAGGATGTTTTTGACGAATATGATCATGCTTAATGGATAGAGTCAACATGAAAAATTCAATGCCATGGTCGGGATTTGAACCACGGATCTCCTGGTTTCCGTTCAGTCGCTCTTAACCTTTGAGCTACCATGGCCAACGTGCCGTCCTGACACTAAATTCTCCATTTGACTCATATATTTCCCCGGTAGACCACTAGGGGCTGTCGGCATTGGATTTTTCATGTTGACTCTATCCATAAAAAATCTTAGCCTATGAACGGCTAGTGTGGAGAAATGATTAATTTCCATTAATTAACTAAACTAATAATAACAAAAGTTAAATTATGAAGCCTGGGACTCAAGTACTTACAATAGTAAGTCGCCACAAACGGTGTATCTCGGATGCGAGAGCCCCTAGCGTTCTACCGGGGAAATATACCAGTCAACTGGAGAATTTAATGTCAGGACGGCACGTTCGCCATGGTAGCTCAAAGGTTAAGAGCGACTGAACGGAAGCCAGGAGATCCGTGGTTCAAATCCTGGCCATGGCATTGAATTTTTCATGTTGACTCTATCCATCAAAAATCTTAGCCTATGTACGGCTAGTGTAGAGAAATGATTAATTTCCATCAATTAACTAAAATGATCATGCTTAGATTTGTTTTGGAAACGTCTACGTAGCTTATTTAGCATGGGACCGCTGATTTGGCATCAGGTCGCCATTTTGGTAGAATCCATACTTAAGTGCTGCCAGCAGCATACGGCAGTCAGAGTAGTCAGTTTAGTGAATCGAGAGTAGAGACAGTATGACTTAGGAAGTCAGTCCACAAGATCCGCAACCATACACAATCACGCATCTTCAAGGTAAGCCCGCATGAGACTTGATATTGTAATGTAAGTGCTATCGCCATGTTCACACCAAGTCTATTTAAGACTTCGGGAGCGCCATGTACTTCAACTCAGTATCTAGAATATAATAAACGGGTTTTGTGGACTTTAGATTCTCTGTCCTACCTTTACTCTACTATCTGCCTACCTTATGCTTTTAGCTATCCAATAGTTACTGGGTAGATTGTGAGCCCTAAGTTCTAAGCTTTACAATTTCCCCATTCGCAGCAATATATTATAACAATATATGTATAAAGAAAACTTTATCTGCGATGACTGAAGATGATTATCAACATGCACATTATACTAAGCTAACGCTTGTTAGTTTATAATTCGTTTAAGAATCAAAGTTTACAACCCTTAAAAATGGGTGAAGTGAAAGCTGAAAGTTCTTCCAGCCTTCATACTTAAATAATATAAAGTACTAATCAAATTATCTGAACAACAACCTTGAGTGGTAAACATATTTAACTATGAATATTATAAAACTGTAAACGGAATTTTTGTGCTTATTTGCAGCAATAAATTGGCTGTAATTGTTAAAAGAAATAATAAAAATATAAGAAGTTAATGCTGCTTTTAAGGTTTGTTTCCTTTTTAGCTTTTTAAATTAAACGTTCATGAACTTAACATTTTAAGAAGTTTTTCTTACAAACTTCGAAGAGGATTTTTACTAATAATTTACATGAATTTTCGGTTTGAGGTTGCTACGGCACGAAATTCTGAACCCTCAAAACACGTCGGGACCACCCTGCTTGGATCTTTTTCACATTTCCTCGAACCTTCTAAATGGGAAACCCTGGTAGATGATCTAGCTAGGGTCTGTTAGTTCTCCTTCCAAAGTTTGTCTTCCCATTCATTTCAATGTATTTATCATAAGGTTCCACCGCCTATGGCGCCGCTTGGTCTAAGAACGGGGATAAAGCTCTGTTTAAAAACAGAAAAACTGTGTGGTTGCTATTTCAATGCAAACATAAGAAAGAGGCACAGACTGGAGCACAGATTTATATATGTTTAACCTGATAAAAACAGCAAATAAAAGTTTTATTATCAGTTCTCAAAAGTTGTGTGAAGGAAACGGAAATATGTGAGAGGCATAAAAAGCAATAAAAAGTGGAAGGTTAGAAGGACAGGCAATTGAAATATGAGAGGAGAGATAGGATACATCCTATGTATTTGTGCAATAATATGCTTACAGCTCTACTAATTTTAGATATAATAATAATGATGACGATGGTGGTGATGATGATGATAAATGTCCATATGAAAATAATGTCTAAAGGCCTTGTAAACAAATTCTTTTAGAACTTATTCATTTAATAAACATCAGCCCTGATACGCAGTAGACACATAGGTATTTTACAAACTTCAAACTAGAAAATGAAGGGGTTCGGTCTTTTAGTAGTATTTTGAGTCCAGTGCTCCCAAAAACAGCTTTATGTAACTTTTTAAGTTCATAACTGTCTTTACATAAGGTGCCTAAGCAATGAACGAAGATGCATTGTTTTGTCATGAACGGATTTGTTAAAACAAGCGTTATTTTCCTTCCAGCTGTGGTAGGAATAATTATTGTAAAGTACGAGACTTGAAGGAAATGGTCGGAATATCAAATTCCACAACTCAGTTAATATGCGAAACAAATTGAAAATTCTGAAGGTGTTTTGTATTATTCACAGTCTACTGGAAGTGGTAATGGTTTTAGTCACTGAGTGCTTTAGAAGCCGCACTTTTCGGTTAATAAAATCAACAAACGACTCCTACTAGACCACTCGCTGTAGCTAAATTAAAATGCATTCGGATTATTTCTAGACAGATAAGTAAGAAGAATGTTGAATGCTGTAATATCAATGATCAGAGAAAATGATCAATGAATGAATTTGGCAAATGTTTCATATGCTTCTTGCGGAGAAAATTTAGTGTAATAGCTGCGAGCGAATTGGTTAAATGCAAGTTCGTTGAACTTTTGCGACAAAGTGCATCTTTCTACCCTGCTAGCGATTGTAAATATAAACAATGTGACTTGCAGGATCTTAAAATAGCAATAACTATTTTTTCCTTGACCTCTGTTAGTTGATATTTAATCATTTACTTACTAACAGAGGAATGCTGTTGATCATATTCGCGACAACAACACTATTAGAATTTCTTTTTGAAGTGTGCCTGGTGCAGCAGTGTAGAGCAATTGCTGTTTGGAACTAAGTCATTATGTTGGTTCTGATCTAAGTATTGGTCTTATGGCTAGCAGGAAATGGAGGAGATTTCAGCACTTAAGCGCAGAATCACTTATGCTTCTCAAAACCTCAGCACGCCCGAATATAGGTGGGGTGCTTAACACTTCCAGATACTACATCCTAACGCCTCTTTAGAATCTCACATTAGCTCTCATAAAAATGGCTATGTAGCTTTCTTGCTAGCTAGCATATTTGAAGTCCAACTAATAATAACAAATTTTCATTTGAAAGAAACATTCACAATGTTCCATGATAAGGGAAATATCCAGAGTAGAGATCATCATTTAATTCAGCTATCTGTGTTACTTTACTGTTCTTCGTGACGTAGCAGCAAAATGCTACACGCTGGAACAAGCCTCTTTTTCCCTTTTCTAATAAAAGGAAAGCTTTCAGTTTCTGTGCAAAATTTGTTAAATGATCTTCTTTGCGATGCCAACTGCTGCAATATTGTAAAGGTACAGGCAATACTTGTTTCTGAAAATTGCAGATTATAACAGATCTAATATTGTAATTTTAATCTAAAATGCTCATTTTGTTCTATCTCGAACTAACTCGCTGAGAGCTAAATGTGAAATATTAAAGATTTGGAAAAAAAGGGTTATTAACAGTTGTGTTACTCTAGTTACCTGTTATTTTTCATTTTAGCCATGTTAGTACTCATTAATTCTCCCCGAAAATTTGCGCGAAATAATGCGAATTAATGGTAAAATATTAACCACAAAACACCACCAATTAAAATTATTAATGCGAATTTTATAAATATTTGTCACCACAAAATCTTGCCCTTGGTTATGGTCTTTATCCTGGTACCCTGTAAGTGGCTGTAATGTCCTCTTTGAATTTTTATAACCTGAGTTAACGCTGTACTTTTCTAAGAATTTCTTCAAAAAAATTAATTAGTTTTCCTTTAAGATTCGCCAAGGAAGAACATACAACAAATAGGTTTTAGCTTAATTTTATGAACTGCCTAATCATTTCTATGCCTTCTTTTCTTCTCATAAGCAGTTATATCCGTATAGATAGACAGGCAGACAGAGTAGATGATATTAGATCACATGCGATGAGACGAAATGAAATTAAATGAGAAAAACAAACAGATAGACGCATCTTTCTCTAGACTACAAAAATTGCTTTCATACACTTGAGTTTTATTGCGAAAATAGTGATGTCTGTCACAGTATGTAAACCCAATATAAAAGGCAAAAGCCGGAGTTAAATTATATATAAATTGCGTTATTTCAGATGGCAGACAACGTATCCCACAGCACATAAGTTCATTACGCAGAAAGCAGAAACAAAATTTAATCCCAGAATAAGTATTCCAAGCAGTCATCACTACGGATATAAAGTGTGCTTTCTGAAAGTACTTATGTAACAAAACCTGCAGATGAATTAACGAATTGAAAATTACATCAATTTTGCAACATTGAGGTGGAATTCATATCACGGGGAAAAGAAATGAAAAAATGAAAACTTTACTTAGCTTCCAAAACAACGACTTCGTGATACTTTAAATCATATATTGATGGCATTACCTCACAGTGTATAAACATTTCTATATACAGAATGTTAATGAACTACACCGAAATAATTTCAGTGATTGTATACGTGATTATTATAAGCAATTTGAGAAAGGCAACGCATGGTCTGCAGCTAATCATAATGCTAATTGTGTTAAATATAATTGGCATCAGATGCTGATAAGTTATTACTTAAACATGGTGCGTGAGATTATTGGATTAGAACGTCTTAAAAACTGCCTCCCGAGTATAGAAATATTGATACTTAGTAGCTATATATTGGCGTTCTCAAGACTTACTGTCTCGAAGATTTCTCAAATCTCGAACTAATCACCTCCCAGTGCAACATTGAACATTGCCTTCTGCATCATGAAGCCTACTCTAGTGGCGTTTCTTTAACTGCTCTGGTGACTCAATCCATAGTAGCGAAAATTGGTGTTTCACAGGTCATGGGTTCCGTTCCTATCATGTAGTTAATTATTATTCTTCGTTTTTAATACATACATTCTAATAGGAAGAAATGGCATGACTCGTAACTAACTGACCGACGAATATCAGCATGTGAAGTTATTCGACACACACAAAAAATTTTGGACAGAGTACGACAGTTGTTTCTTCACCGCTGTCAACTTTGCATTGAAAACGCAGGTCCCAATTCCGAGCAATTCCTATAAATCTGACGTAAAAAGTTGTATTTCCCTTTTATCTTATATAAGCTGATTTATCCTTAAAACCACCTCCCATTTAGAAGGGCAATAATTGAACGTCTTAAGCAGGATTCAACCTTTGTTAGAAAGAATTGCAATTAATTGCACAACAAGCTGAAATAATTCTTGCATATATTTATGCAAGAATTTTAAGCTTATACAAAATATTTAAAAAAACAACCAAACAAGTAGAAAAGAAAAATTGAAGGAGACTGGAACTCATTTACCTTTCCCTTGAACACTAATGTAGCTTTGCGTTAGAGTGAGCGCTCCAATACATGTCTTCGTGAACCAACAGTCCATAAGTCTCCTATCTCCAATTACTTGTTTAAGATATCTCCACTTCCTCTGAACATATTGAGTGGTAGTTCATTAACATCCTGTATAAATAATCTTATGATACTACACAAACAAAAATGGATATATCAAACTTTACAAAATTCTGACTTAACTTGTAGTTAGACTTAAGTTAATTTTGCCTGCTGCAGTTCATAATATTTATTTATGATACGAAATAGAACTGCATTTTTGACACCTGTAAGTAAAAATTTCAGAGGAATTAGGCTTAGAACCCAGTGTGATATATAAAATCACTTTTCACGTTGCCATATACTAGATCATAGCAGTATACATTGGGATACACGCAATGGAAAGCTTTAGTCTGGCCTTCATTATTACTTGTACTTTTTTTAATTTTTCATTTTCTGAATATAAAAATCTACATACGTTTTCTACCCTGCACTGTTAAAGAAATTTGTTTATACTGCCTCTTCGACTTTTATAGTAGAGATTCCAATCGTATTTCTATGCCTGCAATACTTTATCTGGCTCTGCCGAATCATTTTCTCAGTCATTTAAATAATGCGTCGTTACATTAATAATATAAGGCCTAACCTTAACATACATACAATTTCCATCGCAAAAACGAGATTGGCAATAATCATAATTTCTGAAATAAGTGGCCTATGCTGAAGACTCGATGTTTAGTGTCAGCTGCTTGAAAGCTATATATAGTTAGCTGCTGTACAATTTTCCCAACATAATGCTGAAAATTCACATAGCAGAAGCACAAATAAGCAAGAACTAGCGAACTCAGGTGTAATAACGTATAATTTATAGCATGGTTGGTATATTTAAAGATGGTCAGTGATAAATATGTGTGCAATAACGTTATATAAGGAGTTAGTATGGAAGCGTTTACCGTGCTGTATAAGCCTTGGTTTTCTTTATACTTTTCCAACACGGTATACATTTATGTGCGCAAGGATTTACCAGTGCAACTTTAAGCTAGACAAACTGCCCATCGGCCGCTTCGGTGGTGGTATTTGTTCTGTTGTTATGACAATCCATATGTTGTAATAGATACTAACGTACCAGATATATTTAGAAACCGTGGAGTGAAATTATTAAATGTCTCTTGTGAATGGTAGGCCAGTAAAGCGGAGCAACATCTTGACACAAATGTGTATTACCCGATTTATGGTACAATATTACGTGCATTAACAGCTTAAAAAAACTAGTGGTCTAAGAAGCATAGCAGTTTATGCAGCAAATGTGTGCTCATATCTGTATAATCTTGCTATTCACTGTTCAATAGAGTATGAAATTTTCTTAAGATTGTTAGGTATTGAGCGAAATGGCTTCATGGCAAAGCAAGAGCTTGTATTTGTGATGTCCCAGGTTTGGATCTAGTTGGGTCGGTCATCTAAATTTGGGTCATTTGTGGTTCTCAACATCATTAGACGAACTTTGGGTGGTACCACGAATTTCCTGACCATCGTTTCCTTCATGTGTTTTGAATTCAGACGTGACGATTGGTACGTGGCGGCAGAAAGGTGCAGTTTTCGCTACGATATGATTTCTCCTTGTTGCTTGGCGGAAATAGTGAAATATCTTACTTTAAGGGAGAGTTCCGTCTTCATCAGGGACCTTAGTTTGCGTGTAGCTAAAGAATAGATAGCATTGTCGGGATTACTGTCGTGTTGCAATCATTATGGTCCCCGACCTTGCTAGCGCACATCGTCGTCAGGATCTGGTTGGTTTGGCTCATAACTTCATCACTTTCTCCTAACCGTCACGTGCGATTCTGTGCTCTAGTTACTGGAAACCCTTTCGTCAGACGAATGCTGGCTCCTACGTATGTTAAGTACAAATGTTCTTACTTTCGCAAGGACAGATATTGCCAAATTTCTCTAAAACTCTATCCCATCTGTACGCATTAGATGCAGAAAAGCAAAAGGCTCTTCAGCTTGTGACTGAACTAGTGCAAAAACTCAGTAAATCATATTCAGCATTTGTTACTACAGGAGCGTAAGCCTAATTAAAACACATCCTGGTGGAAAAACTGGCCTTTCAGATATTTGAATCACAAATGTTTTATCTAATTGCAACAACGAATGCGAATCCATGAAAGTTGCTTCTCCTGATATCCCATTTCTCCTTTATGCACCTTTCACATCATGTGACGTAGAGAACTTTCTCTAGACTCCGACTTCTATTAAGTGAAAACAGGACGTGGTTTTCTTTTAATACATAGCTAACAAGCCATGGAATTTTATGCGGTAGTCTGTAAACAGGTGCATTTATTCATTTGAATTATTTAGGTTACTAAAGTTATAGAGTTATTTTTTTCATTCCCAGTGTGTAACTATCTGTATAGTGAATTAAGTTGTGAAGAACTTCATTTTGTAATATATTGTTTGTACTTTGTTCTCACACACGGAAGGGCAATAAGCCCTATCGACGGATCCTTAAACCTCACACACTCAATCACTCACACAGGGAAAATTGTTGTTTAGGTGTGTTGGAACTATCACATGGTCATTTACTCCAAGAAAGTTACATTAGGCTATTGATTTGCTTCCTAGACACGCTCTGGAAAATGGGAACATTTATTTATTTCCTACTGTGATTGGATGTTTACATGTGTAGGCACGGCTAAGCTTAGGTGCCTTATCTCTCCCCCTGCCCCCCCCCCTATAGAAATGCATGACTTTTGTGCGCTCTTAACTTCAAGTGTGTCGGTACCCTGAGCCCAGGCCTTTTTACGGGCCGGCTCATTAGATTTTCCCCCTCAAGGCTATATGATTTATTAGTCGCAGTAGTCTAGCTTATTAGGTAACACTTTTGATACTTTGTTCACGATAAATTTTAACCCGTAAGTTGAACAATTTTATTTCTGTTTAGCAGAAGTGATTCTCCGGTATTTTCGATGCATCAGTTTATGGCTGTATTGAAAGCGATTTATCTGAAAGAGTGATTTCATCTTTTATTTCATAACGCGTAGGGGAAATCTAATTCTGCAGTCGAACATAAACAGCCAGAGGAGATGGGCAGCTTAGAGGCTGTTTCTAAACCGGAAAAGGAGAGGAGATTTAAGAAACGTTACGGTTTGCTCTTTATTTAATTTATAACGCCAGTAAGGACAGGAGATCCAAGTAAGCTGACATATAGGCAGCTTTAAAAACAGACACCACACATTGAAAAGGTAGTAGAGAATATCCAACAAACATTGTTGTGATTGGGAGTATTGACCCTAAACTGTAACCTTATGAGTTTGTAAAAACTAAAATATTAAACAGCAGTACATATAAAATAATTTCTATCAGGGGTTTTTTGTGAGGGAAATAAAAAGTGATTACTTTTAAACGAATCCATCCCAAATGAGAGCGTTCATTATGCGGTTAATTGGAATAATAATATTAGCACTGAGGGATTTTTTGTTGTTGTAATTTACGTCCTCCAACGTTAAGTTATATCGGACGATGAATGAAAGGGATGAAATGCTGCTCAAATGAGCCCAGGGTCCATGAGCTTAGAGCTACCCGACATTCGTCTGTAAGGATAAGGAAAAACTCTGGAAAAACCCTTATCCAGGTAACTCACCCTGACCGAGATTCGAACTCGGGACCTCTTGAACGTGAGGCAGACACGCTGCCACCACGCTACCGAGGCGGTCGCATAGCTCTGAGGGATTTCAGGATTAGTAATATATGAATCATGTAGCATTCTAAGTTGAATTTAGGTATCACATCATGATCTTCTAATTTTGTTTGTAGTACAAGCAATTGAAAGGCGTGGTTTGTTGTAGTACACAATTAGCATTCCCTGTATTCAGTTGGAGCTCTGCCGATCTATGAGCGATGACGAGGAAGAAGGAAAGTGGAGGAGAGAGTGGAAAATGGAGAGAATGCGAAACAGCGAGGGAAGAATATCTGCAGTTAACACATTAATGGGAGTAGAAGTACGTGGTTTGCTAGTTTAACGTAAACGTATTAAATACGGGGTGTACACAGATTAGATTGCATAACGGAGGGTTTTTCGTGAAATGTTGTCGACCTCCTACACGTCAGCCTATGGTTTATTGTGCACCTAGGTTGGGAAGCATGCTTCCATTGCTTCTCAAAATCTGTTCCTTCAACAGGCTGCAATATCTTGGTTTCAATGTCATCATCCGTTTTTAGATATCTCTGGATATATAATTAAAAAGGATATATAATACAATTTCCTCTCTTTCTTTCCTGTTCTACAAATGAGTTCAAACTTGTGGAGTTCTACTTTACGTTCCTTGAATATACCCCATTCAGAAATCAATGCAACTGTTTCCCTTATTTCTGTTCTTGGGCGTACAAAAATGAATGAGGTTTCTTCTGCGGTGTACAATAGGATCTTTAGCCATGACTGAAACTGAAGAGTAACTGTGAAAATTTCAGTACTGCTTCCGCAGTATTTGTTTTCTTTTTCTTTTTTCCTTCTTGCTTTCTTTCTTTGTTGTCAATAATAATAATAATAATAATAATAATAATAATAATAATAATAATAATAATAATAATAATAATAATAATAATAATAATAATAATAATAATAATAATAATAATAAT
The DNA here is from genome assembly GCA_030765055.1 of Mantis religiosa. Taxonomy (NCBI): domain Eukaryota; kingdom Metazoa; phylum Arthropoda; class Insecta; order Mantodea; family Mantidae; genus Mantis; species Mantis religiosa. Next base: position 85,804,985 of record CM060950.1, read on the forward strand.
AATAATAATAATAATAATAATAATAATAATAATAATAATAATAATAATAATAATAATAATAATAATAATAATAATAATAATAATAATAATAATAATAATAATAATAATAATAATAATAATAATAATAATAATAATAATAATAATAATAATAATAATAATAATAATAATAATAATAATAATAATAATAATAATAATAATAATAATAATAATAATAATAATAATAATAATAATAATAATAATAATAATAATAATAATAATAATAATAATAATAATAATAATAATAATAATAATAATAATAATAATAATAATAATAATAATAATAATAATAATAATAATAATAATAATAATAATAATAATAATAATAATAATAATAATAATAATAATAATAATAATAATAATAATAATAATAATAATAATAATAATAATAATAATAATAATAATAATAATAATAATAATAATAATAATAATAATAATAATAATAATAATAATAATAATAATAATAATAATAATAATAATAATAATAATAATAATAATAATAATAATAATAATAATAATAATAATAATAATAATAATAATAATAATAATAATAATAATAATAATAATAATAATAATAATAATAATAATAATAATAATAATAATAATAATAATAATAATAATAATAATAATAATAATAATAAGGAAATAAAATAAACAGCTTCTGTGAACTAAAATATTTTAGTCTTGCGCTTCACAGAACATAATGATCAGTTGTTGCACTTTAAAGGGCGTATTAGTATAGGTCTGGTCTCAACACTTCTTCTGGTAACAAATTCGGGATGTATGTAAAACAAAGAATACAGGATGAACGCTTGTATCAGATTATAATTTTGAAAGATCAATGCCCTTTCGAGCGCAGTCCTAAGAATCTGTGCAGCGAGTGAGCTGAGAACAAGCAATTCAAATAATGAGAGCATGGAATGTTTTCAAGTAGTATGCTACATTTATCTGCTGACTTACTTGAGCTGCAACGAAGGATAATTGCAGCAATATTGTCAGTTACACCAGACATCCAAGTGACTATGTGGCAAGTACCGAACTACATGTCACACATTCATCTTTTATTGAAACCTCGTAATTTGTGTTGCAGTAATTTCCACAGTTCTCAATTTAAGTTAGGATTTATAATTGTATTGATATAGTAGCAGATGCTAGATTGTATAAGCTCAAAAGCCCCTACAGTCATATGTTTACGCCTCTCTCTCCCCCAGATTTACAGATGGAAATTAAGTTTTCTTCTATACTAACTGTGTAGACAAGGTATGGAAAGCTAGCGTATGGCTGAAAAATTAAATGTCATAGCCGGGATTTGGGACGCGTATCTCCCGGTCTCCGTCCGGTTGCTCTAACCACTGAGCTAACATGGCAAGTGCCAGCATGACAATAAATTCTGCGACTTACTCGCATGTCACGGTATACCACTAGAAACTCTCATTTACACATGAAACAGTGGACTTACAATGCTGTAAGTACTTTAAGACCCAGGCTTTATAGTTTAGACTATTATAAGGTCAAATGATGGAAATTACTTATAGTATTGTAAGTCTATCTTTAGGGTAGTTTTCCCAGGTGCATTCGGCTAATGACCCTTCATCCATAGAACAGCTGCCCATGGGAAACAACAGACATAGTGTGACGCCTTCCTGCTGCCAGATGCTCGTTATGCTTCCATGAGGTGTTTTTCCTACAGTACGGCCGTTGGATCTCCGGCTGTGACGTTTAGCGGCTGCAGAAAGCAGAAGGGGAAATATTACCAACATACAGTACTGAACAATTGAAAACATACCCTCAAAATTATCTTTAGAATGAAAATATAGGACTATATAAGCTTTAAAACATTGAAATCCAACTTGCAGTTTCATTATCATGAAAGATATTCATTACAACACCATTCTATTCGAATGCTTTGTTCTCACTTTTCACGTACACTAACTGCTTCTGTTGGAAGTACTGGGAATCTCTGCATCCGGTGTCGTGGTCAGGAAGTTACAACTGTCTGCTAGCGCCAATCAGCATTGCTGCTAGGCGTGGCTTCGGAAACCAACGCCGTGTTGCCTAGTTAATTTTGCTTGGACCACGTGGCCTCAGTTGCTTGCGCTGGTGAACTTTCTTTGCCATTTTGTGCGTGCGTGAAATCCGAATTTTAGTGTTCGTAAGTACTATTATTAACATCTCTATTATAATAATATGGCTACTGGTTCGTGAAATACGCAAATGCGTGAAATATTTAAAATACGCATTTTCCTCTGCTTGAAATTCCCGCTGAAGAACTGACAACAGCTTGCTTCCCCCTCTCGTGAAATGTCAGAGTCGGAGAAAGAGCGGCTGGATTGTACCTGAGCCTATTAATGAGTTGACATATCCCGGCAGTCTCTTGAATCAGTAGGTTTGAGTCGAATCGAGGCGAGACGAGTTTGATTTGACAGTAGAGCTGGGATGAGAGTGGGAGCTCAGTTGAGCACAGCCGACCGTTGTAATGTGATTTGATTGGACTATTTAGTTCTGTTCTTCTCTAAGTGCAGGCAACTGTGCCACAAGTATAAAGTTAGTGCTACACTAAACACTTCGACCTATTTAGCAGCAACTGTTGTTCTCATCTGTTACAATATAAATTCCACCTGAGATGAGCTTCATTTCTTAAGCAGTGAATGCGTTGCCCCTAAAATAATACTCCTTTAGTGTACACTAATTTGTATGTAATTCCATTTAGATATTTGTGAAAACATTAGAATTAAGTCAGTGTACCATCCTCTGAGACTTGCCCTAAAGGTTTCCCAAATGCTGCAATCAGTTTGCCCCAAGAATTAGCTATTTTACATCTCAATAACAAACTAAGAAGTCGTATCGCCTTAGTTTGCTGTTTGCCCTCGTTTCAAGCACAGAGAATGAAGTAAATGGAAACGGTGCCATATTATCTCTGCTGCAATGAGCAGAACAGTCACGGAAACAGAAAATTGTTGTGTTGTTCGCTCTGATATGCTAATGTTAGTATAATGCACAATGCGCTTAGCTTCAAAGACGATGCAATAATCAATGCAGCTCGTTTGTGGAAACACAAAGCCTAACGCTTAGAATCTGCTAGATTTATGTTATGTGAGTAGCTAAATTGTGAGGATATAAACCCAATTTGGAAAAAAAAAAGTCACTTATAAAGCAGAAGCTTAAAACGTTAATACAAAGAATTATCTCAGTGGGCAGTTACGTTTTATTTTAAGAATTATCAAGATTAAGGACCAATTCACAACGAAAATAAAGCCCTAAATAAGAATATTGGGACTGCGTGACTGTGGATTACGTAGATTCGGAAATCTGATTTGCGAAAATTTAGAACAAGTTTTGCTGCAGTAAAAGGACGTGAAATTGACAATCAGCTGTCTTCGAGATTGACTCGGTGTTTCCTGCACAAAAACAAATGAAATAAATCACTGTATTACACTTCAATCGTCGACTGTCGCAATAACCAACAAACAACTGCCGCTGTAACACCTTGTGGAGTATTTATGCCTCCCCAGCCGTTGTTTCTAGAAAGTCGCAGAACTTCCAAAACCTTTCTCGGCCGCAACATTCCGGAGCCTCTCTCTGCCACTTTCTCTCCTGCCCACGCGCCCGTCTCCGGCCCGTAGCAGCAGCACAACAATGTCACACGGTAACACCGCCCCCTCCTCAAGGCTGGTCGTACCGAGCAGCACCATCGTAACGGACCAGACGATCCAGGTGTACAACCAACGTCTTTCTTCGGGGTACCTTCTGGATGCGGTAGACCACGTCGTTGGTTATCTTTTCCACCAGATATGGTCCCTGCCACGGTTGTTGAAGTTTTTGTCAGCGTCCCTTGGTTCGGGTAGGGTGGTATAACCAGACCAGGTCACCTTGCTGGAATGGCTCTTGGCTTGCCTGTCGTCTTCATGCGGTCGCTCGCCATCTGGATGTTCTGACGAGCCATCTCATGCATGTCTTGGAGATGGTCTACGAGGTTGCCCACATACTTGGTTGTTGGCTGCTTCGCCTCCGGGAGGCTCTCAAAGGCCAGGTCACAAGGAAGGCGTAGCTTTCGGACAAACATTAAGCTTGCTGTCGTCATCCCAGTGGTGTCGTGTGTTGGCAAGCGGTCATCCAGCAAGAACAGTGGCACCTTGACGTCCCAGTCTCTCTGATGGCTGGCCACGGCCTTCCTCAGGGTCTAGGGTCCTGATGTATCTCTCGACCATTGCGTCCGACTGTGGATATAGAGGTGTTATGCGGGTCTTGTTCACTCCAAGACTTTCCAGTGCCTCCTGCATTAAATGGGACTCAAAATTGGTACCCTGGTCGCTATGGAGCTCTAACGGCACCCCAAAACGGCAGAACAGTTGCTCCATGAGGCAGTCGGTAATCGTCTTCGCCTCCTGGTTCGGAATGGCATACACCTCCGGCCACTTGGTGAAGTAGTTCACGGCGAGCATCAGGTACTTGTTGCCCCGGTCGAACACTAGGACTGGTTCAGCTATGTCGACAGTGATTCGTTCGAAAGGCGCTCCAACATTGTACTGCTGCATGCGAAACCGGCTCTTAGTCTGGGGGCCGCGACTTGCCGCGCACGCGAGATATTGACGCCACCATCTCTGAGCGTCTGCTCGAAGCCTCAGCCAGTAGTAGTGCTGTCGGAATTTGTCACACGGTGACAATATAGTATTCGAAAATGTTCAAACTTCAACTTTAGAGCGCAGAATAGCTTTATACACGAACCTATCTATGTAGTAATTATTCCCTCTCCAGATTGTTTCCCACCCTAAACGTTCCATAAGTTTTGATGAGACCTACACTCCGATAATTTCATTGCCCACCAATGAAAGAGAGTATTGCCACAAAATGTCCATTTTTAAAATAGTGAATGACTTGTGTTAACATTGGATATCATTTTCATTTTATTACTGTAGCTTACAATGAAGTTTATTTTGATTTGTAAAATGCAAATTACTAGACAGTGTTCCTGTAGGTTTAGTATAAATAACATGTAGTGGATATTATGATTTGTGTATTGGCATCCTCAACGTTTCGGAAATAGTGCGCAAATTACTTAATCTCTTGTTATTTGTATTATGAAGACTTGTATATGAATCTAGAAAGCCTAAACGAAACTTCATGTTACTTGAATCTGTGATATGTTCAAGGATTTTGTCAGACAGTATTTTTTGCACTCGCTTAATTTACACACCAAAATGTATGAATATCCTGCCCTACCTTCTTTATTTCTGTTAAAGGTTGTATTGCTGTATTTCTACAATATCGAGTGCTTTTTGTGTCAGTACTGCCGCTAGAAATTCTTCCCATGCATGGCGGAGTTGGAAAACGGGACGTTCTTAAAAAAGAAATTAAAGCTGTCATACATGAAATAGCTGCATAACAATGGCAACGCTTTAAGCAACAAATGAGTATAGCGAACTACTTCCATATTGCGTCAAGAATCGAAAAATAACAACGTTTTGTGACTTTGTGGGTTCGTGAAATTAAAAGTCGAATTGTACAAAGTCAAAATGTTCTTTATTTCCAGCGAATTACAGCTGGAACACTTGCCGATTACGTAGAATTACGTAGCGCACACAATTACAATTCACCAGTTCGTCTGTCACAAGTCCACTCCACACTCACAATTACGTACAACTCCTCTTATACACGTACGCAGTCTTCCAGTCCGTTCGCTAGCTCGGCGCTCTTTACGGCTGCTCGCAAAGAACTGAACTCTCTCCGGCCCGGCGCGTCGCTTATATAAGACCAACTGACCTATCTAGAAGGTTCCGGGTTAGATGAAATATCTCGACTGTTCCAGACGTCAGGGGGAGGAGAAAGAGGTGGCTAGTGATGCTTTTCCAACCATCCCCTCAGTTAGCGCTACACAGATAAATGGGTAGGCGTTACTGAATGCTTCCCGTCTGGTCCCTACCTGCCAGCTGCTGGTTCTCTCGGGAATTCCGATGTTCGGATGACAGTATGTAGAGTCAAGCCTCTCTAAAACGGAACGCGATCGTTCCGGTATTTATTTTCCGTTTACACAGGTTTCCGTCTTACGGAGAGTTGTCTTTAAATGCAAAGAGGTTACGAAATAGACGCATAGGTTTATAGTGAAGGAATAATACAGAATGATAATAATAGACTGATGTGTATTATTTACTATACTTTCACTTACTTACAATATTTGTAGTTTATGCCTTTTTGTTTTCAATTTTTCCCTTTCCAATCTGCAACTATCTGCATATCAAAATAATTTGCTTCACCACACACGGCATTCAAAACAATGTTATGGTGATGCTTGAAACTCTTGAGCCATCCATCGGAAGCTCTGAAATGGTCTTTGCCAAATTTTCTTGCTGTCTCTAAAGCTTGAATGGTCCAGAAATGGGAATCCTTTTGTCTTGCGCACTAACAAACCACTCGAGCGCAGTACGATGTAGCTCGTCATACTTCTTTCAATATTTCAGAAGTCTGAGTTTTCCCCACTTTAAACAAAACAGTTAATTCTTCAGCTGAACGTTTGTTCCTTACGCGTTCTTCAATAATATTAAATGCTACCAACTGTGATAATGTCTTATGTTTAGAACTAATTTTGCAGAATTTGTGGGCACAAACTATGTTATTATAAATCCCGAACGTTCAGTTTTCTTGCACTGGTGCTTGATCACTTGTAACAACGAAACTTAGATTGAACACACAGCAAAACATTTGTACCCTTACCATGTGTATTGGAAGAGAGTTGAGAAAGTTAATGGTCGGTTTTTCCTTTTCCTAGATGGATTATACTGTATGACTTTATGGTTTATGGAGCTTCAAGAACAGTCACCCTCTTATTGCACTTTATAAAATAAGTGCGTAGTAATCCATTACGTATAAAGTAATCCGTTTTAATCAGGTTATTTATGCAAACTGTTCCCGAAAAATATTTCCGTTTCAACCTTGACAATTTTCCGGCTTAGAGTACAATTTTACATGGGAAATAACTCCGTTCGGAAATTTATTTTTCGCTTTTCCAGATTTCCGGCATATAACGGGTCCGTTTTAGGCAGATTTTACAGTGTAACCAGAATTATATTACGACCATATAAATTTTTATTCAGTGTAGTCAATGACCCATTAATAACGTTGAGGGCCATTGTTTTAGAAAAGGAATTGTTTAATATATATTTTCGGCAAAAAAATACAAAAAGTATGGGATAGTATCCCTGGCTCCGGTTAGTAAACTAACATCAAGGAAAGCAAACTGATATTTACTGTGAAAGCTGTAACGCGAATTTATAAATCCATTTCCTATGAAGTAATAGAGAGTTTGAGTTGCAAATTCCTAGTGTATTAAAAATAGCGAATAAAACACTTGATATTATTTAGACATTGCAGTGTAATAAAATGTTATTTCTAGCGTTTTAAAACTAGAATGTTTCATTACACCACTGCTCCGGGAGAGGGGTAGTTACGTTACGTTAAGGTAAGGCTACACTGAAAATTCCAAATTCTATAATAATAAAGATATCATTATGAACATTTAGCCACATAATTAGATTATTATTTTAAACTTTCATGCAAATTTCCATGTTGCTACGCCAAATAGTTCATTAATTATTAATTATTTTTGTGAAAATATTGTAAAAATTACTCGTTATATAATATGTTCTAGGTCTCGAAACATTTTAGCTTCTAAGTTGAATTTTTATTTTCGGCCAGTAGAGTCAATTTTAAAATACTCACGATCTTATTTTTTTTTAAATATTATTGTAGCAATTGTTCTAAAATATTTTCCATGTGTTAGCTCTCAAAATTTTGAAAATATTAACGTGTTTATTCCTTAACACCTCATAATTTTCAAAATATCAGCATTAGTAGAAAAAGGGGGAATGTGAAATTTATTATTTGCATATTATGGACCTATCCTGTAAGTTTCACCAAGTTAAATGAAAAAATTTTGGCGCTTGAGGAATTTTCAATACTGAAAAGTGTTAGAAAAAGATTCTCATAAAATTAATTCTAAAGTAACGATTGTTACTTTTAACGATTGTTAAAGATCTCTTTAAATGGTCACGCGATAGCCTAAGATGGTGCAAATGATAAAAATAGCACGTCATCTGTTACTACACACCCTAAGCTACCAAAAGCTGCCAGAAAAGAAAATTCCATGATTTCCAACATTTTCGGCGAATTTTCAGTGTAGCCTTGCCTTAAGAGTATTATCTCGCTGCTCAAAGCTTCACCTTGACTTTATCTTTGTTAGTAGAAACCTCTCAGATAACGCACCGATTATACTTGTAAGAGTCAGAGGGGAACTGTCGCAGTTCTCGAACCTGTGCTAAGCACCAATGAACGCATCACTTCAGCCAATGGAATGCGCAGAAATCACAAATGACAGATGTTATGTCCACTGAGCCGACCGCTCTCTGCTTTATCGGCCGGGTGGTCAAGCCTGGAGATACCGCTGTCTTTTCCCCCTTAAGCACCTGGTGGCGCTGGGGTATATAGGCCCAGCTTTGCTAACAAGTGGGTAATCCACTGGTAATCCCGGTTATGCTTTATGCCTGCAAGATCTGGGGCATGGCCGCAGACAGCGTGCTAGCATGGCTCCAACGTGTACAGAATAGAGGACTCAGGTCTATATATTCTGTGGGACGTTATTTTCTTACCAGGTTGCTTCACGAGGCCTCGAGTCTTCCATACGTGGAGGATGAAATCAGGCGCCGGGCATCAAAATTGTACGCAAGTTTACCCAACCACAGAAGCGCCTTTGTCAGATCCCTGGGAGATTATGAGCCCACTAGACATCGTTCTAGCCAGCACCGGTTACCCCGCATGGCTTGCGGGCATCCGAGATAACCTAGGAGCAAATCCGAACAGCAGCTAAAACTGAGCTCCACATAATCCTTCCAAGCTGCTTGACATCAAAATTATTTCCCCAAAATTCACACAAATAAAACACCAGGGTGCAAGGTGTTGCATCCTGTCCTTCAACCCCCAGGTACATACTAGTAACCTCATAAAAATCACCATTCTAAAAACCTACATTTCACCCTACAGTATCCCGAAATCTACCTTACCTGCGGTAAAACCCTTAGCGGGTGGGCACGCAGCAAAAACCTTCTGGCTGTATACAGCCAGTCAGCACCACACGGCATGGCATGGCATGGCAAGTGGGTCTGTACCCTTGTGTCAGTCTGCGTAAGTGGCTCACCTGGCCGGTAAGTAGTGAGTGGCGAACATCTATCATGTAATTAATTATTTCTTTTTAAAATGTGCTTTTAGTTTTTGGCCTGGTGCCTTGTGCTCGTAAGAATTGTTGGCAGTTTAATATCTTAGTGAGACTAAAGTTCATTTTAAGGAAGGAATCAAAACACAAAATTAACATGTGTATAACGAAGGTGTGAAATAAAATAATATTTAAAACAGATCCACCAATATTTACGGCTAGGCTTATGCAGAAAGGAGCACACCTTCATCTCGTGATACGTGTTGCGGTATAACTTTCTTCATTTAATCCATCGGTTCCTTGTTGCCTTCCCGTCATCCCGTTGTATTTGTTAAAAATTGTGCACCTTTCCTTCTGACGAAGATCGGCGCACTACGTGGAGTAATTAGTGCGTTATCTGAAAGGTTTCAATTACCAAAGATACAGCCATGGTAACCATTCGAGCAACACAATAATACCGCTGAATGTTCCCCTGCTAGGGTCTGACACACGGCTCTTCAATACCTGCCCTTGCACGTTGATAAAGGTAAGCACAAGTCGCCTGCTGGTTATGCACAACCGCAATCGTTGTAGTAGTGAAGTTTTCTTTTTATGCTGTTGTTAATAATGCTTCATGTACAATGTGTTTTGGTACCGTTGATATTATAACTCCAAACAAAATCGTCGACATGTTGCACAGATTGCCACAGGAGAAAAGTTGAGTTATTAGGACAGCATATTTCAAGAGAAGCGTGATAGTTGTTATAAAAGAGCGTGGTTATGCAAATTCTCCTACCACTAGTGAGGGCAGCATTACTCTCCCACGGCTATCAGAGCGGAGCAGAAGAGTGCGTAACAGGCTGTTTGCACTGTCTATTACCGTGTTATTTCTCTCGCGTGAAAGCAACCCTACAGAAGCTTGGTATAAAACCATCCCATCTGTATTTAAAGTATCTTCAGGAGCACACCAAGATGCAAAATGTAAGATTTTACCTGACTTATATATTCACAGATTGGAATTCAAACTACTCATTGAAAATAATTCGTATAACATATATCGTGCCTAAATTGAATTTCACTTTGATTATTCGGCTAAAATTTTAATTCATGATCTTTAAGTACTTCAGTGTTGAGCCCGGAAAATAATTTATAATTTATATGTTATGAGATAAGATTAGGCTCAGAGGAGGAACTAAGCACCTTGACCTACAAGAGATATTTTGCACCTATGCCTCTGATGGAACACCCTCCGGAAGGGAGGGATGAGATGAGAGATGGGAGAGGATGCCTAGGTCTAGGAGACACGACAGTAGAGGGCAGGATTCCTACAGGTAGATATTTAAATCCCTCTGACAGTTCATAGAGCCGGCTCCTCTCCACCCAGAAGGTTTACACCCCAATGGGGGCAGTTAGTCGGGACACAGAAACTGCCTCCGATCCAAGGAATGAAGGTTCACCTAGCACATCCTTAAAGGAGAGGTGAAGTGAAATGCAGGAATAGGAAAATACGGAGGATGTAATTAACCTTCCCATCATTCACCGGGACACCATCCAAAATCCACGGGTCAGGAAGATTGGCTGTGGAGATCGAACACACATCTCCCGAGTGATAGTCATACACACACACACACACACACACACACACACACACACACACACACACACACACACACACACACACACACACACATTACCACAGTGCCACCTCATTTGGTTAATTTAGCCCATAAGACTCGCACAAATAGACTATAGCATGTGAATAAAGTTTCAGTTTTACAAATAAGAATTAAGCTGTATTTGATAATATGTTTAGCTTCATAAAACGAATAATTTGTTAGAAACTAATGTCATATTTGAAAGCTCCAAAAATGAGTATAGTACAAGTAACTATTGAAACCTAATCAATAGAAACTGATCCTTCGAGTTTAACATTAAATGGCATTAAGGTATAGAACACATTACCTATATACTTAAAAATTTACACAAATATAGAAAAGCCACTGAATAGTTAAAGAAAGAATGCTTCGATAACTGACAACTGTTTAGTTAAAGCACTCTTATGTGCTATAACTGGAATATTAATATACACTGTAATATAAACTTATACATAACAAGTTTTAAATTCCTAATTGAAATTGTTTCATAATTATCTCTTTTAGTGCTACTACATCTTTCTTTTTAAATTAACGTCCTCCAACGTAAATCCTATTGGACCATGAGTGAAATGAGGTCAGGATTCGTAGAGCTTAAGGTTCTCTTACATGTATCTTCCAGAATAACAAAAAACAAAACAGAAAAGATCTCATTCAAATAACTCAGCCTGACTGAGTCGAACTCGGGATCCCTTGTAGCCGCTGCAGACACGCTATTACCATGCTACAGAGGTGTGTTTGTGTAAACCCCTCTAAAACGGAACGATCGTTCCGGTTTTTATTTTCCGTTTACCAGGTTTCCATCTTACAGAAGGTTGTTTTAGTTACAAAAGATTACGAAATAGTCGCACAGGTTTACAGTGAAGGATTAATATAAAATACAGTGTAAATAATAATAGACTGATACTATTATGGAGTATACTTTCAACTTACATACAATAGTTGTCTGCATATCAATATCATTTGCTTCACACACAGCATTCAAAACAATGCTATGGCGATGTTTGTTAACTCTCGAGGCATCCATTGGAAGCTCTGAAATTGTCTTTGTGTAATTTTCTTTCTGTCTCTAAAGCTTGAGTTTGAATCAATCGTCCAGAAATGGGAATTACTTCATCACACCCAGACTAATAAACCAATCGAACAGAGCGCGATTTAACTCGGCATAGTCTGTAGATCTTGTGGTGCATTTCACATGTTCTATGGTTTCCTTTAACCATTCGTCTTTAAATTTTTTTTCAAAATCTCATAGATCTGAGTTTCTTCCACTTTAAACATCAGTTAATTCTTTGGTTAGACGTTTGTTCTTTTCGTGTTCTTCGGTAACCTTAATTTTTCCCCCCAGTTATGTCTTATGTTTAGAACTCCTTATACAGAATGTGTGTACATGCAAACTGTGTTCATAAATATCATCTAAGTTCACAGTTTTCTTCCACTCGTACTTGATCACTTGTAACAACGAAACTGAGAATGAACACACCGCAAGACGGTTGTAACCTTACCATGTGTGTTGGAAGAGAGCTGAGAGAGATGACGGTTTGTTTTCTTTTCCTCGAAGGATTGCAGTTTGTGACTTTGTGCTTCACAGAACTTCGTAGAAGTGTAGTTGCCCTACTAATTGTTGCACTTTCTCGTAAGATACGTCATTGTAACCGATTCATAAATCAATCAGTTTTAACCAGGTTATTTACGCAAACGGTTCCCAGAAGGTATTTCCGTTTCCGCGTTAGGCAGCTTTCCGGCTTACAGTATAATTTTGCATGGGAAATAGCTCCGTTTCGAAATTTATTTGTCGTTTTTACAGGTTTCCGGTATATAAGGCGTCCGTTATATGCAGGTTTTACTGTATATATTATACTTATTATTTCATGTTTAAATATTGTACGTTAAATTTAGTTAGTCTTTTACCAACCACCATTTCCCAGCTTTTTGTGCTCTGGCTCAAAGAAACTTTAAAAAAAATACTGGTAAGTAGAGAGTTAACCTGAATATCCAAACAGAAACACGGATTGCTGTTTGAAAAACGAACGAACAATAGGTCTCCCTGTCGTTAGGATTTAACGTTTAGGTTGTTTCACAAAAAGAGTCTTTAATTTTGAATTAATTGTACGTATACTTTGTAACAGTACACTTACATTTGTGTTACACAAATTGCTTCTACATGTTCATTTATTATCCTCTGGCTTCTTCTCCTTCATTATGTTTTATTTATAAAATAACTTTATCATAAACAAGTACCAAAATTTAATTTCAAATAGAAAATTTGACCTGTTTAAACTATAGGAATTAAATTTAAGCATTACAATTTGTAGTTTTGTGCCACTGAATTTCTTTAAGAAGTTTACGGACAAATCGCATATTGATTAAATTAAAGGAACCAATGGAAGTAATCTGTAGATTATGGGAACCACTAAGAACCACTACCATACGATACTCTACAGATATCAAATTTGATCATTAAGAACAGACTACATAAGTAGAAACTATATCATCTGGTACCCATCGGAATTCTGCTGGGATAACGAGATTTAAAGAGCAGAACAAGTTTTAAAGCCACATGTTTTCTCTATTAAACAAAAAGTGAATTATTTCTAATGGAGGAGCACATACAGCCCAGGAAGCACAAAATTAAAACACCGAGTTTCTACCACAAAATTTTTGCGTACATTAGAGAAATAATCCGATTCCACTTTTTGCAGCAGGAATGGAAGTTAAGTAAATAAGAGGGTCTAAGCCTACAACTATGAAACGTAGTGGAACTTTACGACATTTCTGTGTTACTTCCTACCGATTCTCCAAGGAATTTGTGGTCAGTTACATGGAGCAAAGAAATCGATTCCATGTGAGGGGAAAGATAAGAGGAAAATAGGTTATTGGAAATCTTCTCTCCAGTTAAAGCCCTCATATAACCGGGACACAAAATTCTTCCTCCTTCTACTATCCTGGCATGATAAATTTTAGGCCACGCCGTGGCCGAGTGGTTAGACTACTCGACCCTCATTAAAACGGCCCGGGTTCGATCCCAGGCAACCGCATGTGATTTGTGGTGGGCTAAGGGGCGTAGGGGATGGTTTCCCCCGTTGCTCCGGTTTCCCTCGCCATCTCTTTCCACCGATGCCCCATCTTCATTTTATGTATCATCAATGCCCGGTGTAGTAAAAGCGGGCGTTAAACACTACAAAAGATGATGCTTTAATTACACAAAGATTCTTAGTAATTAGCTCTCTCCGTTTCTCCACCTAACATAATTCACTTGAAGTCATCGTAAGCAGCCATTTAAAACATAAGTGTCAGAACACGAAAACATAAACTCATTGGATTTGGGTATGAATTTTAGTTTAATTTCCTCAGATAACTAAATATAATCGTTTAGATTGGAATAAATACAGTATATAATAAGTTCTAAGTGTTAATATCCATTTCAGAGTTGATCGTACAAAGTAAGTTTACAGCCTGATTAGGTTTAAACTGCAGTCACAATAAATTACTCAATCTTAATTGTTGTTATCGTATGTTAACGGGCCATAGAAGAGAGAGAGAGAGAGAGAGAGAGAGAGAGAGAGAGAGAGAGAGAGAGAGAGAGAGTAGGGACCATAAACAAGGAAATATTATTTTTCACACAGTTAATTATTTTTTGTTTATTATTCATTTTTATAAATCATCCAGAGCCACAGACAGTACATAGATTTGTTTTGTGCATTGTGCGCAGAAATTTTAATCTTGCAGCAACAATATCGTTTTTTTAAGCTAAAATTTCTGACCCTCATTGGCTCTCCTATATTTGAACTTAAGAGATTTCAGAATATTTTACTTAGAAAATACAGACCTGTACATTCTATTTTCTCTCTCCTTAAATTGGTCAGCCTTTTGGCAGTTTGCCTGTTGTATAAATCATAAATTGTTCTACGTAAAACACGCATTTAAAAATCGTCCAAGGAGACCTAAATATGGAACTCCTAATTTGGTGAACTATTTGCCTTTTTAACAATGTTCGTCACAGAATGAGCACTCACGTGACAAGCTTGTTAAAATCGGTACTTTTGAAAATGTGTTTGACAACTATTTGAAAAAGGAATTACACATTAAAATAATATTTCTACTCTGCTTATGTAAAATGTCGCATTTAGAACTAGGCGCACTAGTACTCGGCTTGCTAAGCGCCATGCGTTCCAGCTTTGAAAAGCAAGTCTGCACTCTTAAAAGATCACCACCATACTGAATGCAACCGTAGCATAGCACGAGTGTGTTTTTCTTCACTGACAGTTAATGATTCTTTTCTTTCTAGTCAGGCGACTTATCTTTCCATATCTCCGAAACCAGATGCACTATAAACATGGGGTTTGGAGAGTTACCCTCAGAAAAAATAGCTCTACATGATAGTAAAAACACAATTATTCTGTAGTTATTATCTTTTGGGCATACAAAAAAATTAACCGAAGAGTTCAGCCAAGCGAGCCGATCTCCGTGTTGAGCTGTACAACGTCGCACACACCTCATTGGCTAGTCAGCTTTAAACCAGCCAGACCTAACCCCGTCTTATGTTCATTCCCATTTTGCAGTTACCTAAGACATAATTATCAGAGGCAGTCACATATAGAATGCATTGCGTAACACTCTCGTCAAGTGGAATACTGAACCCTATTTGTCTCATAAGTGGCCTGGTCAGTGCTGTTGCCCATTTTTGCTTCAGTTGTGGAGGAATGTGACAACGTTTTATACAAGCTCTGTGCGTTAACGTATGTTCTGTAGTTTCTGCATATTATCTCAATAATTTGCATGATTTTTAATAATTATTTTCACTTTACCATGTGCATAACCACACAACATGACAGTTCATTTTAAGAAATGGCCATTCCATTTTGTCTAACAGAAAATTACTTACAGAGCCATATGTGGTGTGGGGTATCGTGTCTGTGTTAATTTCAAGAGGACAGAGGTTATACTTTCCTCCGGGGTTTTCCTTTACTCCAAAAGATGACAGTTGGATAATTCTAAGTTCTATCAGTTCCAGGATAAGTTAAGCATCATATAAGTCATTTCATACAGCGTTGTTCGATATGACCTTACCAGTTAAGGCACGATAAACCGTATGAAAAATGAAAAAGCTACATGTACTCAGTGCCTATATTGATAAACGTTGCTCAGTGCTATCCTTGGACAATTTTTATTCAATTTATCATTAAAAACTTATATATGGAAGAAATGTTATATACACATACATTTTCTGAACTAATTTATATCCAATTCACCCACCCAATAACACTGTGGACGCTAATGGAGATATTGGCTCAGTAAAGATAAAAGTTTGCGCTTTTATCAAATGTGGCTTCAGATTCAGATCGTCAAGTATAAAATAATAGTATATTATTTTAAGTTTAGAATTGAATTATATTTACAATGAATAAACTGCATTTTTCGCAACATTTGGTCAAGTTTGAGAAATAATGACATAAGACATAACTTACTGGGATTTGATATTTTGTCAGTAAAAGGGAAGAAGAACAGGAGAAATATAGGGAATTATTTAGGGAAAGTTAAACAGAGATGGCTAAGAATAATTAAGAGAAAAATATAGTGGGATAGGTGAAATGGCAAAATCTGTAAAAAGGAGTAGTGGGCTTCCAATACACAAAAACCTAGGGTTAGGTGTATGGGGACCGAATTATTAGTCAATGGTGGGCAACATGACAGTATTTCCAGGATTTAGGAATATATGACATTTTTCAGTATGGATTTTATAATTGTAATCTTGATTTTGTATTTCCATTTGATGTTGTAAAAGGAAAGACGAGAAATAAATTACAATTACAATTACTGGGATTTGTGACTTTATAATCTATTAGATGATTTCAAACATTCTCTATTGAGTTAATTATAATGATTTGGTCTATTTATCCTGTTACAAAATAATATTTGCTGTTTAAAAAGCCCGATAGTCTTTATAGAGGCGAATGGCGTGAAATTATAATGCTGTAACAGGAATAATTTGGGTGCTCTGTTGCCGAGATATAACAAATGACCGTTTGTTTGTTTGTTTGTTTGTCGTTTTTTTTTTTTGTTTTTTGTTTTTTTTTTTTGTAATTTACGTCCTCCAACGTTAAGTCACATCGGACGATGAATGGAATGGGAGAAATGATGCTCAAATGAGTCCAGAGTCCATAGAGCTTAGAGTTACCAGAAATATGTCTTTCAGGATAAGGGAAAACCCTGGAAAAACCTTATCCAGGTAACTCACCCCGACCGAGACTCGAACTCGGGACCTCTTAAAATGATCGTATCATAGCTTACACACTGTTATGTATCCTTCAACCCTATTTATGTATAGTTTTATATTACAATTAGATTCATCTCGCAATTAAGGTTTTGGAAGCAGTAAAGCGAAACTAGCTTTTATCACGTGATTTACGCAACGTGGTAGAGAAACTCTATAGTTTCAGATTAACTGAAGTTAGATATGGATCGATTACTATTGGATTGAAGCGGAGTAGTAATTCTACTCCAGTCAATGAAGAATGCCATCACTTCCATTCAGTACAAGTCAATTAATATCTAAGACATTATAATACCTTTCTCAGTGGGGTACATCATATGATGGGAGCTGATTCCGTTTTACTATTGTGAACACATTATTTGTGATGTCAATATAATTATAAAATCTACTATACAGAAGAGCGTGGTTAAGTGATTATTCTACTTGATTTACCTGCATAGCTTTGGGTTGATTCTAGTGGTAGCTTGTGATGTCCAGACGGGATTCCCTCTAGTACCATTCATTCCACTGTCAACAAGTTTGGAGTGGTGCTGTGGTTAGAGCACAAACGATAAGCTGTTTTCGCTAAAATACCTCTGGCTCAAAGAGCCACGTAATGGAAATTCTTAATCATATAAAAGCAGCAGCATAATCAATTCCTTTTGTAGGTATTATCGTTCGTTTTACTATCTTGTTAATATCTCTGCTATAACACAAATGTATATCAACATTTCTGAGCCTATTAACTTAATTGTTAAATCCTGTGTCTTATTTACCACAATATGGAAGCTAACGTAATTATGAAAATTGGAAAACACACAATATGCAGGATAACTTGTTGATATTTGTTCCAGCTATTACACCCAATAACAATAATGCCTTTTCGCATGTTTTAAAATTCCAGTTTGTGCAATTGTTTAAATGTTAATTTGATTATGTAAGTTCATCGTTAGTATCATAAAAATGCTCCAATTATAGAATTTAATGTCAGGACAGCACGTTGGTCATGGTAGCTCAATGGGTAAGAGCGACTGGACAGAAACCAGGGAAGCCAGGAGATTCGTGGTTCAAATTCCGGCCGTGGCATTGAATTTTTCAGTTTGATCCTATCCAAATGCTTAGCCTATACACGTCTAGTGTGAAAGAACGATTAATTTCCTTCACTTAACTTAGATAATGGCTATAAATGTCTAATCATTAAAATCCAACATATGCATTGAATGGCAAAACAAAAGCATTGCTTTATTCATTATTATTAATAATACATAGGTTTCAGGCTCAAAATTTTTTATATTTTTATCAAGTTGAAGAGAAAGATACAATATAATGTATAAACTAGCAGGGGAGATTAACAAATAAAGATAAATACCTAACTATTCCATGCATTTTTGTATAATTTTGCAGGAAACATGTTTTTTGAAAACGCTTTTATTAAATTAGTGGCCCTCAGTACTTTTAAAGGTTACCTAGCAATATTGAAAATTGATCGTGTGCTACGTAAACTAATTTATTCTTATGCACGAAGTCGTTTGTCTTCCATAAGGTCATTTATACGGTTGTTTCGAAACGACACCGAACGAATATAGCCGTTTCGTAGTTTATTACTTATCTAGTCCGAATTTCGGTGTCGCAGCTTCGAAATTCTCTTAGGTATAATTTTATGCAGCTTTAAATATTTTATTATTTTTTGATTAGGCAGCGTAGGAACCACTGGTGTGCGAACCTTAAAAGTTGTAATTGGGACGCACCGGCCATGAGAACAAAAGCATTACTCCCTGCTTGTTATCAGTGACCCTAGTCTCGCTTTCAGGTAAAGGGACAAAGGGCAGTTACTGTGAAAAAATCGATAATGACTCGGAGGGTTCCAAGGTTGCTCATTTTGCTATGATTTTAATTGTACAGTTCTTTCAGTCAGCTATTGTAAAATCGACCTTCCTTTTCTGTTACAAACGCTTTATTTGGTATTATTAAACACAGTGAAATAAAATGCTTGTCTCATTGCATAAGGCATTTAGTTTTGTTAAATTTATCTACAATCCTTTCATATTATTCTGTTCTTTTTATCATTTATGGCTTCCATCCTCTATCTTACTGACATTAACTTCCCTCTAAAAGGTTTAACTTGCACATGTCCACCTGTTTATTTTCCGTCATCGACAGTTATAACGGAATGTTGGAACACGTTAAACATCTATAAACAAATAACTAAGGAATAGCTTGTTTATTGCGATTTCATAAGCTGAAGAAACTTTTAATGGTGGCAAGCTAGGGTGGAATATGTTGCTATGTTTACAAACAGCTACCGTATGCGGCACACTGTGTTACCTACTTGCGATTCCTTCGATAGCGTGAGGCACGTGGTGTTGTTCCTGTTACTGCTTAATCCACACTCATTCTGGAGCGTTTTTAATGTGGCTATATTGCGGTAAAAGCAATCTATGTGTAGCATAGAAACTGAGCAATTACTTCTATATATTCGTTCGGTGTCGTTTCGAAGCACCCTGTATATTAAAATTACTTTCAGGTAGATATTTATATAATTGCAACTTTGTTGACAGTTACTTTATTATTTACAATTTAAAGTGTGTATTTATATTCTTTTGTTGTTCAGTAGGTTTTGTTTATGACAGTCTTTAATTGTGGGATGCTAAATTTGGTAATATGTGCATTCTAATAGAATACATTCTGCATTATGCCACAAAATCTAAAATAACCTATTCTTCCATTAACATCCCACCAAACTATTGTGACATACATCTCGCAATTGCATGCAGCAGTGTTCCACCACGGAGCTAGAAGACTTTGTGTGTTGTAAATAGTGAACGAGAAGGGGAGTGACATACGGTGAAAGGCATGAAAAAGAATGCCCATAACTGTCTTATTCAGTTACCCTAGTGTTATTCAACATCAACATATGGCATATAAATGCAAGGGGAAGAGCGCTATTCATTACAGTTTCGCTGCGTTACAGTGTGGTGATACAAGTGCAATAAATGTACTTTGGAAGGATGAAGTTGGAAAATTATTTAACTGAAGTAGATTACATAGTATACATATTTTTTCACCTATAGTAAATGATAAAAACAGTACGTTGCAATTACATTAATTACTGTCAGCTGTTCAAAAGCATTATCAAGATCGACCGCTTTACCTCTTCGAACTGGTAATCGGTTAATGACGCCTAACTGTAGACCAAGCCAATTCACACCTGAGGGTAAGATGGCAGCTAACAACGAAAACAGTTATATTAAATGTTGCATGGCATATCTTAGATAAACGTTAACAAATTAAGGGAAGTAAAGACACTAAGATTTAAGGATAATATTGAATTGTAGAAAACCTTTGTATTTATTTATTCTCCAAATGAAGTAACCCTATTTTACCAGTAAGGTATGTTAGGGTTCTAGTTACAAAAGCACATAAACATAAATATCAAAATGACTGAAAATGATAATAGTTATAACGTTTTAAAATTTTGGCCAATAAAGTGCTCAAACGCTGAAGTGCAACATTTTTTAAGGGATATATTAATCAACGGTGTCTGAAGATCTGTATTACAACATGAAAGATGTCGAACACGGTAATGTCTCTTTTTGGAATGAACATCACATTTAAATATTAAGTGTTCAACAATTTCATCATCGCTTTCACATTTACATAGTTATCCATCAGGAGGGTCTTATGGAATCTTCGAAAGTAAATTTTAAACTTCTCATGTCCGGTAGCAAACTGGGTCAAAATAAAATTAGGTGAAAAGTAGTTTCAGTTTACACGGCCAATAACAGTAGAAAAAGAAAATAAATTTCGAGTGATTTGCCTATTATCACTGTTTATCCAAGTACTGTTCCCCATTTCAAAATTTTCTTTTTTCAATGTTTTTTAACAACTGTTATTGTAATTCCTTTTGGGATAATGCGTACATTTAGCAATTTCGTCTTCCCTCTCATTGTCATGTATACCCATATGGCATCTAACCCATGTGATACATACGTAATTGATGTTTGTTATAATATTGTGACTTCGTGGGTTCGTAGAATTAAAAGTCCAATTTTCCGAAATTCTAAATGTTCTTTATTTCCGTAGAAATACATTGTTCAATTCTCACGTAACAACATTACATCACATATACAACACAATATTCCAAGGTCGATGACAATAACAAACATCGTTCAGTCTACAACACCAGCTCTCCTTACAACAACACTCTCAGCTGTTCTCTGCTTACCTCTCGCGACTCACTCTCGTTTTACAACTGTCCGTTGGCGTGTCACAATCTCTTATATATCCCATTCATAAATTCTAGACATTTCTAAAACGAACCAGAAACTGAATTATCTCTATCAGTCAAGAAGTCACTAGAACGTTTCATTTACCTCACTTATCTGCGTCGGTAAGTCTTGTCTCAGTAATACACTATCCGACTACTATCTTTATTAGTTCCTTTGTGTAAACAAGCCGCGTTTACGCTCCACGCGAACCTTTTATGTGCGTTGCCGCGACAATATCGTTCCTTATTTTGGTAGCAAGTGAAATGTAGTGCATTTATCCCCGATAACACTGACAGACGCCTGGGAATCCCTGTATATACATGCGCTATAGTTATTACTGCGGCACTACTCCACTATGTGTGCATCAATAAATATACTTATTTTATATAGTTAGATAAGAAAATACGTTTCACTAAGCATTGCGGGGAAAGTGAATAAAAAAGCAGTGTCGAAAAACATTTATAAGCAAAAGAATCGGACTTAATAATGAGTTAAAGTGAAACACCCAACAGTCGGTCCTCTTAAAGAAACATTCCTTATCCAGATACTGCAGTACAGCTACCCCGCCCCCTTCCCAATGACATGCACAGCTGACGGTTTGGTCCACGACCAAACTTGCTGCACTGCGAGACACATGATAATGAATACGAGAGGGAAACACGGGAAGTGCCGTGGTGAGGGGAAACCGAGAAAACTTAATAGCAGCGACAGTTGAACGTTAGCGTTCCTGTACGTGAATGAATAAATTCTATATTTCACCTTATGAAACATTATCATACAAATCGCCCATGCTTAGTTTCTAAAACCTGCTTTTTGTACGTGTTCCCAATGGCATTCACATATATGGGAATATGGAATCCATATATGAATTCGCTTCCAGGCAATCACTTATATCTACAAATATAAATTTGTTGGTAACATGAAATATACACTAGGGCGGGAAGTAAGCCTTAATTTATATATTTTCCTTACTCTATTACCTTTATAAATAGCAGAAGTACTACACTCCAAACAAATATTCGATATCGAGATAACAGCGATGTAAATATTTTGAGACTTCCTAAATCTAAAAAGTAAGCATTTCTAGAAATTTTTGTGCATATGCATGACCATTAACAGCATAACTCAAAAATCGGTTAGGTATGAAACTTTAAGCTTAATATTTGGGCTCAAGTTGTAATGCCACTTTGTAATAAAGTTTTGTATGCTGCGAGTTAAAATTTTGCTGTGTTAATGATGTCGTGTTTGAAAATTTTGACGATATAACGGATTTATAAAGCATTGAATTTCTTTCACCCATCTTTCCTCCAATCGGTGCACGAGAAATATTATTCCTGCGTGAATGGTGCAATATTTTAATCTAAATTTATTAAAATAATGATTTGAAGCTTCTTTGTTGATAATTATTTACTTAACGAGCTTTAAATACAAACTGAGACAACACAATTTTAAACATTAATTGTTTTAACTCTCTTCCGCAACTGTTGTTTGTCTTCACCCCAACCGTCTTTCAAAAGATGATACAATTTTTCACAAGGAAACTTGGTTAAAACCTCAAATTGCTCCAATAGTTGCTGAAGATATAATTATTGTTCAAATGTAGAAGTTATTAGATAATATAAATGAAATTAGTAACAGATACGCAAATTTTTGAAATGATAAAACAATAAAGCAGTTTATTCATGAGAGCCCTTCTACTACAGAAGGTAATCTTCAATAAAATGGAGCCCATGAAATTCTTATTAATAAAGGAGCTATAATTAGATCATTTCATAAAAAATTTTCTGTAAAATAAACTATTTCAATAATTTAATCTTTAGTAAAATTAAAAAGAGTATATTTGAGGATGCAACTGCTTGAATGAAAAAGTACTCCCTTATCGGTCGTTGATTTATTTATACACTCAACACTTACAGCTATATACCAGGTGAGTCAGCTGCCCCTTATTCTCGAGTTTTATCCAATCCACATTTTATACTCCAACATGAAAACATCGACCCCATTACTAGGTTTTACCCGCGTATTTAACATGAATATTAAACACTCAATGAAATTAGTACTAGTTGAAATGTTATCGCATCGCCGTAATATATTCATAATTAGACAACTGACGTCTGCAAATGTTCACTGGAACCACCGAATACTATATGTTGCAAAGAATGTTTATCTCACAGGTTACTAGTTAGCTCAGCTGGAACGAGCGCGGAACTATAATCACATTCGTGTGCTGTGACGGTGATTCGAATTCTCTGCATAGGTATACAAATCTTTTTTACTGTATAATACAATTTGCAATTATTATTCTGAAAACTGTTACTATTTTTATTTTTATTTTTATTGTTTTATTTGTTTTATGGCATTTTTTATGTTTCTTTATTGGTGAACTACAATTAGGTGGTTATTTAAACACACCTATAGGTAGGTGCAATTGAAATAACGATCATGTATACACACTTTAACGCACACAAAAACATGGAAATTACAGCAATAGAGATCAACGTGGAAGTAAAACACAATTCTGCAGAAATATAATTATTGTGCCTTTAAAACTGTGTTTCAAATTGATATGTTTTGTGGCGCTGGAATGGCACTTTTTCTATTCCTGGCACACGACTCCTCTAACGAAGCAAGTGCTCGAATTGATGACCTTATTGCGTAATGCACGCCCTCGGGGACCTTATAATTAAATTATTGTGAATTCAGTTTCCAATTTTTGATGGAAATAAAAACATAATTACAATGCTGAGAGTCGAACCTGTGTCATTGGGTATTAAGGCACAGGAGACGCCATAATCACACTGAGCAATTTTGAGACTTGCCAGAAAGCACGTTCTCGGTTCAGTAGTACGACTTGCACGCCTGGCACTATACCTTTGCCAGCTTGCGAGTTCTCGTGCTTTATTTAGCTTTTTAAGACACTTAATCATTTATTGGGTGTTTTCATGTTATCACATAAATGGCAAAAGCTCTTATGCATGTTAATTGAGATGCACGAGACGTAGTTTAAGCAACAATGTAAATAAACCGTTGTTTAATAATATGTCCGTTTTGAATGTACGGGTCCATGATGGATAAGGCGTGTCTCTAAACTTTTCCTAATTTTTGGCAGCCAGTCCCTGCTCTAAGTACAATAATCCGCCATTTTCTTTTTAGCTGACGCTGTTTGTGTACTCATTTGATAGTTCCATATTTTCGGAGACGTCTACCGGAATTCGCTCTCAGTAAAGGAGTCATGTGTTTTTGAGATGTACTTTAGCGGGCAGTACGTTTTTTTCCCCCTTAAACCGCTATTCCTCTGAATTTTGCGCATTCCTCTTTTTAAGAACAGTATACTAAGCGCAAAGCAGGACTAAGGCTCACATACCGCTTGATGGGCGGCATAACTTCCAAATAAATAAGGCGCGGCTGACTCACATGGTATATATGGAAAATACATATTAACTACGTGGAAAATTTTTCGAAAATTGTTAAACTGTACAAAAATGTTTCTAAAGATTTTTATTAAAACTCCATCTTATATTCTCTTTGATTGCACGGACATAAGTTACATTTTTCAGTATATTTTTAGAAAGATCACTGCACTTACAATTTTTATTGTGAATTCTACACTACTGAACTGACAAAGAGCAACTCTCACACACTTTAGAGTGATAAACTTTAACTCATTTTTATTGGCAGATTTTTCCTCTTCAAATTGGCAGTTTTATACGTCATGTGTCTTCATTCTTAGAAAATAAATACTAGCTTGCTTTTTGCAACACTGTTTTGAACGTATTTTTGTTTAAATGTGATACTGTGATATAAAGGGCTATTTCTCAAATGTGATTGAAGGGGTATATTTTTATCACCTTAGGATGATAAAGTTATACATTAAATTTCGTTGTGGATATACTTTGGTATTAATAAAACAGTAGTACTAGTACTAGTACTAGTACCAGTACAGTGATACTAGGGCTTACCCCTAACAGTTTTTAACCTCTTGGTTAAATATATTTTAAAAAGCACAACTCAAGCTTTATTTTTAAAGTTCTGATCAGATACAAAGAAAAATTTGAAACATTTCTCAAATAAATAACAAGTGTTCCGGAATATTGCCAACTTACATTGCCCAGCTTTTTTACCAGTGCAAACACGCAAAAAATACCTATCACTAACAGTGAGTTCAGCTAAAATTTGTATAGGTATAGTTATACAATAGAAGAATTTACCTCACGCTATGTGACCTATGATTATACTTAAGATGAGGTTACTGACCACAGGAAGGCAGGCCACAGGGACGCACAGAAGTCTGTAATAATTTCACGTAGGAGGACCCTTTTCACTCCTGGAACTGGCTAGAGAGGGCAATAAACGACCCGTCGACAAGCAAGCCTCAAAAGTTTAACAGTTTTTTTCGAATTCAGCCTCTAAAGAGAAAGATCCATATTTTATATTTATTCTATGATGTTATTTTAAATTTAAGATTATTTTAAAGAATGTTTTAAGTACTGTAATGTTTAAATTAAGTTTAGAAAGTAAAATTATAAAAATAAATAAGGCATTTGTTAAGGTAGCTACGAATTACGTAGCCAGAAAGAAAATCTTGGTTGCTATGGAAGAATATCAGTCATCTTTCCCGGAAGAGAGGCGCGTTAAAATAAGTTTGAACGTTGTAGAAGATGGATATTAATCAGAATCAATTTGGATATGCCAGTTATATACGAATGTGTTAACAAAAGAGATTTAAGTAAATAGTTGTATTAGGAAGATGATATTAGTTTAAATAAGTGGAGTAGAGGATGAACGTAAAAGTTTTATCTTGAGCATTGCAGATAAAGAACGCTTAAATAATGAATACACTGGAAAGATTATAAGTTCATTTGTCCAATAACGTTTTGTGTCAATTTAATCAAGAACTAAAATCAATATATTTAAAAATAAATCCAACAATTGATTTTGTATTGTAAATCATTTCTTGAGAAGGAGAAAGACATCTGTCCGAGACGACGCCTTGGGATAAGAATCACTATGTTATGGCTGGGAATTCATGGTACAAATTAATTTAAAACCGAACTTAATAAACAAAAGTTAAGAATTCATAAAGCTCATTTACATGTCGACACAACCACGCAATTCATAGAATATTACATTAAAATATTATTAAAAATGGCGCCCAACGTGGGGTTTCATAAAATGACAGAATAAAATGATCTTCATTATTACTACACGTATCCAATGGCAGTACCATTTTCTTTGGGTAAGCATCCGCGCTATCTTTCCTGCATCATCGTATACCAGGAATCCTAGGGGTACAGCTTAAATGTGGAAAGAAATGGAATGAAAAGAAAATAATGCAATGGAAATTTTGGTAGATGAGAAACGACCCTAATATTCACGTATCCACCTGAGAAAACTAGGAAAAACCAATGTTAAAAAAGGGCGGTCAAATGGGAGTCAAACCCCAATCTCCCGAATGCGAATCTCACATGTAACTGCGGAATCATCTTGCTTACTATCATAATTTGTAACTTAACAAACTGGTGAGAAACTTAGGACAAAATTTTGTTTTCTCAGTTGGGTGAAGTTTTGCTTTTGCGTGGGACTCAATAGGGATGGTATTTTCTTACCTTGACAGGAAGTCCAATGAATCTGTGTTCTCGGCGAACCATAAATCCTTCTGAAAAGGAAGGAAAAGACATTCATCTCGTTAGAGGAGCTTAAAACAACCATACCTTTGTTATTGTCAGAGTCGCGAGCAGAAAGACGTCCATGTAGCTATGGGAATGCTACGGAATCTGCAGAAATGGAACACTGGCATGTAAAGGCTTAAGCAGCTAATAAACTTTACAAGAATAAAGTATAAAGTTTACAAGTGTTTATATGCAGTACTGTAAACATTCAAACAACTTTTAATGATAGGTCATATTAATTAAAATTAAGCAATTGTGTCATCAATTGTTATAAAACCTGAATGTTACCAACTTTAATTCTTTGGCAGATGTGGAAATCGTTATCCAAAAGATTTGAATTGCTGATGTGTTGTAGAATATTTGAATACACTAATTAAAATTTTGCAAGCAACTAAAGGGGTAACACAATGACTGCCGATAAGATCAAATAAATCAGTACAAAATAACATATAAAAGGGGTTTTCAACTGTGCAAAATAAGAAACGTAAAAATTAATAATAATAAAAATTATTATTCAGCATATTTTGAATATTGAGCCGAAATTTGCATATTTTCATTTTGGAAAAATGTAGTCAGACTGTGTTTGAGCGTGTTGGACAAAAGAGACATTAATTAGTTAATCCTTCAAATCAATAACGTTTTCATGACTACCAGACGAATTAATCTCATAGCTTTCTCTATACAGGGTGTACCATTTAACTTGAGACAGTACAGTAGAAAGAAATGTTTTGAATAAAAGTCGCTGGATGTTATGGGGAAAAGTAAATGTCATTAGTCGTATTTTATTTGGAGGACTCTATGATGGTATTTTAGAGCCAATTCAATTTTTTTTAATGGGAACCTACCTTTTCTATTTTGTTTTCTCACTCCTCATAAAAAAAAAACTAAACCACTTCTGTATAAAGCACTTTGCTATTATTTTAACAGCAACGTAAATAAAGGCGAAAGTTCTAAACTGTTGCCCTATTTTCTCCATTGGACCTTACTTAATTGATGCCACCTTAACTCGTGCAAAGTACAGAAACTTTTTAATGGATTAGTTTAACAGATTTGATAGAAGATGTCTCATTACAAACAAGCTCACAAATATGGTAAAGCATGATGGATGCCCTGCACACTATGCACGCACTGCTAGGGAGGTTTTGAATAACAGTTACCGTGATCGTTGGATAGGACGCGCATGTCGCATTAATTGGCCAGCTCGATCTACTGATCTTGCATCTATGGGGTTAACTCAAAGAAAAGGTCGATTGTGAAACACCAACGACACCTGAAAACATGAAGGTGCGCATATGCAATACTGGTCCCAATACTGAAGAAAACATGCTTTTATGGACACATGAATCGTTCATTCCCAGAATTGGAAAATGAATTGAGGTAAAAGGGCATCATTTTGAACATTTATTACCCTAAGTTATGTGGGGATATTCTTTTTAGCTACCTCTCATCAATGTTTAATTGTCTAGTGAAAGATCCGTGTACTATGAAGAAAATGGTTTATAAAAACTGTTTATTTTGCAATAGGGAATAAGGAAACCAAATAAAAATGTTGGTTCCCAATTACGATAAGTTACCTGACACTCAAATGGCCATCCACGGATAGTCGAACTAATCGCACTCTTTGTACATGGCCATTCAGCATTTTCGTCCTTATTTAGTTACTGTAAGTACAATTGCAAAGTGCTTTATACAAAAGTTGTTTAGTTTGTGATGAGGACTTAGAAAACCAAATAGTAAAGGTACATTCCCATTAAAAAATGAATTGACCCTAAACTGACCAAGACAGCGTCCTCCAAATAAAAGACGACTAATTGCATTTACTTACCCCCATAATATCAAGCAACTTTTATTCCAGACATTTTTCTACAGCGGTTAGTTTCGGAGATATTGTACTGTCTGAAGTTAAATGGACCATCCTGTATATGTCTTTTGTAGTTCAGTGTGTTTTCAGCTATGATGCCAAAAAGAAACACCCACGTTGTGCATCACAGATACAAAATAGAAAAACGAATGTAAATCATAATCTATAATTCATCTATAAATATTGTCCTGCGAATTATAAGTATGCTGAAAAACACTTTAATTTGCTCACAGAATGAAACCTTATCATAACTCTTGTATCAAACATAATGTATTGCATGTTCAGAGAAGAAAACGTATGAAGGTACTGATTGTGCACACAACCAGTGTCCGCCTTGGTAGCGTGGTCATAGCGTGTCTTCCTCACGTTCAAGAGGTCGCGAGCTCGAATATCGGTCAGGGTGAGTTACCTGGTTAAGGCTTTTTCAGGGGTTTCCCTTATCCTGAAAGACGAAAGTCAGGTAACTCGAATCTCTGTGGACCCTGGGCTCATTTGAGCATCATTTTGCCCATTCCTTTCATCATCCGATGTGACTTAACGTTGGAGGACGTAAATTACAAAAAAAAAGAAAAAAAGAAAAACGAAACAGTGATAATAATAACGAAATGAGTAATAAACCATTTCTTCGACCTCTTATCTGTTATCGTGATAGAAAGTAAATACAAAAAATAAGTGTTCGTAAAGATATTCTGTAGAAACTGTAGAAACTACATTGAAGTAAACGATAGCGGGTAGAAAAGTCATGTGAATTTTAAACTTTTTTAAATTTTATTAGTTTTAACTTTTGAGTATATATATTATAGCGTAACGTACATTTTGTGTAAATTATGGAGCTTTTAACTCTCGGTAAGTTCAGAGGGGAAAAAATAACAGCTCCATCTGTTGTCGGCGTGAGAGATGGTTTTCTAAAGTCGCAGAGTCAAAGAAAAGCTTTATAACTTACCTGCTGCACTCTATCATGGTTCTATGGTTCTGCAAAGTAGTGGCACAGAAAATATACTTAAGACAAGGATGCAATGTGTACAAGTACCGACATAAAAAGGAAATAATTTTATTTTTATCTTAAATTAAATAAATATGGCATCAGGTTATAAATGTATTATACAGTTCGTGCGTCAAGTTGGATGGGACTGATGCTGTGTATCTAGATAAATTAATTGAAACACATACACAGGCGTAAGAATTAATAAGACATTAATATGTGGAGTTTTAAGTATTACACGGCGTGTTCATCTTCGTTTTCTAATATATGGGGCCGTTTTTAATCGAGTTGATAGTTACCTAGAAATGCGTGGCACTGTCTAACAACGTATGGCAGTATTTCTACGAAGGTGGACCCAAAATAAAGCGGATTGTTGTCATAAAAAACTTTATTGGTGAACCTTTTTACTAAATTACTTCAGTCACCTTCAAAATACTCTCCATTACATGCGATGCACTTGTCTAGTCTCTTTTCCCACTGTTGGAAGCATCTTTGGAACTCTTCAAGTTTGATATTGTCCAGTGCCCTTTGCGAAGCTGTTTTTACCGCCTCCACATCGTCACAACGCTGCCCTTTTAGCGTTTTTTTCATTCGTGGAAATAGGAAAAAGTCGCACGGGACTAGGTCCGGCGAATACGGAGCGTGCGGAACGACACACCACCTCTGAGATGCCAAATGGTGGGTCACTCGTAAGGCCGTGTGTGCTGGAGCGTTGTCGTGATGCAGAAACCAGTCACCTAATCGCCAAAATTCCGGGCTTTTCTTTCTCACATACTCTCGCAGACGCCTTAAAACATCCAAGTAAAAGTGCTGGTTAACAGTCTGGCCAGGGGGCACGAATTCTCGATGCAGAATTCCACGAACATCAAAAAAGACAATGCGCATCGTCTTCCCATTTGACCTAACTTGCCTTGCTGTTTTTGGTCTGGGAGAGTTGGGAGTCCTCCACTGGCTTGACGCTTGCTTGGTTTCTGGGTCATACACGTAACACCAACTCTCATCCCCTGCAATGACTTTGTTCAAGAAGTTTTGATCACGTGCAATCTCTGTTTTCTAGTCCTGACACACATTCATGTGGATGGTTTTGTGCTCCTGTGTGAGAAGGCACGAATCAAATTTAGCAGCAGCACGTCTCATATGCAAATCCTCCCTCAAAATCCGCTGGCACGAGCTCCAACTGACTCCTGTCGCTGCTGAAACTTGGTCGATCATTTGGCGACGATCCTCATTGATCTTTTGGCGGACCTTTTCAATGTTCTCCACATTTCGCAATGTTGAATGTCGTCCAGAAAGAGATTGGTCTTCAACACACATCTCACCACGTTTAAAGCTCCCAAACCACTCGAAAATCTGTGTGTAGCTCATAGCGTCCTCCTGGAAAGCTTCCTGGAACATTTGGTGTGTCTCAGTTGCAGTTTTTTAAAGCAGGAAGCAAAATTTCACACACACTCTTTTTTCTTTTAAAGTTGCCATAACGACTTATCAGAGGTAACCCGCCAAACGTCAGAGAAACACAATACCACACTTGCACGTTCAGCTCTACACTGACACCGTCTGCACAGCTGTTTCATGAAGGTCTCTACTAACACCAGCTAGCGTGAGAACCGTGCACTACGGCTACGAGTGGCAGCGCCCTCGGAGTCCGGTTTCTTTTGGATCCTCCTTCGTATATGCATAGTCAACAGAATCGGTGGTTGGTGGTTGTCAAG
Organism: Mantis religiosa; assembly: GCA_030765055.1. Taxonomy (NCBI): domain Eukaryota; kingdom Metazoa; phylum Arthropoda; class Insecta; order Mantodea; family Mantidae; genus Mantis; species Mantis religiosa. Next base: position 85,836,590 of record CM060950.1, read on the forward strand.
TGAGTGTATTAGAGCAGTTTTACTCGAAGCTTTTCTCAAGAGACTGTTTGTAGAACATTAAGACTATCCCATAAGGGCGCCCTTTAAACCTGTCCGTGTGGTATAACATTACGTCTCTTCTAATTTTTGGGTGCAATGTAGCATATCGTCGCTGGTAGATCTTAGTATGTACCTTACAATACGGCACCGTGCCTCCATGCGGAAATGCTATTTCTAAATCGGAATGCTAAACGTTAGGAGATATCACCACGATGTAAACCGCTGTTTTTATGATTTACCGGATATCCAGAATACTGGTATCCAGAATCCCAAAAGAACTTATTAGGTTAAAATCTAAAAGACACCACGATTATTTTACGATACATTATATTGGAATAACGTATTATCCTTCAAGAAAGTAAATGTACATATTTTGCGGATCAGTATCATTCAGGTGTTCCATGAATAGGAGCTATGAGAATCAAATCGGCCATGGTTGTAGAAGTAAAGTGTCAGGGTCGCCATTTTAACCTTTTACTTACTTCGAAGATTTCTATGAATATACGAGTTTGTGTCGTAAAGTTTAAATTATAACCCGGTAGTTTTTATGGTGATGAAAATGTTCAGGGTCATCATTGATCCCTCGGGACATAATGTTGGTAGTTTCAGTGGTTTGAATCCTTTTTTTAAGTGAGTGCCAGAAGTGACTGAGGTGTAAGAAGGAGAAAATTGAGGTTCATATTGTGATCAGGTTCCTGCAAACTCCCCGGGAGATTCATGATGAGATGACGGCTGTTTATGGAAATGATTACACATCGTATGACACTATTGTGAGGTGGCAAAGGAATCTTCAAACTGGTCACATGTCCCTGACAGATGAACCAAGAGCTGGTTGACCATCAATGGCAGACGATGATGTCACAGTGAACAAAGTGGAGTGTTTAATACTGGAAGACAGTCGAGCAGCCATCCAAATGATCATGAATGAGTCACATCTTAGTTATGGTAGTGTGTGTCAAATTATTCATGACGAACTGCACATGTCTAAGATGTCTGCACGGTGGGTTCCACGTTTGCTAAACCCTTTCCAACAGCAAACACGGCGTTACCTTTCAAGACATGTTGATGCTGTTGGAACAGGATGAAGATGATTTTTGATCGTCTGGTAACTATGGCTGAATCCTTGATCTATCAGTATGATCCAGAGACAAAAACCATGAGTAAGGAATGGGAACATGCTGATTCGCCCCCTTCCAAAAAGGAAAAGGTGCAAAATTTAGCTGGGAAGGTCATGCTTTCAGTTTTCTGGGACGGTAGTGGAGTCATCTTTACAGATTGTCTTACCAAGGGTCAAAACATCACTGGCAGATATTACTGCTACAAGCTACGAGCAGCTCTGATTAAGAAACGACGCGGTATGCTCTCCAAAGGTGTTCGTCTTCTGGCTGATAATGCACCAGCTCATTCTCCTCAAGTTGCAGTTGACAAAACAAGAGAATGTGGCTTTCAGACCTTACACCATCCACCTTATTCGCCCGATCTCGCACCAAGTGACTTTCTTGTTCCCGTAAATGAAGATTCCGATGCGTGGTCACCGATTTTACAACACAAATGACGTCAATGACGAAGTGGAAGAGTGGTTTGAAGCGAATTCTGCAGACTTATACAATCAAGGTATTCGGAAGGTCAAGAAACGCTGGGAATAATGTGTAAATCTTGGTGGTGACTACGTAGAGAGGAAATAACAAGCACATGTCAACACAAACTCTCTATCAAATTCTCAAAGGGTGATAATTAAAACTTTACTACAACCCCTCGTATTAACCCAGTATGACAAAAGACTAGGTAACACAAAGTAGCAATTCTCTTGCAGCTGAGCTATTAGCTACATGGTATTGGAAAATATGCAGGAAAATTGAAAGTTTGTGTGGAATTGTGATTTTAATAGAACAAATATCTATGTTTCATATAAGGCCCGTGTAGTAGCTCAGTGATAAAACCCACGCTGCGACAAACAAACTGAGGGTTCCCGGTTCGAACCTCAACATATATCACACTCTTTATTCAAGTCTTTTAATTTGTTGGATGCATTAACGAAATAATTTACTATTGTTCTCTTGTGGCTAAGCTATTACTACCTACATGGCATTGCACAATATGAAAGAAAATGGAAAATGCGTGGAATAAAGATTTTAATAGTAACAAAATCTATGTTCATATACAAGCGGCGTTATAACAGCTCACGTAGGTCAGTAGTAAACCACAGGCTGTATCAAAAGAGTGGAGAGATACGGTTCGAACCACAGTATCTAATCAAAATTTTGAGTTTGTTAGACACAGTAACGAACAAATTTGTAGATGTTCTCATATGGCTAAGCTATTTATATATGATATTGGATAATATACAAGAATAGTAAGAGCAAGGGGAGCTACTGTTTTATAGAACCGACATCTTTATTGTATATGACCTGAGTTTTAACACCTGAACTCACAGCTCACTTTGCATAGTGTGAATTTTAGTATGGAACTAGGACAAGAGGGATTAGAGTGCTGGTTATATACAACACAGTTATTGGGTCTAAAAAAATCATTATATATGTTTTTCCTGTTACTGCATATTCTCTAATATCATGTAGTAATAACATAGCCGTAAGAGAACTTATGTAAATTGATTCGTTACTGCGTCTAAAAACTAAATAAAGTTGGAATAAAGAGTTAACGACATACTGGGTTTGAACCGTGAACTTTCCAGCCAGCTGATATATGGTGCGTTTTGTCACTGATCTAGCACAGTTCTTGTTAGTGCGCCGCTTGTATATATACCAGGTGAGTCACCTGCCTCTACTAATTTTTAAGTTATGCAACCTGCTAAGAGACATGCCTATGTGACTTGGGCTTTTCTTAAATGCCTTATGTGTAGGTTGGATTGCTAACCTTCTAGCTCTTGTGAAAATCACGCTTTCTAGGGTGGGGGCAGTAAATCTCATTTGGTACATCAATATAAAGATAACAACAGGTATATTCAAAGTGGAGCAATCTGTCTTAGAATTTCGGAAAATTATTTCCATCAGTATCGCCTAAACTGCGTATATGCAAGCGCAAATAGTTGAAATTCAAAAACTGCTCCAGACATTTATTTTCAATGCTTATTTTTGAACTTACAGGATATTTTCCTCGATGTGCCATTATTTTCGTTTTCTTTGTGGATATATTTAGATTGTATTCTTTTCCAATTAAATACATTTTATATATGGAACGTTGAATGCTTTCTTCATTTTCTTGAATTATTGCTACATCATCAGCATAGAGCGTAACAACTATTTTTTTTATTTCTATTTAGCTGTATTCCTTCGTCCATTTGATTTTTCCTAGTTTTTATCAAATCGTCCAAGTATATATTAAATAGTGTGGGAGAAAGGCTGTCTTGCTTCTAATTTATTTTTATTTCTTCTGTTTTATTGTGTCTGTATTTATGATAGTTTTTGTGTCTCTATATAATCTTTTAATTATTTCTACTATATGAGGGGGATATCCCCTATTCTCCATTATGTTCAATAATCTATTTCCATTTATAGAATCAAATGCTTTTTTGAAGTCTACAAATGCTATGTGAGTTTCTCAGATGACTTCTCGTCTTTTCCTAAAATTCTCTTTAGGTCGTCCTATTCTAAAACCTGATTGTTCTTGTTCTAAAATCACTTCCGTCATTGGCTTTAAACGATTGTTTACAATGCGTTTTATTAAGATAACCATTTTACAGCCCTCCTGGAGGTTTACTACGTTTTTAAAGCTTTGCCAACAACCAAGCCACTGCGTTAATATGTAGGCACATACCTTTCACGTCCCGATTTCGATTTCCTATCAGAAAGTCTTCCAATAAACCGCCGGATGAAACTATTGTTGCACGCTCTATTGAAAGCTTTGTGAACGCAAAGCACACTACTGAATAGCCCAAGTTCCCCTACAACATTCGAGCTAGGTGCCCTTTATGTAGTAATATATGTGTTCCTGAACTTGTTGAAACTAAAGACGTGCCAGACATCGGTGACGCCGTGGGCGACCATCTAAGAAACGACTAAAATACAGCATTCAGTATATTTATGTTGTTCCATTCTAAACAATTCGAAATAAAATTATTAGAAAATCTTTTATAGGCAATAAAGATGTGTATATTTTTCTCAATACAAATTTTGAAATCGCAAAATATCATTTTTATAAATAAAATGTTTAACTTTCGTCGATCTTCTTTATCTCAGATTTTTATGTGTAAGTAACAAGTATATAATTTACATAATAATTAATATATTTAAGGATATGTACGACTGAAAATTTGAAATAATCAACTAATGAAACTACCCTTTTAAGATTTATATCATAGATGTAACGTAGTGCAAATATTATATAGCCCAAATTTTATCTATTTCACTTTGTTAGTTTAGAAATTATGGTCAAATTTATTTATATTTGGTTACGTGCCCCAAAAAAGTCCCTTGCGACAAAATAATCTAAATGTTAGTCTAATATTTTAATAACAGAGTCCTAATATGTACATCCACTTTTTGATATTATTCTATGGTTTCCTTTGTCACAATAGTTTTAGGCTCCAGAAATTTTTAAATCTATTAAAATGGCTTTGTTGTCCAAAAGTTTAAAATTTTTGTGTTTTGAAGTAATGAAAGTGTGCTTAAATGCAACTCGCAATGAAACCCTTGTATAGCAAGTTTCATTAGTCTAAAACCCAAACTGCGACGCCAGGTGCATTTTAAGTGAAAGAAAATTTTCAACATTTCTATAGCGAGAAAACAAGGATAAAGAATTAGAATTCATATCTAACACTAGCATTCACGTAATTTTCAAAGTCGATTAGAGCACCTTAAAATGCGTTTGGAGGTCAACTAAGCATTCTTCGGATTCAGGAATGCTTACACTATTTTATATACTAAAAATAGAAAAAATGTGATTCTTTAAAATATTTTTATGAAATTTCAGTTATACATACCCGTAAATATAGTAACAATTTCCTCGTCAACAACTCAAATTAACTATGAAAACAGATCCCCGAGGGCTTATATTATACTCTTAAAAGCTTATTGTAGTTTTACAAGAGTAGGAAATTCAAAGTAATAAAATTCCAATATTCAGACATATTATAAGCAGACATCATATCAATTCATAAAAATTATTCATTTTGCAGAAAATATATTTTTGTGATAATACAGATAAAGCATGTACAGAATTGGTTTGGCGTTTTCATGTTTCCAATTCCATCACCAACAAATGTTACCAAATTTCTTTGAATGTGTATGTAAAAATATGTGTCAACGTTAAAAAAATAATCCAAATATTGCAAAATGGATTATGAATGTTACATTCTTTCAATTAGTGTATCAAAGCAGTAATTAATTTATCGCTAATATAGCATACGAATAGCATGTGTGTAGGTGTGTATATCGCTAGGTCAGAGTTGGAAACGCTAGGTTAACTGCTTGAATAATTGCTTTTCAGTTTTGCTTATCCGGTGACAAATGTCTGGTAGCTTTCAGTTCTGTGGAGGTCTCATCTCTTTATTAACTTCATATATGTTGTCATTATAGACTCATATTACTGCAGTGAAAGTTAGTGTTCCTCCATATTTTAAGAAAATATGAATTTCTCCTTTTAGCAGCTAGAGGAATTTAAAAAGCTGGCATAAAAATATAATTGGATTCTTATTACATTATACGAAGATATATCTCAGGTAATCAACCATCTCTCATCCCTCCTACATATTTTGGATTTTGCAATACAAAAGTTTTTTGTCTGCAATTAGTGACTTGGGCGATGTAGTCCGCCTTCATTTTATACCTGGCTCAGCCTTAGAATGGGTCAAGATGTCAACATTACATCACAGCCCTAGGTGCAGGTGGAAATAACTCGTTACTATTTAATGTCGGTCGGCTTTGGGCCTATCACTCATCCCAGGAAACTTCTGATCCACTCGTTGACTACGGGCCTCGAGGTTGCGCGGTTTAGAAGGCCCCATGGCCCACTAATTCGTTCACTAAAGGCCGGAGGCGTGTGCGTTTTTCCATAGGTGTACCCCACATGGACTGTATTGTTATTCCTCGCGCATGTAAGGTAAGTACAATTGGAAGAAACAAAACAGTCGCTTTATACTACATCTCGACCTTGCGCCTGCATATACTTGAAAGGCAATGCTTCACTAGCTCGCAGAGAACCACTTTACGTTGTTTTCGACGCTTGTTTCCAGTGGGAGTTGTTTGCACATTTGATGGCCGTGCTGTACATTTGACGTCATTCATATTCTGTTCTAGCCAACCTGTATTGCTTGCGAGCGCACGTCCCTCCGGCCTTTAGTTAATACACTCCATTCATTACAGTTTACTTGATACATTCAAATGATGAACACGAGGAATAAAAACAATAATTGAACTTTCCAAGCATTTGAATATGAGCTTAAACAGTTTACTTCTATCTATTATCACATAGTGATACGTACTTTTCTGATATCGTCATGTGTTACATGGAAGCAATATTCTGGCTCCCATCATCTCTGTACATTCCGATTCCCAGAGTAATGTAGAGAAACATAGTAGCAGAAATCTTCTAAAAAGTGCTGAAAATCAATTGTATTACATGTGTTTAATCATTTCTTTCAACTTTATGACACTGCCTGTGAAAGATGTCATACAATTGATATTATAAACATCTGGTGCATCTGTAAACGGTGTTTCCAAAGCAGTGAAGCAAGTGATAATTGTAAACAACCCGACAAAGGAAACAGAAAATCTCATGATCTTGTAAAAAGCGCCATTCGCTCAAAGGATATAGTGTAGAAATGGAGTTATAATATATAAACATTAACATGGATCTGACCTGAGTGTAACTCCTGGATTAACGTATGAAAGACAGTTGCCATAACCTTAAGTGAGACGTAAGCAGCTGAGCTAGAGGGTCATCCTTTTGCAGGTGAGAGCAGTGGACGCCACTCGTGCTTCTTGTCAGAATGATAACAACCAACAATGTTTATGTTACGACTCATTCTAAGACCGAGGAGGCAGTAGTGAAAATGGTTTTATTGTTGATAAGATGAAGCCAACTGCCTAAGAATTCCTACGCCTGTTCACAAAATCTGCCAATGATACAAGGCTTAACAAATAATGAATAAAGAAACTTTAAAGACAATTTCTAATACACGCCAACAAAAAATATGTGTGTAAAGTATGTGCATACGATTTACAGAAAAAAGGCATATGATTTCCCGATAGTGTTTTCGTTTGCTAAGTACATATTCTATATCATTAATCATCTGGAAAGGAAATGATCAAAATTTCCTACATACTGGTGTCCTAAGGAAATCCAAAGAACAAGAGTGATTCGCGCTGCCATTGAAAGCTATTTCAATTAAATACACATTTTTAGGATTTACTTATGGTTTACAAACATACTCTTGTTCTCCTTCCTATCAAATATTTCTTAAGGTAATGTATCTATGAGATTTGACCGACATTAAAAAGAAGTCACGACAAATTAACATGAAATCTTAACATTAATAAAACGCATATTTTTCACTTCTTGGTATATTGAAATTGTCAATTAATTCTAGATTTAAATGTACCAATGTTTGCTTATTAATGTGGACCTCCAAATTTCAATCTGATTTCCTAGCAAATGTTCCACACGATTTAACATTTTCCTAATTTGTTGCGACATTTTTGCATTGCCACTCAAAACCACATTAGAGAAAATGATCAGATACGTTTTAAAAATAACGCTCTAAATTTGAGAAATAAATGCATTAATCTTGAAAACTCAAAAATATTGAATAGCGTAAAAGGTAATAAGTAATTAGATTTTACTATATCTAACAAATCTGGTTTTAAAGATGGTTTTAAATTTATTCATTGTAAAACCAGAGTTCTTTATGTGGATAGTTTCAAAAAGTCATTGTATGGAACATTTTGTCATAACAATGAATTTAAACAAAATAACATAGTTGTTTCAAATAAATGCATAAGCTAAAGGCTTTAAAAATGTAAGAACATTGCCTACTCTGTGTAATTGTTTTTTACCCTGGCGCTACAGCCCTAAGAGGGCCAAAGCCTATCAACCTGACTGCCAGCCTCACGCCCACTTCCACAAGGTAGAGGTGGGCGATCATCCAATCGATACGCGGAGATGTGGTCAGCATCTCGGCCTCCCCCAGCCGGAAAGTTGGTTTTCATGACCAGCGCCGCTTACCCAGCGTAAGCTCCTCACTTTCCTCACGATGCTGAGTGGGCACCGGCCCTAAACCCAGGACTTAAAATTCGCAAAATAAAATTGTGTAGTAGAAATCATATCATAACATACTCGAAAAGGACCAAGACAGTTATAGGCTATAGCAAAGACTGAAATGTGAAAATAACCTAATGCTCAGACTTGCGCGTACATTCCTCTATTATATTATAAAATGCACACCCCAAGGGTGGGATCGAACCCGGCCCTCTTTCCGTGGCCAGGTTCCAAGGCATGCTGCCTTAGCCCATTAAGCCACGACGCAGGACACTGTGTGTAATATCTGGCATAAATTCCAACAATATAACTTATATATCATGGATTTTCCAAGTTTTACAGTTATTACTCAAATCTCTCAGGTTTTGAATGCTTATTTTGTCAGCGCACTACTGCAGCTTGTTAACCAAAATTGTCTAGGAATATCCGGTATTGTAATAATAAGATATTTGAGAGAATGTAGGCTCTCACGACTGGAATCAATATAACTTAGTTATAAAGTGTTTGTTGTAGTGAATATTTATTTAAATGTAACACAACTGCAAAATGCACAATTTACATCTTGTTTCACAGAAAACTAGTTGGAAGTTTAGGTTCAATAAAATAGAAACCCTGGCGTGCATCCGACCATTTCCAAGGTATGTGTAATGTGCGTTTCTTTCTTAAAGCTTTCTACTTTCGGATAACCGACCTTTGACTCCTCACAGCCGATATAAATTCTCTATGTGACTGGCTCGAAGACAATTGAGAAAAAAAAGCGAACCAGCGAACTATGTTGTAATCGATGTGAAATGAAGGGGTAGTTCGGATATCACCTCCATGAGAGTTTCATTACGACTGATACACAACAAAAGGCTAAACCTATAAAACACAATTTGGCCTTCTAGAAAAACGTGTGAAGGGTTAATTTTCAGGGTCGTCGCACTAGATTACGATATCTGTGTAGGGGCATTCATGAGTGACACGGGGGCTATGGTTAAATTTATGGCTGTCATCGAATGTGAATAAGATAGAGGACATTAAGAAAATGGTAGTCTACACAAAAATACAAGATTAAGTATAATAAAATAACTAAAAATAAAAGGACCTTTATTTCTATCTTCATATATACGTTTATTATATTTTATTTCACTCCAAAATTCCTGATGCATTGTTTTAACCGTACTCCGCTAGTGAGCATATAATCTTCTTCAGCTTGTAATTTTACCTTTTGGAGGTTTGGCCACATTCTAGGAAGTAATGTGCCCTACCAATTCAGTGGCTAGAATTACGCTCCAGGAAATGAGAAGTCTTTCCTGGCAGCGGATGTGACCCTATTTGCTTGCTAAAAGGCCCTTAATTTTTCTGTTATTTTAAACTTTTTATGAGCTAACTGAAATAGATTTGTATTTTTCATAATGACATTCTGAGTGCACAAAAATTTACTTTTCTCTGAAACTATTAGTTTGCTAAAAAGTTGCAATTTCTTAGAATTATATCACACTAGAATCATAACTAAATTATTATACTTTTGGCCTCAAAATAGTGTAGCTCACTTTTGAGCTTTTTAAGCAGTATTTCATATAATTTATGTGAGGGATGAGTAGATGTCCGTGTGGGAATACGTTTGCTCAAAGTATTAGTTAAGTTCTGGGAGAAGCCAGAGATAAATTTTAGTTTCTAAATCAGAGAAGCTATAACGAAAAAATGCCCTTGTTTTTTTCATAAAATTTTCTTTACCTTACTAAACAAATTTTATAGAAAATAAATACATGCGAAATTATGAAAGTGGACATTAGTTTTGTTTGGAACTGTTACTAAAACTGACTCATTGATGGTGTGTCTTACTGAAATAATTTGGAATAATAATTCGCATTTGATTATTCTTGACACCTTAAATTGTAGCCGTGCCATCGCTGAGTGGTCAGACCACTTGGCTCTCAGCAAGGCGGCCTGGTTTCAATCCCAGGCGACCGCAAAGTGAGATTTGTGGTGGACAACATGGCGCTGGTACGGGGTTTCACCGAGTCCTTCGGATTCCCCTGTCAGCATTCCACAAATTGGTCCATCATCATCATCATCATCATCATCATCATCATCATCATCATCATCATCACCACCATCATCATCATCATCGTCATCTTTCCTACCATTCATCTCGCCCTCAATTATATCATCCTGGTTCTCTTCGGATTCCCCTGTCAGCATTCCACAAATTGGTCCATCATCATCATCATCATCATCATCATCATCATCATCATCATCATCATCATCATCATCATCATCATCATCTTTCCTACCATTCATCTCGCCCTCAATTATATCATCCTGGTTCTCTATCGGATCTAAAGCTTCGGATCCTCATGCCCGACCTTAAAAGGGATAGAGGGACAAGAATCCCTAACACCACGATAGTGGTACAGTTAAAGAAGAAGAAGAAGAAGAAGAAGAAGAAGAAGAAGAAGAAGAAGAAGAAGAAGAAGAACAAGAAGAAGAAGAAGAAGAAGAAGAAGAAGAAGAAGAAGAAGAAGAAGAAGAAGAAGAAGAAGAAGAAGAAGAAGAAGAAGAAGAAGAAGAAGAAGAAGAAGAAGAAGAAGAAGAAGAAGAAGAAGAAGAAGAAGAAGAAGAAGAAGAAGAAGAAGAAGAAGAAGAAGAAGAAGAAGAAGAAGAAGAAGAAGAAGAAGAAGAAGAAGAAGAAGAAGAAGAAGAAGAAGAAGAAGAAGAAGAAGAAGAAGAAGAAGAAGAAGAAGAAGAAGAAGAAGAAGAAGAAGAAGAAGAAGAAGAAGAAGAAGAAGAAGAAGCCGTCAATTGATAAACTACCTTGTTGATATTATGATGATGGTAGAAGGAGGAGGAGGGGGGACAAAATGAGTGGCCCCTTTTGAAGACTCCACGGAGGCCCTTAGAAATCCTTGAGTTTCTTAAACTGAGTTTTCAATCAAATCCAGTGACCTCAGAAAAATGGACCAAGTTCTCGATATTTACTTATCTTATATCCTCAGGATACCAAAAAATGAACCTAAGGATAAAATAACAAAGTCTTTGAACTAGCAGGTTTCATTTTCCATTCCACATTCCTGTATAAAGATTCTTGTGTAAGTTCCATTATGTAAGAAGTCTGGGCAAGAGTTTGTGGCCCAGTAGATAACCGACACCCATAATTTACGCCTAGTTAGTGTTAAACCAATCTTACTCTGTTTTCCGCTTGGACCAGAGCTTGTTTCATTGACTTGCCTAGCAATAGTTGGTTTATTCTTAAAGATAAGTGCCAGTTAGTTGGATTATCTTATTCTTGATTCATCTTGGTGGTACGCTACAAAGTAACTTGTGTTCCATGAAGTTAGAACTCGAGCCCCAGTTTGTTCCCCATTGCTTCTAATACCTACATGACCCGGGATTCAAACGAGGATGACTGGACAGCAGACACCACTCCAACGTCCTTTATATTGTTAGACCAATTTGTACATGGTTCTGACTACCTTCTAGAATGCGATATTATAGTTTATTATTTCGACATTTTGGGCATGGAAAATTACAAGTTGGCTGAGGCATACCTGTTAATATTTCTATAATAATCTATTCTGTATGTTGTGATATTTGACAAACCCTAGCACCAAAACATGTGCCAAGCGCCGGGCATAGCCCTTATGGTAGATCGGAAAAAAGGAACTTCGTTCTGGGATGGACACTGGAAATGCTGTTTGCAATGGTCAATTGAAATGCAGCAATGTTTTGTGTATATATTGTACGCACGCTGAGAATTAACAAAAAATACATTTGAAAAGGATGCAGTCAAGTAAAACAAGTGTCGTATGTCCCAAATACAATTTAATTGTATTTATTATGCGAGGTTAATGCCTATTGGACCATTTGTAGCAGGAAGTATCGTTAGATAATATTAAAAGAAACTTTGGGAAGCCTCACTGAGACAAAAAATCTAAGAGTATTGTACACAAATATGTAAAACAAGTTTAATATTTGTTAGTGTCCGTAAAACAACTAAATGAGAAGCTCCATTGTTCTGGATATTTTCTTTGTCCCATAGCTTTTCCCTGTGGCTTCATGTAGTTAAAGTGTAATTGTAGTCCTGCCTTCTTGTAAGGCACTCCATTTTATGAGTCTTTATTGAACAAAAATGTTATTGCTTCAGGATATGTAGAGTGACTGCTCAAAAAACGTAGCTCTAGAAGTTCTATCAGCACCTCAAACTCTGCTTTTAAATTTTCAGATAATTGTAATCCCAGAACCTTAAAAACTCTGTTCCATTTCGAACAGTCTGTGTGGTACAGTTTACACAGTACATGAGAGATGTTTTACAAGACACATTATACCAAGATAAGCCTCACTTTTGTTAAAATTTCCGTACTGAATTTGTTAGTTTAGAATATGTTGGTTTCACAAAACCGTTGGCGAGTCTAGGGCCCAGAGAAAGACTTAGTTGTATTACTACCATATTTCACGGTGCAGAAACCACTGCATACTCTTGCAATACGTAACGCGTTTTTTATTATTCTAAGCATAACCATAGTTAATTATGAAGGTATCTAACAAGCTTTCATATAAAACATTTAATCTTATTATTATATCAGTACACAGCAGAAGCTTTAACTGCATCACGGCTGGCATGGTCTTGATAAAACCGGGGTTAGACAATGTAAACCTGGAGCAGTCATGCAGTACTAATTGATCTATTGAAGATTAAAATTATCGGAGGTAGAACATGGATAGCGTTGCTCCAGTGTTAGCTATCGATTTATACCTTGCAGATAGTGGCTCATCGCGCTCTCCGGTACAAGAATAATTGCTTCTGCGACAGCTTTATTGCTCTGGTGGTATAGTTGATAGTGCTATAGCTTTCCGCACTTGGGGTTGCGGGTTCATTTGCAATGTGATTACTAGGGCAAGCATTTTTGTTCCCGAAGTGTAGCTTATCGAGTAGTTTGTTGTGGTACAGCAGTGACGGAATCGAGACGAGAGGCTTGTCTTGCAGGTAGAGCGTCGTGGTCCCGCTGTGACAGTTGCGTATTTACAAGTTAGAAACGTTTACGTCTTTGTGACCTGAGTGTATTGCTATGTACATATATTTTCGAAATAGGGGTGTTTCGAAACGACACCGAATATATAGAAGTAGTTGCTCGGCTTCTATGTGAGACATATAGATAGTTTGGAGCCTGTTATCATAAATTTTCTTGGAAGATGAAGACAATGACAATGACGAATTGTCTCTTTACATAAGTGACATTTACAGCCATATGAATGAGCCACTGGCAGTTCCATTGGATTAGTAAAATAAGCAATTCATAAATTATAATTATATTTTTTAGAACATGTACATAGTATGTGAATATCCATGCTGCAGTTGTGATTTCAACCTCTGCATATTTATAATATTTTAAAAAATTCAGTTTGGGTTCACTTACGTTTAGCGCCAAGGTCTAGGATAATGTGCAAGAGAGAGGGAAATATGAAAACTGTGGGGGTAACGAGGTGGCAACACTAAGCATGCTAACGCATCTGATTGGCGGCAGTCCAGAACTCTTTCCATTTGAAACACATAATAATATTTAACCGTAGATTTGTTATACCTCCATAATATTGATAATGTTGTAAATCTTTAAAGGACAATTAAACTTAATTTGTTAGCCTACAGGTTTATTGTTAGAAGCTATGTTATTATTTCTCTTCGACCATACATCCCTTGTTGATAACCTTATGTTCTAGTGTTTCTGGTTTCATCCCTGTAGCATTGAAAGAGATACAGAAACAGAATAAATAAATGAAATAATAATTTGAACTCAGCAATTTCGTAACTTAATTATTTGACATAATTGGTAAAACCTTCAACCTAGATGGTAGCACTTGTTGTACGTATTATTTGGAAACCTCACTTAAGAAATTGAAAATACCAAAGAGATGAAAAATGTTGCCCATATATGCAATGTAATAAATCTAAAATTATAGGACTTTACCAAAATGTGGGTGGCTGGCCCCGTAGCTCAGTCGATGGAGTATCTCCCTGCCGTGCTAGGGAACCCGGGTTCGATTCCCCGCGGTGGGAATGGGGATTTTCCTCCGACCAAGTTAAGTCTTCATGTTCTCCGGAGTCTGGAAGTATGAATGAGAGTGAGAATGTGTGCGGGATCTAATGATTAAAACCCAACGAACACAAGTTAACACCTTCGATATGTTCTAAAAGGAGAACGGCCGCCGATATGACCATCGGAGTTAAATATGGCGTATAAATTAAAAGAAAAAGCGTGGGTCTTTGGTCATCCTACGTAATGTTGTTCGCAGCCAGCTTCGGAGCCAGAGCGTACATTCTATGTTTACCGTCAACCGAAAAATACTTAAAGCTCCCGTCGTGCGGTAAGGGTAAGTGAACGGTTTCCCAGTATCTCTTCTATCCAGAGGTTTTTCTACAGATCTGTGAAAGATAGATTGTTTTTCAATATACTCGACATATTTCTCTGCGGTTTAAAGGACGGAACATGTTTATACCTATCTTACCTGGTATAATACTACAGATGAACACATTTTAATGCTAGTGTAGTTAAGTTCCTTTCTCCTGAGACTCAGTAAATATGCAACACGCGTTTCATTGCTAGGAAGCATGTGAGAAATATATAAACAACCGCCCTCGAGCCCCAATGATTCGCGAGTCCCATTTTCACCATCCCATCTTTGATCTAATGTCATAAATAGCCTTTTATACCAAAATATATGTAAAAATATTATTAAAAAACATTAAATCTTAGAATCCACAGAGTTTGCCACCAGAAAAGAATCGCAATTAAACCGAATTTAACGACTACCAAATGAGAAATAGCTTTCCCACCGGTATGTTGGTCATTAACCGTGAAAGGGTTAGGATTACACGCCCTTTATTACATGTACAAGTGTACTGGAGGCAGAGACGCTTATTGTCCTTCCTAACCTTCTGATATCTTAAGTCAGGACACGTATACCCTTTCAAGTCTGCATGTGTGCAATGGGAGTTAGATCAATAATCAGAACGACCGCCGTCAGCCTTCGGAGCGAATGAACTGAAATGAAGTAATGATACTGAAAATGAACGTGTAGCTGTTGTTGCCCGAAGTTACTCTCTCGTAGACAACTTGCCGCAACTTAAAATGAAGCAAGAGTCCAGTGGTTGTTAAACAAAACGTGGCGTTCGTGCTTGGATTCAGTAAGTGCGACATCAGCAGTCGCACCTTTGTGAGTACTACATGCTCGCCATCTGAAATGGCTGAGAATGAGAATCCCCGGTTTGAAGAGCTGTCGGTTTCCAACTTCTGTTTGAAAGCTGTACTGCTTCCTTTGATTGCGTGATGCTGAGGTGTGCTTTTACTTCTCCGTCCACGTGTTTTTTCATTGTCAACCTCCCGTAGCTACTTTGCATTATCGTGTTCTACTACGGCCTCCTTTTTGTCCCTTTATTTCAAATTTTAAAAATTATTTTTAATTTATTTTTAATTATTCATTTCATCCCTATCCGTTCATTTTACTTTCCTTTACTCTTTCTTTCCCAGCCATTCCTTGCATTTGCATAAGGCATGTTAAAATCGTGTTTTTAAAAGGAATTGTTATTTCTGGAGTGCTACGAAGACTGTCAGATAACATTTGAATAAATGCACATTTTAATGCACAATAGAAATGGAAGAAAGAATGAAGAACACATTAGAACGCATTTATGCTCGATTTCACCAGCAGATGTTAAAATCGACGTTAACAAATGTAACGTAACAATTGTCACAGCGCTAACACTAATGTTAAATTTCTTGCATTTCACCGACCTGTTTTCTGAAAATGTTAACAAACATGTGTTAACGCCAAGAAACTTGAAAATATCACTGCTTTAGAAGGCTATGGATGAATCGTATTATTTTCTGAACGTACTGCGATACACTTTTGTTTTCATTTTCGTCTGTACAAGCTGAAAAATGGCGGATGAACAAAATCATAAATAAAGCCGTGAGACAAATTTCTCATCGATGGAGAAAGAATTGTTAATAGAACTGGTGACGAAGTGTAAGGATATCGTGGAAAATAAGAGAACGGATGCGGTGAATGTAAAAGAGAAAGATGTCACGGGGAAAATATTGGAAACGAATTTAATTCAAATGCATGTGTCACTACTAAAGGCACCAAACAACTTGTCAGTATTACGTAAATTTAAAACGACGTGTGAAAGACAAGTGCCTTAAACGTTTCAAGACGGAGAGTGGACAGTGTATTATCCACATAATTCAGTGAATTATAAACTCGCAAAGTTATTAATACTTGAAGCAAAGGCGAGATCGGCATATTCCTTTCGATGCATATTCTAACTCATTATTACGTAAATTTAAAACTAGGTGCGAAGAAGGGCAAGTGGCTTGAACGTTTCAAGACGGCAGGTGGACAGTGTTATGTGACATATACACATAATTCAGTGAATTATAAAATCGCAGGGTTATTGTTACTTGAAGCAAAGGCGAGATCGCCATATTCCTTTCGATACATGTTCTAACCCCTCTTGTACTTCAGTAGTAACCTTCATAGCAACATGTTTCGGCAGTCTGTACCTCCGTAAAAAATTTCTTCGGATAGCTCCTCAAAATCATTTCTCCTCATAGGCCGTACTCTATTACGAATGTCATTTAGATGGTTTGAAATATAGCAAATCGACATCAACAGCTGAATTCATGCTAGCCTTCTTGACTATTTACAATTGTTAAGGACTTAACATCAGAAATTTGGCTTGTTAGTTTAACAAGAGATTTAACACGAGTGTTACGCTAACACTTGTTGGTGAAATGCAATTTTTGTTTTAACTATTGCTAAACTCATGTTAAGTCTTAACATCTGTTGGTGAAATTGGGCATTAATGTGCTATAGCAAAATGGTTACGCGGTAATGTGCAACACTCGAAATCAGGAGATTCCGGTTCGGCGCCCCTAAGACCGACCAGGTTTCAGGGTGGGAGGATCAGGCGGAGGAAATCGTGTCTATCCGTCTAACAGTAGAATTTGCTTGGAATAACTGCCTCTCTTGTTAGTGAATAACTGTCAGCATGACATCTCCTTAGAGAGAAAATGCCCTTCCGTCATCGGTATCTCATACCCGGAGAGGTTAGGTACTCCGCCTGCTGCCCCGGATCTGGTCCTCCATTGTATCTTTCGCTTCATCCGTTCCTCCCGGAGGCTTACTAGTTACAACAGGCTTTCTAAGTGTGCATATGTGAAAATTCCTCTCCGCATCTAATCTATTCTGATATTGATACCTAAATATTAAGGCATAAAAGCCTTTAAAAGCCTAACGTGATACATTCATATGACTTTCATTTCCTAATATCGTTTGTAGGTGTATAACTTCTGCAAGTCCTTACTTGCACCACTGAGATGACTATTACGATGTTATTTTTAGATACAAGAGGGTATGAAGCGAAAAAAAGCAATAGTCAGGTTTTAAAGCCGAATTGTATTTCCATAACGTGACGATAAAAATGGTAAAAGGTATTGAGAAGCTCCAATCAATAACAAAGAACCTCTCAGAAATGGCCTACGCAACAATAAGAACAATTTGAATAAAATCCTCTATTGTAAAGCAATCTGTATTTTTATCTAAAAAGTGTCCCTTTCTTAAACTATAGTGCTTATGCATATTTACTCTTTTACAAAATCCCTTCGATTGTGGAATAATCTCAGAAAATTCAAGAAATGTGTTTTAGTTTTCATATAAATGTCTCAAATGTACAGCAATTTTTTCCAACTCATGAAAGCCACTTTTGAGAGAGATAAAATAACATAGAGAAGTTTTCCACGTCAAGGATGTTCTAGAGTGTGTAAACTGGGTAACGTAAATACCAAGTTTAATATTTACCCAACCTATCGTTTTTTATGTGTGCTCTTAACAAATACACAAACAGACAACCACATACACAGACGTTTTTCTAAACAAATTATTTTAGATTAAAAGGTACTTGGGACATGCATTTATATTAAAATGCTTATATTGAGTTTTTGGATGAAACGTATACTTCTTGTGGTTCGATAGCAGTTATTGTTATACAAAGCTTGGGCATTCCTAAAGATCTAAAGAGATCTTTCCTTACTTATATTTTTACTGTGTCCCTTAACATAAAACAATATCCGACAATGAACCTTTTGCAGAAAATTCATAATATACTCTCGTGTCAAAAAATGTATAAATGTTTGCTAAAGCAAATCTACTACAATGTTCAGAGACGCTATTGCGTATTGTGACTTTGTGGGTTCGTAGAATTAAAAGTCCAATTTGCCGAAATTCTAAATGTTCTTTATTTCCGGCGAAATACACTGTTCTGTTCTCACGTAACAGCATCACATCACATATACACAGTCTTTCAAGGTCTATGACAATAACAAACAGTGACAGCTGATTACATTAGCTCTCGTTACAACAACACTCTTGTTACCCAACTGACTTTACAAAAACAACACTCTCAGCTGTTCTCTGCTTACTCACTGTGTTTACAACTAACTCTTGACGAGTCGGCACTTCCTTAAATACCTCATTCCTAAGTTCGAGATATTTCCGGAACAATAAAGAAAAACAAATTTTCTCTGCCAATCGAGATATCACCAGAACCTTCCTAACACTGAAACCCTACCTGTCAAGAAGTAACTATAAATTTCCATTTATCTCAGTTTTTTTTTTTTTTTTTTTTTTTTGTTTCGGCAGACCTTTATCTGCATGTTATCTTTGTGTGCCGGCTCTTGGTTTTCACACTGCCCGCCTATCAGTTCCTTTTGTGTAAACAAGTCGCGCGATCGTAGATACAGGCTCGCGACAGTATTTATTTGCCCAGCTTAATGCGCTTTATCAGTGAAATTGTTATCTCACACTGATCGGTACAAACGGATACACTAATTAAATTATGACTGCGTGGGTTACGTAGATACTGTTTTGCTACAGTAAACCAGACGTGAAATTGACAATCAGCTGTGTTGAGGCCGACTTGGTGCTGCGCCGCACGAAAACAAATGAAAGAAACCACTGGGGTACACTTCAAACGTCGACTGTTGTAATAACCATTATACAACTGCCGCTTCTAACACCTTGTTGGGAATTTGTACCCCTAGCCATTATTTCTAGAATGCCGCAGACTTTCCGAGAAATTTCTTGGCAAAAGTAATGGGCCGAAAAATCTGGAGCCTCTCTCTCTGTCTCTTTCTCTCCTGCCCAAGCGCCCGGCTCCGTCTTGTCGCGACAGCTCAACAATGCCACACGGTGACACTATGCTATAAATGAAGAAAATGTAAATACAAGACACATCTAAAATTCTTGAAGGATTAGGGATCTCTCTCTCTCTCTCTCTCTCTCTCTCTCTCTCTCTCTCTCTCTCTCTCTCTCTCTCTCTCTCTCTCTCTCTCTCCTCTCTCTCTCTCTCTCTCTCTCTCTCTCTCTCTCTCTCTCTGCAGTCAGTTTGTGAGTCCTTATGGCAATGGAATGTATTAACCCATCAACAATGAAGGAAACTTCCATATCTTCTTTATTATATTCACTCTAAATAAATAGTTAATGCCTATTAATTTTTTTGTCAACAATAAGCTGAAATTGTATACTTTAGTAGTATTTACGTGTGTTGTCAAAGGAAAGCATCCAATGTTTTGAGGTTAAAGTAGCTGTTCAAACAATTCCTTAATTGATACAAATGGCGCACATATAATTATTCTTTTGTGAGAATTTTCAACATCAAATTAATTATTGCGGAGCAATTATGAACTTCCTGCTAGAAAATCCAGCATCCATTAGGCAAGCTCTGTGGTCTGACGAGTATTAATTTGCTAATAAACGTCACGCCAATAAAACGCAAACTCTACTATTGGGCAAATAAAATGGCCTCTGGGTTCCGAGTATCAGAACATTCAGCAGCCTGGAGCTGTTAATTTGTGGGCTGTCATTCTTGGGAACTATGTCAATGGATTTACCTTTATGGAACCTAGGTTTACAGAACAGATTATGTTACATTTCAGTAGAACCAGTTGAATGTGCATTTGCTGGAGTACATCCCAATTTAACTGGAGGTTAATAGTTGGTTCCAGTAGGATGATGCACCTGTTTTGCCCCATTACGAGACCATCCAAGTATGAATTGTTCGTCGTGGTACCCTACTTGGACCCTCTATATATCAGAGTTAATATACCCTGAATTTCTCTTACGGGGTTACATCAAACCTCATAGAACCCAGAACATACGGACGATCTTAGAAGAATTGTTGAGACTTGCACTGTTATCGATACCCCAGAAATGCTGAAACGCGCTCACTTAGATACAGAAAGTCAAACTACTTCACTCATCAATCACGTGCGATTGAGCACGAGGCTCATAGATAAAATTAAATCGTTAGTATCTTTCAGCGAATCAGCTGGTAATTGTAGGAACACAACTAAACTGAACTGCTAATAAAATGATTAAATCTCACAAACGTTCAATCCTGCCCTCATTCTTCATTGCAGTTTTAATTACTTATTTATGGTATGGGTTGGTAGAAACAAAAGTCTTGTTTGCAGAAATTTAAGACTCTCATTATTGCGGTAAACAGAAGCTTTGTACAACCCTGGCAGCAGCAATATGGCGTTACATTGACAAACAGCAGTCTTCAAGGTAGTCTCGTTCCACTGCGGTACATCACACAACTCCACTCCACTGCCCAACTGCAACTCAACTACACAACTCAACTAACTACTTCCAAGTCCAAGTCCAATACTGACAGGCTGTTAACAGCCAGAAGGTTTTTGCTGCGTACCCACCCAGGTTTTGTGTCTGACCGCAGAATGACAATTTTGATGGTTACAGGATGAGGTGGGATAATTTTGTTGAGGAAATTTTTAAGGTAGCTTTTTGCTCCTCTTTAATTTTGTACAGGATGTCAAACCGCTTTTTTGTTTACACCCTGGTGTTTTATTTTTTGCTAAAGTGGGTTAAATTTTGTAGCCAAACAACACATTTAGAGATTTTTGAAATTCAGCTTATGCTACTGTATGGATTAACTCCTTTGTTATCTCGGGTGCCCGCAAGCCATACGGGGTACCTGGGAAAGCCTCAAGCGGCGTCTCGTAGCGTCGTAATCTCCTAGAGACCGAACCAGGGCGCTTCTGTGAGCTGGAATTTGAGCGTAGAATTTTGTCGCCCGACGCCTAATTTCGTCCTCCGCGTATAGGAGAAGAGAAGCTTCGTGAAGCAACCTCACGGGGAAAGAACGACCCACAGAATAGATGGATCGGAGTCCTCCATTCTGTGCACGCTGAAGGTATGCTATCCAGCTATCTGCAGCCATGCCCCAGATTTCACAGGCGTACCACATGAGTGGGATTATCAGCGCTCGAAAGAGGTGTAACTTTAAGCGGACTGGCATCGAGCGCGAACCTAGCATTGGCTACAGAGAGGCAATAGCCCCCTGTACCCTACTCACAATTTGCCGCTATATATACCTCCCAGTGATTGTTCTAGAATGCATTTGGCCCCTCGATAACAATCACGACGGCATCAGAAAAGCCGAAAGCTCCAGACTTCTCTCTGTCTCTTTCTCTCTCTCGGCAAGCGTCCAGCACTACGCGCCACTCTCTGTCTCTTTCTTTCCTGCCCACGTGTACAGCTGTGACTTTGCGGCGACTCCAACCAACAATGCGATCGGCGACAATATGCTCTAAGAAAAGTTTGTGATGAGATTAGCTGTACTGACCCGGTGTGCCGAAAAGCGCTGTTAGATTTTCAAATTATTATTTGGAGATGAAGGTTTTCACTTATATTGACATTTGAATTCTGCAACTCAAATTAACTGATTGCGTTAAAGGACGTAAATAAAAATAACTCAAATTAGCGGAGAAATTCGTTATGCAGAAGAAAGTTGGATAATTTTGTGTATCTGTTTATTGTAAGTGATATGTAAATAATTATCACAGCATTTATAATCACAGATGTTTAAATACAATCCTTTTAAGCAAATCCATGTTATGGTATCTGTAGGCAAAAGCTATGGCAGATCTATGGCAGTGAAACATGTAGAAAACAGCGCTTACCGGTGACCAGGCATATATCTGTCTGGAAAGTTATTTCTTCGTCCTTCGTTCTGCTTTGTTGGATACCACATTTTCAATCGCATTCTTTTGATCCTTTATATGTAATCGTCCTCGGGATGCCCGACATTCTTTGTTTATCACTGAGTTCTCTTCTTCTACGTGGTAAAGAAATTCCAATATTGCGGCATCTAGTCACTCCATTAGGTTATATTTGTGGTATATGTTGTAGAAGTTAAATTAAAATATTTTGGTGATTTCTGGTTAACTTAAAAATATTTTCTTCTAAAACTTAAATTGGCGTACGAATAACTAGAAAAGAGGTCCCGAGTTCGAATCTCGGTTTGATTATACTTTTTCTAATTCATTTCCTAAGTATAACGGCTGATTGAATTTCTGTACTCCTCAACTCTGCATTCTGACTTTATCTAATATTCCTTCCTTTGCTTTTGCAATGGTAACTGCTTGTGTGAATGTATTCTTTGTCACATTCCAAGTAATTTTGTCTTGTGAGCAAGTCTTTATTATGGATAGTCGTACTGTATTTAGGAATAACTCCAAACCTCTTCGTGCAAACGAAATTAAAGTTCATCTTGCATTGCATTGCCAACGTAATTAGATATCATAGTATATGATGACCTTGGTCCACGTTTCTTATTTCTAAATCAAGCCTATGCTCGTCTTCACAAGTTATATCCCATCCTCAAATGCAAATCCTCTTTACGAGTCGAATATACGCTGCTACTATACAAGAGTATTCTACGACCACTTCTTCTATATATGCCAGTCCTGTATGGGGATGTGCTTCATCTACTCATATTCACCAACTCCAGGTGTTTCAAAACAGAATATTCCGATTGTCTGTGAACGCCCCGTGGTACATCCGGAATGCACAGCTGCATAGAGAATTAGTCATAGCATTAATGAGTACATCTCTACAACGACAAGCAGATTCTTTGCTCACCTTCCTTATGTATCAGGTGCTTTATTCTTCCAACTGGGACGTTGCCTTGATACTGCACCAAGACTGAAGGTACGCTTACCACAGGACATTTTATTTCTATAATGTTTATTTATTATGTAATGAAGAAGTTATTTAATTTATACTCACACTACTCAGACCAGTTTGTTTGAGGACTCTAATATGAGTATCCTCTATCCCTGTATACTTTAATTTTATTATGTATATTGTGTATATAGCTCCACAATTTGTATAGCACTAACTGTGCTGAGCAATTGAAATAAAAAATTCAACCAAACAAACGTTTCTTATTTGAATTTTGTACTGAAGCTCTCAAGGCTGCGTTGCATCTTTAAATATGCACAGCATTTTAGCAGAGACAAGAGTGAATGAGAAACAACACTTTTTACATGTTACGCGCAATAAATCAGATTACAGTGGGACAAAATCATGATATATATAAAAATTACCAATTATTAAAGCTAAGATATGAGGACGCTAGGTTGTACTCTTACTGGACCTTGCAATAACACCGGAAATGATAATCTATTCCATCCCTCGTACAGTCTGGTGGAGAATGTAGACCTCTCTCTTGACTGGGTTTTACTTACTGCTGTTGTTTACGTTCTGCGCATTGTTTATGTTTCGAATGTAGCCAACAGATTATATAGTTTCACTCTGGCCAGTCCACTATAGGTCACGCACGTGTATCTCCATTCCGGCTCTGTATATCTGTAGGTATGGTTCCCCTTCCTGACGCTGAGCTGTCTCTTCCACTAAGAGCAGTTGGGGACGTTTGAAACGTGGGAAAAGTGATCGTGGATTGCTGAAAATGAAATTATTATAACAATTGCTAAGCCTGGTTCTGACCAATCTAAACGCACTCTCACTTTTGGTGAAGAATTATGTCAGACATACATACTATGATAGTGCGGTCATTTATTTGGATGTCCCTGTGCATCTTTAAAAGTTTACTTCTTCTCTAAATTACATTTGTTGGTCTCTTTTCTGTGGAACTACTTCATCAATCATAATAAATCATGTAATACACATTGTTATACAATTGTACAATGATTTGCAATTAATTTGATGAACAGTTAATTTGTCATCACGTACGGCATGACAGTGAAGGAAAGCTGTAAGTGAAGAAGTGCTAGTGCTGCCTTGTGACAGTCCGGAAAGAAATGAAAGGATAAAACCCTTTGAGTTTCACGTTTTTGCTCAATGGGAATCTAACAAGTATTATCTTTCAAATGATGTATGATTAATGCTGTTTGCTGCTGCATAAATATTTTAACACGCCGTTAAATTATCCTGTACAGATTGACTCGGATTGGAGCTTTCAAATTGGTGTAAAACTTTCTGAAGCATTCTACTCTTCAAATCTGTTGTTTATGAGTGACCGTCTTAGGGGTATAACTTTTAGGGCTAGTTAGAGAAACTGAATGCTAAAGGCAGATTTCAAATCATAGAGTAGTTCATAATAGCAGCAGCACTTAAATACTTATTTAGCAATAAGTTTCCACCATAACGTAAAAGAGCAGCAATAAGAAGAGCTCTAGCCCAAGTAAACCTCGGTGGTTTTTTACCAGAAAACCAGAATCTTATAGACGTTTTGTCATCTCGAACGTTATGTAAACTTTCGACTGCATTGAGCAAACGTTCCCGCCGGTTGAGTCAGTCTCTTACGACGTCTCGCAGAGTGGGTACTTGAATGTGTTAGCGAGTAAGTTTTTGGTGCGGGAAGAATCACGTTTCTCTTAAAAGTTTGTCAAGACTAGTGATACGCATACCTTTATTGCAGGGGATGACATGCGTCTTTTGTTTTACTCCTCAACGAAGAAGAGGCTACGTCGGAAGTATTATGTTACATCGCTACTCACGCACAGCGAAGTGAATGTAAAAAGAAGTGAAATTACGGTTCAAAACTCGGTCAAAGTCATAATAGTTTCAAACAAGATAAAATATATAGCCAATGTAGCCATAATAGGAACCTCAACAGGTGTGTACAAAGTGACGCTGACAAAATGTAAGTTTGGTAAGCCACTCCCGTTCGGAAAAATCTCAATATGCTCTATCAGCAGCAGAATATATGAACGCATTTTGTGATATGGACAGTGTGAAGCTGCACCAATCTCGTTCGTACTACGTTGGATGATTACCACGCGAAATGAGACTGCAGCTTTATTGCCGATTAGCAGGCTGGCTCTGCCTGTGTGTTGATATGGTTACTATTGACTTTCTGCTAATGTACTGTTAGACAAACAGGACAAACGTCGTAAATATCAGGATTACGTAGAAGCAACACATGTATAAAATGCATGAAGCCACGGTATTTTATTGTTTGAATAGTGATCTTCGAAAGCATACCCGCATTCACTAATTGGACTAAGGTCGAACTGCAGATAGTTTGGAGGCGATATACTCAATCCTAAAGCAAGCATCAACATTAAGGAGGAAACAAAAATACATAGTTCACTAAACAAACGATAAATATGCAATACACAATGATAAATAAACATCTATTCATATAAATGGCCACATCATGGCTGAATGCTTAGATCTATTGGCTCTAACCAAGGTGATCCTGTTTTGAACCCAGGAGACCGCAAAGTAAGATTTATGGTGGACAACATGGCGCTGGGGCGCGTTTTCTCCCGGTCCTCCGGTTTA
Source organism: Mantis religiosa (assembly GCA_030765055.1). Lineage (NCBI taxonomy): Eukaryota > Metazoa > Arthropoda > Insecta > Mantodea > Mantidae > Mantis > Mantis religiosa. The sequence continues at coordinate 85,862,495 of CM060950.1, forward strand.
CCCCGCCAGCATTCCACCAATTGCTCCATAATCATCCTTATCATCTGTCCTCTCACCTCATCTCTCGTACTTTCACTTACAACGTTGGACTGATCACTCATCCCAGAATCTCTCTTATAAGGAAACCTCTGACTCTCAATCTCTGATTACCGTTGCCTATGAGTTTCGAAGTTCAGCGGTTTAGAAGGCCCTATGATCCACTTAAGGAATTACAGGAATTCATTCATCTATGTAAATAAATTAACTTTTTTGTGAGAGAGAAATGACATAGCATATTATGTTCCATGAGGGGTGAAGGCCTGCTATACTTAGAGTAGCTGTGTTATCTCCAACACGGTGTGCCATTCCGTGTTGGGTTTGTTTCGGTTATTGTCATTTTCATTTGTTCCTATTGACACTTATTCACTTGCACTCGCACTCGCCTACTCCTCGCATAGCACTTGTATTTTGTCGCCGATTGATCTCCACTTCCTCCTGTCTCGAGTTGTAGACCAGAGTAAGACAGCTTCGAGAGTTGTGACGTAGTTCAGCGGGGATCGAGGCCTGCAGTGCGTGTGACGTCAGGCAAGAGTCATGTAGTATCAAGTTGTCTAAATAAATGGCGCTGTGAGTACAGAATCTGAGGGTTCAGTCAGGTATAGCGCACTCGATGACAACAGTGTAGCTGCCACGTACGAAATGGAACTGTTAAATTTACAATGTGACGATTTATTGAAGGACAAATATACACACAAGCAAGATTTTGGCTGATTTTTACAAGAATGTCCCCCAAACCAAATTTCCGAGGTTGTATTCACTTGCCGCACGGACATTGTGTATGTTTGGCTCGACATATATGCGCACACAATTGTTTTTTCTGTTATGAAATTAGCTAAGTCCAAACCCCGAAGTACCTTGTCGGTTCACAATCTAACATGCAGTCTTTCATTACAAATTTTACATTACGTCCTGACATTGATAAACGATTTAAAGAAACATGAAGCAAAAAGTGTCGGGAAATATTCACGTAATTTTTGCTCTAAATAGGTCTCCTTCAGTTTGCAGGGAAGATTACTTTATGTTTTATTTTATTTACTTTATAACATGCCTGACCTTCCGATAACCTACGAGTTGAAGTTTTATATATTTTCTCATAGCAAAGAGCTAAAATATAACAGTTTATAAACTGTGATCAATTGTGTAATTAAAGCAGTCAGCATTAATATTACAACACCCAAGATGTAAGTTGTACATATTATTAGTACCCGATAAGTTTCCTGAGCAGCAGAAATAAGCGCGGTGACGTCACACGCTAACCTGCCTTTACATAGTTCGGGGGGCATATTTGGCGGTAAGAGCTGACGTCACACCGCCACTGCCGTCTTCCCCTGTTGTAGACCGTTGCTGTCCTGTGCTGTGTAGAAGTCCGGCCATTTCTGCCGTGGTCTTCCTCTTTGGCGTTTTCCTATGTGCGGTTCCCAAACCGTGATCTTGTAGGTCCATTTGTCGTCCTTCTACTTCGCTATGTGACCTCTCCATTTCCACTTCAGTTTCTTAACTCTTAGCACAACGTCGTTGTTAGAGCCATTTGTGACAGTGCAGCGTTGGAGATTCTGTCTGTCCATTTTATTCCCAGTATCCTGCGCTCCATTTTCCTCTGGCGTATCTGTAGTGTTTTCATCTGCCTGCGTGTGACGGATTACGTCTGAGTTCCGTATAATAGAGTCGGATAGACGAAGTTTCCAGCATTCTGCTTAGAGTTCTGTCTCCTAGTATAAACATTATTTTCGCTTTTTCATTATAAAGCGACTTTATTTCAATTTAATGTAATGTTTTATTAATATAAATAATCATTTCTTGTTTACTGAATAGTAATTTTAGGTATTAATTCCTTACTGTTTTATTAATTCCTTTTAATTTCCTTGCTTTAAAATAAATGATTACTACGAAAGGGACCAAGTAAGATGGCTCGTGATAACAAATGAAGCTCGCATTGAGGGGGTTCCGGTTTAATTTCCGGCAAATGCAAACTCTGCCCCATGGTATTTTAGTGTTTTCACCCGCGTCGGACGAATGCTTGGACCACGACTTTCCTTTCACGCCCTTCCTATATGCATCTTCTTCATTATCATGCTTCAGGGTTGTAAAACAGATGACGGTATTCGACGTGTTGCGGCTGGGCGGTGTTGGAGAACATTGTAGAAGTTTCTTCCTGGAGTCATTCGGTCTGCTCAGTTATGATACGCCTCTTATGTGGAGACTCGGGGGTTAGGGACTTAAGGGTGGCTTGAGCGGCTTCGGATACCTTTGACCTGGAAACCTTAGTGAGCATATCGCCATCCACATTTGGTTGCCCTTCGAGTCTCTCCCTTCAATTCTTCCTCCCAGGGGTCACGGTAGAAGTTTCAAGGGCTGTATGATTTGTGACATCCCTCCTTTAGCACATATGTATCTTTAGCATCACATTTGCCAAAATAGCCGTTTTTAACAAAAGAGGAAAATAGAGCAAAGCAGAAAATATTTACCTCATTAGTAGCAAATCCAAGCGAATAAATAAATATTATACCCGCCTTTATACTCTAGTTTTGTTGTAAGCAGCAAAAAAAAACGTAAAATGACGAGCTGAGCAAATAGCAAATATATTGTTTGTTTACTGTTCCTCTAAACTGAAACACTGCGCCAACATGATACTTCTCTCAGACAGTGAAAGAAGAAAAATAAAGAACAAACTGTGACATACCTTTAAAGTTAACTGGTGCGATCTGTTAAGCATTTGTGAGTAATTTAGCGGTGTATAGATCAAAAGAATTTAAATAATATAACTGCATATTAGGTACATTTAATATTCTAGAGTTAATGTTTTGCTTTCGTTTCATTTCAACAAACATCTCCTGAAGATATATCTACCATTCTTTTCAAATGGTCTTATTTTCTGAAGTTCAGCTCCTGTTACAGTGTTGTATCAATTTTTCCTCTTGGTGTAAGCTTAACTTTATAAAAGTTGGAGTTTCCAATTTAAAGATATACACGATAGATAAGTGAGTATAAGAAAGCATCGTTAGCTACTGTAGGTAAGTCTTCGTCGTTATAAACTCTTAATAACTAGTATGAAAATATCTTCACTCTACCTTTTGCTCTAAGCTAACTTTTAAAATGGTAATACAAAACTCAAGAAGTTCTATGCACCCTGCAAATCGTCAGTTTACAAACCAGCATTCATTTTCCCGCTTCAGTAATAGAACTTAAATATCAAGTCACATTTTGTTATCTACAGTAATATTCTAAAGAGAGAACGGTTCTGTTTTGTGGTAAGTTCGTAAATCACCAACACAATTTTAATAGTTTCTTCTCTATTGGAAAACATCGTTTTTCTCATCGGAAATCGATTGTAAGATGAGTTTAAATATCAACCCGTGAATTAATAAAATAGAAAAAAGTATTTCCAAGACTGTATCACACCCCATCGTTTGGAGGCGTGGCCGGCATTTCGGAAACCTTCTTGGCTCTGAGATGCTCACTGTTTGCCGGCGGAGTAAAATATTAATAACCCCTTAAATTCGAATACTCAGATTTCTCATACAGACTGTAACTACAATAGTCGGATACCTTCATCATAGAAGATGCTGGAAACGATGACTTTGAGCCACAGATCCCTCCTCACATCTGCGTTTTGGAGTAGTGTGTCCGCGTCATATTCAAGAGCTTCCGCGAGCCAACCTCGGTAAGAATGAATTACCAGGATAAGTTCCATCCTGGGGTTTCCTTATATACGAGGTACGTCCAGAAAGTAACTTCTGTTTGGTAATAAAATTAAATTGTGTACAGATACAGAAAAATTATTTATTGCACAAAATTCTACAACTCTTAAACTACATTTCCACATAACTGCCGAAATTCTGCAGTCATTTGTCATATCAAGGCACAAGTTTTTGTATACATTCTTCATAGAAGTCTGCCGCCTGTGTCTTCAACCAGTTGGAAACATTTTCTTTCAGCTCTTCGTCATTGTTGAAGTGTTGACCGCCAAGGAAAGATTTGAGATGAAAAAGGAGCGTGGCCAGGGCTGTACGGGGGTTGGTCAAACACGTCCTAGACAAATCTCTGTAAGATGTTTTTCGTCGCATTTGCAGTGTGTGGTCGTGCGTTGTCGTGAAAAAACGCAACAGGTTTTGACATCGCAAATTTGCCAATAAATTTCAATTTTTTCACTTTCCTAGCATTCAGAAAACGAATCACAGATCTGATTTCACAAGCGGCGGAATTTTCAATCAACACCGACAATGCAAAAAAGCACAACAAAGCGTACGGCGCTGACAACGATCTCACAATGGCACACGTTTCTTCTCCCTGATACAGAGCGTCTGCCGCGCATGTGCGGAACTGCGATCGCAGCGCTGCAGCGGACATAAATTGAAACAGAACTTACTTTCTGGACGCCCCTTGTATAACTACAAAATATACAGGTTGTATCAAAACGATACCGAAAGAATATAGCCGTTTCGTAGTTTATAACTTAACTAGTCCGAACTTCGGTGACGCAGCTATAATTTTATGCAGCTTTAAATATTACATTATTTTGTGATTAGATAGCGCAGGAACCACTGGTGTGCGAACCTCAAAAGTTATTATTGAGACGCACCACCCAGGAAAACAAAAGCATTGCTTCCTGCTGTTTATCAGTGACCCTAGCCTCGCTTTCAGGTAATTGGGCAAAGGGCAGTCGGACAATTCCAAGGTTGCTCATTTTGCTGTGATCTTAATTGTATAGTACTTTCAACTGGTTACTGTAAAATCAACAGATTCCTTTTCAGTTACAAATGCTTCATTTAGTATTATTAAACTCAGTGAAATAAAATGCTTGTCTCATTGCATAAGGCATTTAGTTTTGATTAACTTTATCTACAATTCTTCAATACTGTTCTCTGTTGCTTTTTTCATTTAATGCTTCCATCCACAATCCCACTAACATTAACTTTCTTCTGTCCACCAGTTTATTTGCCGTCATCGACTATTATAACGGAATGTTGGAACACGCTAAACACCCATAAACAAATAACTAAATAATAGCCTCTTTATTGCGGTTTCATAAGCTAAAGAAATTCTTAACAGTAGCAAATTATCGTGGAGTAGTCCGGTATGTTCACAAACAGCTACAGCACGTGACACTGTGTGTCACCTACCTGCGATTCCTTCGATAGCGTGAGGCACGTGGCGATGTTCCTGTCACTGCCTAATCCATACTCATTCTGGAGCGTTTTTTATGCGGCTGTATTGGCGGTAAAAACTATTTGTATGTGTCACATACAAACTGAGTAACTTCTTATATATACTCTTTCGGTGTCGTTTCGAAACATTCTGTATATATAACACCACATTATATATACTATGTCACCGTTTCACTTCTTTACAAAAGGTTGCTGAAACTTACAAGGGTAACTATAATCTTATGCCTGTATTCACTTGAGAGTTCGATGGCATCATCTTTGCCCTATAGTGGCCCGTGTGCCAAAAATCGAAAAATGGGGTGTGGAGTATATCTTGAAGTACTCAGAAAATGAGTCCAGAATACGTAGGAATATAGAGGTCTAATTACATGGCATTGTTCGTTAGGGACTGTTTACCCCTGACGGCCTTCACATGACAAACGTAAGGAGCGCCATCTGTCACACACGGCACAGAACTTACGAGGGATGTCCAACAGCTACTTGCAAGGGGTCGTTTTTGTGTAATTTACCTCCTCCAACGTTAAGTCATATCGGACGATGAATGGAATAGATGAAATGATGCTCAAATGAGCCCAGGGTCCATAGAGCTTAGAGTTACCCGACATTCGTCTTTCAGGACAAGGGAAACCCCTGGAAAAGCCTTATCCAGTTAACTAACCCTGACCGAGATTCGAACTCGGAACCTCTTGAACGTGAGGAACACATGCTACCACCACGCTACTGAGGTGGGCCCAAGTGGTCGTATGCAGCACTTTCCATGCTTCAGTTTTGGGCGTTGCGATTCCACTTCGCAGCAGACTTCTGGTATAGATATATCAGGTATTATTCAATGACATTTCTGGGTGCATAGCGATTTGAGTGCAGTGATTGTTCCCTTGTTAAGAATCATACTTAAATACATGTGTAATAAAATATATGGTATTTTTGCACTATACACTAAAGCATTTGGTCTCACAGAATACCAGTTTGTGCAAATTAGTTACGTCGAATGATTAGCCGGCACGTGGCGAGATGAGAAATTGGATGGGGAACATAGACGGTTTGAAACAGCGCAGTGCAAAACAAGCAATTCCCCGTTATACGACCACGTATCAAAACTAAATATCTGTAGATATGAATGATTCATAAAAGAGTATATTTCCGAAGGAGTCTTGACCTTACATTGACAACTTCATTGAACAGAGCATAGCTATTGTTCTTTAGTTGGAAAATTTACAAAGAGTTGTTACTCCAGAAAATGCGCCTAAAAATAAGTAAAAAAGCAGATATGTTTTGTCCCAGTAAAAATACACAGATCATAACGATTTAGCAACTGAAAAAATATTTAGAACATACCACTAAAAACATGACGGCGGTAATAAAATATGTATGTGATATATAATAACAAAATAATTTAATAAACATTTTCAAGAGAGTTTTGTGATACTTCTTCCTAAATTATAATCGATTTCAATAATGATATAAAAGGAGAACATTTTTGTATGCTATTTCCAACATGTTTAACTTCATGGTATGGGTGTGGAATGTCTCAATATTTATTTGTTCTCTAGTTTTTTCATATACGACGTTGTGGATTTATTTATTGCGTTATAACTATTTACAATCCTATAGTAGCTTTATTTTCACTTCTGATTTATTTATTTAAGAATGTTATTAATTAATGTTCATTTTGAAAGCAAAGAAAAGTATTACAGTTTTGTAATGCATCATAAATACTTTAAACTCAAGTGAACGTTTGTATTAGAAATAGTATTATAGTATTATCAGAACTTCTAAACGAAAAAGGAATGCATATTGATGGTTAGAATTCATAAATGTCGCATCCTATGATGAATAAAATGAGTGAAATGATACTCAAATGAGTACAAAGAGCACAAGACATTCATCATTCTGGGGGACAAATACCGTATCCCAATAACTAATCCTGGCTGGAATCTCTTCAAGATGAGGCAATTACGCTACCGCCACGCTATAGAGGCGGGTTTAGTTTTCTCTATCAGGAACCATTAGGCTCTCACGCACTTTCATAACTAAGAATTCGCTATTATTGCTGATGACAGAATGAAGCTAAAGGCTCGTGCGCAGAGATGCTGGTGTCAGTCGAACGCAAAACCAAGAGGAAGTTAGCATTTTAGCTTTCAGGCTCTTAATTTACTTTGAATTGGAATATATTATTTGACAAAATACATGGCTTTGTTTGTTACGGTTTTGTTTTAGAGAAATGTTATAGCATTTTAAGCTTTAATGTAAAAAGCGTATTAAAATTTGGGAGACTTGAAAGTTCTTTGAAGGGAAAATCATACTGTATATTTATACTCAAATAGGTATAAACATATTATAAGAAGTATCTTAAATAGTTAATTACAGAAAGTAACTGAAGTTCTATCCTGCGTCGTGCCGTAGTGGGCTAGATCGTGTACTTTGGCTCCCTGCGTCCAGAATGCGCCCGGAATCGATCCCACCTGGGGGTGCGGGTTTTAAGTCCCGGGTATAGGACCGGTGTCCACTCAGCATCGTGAGGAAATTGAGCAGCTACGCTAGGTACCGAACCCTGGTCTAGCAAGCCAACTTTCCGACTGGGGATGCCAAGATGCCGACCACAGCTCCTCCTCGTATCGATTGGATGATCGCCCACCTCTACCTTGCGTATGTGGGCGTGAGGCCGGCAGCCCACTTTGGGCTATTACGTCATGGGTTACGTTAAACTGAAGCGCTACAAGTTAGGTTATGAACAGGTAGAGAAAAAGCAAAAGTTTAAAGTATTTGTGCAAGCTAAGAGCTGCATGAAACATAGTACATATTCTGAAGATTTAAAAGTTATAAAATTTTATAATTATGAGGCAGTTTAGATATACTGACTATTGGACAACCTCCTACGATGAAAACATAAATGAATTTTGTAAGGATTTTTCTCTTCCAAATACATTTCATATTTCGAAGATTCCAACCGTGTTTCAATATTGCTTTGTGTTGTAAGGTTTTATTGACACCATCCAGACCCTCCAGCAGTTTGAAAGTTCTGCAGTATTACGCTTATCTAAAGACATTTCTTCCAGGAAACTGTTATTTCTCTTTGGATAACACATTGCTGTTCTCCCTTGCATTTTAGGAGAAGATAATGCTAAACTGGTAGAAAAGCGTGAAGATTGCCCCCTTCTTGTTTAATGGGAGGGCTTCTATCGCCAGTAAAATAGCTCTCCTGAGAAACATTATTTACTTCTTTAATATCTACTTTCGACTCTAATGGATCTCTAAAGTCTGTACAATAGCAAAATGTCGCAAAGCTTTGGAAGATATAACATAAGCCTTCTTTGCCGTTGATAATAGAAATTATACATAGTGATTAAAAACGAAAGTAATTTTCCTAAAGATGTGCTTCTGATTTTCTTCCAGATATTTTAGACTTTTTGAAAGGAAAATTTTGGTGATCGTTCATAATTATAGACTTTTTATGGTAGTGCTACGTTAGTTGGCCTTAAATTGTCCTAAATTCTAGAATTTTTAAAATATATTTTATGTGAATCCTTAATCAAAATATTTATATCTGAAAATTGTTTCTCCTAGTTATTGATTACTTTAGCTGTTTTTCGGAAAACCGATATGACAATTAATAACGTCTGAAAAGCATAATAAAGTGTATAGAAAAAGTTGCATAACCTTTCAACTTTCTGGTGTACAGAGTGTCGAATATCTACTCGATTTGCAATCATATCAATGAGTAGTTTGTATTGTCTAAGAAAATAAGGAGACCTTAAGACGAACCAAAAGACAGGAGGCCTAGGTGAATGACAGGTCACATAGAGAAAGAGACAGCAAAGGTTTCAATTTGTACTTAGATATAAGCATAAAATAAATACGTAAAACATGTAGAGTATGTGTATGAAAATGGAAAGTACAATCAATCTTGTATCCAATATATTCCCTTAGCGCACATCGAGGTCACTAAAGAAAATTGCTGTTCATAAAATGAGAGTTATCAATTTCCACCAATTCTAGGGAATCATTCATCCTTATTTTTTACGTAAAGTCCATATTGTTTAAGATGGCAAATTCTCGCAGCAAAATATATAAATAATGTGTGAACGTTGCACTACCTACGTCTCCAATATTAATCACCTAAACATAGATTCCCTAAAAATACACATTTTACCAGTTTAAATCACCTATTTCATTTTAGAAATGTACTAAATGTACCACTCTAGAAATTTACTCTAATATTATTTTATTGAAGCTAATCTAATGTTAATACACTATGACAGCATATGGAAAGCACGTCCTTAAATGTCACCTATACAGTGGTAGCGCATTAGGTTTCCATTCGGGAGTCCCGGGTTTCAGGCACTCTGATCATGGATTTTTTGTGGTTTCTCCGAGTCGATAGGCAAATACTGAGATGGTTCTTCTTTTTTCCACAAACTTCACGCCGATTTTCTATTCCCAGCATTATATTTCAGCCCTTTCAGGGTTGAAGGACCACCCAAAAGCGATCGGTGTATTGCAACATAACGGTGGTTTGTGCACTTTGAGTAGGTTTCTCCTTAGCGCTTGATTGGTTTATAACTTTCCTTGGAATATGTCTCGGCCCTACGAAACCCACAGGATCACGGCTAGGGATCCAGTCCTTGTTAGTGTACGTAGCCGAAAGGATGTGGTCGCCCCTAGGGTCTCTCTATCATTTCCTCCCAGAGGTCACCTTAGAATGGAAGGCTATGGCCTTCTTATTAAACTGTGATCTAATTTCTGAGTGCCACTCGCTTTTTGTAATTTTATTTCTATTCTTATCTCTAAATTTATACAGTTTTGTAATGTCACTTCCCATTCAAAATACAGTATGAAGTTACATATTCATATTAATAAAATGGCTCACTGTAATTCTACCCTATCCATAGCGTAAACCAAGCGTAAATTTTAGAAATATAATACCATAAAATTAATCCATCAGTTTCCCTTTAGAAGAATATAGCTATTTCGCTTAAATTTGTTACCCCTTACTGAAAGTTCCTTATCGTATGTGACATAAATAAGGGAGATTTAGTGTGGTTTGGGGCATCTCGCCACTGTAAAATAGTGATAGGTAGTAAAGGTAGTAAAACATAAGTAGATAAAACTCATCGTAACCATTAACTTGGTACCGTTTTCAGGTTGGTACCTTTCAAAAGACATATTTTTGGTTTAAATTATCAAAATAAATCAGCCATCTTTGCACTAAAATAATCGTTCCAGTGTTTCTATGACCGTTACAGAAGTAAAGCGTTAATCATAGGGAATGCGAAGAGAACAACATGCATGTAATGCGAGACGTTGGAATCACTAGAAGTCAATGTCCAATAGGAGACTTATTGCCAAACAGATTCAATTATCTTCCCGAGCTTCTGCGATACTGCTTACGAAACTTAACAAAATTTCAACACCAATGAAACAAGTTTGGTGTAACTATCACAGGTACGGAATTGTTTACTGCGTGTAGTTTTAATGGTCAGCAGTAGAGAGTCAAAACAAATCCATATGAATGCAACGCGACACTCAAGTACTACCCAATGTCGCACTTCGAAATGTTTCTAAAACAAAGTCGGTAATTTTCATGGCGCACAACTTGCCTCAATAGTTCTTCACTCATAAACATATATAAGTGATTAATTGATGAACAAAAAATTTAGAGCTTTATACTTAAAATGGTATATGTATATCTTCAAACCAAAGCACTTTCATTTTAGTATGTGACAGACTTACAAATCATTTATATCTACAGAATATATTCCTAACGTAAGTATCAAATGTTCACTGGTCTTTTCCTCCATCATTTCTTCTGCATGATATGCTTTCATGGTTTTATAATTAGCACTACAGTGCACTACAATATACTTTCTAAGAAACTCAAAAGTAAACCTCCTACATTTTTTTACTTAAAGACTCTCTGTATGCACCCTAGGCACATTTGAGCATCATTTCACCCATCGTCCGATATGACTTTACGTTGGAGGACGTAAATTACAATAAAAAAACTCTGTATAGCTAGAGGATCACATGATGTGAGGTAGACAAAACTTAAATATTTAATGCGCAATTTATGTATTGAACATCAAGATAAATTCATGTGCAATTCATCATTTCATAGAAAACGGACGCAACAGCGACCAAGGATCACTGATGGCAGGTCAAATACAGTCTCGCTTGTGGTCAGTACGTCAGCAGTCTGTACGAGGGATTTTTTTAATTTTTTTTTTTTTTTTTTTTTTTTTTTGTAATTTACGTCCTCCGACGTTAAGTCATATCGGATGATGAATGGAATAGGTGAAATGATGCTCAAATGAGCCCAGGGTCCATAGAGCTTAGAGTTACCCGACATTCGTCTTTGAGGATTAGGGAAACCCCCGGAAAAACCTTATCCAGGTAACTCACCCTGACCGAAACTCCAACTCGGGACCTCTTGAACGTGTGGCAGACATGCTACCATCACGCTACCGAGGCGGGTTGTACGAGGGATGGTGATAGTTTGTTATCTATCACTTCACTATGTAAGGTTTACTAATAATTCAACCTAATTTCCTTTCTTTATGGTTTTAATGCTTGGCGATTCCTATTCCTGCTCATGACTGTTACTTTAAAATGTTCCGTGTGAAACAGGAACCCTTGGAAAAGTTATTGGAAAGGTATACAATTTAACTTACATTATTTGATCTTGATCAGAAAGTAATTGGATTAGCAAATAATATGCCATATTTAAAGAAGCAAGATTTAATGCCATGCATATCAATGGCGTATTTGTTCATGGAATTTATGTTTTATGACTTTACGAATTGACTGATGAAAATAAAGTTCTTTCAGGGGATTAGAAAGATGATTGTTTTTATACATTATCTGGTACATTGATATGTGGAGATAATTTAGTTTCGTGTTTATTTGAACTTTTCTCTAAATGAACGCTTACTAAGGTTCATTAGCTTCCTGTTGACTATTTGTCTAATAGGATTGTTTGTATTTATTACAGTCCACGTTTATACTTCCACAATTGCTGTTAAACTTAGTTACCATATTACTGTGTATTTTAATACCCTTTCCTTTTTTTCTGGAACGTTGTGTATGCTTAAAACTTTGTAAACGCTGCAGGAGTGCACGGTAATTGCAGAGCATAAAATTGGGGCTCCTGCTGGGAGAGCTTAAGGGCCAATGTTTTAAATAAACAACATTCAAGCTCATACGCCCATACTTAAAAGCTTCATTCCATATTTATAAAAGATATTTTATTACACTGTAACATATGAAATGACTGCACCGTCTGATGCATTTTATTGCCTTCTCTACCACTATGTATTAGTAGAAAATATATTTCATTCCATACAGAAACTCGATGCCAAGATTTGTTGAAATCTAAGTTTTGAAATTCCTGAATAAAAAGTTATTTATAGAAATACGTCCGTGCTTGGGGTCTGTGAACAACACAACTCAAAGAAAACATCTGTTAAAATCCAAACTTAGTATTTAAGTTCAGCACCTTCCATGGATGAGACACGAAGATTCTAATGCCTTTTACATAGAAGAGCTTTCAAAAGCCTTGAATAATTTTCTCTTAACTGGTTTTAAGGGTTTTTATTACAATAGCATATGTATAAGATATTATCATAACAGATGAAATGTGTATCCTAAATTTAGAGGCAATATCCTGTTAATTCTTTGTTTTGGATGATTTTTTCATAAATGGCAAATCGTAGTAAGACAAACTTACTACAAATTAAAAAATGTAGATCATGCTAAAAGAAAGTAATTTCAAAGCCACGGCATAGCGCAGGTAAGCCTGCTGTATTGCCATGAACAATAGAGAAAAGGTGGATAGGATGAGGGGAGGGAGAAGAAGGAAAGGAGAAATAAAAGGAGAAATTAATTATTGAAGTTTTTATTTATGGACGCTCTTTGGCTGATATGGTTCTCACCGCCTCATTCTATATTGGGCCTAAGATCGCTTAACGTTGCTCAGATTCCTCTTTATCAGTTTTGAGGTTCTTTAACGTGCCGTAAATCGACGAAACGGGACAACCCTCTCTGCTTTCTTTCCGGAGGAAGACATACTAATGAGTTCTACGTCTGAAAAATCCATCGCCCTCCGCCAGTTTTGAACCCGCGATCTGGGGAACTTGAGGCTAATTATGTTATCCCTAGACTACGAAGGACAACAGAGAGGAGAAACTACAGTGGGAAAGTAAGGATGAAAGAAGTAAATGGAAGGAAAGAAGGAAAGGATGAAGGAAACTAAGAAATAAATAAAAGAAAGCAGTAAAGGAGAAAGAGAGAAAAAGTAAATAAATGAAAGAAAACAGAAGGAAAAGATGTAAAGAAAGAGCGAACTTAATAGAGAAAGAAAAATTTAGAAGGGAAGAAGCAAAATAAGAGGAACAAAGGACGAAGGAACGAAAATGGAAAGGAAAGAAGGGAAAAATAGAATAATGATTTACGGTTGAGAGAAGTATAGATTATCTGAAAATTCAAACCAGCAACAAAATATATTTCAGAAATTATTAACGCCATAAAACGCCTTATTGACACATATTTAGTCTTTGAGGTAATAGTTTTGTGTAGTAAGATACTATATTTTTCTTTATCTCTTGTGGCTTATTAATTATGCAAAGGTAGTTCAGAATAAAGAGATTCTCGGAGATTATTCCCAGCAAATTCAAGATAATACGTTTTATTTATCCTGAAAATTAGCTCAAAGTCGCGATAATTTGATCAAAATCCTTAGAACTGTTATCAAGGTAATAAAGAAATGGGTGCATTTTACATTCAAAAGTAGTTTGGGTGGGACATTTAGCTCCTCAAAATAATTTCTTCTCACAGGCCGTTATCTATTACGCATGCCATTTAGACGGTCTAAATATAGCAAATCGACATCAAAAGTTGCGTTCACGCCCACCGTCTTGACAATTCTGCAAATGTTGACCACTTAACAACAAAAATTTGACTTGTTAGTTTAACAAGAGGTTTAACACGAGTTTTAAGCTAACACATGTTGGTGTCATGCAATTTTTGTATAACTATTGCTAAATAGACTAACAGCCGTGTTAAGTCTTATTATCTGAAGGTGAAATCGGGCGTTAGAGTATCCTTTATATCAAATTTCATTAAAATGATTTTAACTTTCATGCAACACACAGATCAGATACAATAGAACTCCAATGTGACCTATTCATCCAATATGACATTCACCAGAAGTTATTTGTTTAGACTTTTATTCCACTGTTATTTTCCAACAGCACTTGGTTGATGGATATACATGATACGAAACTGGAGCCACAAGCATTAGTGGTAATGGTATTTAGGATGACGCGAGAGGACTGCTTGTGCCCAAGATACTCTTGGGATTTGGGGTGTCATGCAGGAGTAATGATGTTATGCCCCTTAATCTGGGACTGTCTGCTGTGACTCTGCTACTTGTGAATGTCAGAGAACATTTCATTTACCTACGAGTCCCCTAATTAAGGACATCCATTCATTGCGACCCTCCGTTCATTAACTCTCGATAAGCACTACAGCTGTATCTCAGTATTAAATGCAACATTTAATAAAAATGTAGGCTGTTATTTTAGATTATGTATACGATTACTTACAATCAATATATCTATTGCAGATATTAAAATCATGGATTATTATACATTTACAGCTATGAATAAGTGTGAGCATTATTGTCTGTCGTCAGAGTTTTGTTCTTCTTCTACACTTCATGGCATAGGCAACCAAATGTCTGTTCCGCCTTCGAAGTCCTTCAGCCATTGTTTCTTGGATGTGCCCACCTATCTCCTTCCTTTAAGGTGTTAATTGCACAATATTATCTGGAATTCTTTCAACATGTTCTTTCCACTTCTGTTTAAAATCTCCTAAACTTTCATTTACATTACAAATCTCTAACTCTTGTGTGATATTTTAATTTATTATTAGGTCTCTCTTCCCTCATCCTTTCACATTTTCAGAAAAGTTTCATTTCTGATGCTGTATTTTACTGCGTTGCTTTTTGGTCGGGCAAATGAAATGACCCATCTTGCCAATGTTGATATTTGACCCATTATCTCAGCAACTATGCAATATAATGTGCTAAATTTTAAGGTATATTCAACAATAACTTTACATTGATTGATGAAAAATAAAATATCTCTGTTCATTATAAGTAATGATTTGATATTTTAAATAAAGCACTTAAAATGTTATCAAATATGATGGTTTTGACATTTAAATAATAATCCATGTACATAAAAACCTGTCGTTAAAATAAATCCATTTTAGAGCAAATGTGAGGTAAAAATTTCAGCCCTTAAAACTATTAGTTTCTGAGATAATGGGCATTTGTATAGAAAGTGTTACTTTTTCAGAAATTGCTTTCAAACATAAAATGTTAAAAAATTCTCCACTTATAGTGTACAAAATCTTCCAACTTCATAGTCCTGTGTCATCACTTGGACATGGCTACTTTTTCTTCCTTTTAGTGACCTAGCCTCCTGAGACACACGTTCTCCCACCTCTTCTGCTTTACGTAACCTTGTTGCATCGATCTCTTTTAGAATATTTGTGTTATTATATCCAATAGTCTTTTCCATTTCACTCAGAACATCCATCACTGAATGTGATAACCCCATCATTTCGCCGATAACCGCTGCAGTTGGGTGCCCTTATATACACATCTATCCATCATTTGCACCAAGATGTAGCGTCATTAGACCAATAAAGACATTTTTAGGTACTCGAGACCAAACTACACTATTAAAAGATTCATTCGCATTTTGCGTATTCCCTCAAACGCTTTTTCTTTAATTCTGGTTTAACTAGGTCTAAGTAAATAGGTTTCAGTGCCAAAATTACTGCCTTAGGTATGGGATTCTTGAGATGAAATTAATCCAGTTTACCACCACCTTCTGCGTCTTTATATTTGCACCCATCCAGAGAACAGAACTTTTGAAGTGGTTTGATATCAACGGAAGCTTTGTTAAAGTAGATAGCCTACACGGATCTGGTCATGCCCTCAAGTTTATTTGAATCTTCTCTAATAGCGTTCCCATAATATTCAGTCCCCTGATTGATGGTTGAGTATATCAGACGTCCTCTGATTGTTTCCTTATCAGTTAATTTTGTTTTCTCAAGTATCCAAGCTTTCTCAATCTTGTACCCATTCTTTTTGTACGTGACAGAAACATTCTTTACTGACAGTAGATCACCATAAGGTTAAGCTGCAATTACTTATTTAAAGGAGCTGAAATCACCATCCCGATCAAAATTTAAAAAACATCTCTTCTCTACCACCAATGTTTAAAAATATATTGATGTTTACCAAGTGAGAGTACCAAAATTTAAAAAAAAAATACTACACAGGAATATATTCAACAATATGTTTATACCATTTACGGTTTGTGTACCTCTGGAAAAGGTACACCCAAATGTGCGGGAAATTCGAAATTTTCATATGCAATTAAAACCTGAAAATGGAAAAAAAGGTTCATGAAAATGCTATTTCGACTCCTGTTAACGTCCTAGGCTCACTTCTGTGGATATGCTGGTATAAATACAGCTATAACTTTGTAAAGTTTTAAATTATTTCTTTGCGTATTTTTTTTTCAAAATGCCCTATTAATTCTTCTACACACTCTTTGAAATGTTCATATTTTATTGTCGACATCATATTCCTTATTATAAACAACATTACTTCCCAAGTAGTTAAAATGGCTCACCTGTTCTACGCAACGGTTATCTACTCCTATTTTTGTCCTAATCAGCTATTTCGCTATGAATGGCATTATCTTTGTTTTCATAAAGGAAATTTTCTTATTAAATTGTTGACAAATTTCATTAAGTTTAAAAATCAATTTTTGCAGAGCAGACTCGCTATTTTAAACAATAATCAAATCGTGGGGAAAAATAACATATTTCTAGAACAAAATATTAATAAGTGATGTTTGAAATATCTAATGCATAATAACAAGAATCGAACACTAAGTGGGTATAAATACATTTAACTGCACAATAAATGGTGGATACATATTGCTTTATATTAAACTAAGCAAAGGTTTCTCCCGTTTACTTTCTGTCCAAGTTTATCCAACAAAAATATAGTGTCATTAGAATTACCATAGTATCATATGGCAAACCCCCTGAGGAAATATTGCCGGCATAGATGCACTAAAATCTTTATGCCCCTTAACAGGCAGCCTATCGATTACTGCTTCCACTGAGTAAAGTAGCTCCTATTATTTTCTAACACTTATCTCATCAAATTTCAATTTCAAAATGTCTCAATGAGGCGTTTTACGCAATATCACACATTTTACTGAAGCTCAATATCCACTGTGTTCACGCTAATATGTCCAAATAGTTAATTTACGATTATGAGATTCACTATAAATTTTCACCTGTTAGTCTAGCTTATTTTTTGTTTAAACAATGTTTCTTTGTCTGACACCGAAACCAAAGCTTCAAATTTATTGCATGAAGCACTTCCCTGTGATCTGAAAATTGTAATGCGGTGTAGGATAAGTGCTAGAAGTATAATATGACCTTATTTTAATGAAACAACGAGAGATGTGCTGCCTGTTTGGGAGGCAAGGATTGTAAATGCGTTTCTGCCTGCACCATTTCCCCAGCGACTTTCAATTCCCTTGTGCAATGGGGAAAGCCGCGCTAATGTCATATGTTTTAAGTACTCTATGCTAGTAGCTAATCTCCATATTCCAGTAACTGAATCAGTATTTATGCTGATATTTATAACTGCCTTATAGGTTCGTCAGACAGATCATGATTTGTCTCTTGCCTACTTTGTTCATTTTATGCAGGGAAAAGCCATAAATGGCTGAATATTACAAACGTCTGCTTGAGTAAAATAATTAGTAAAGGCTGTTAATTTTTTCTTTTTGTTGGCGATGCTGCCAATTGCTAGGACCATATCAGCACCACCGGTATGCTGAAATTTCGTCGCACAGGAGTTCTTTTGCATAGCAGTAAATTTATTGACACGGGGCTATTACTTTTAAGCACATTTAAAAGCCATCGACCTTGACCGTGTTTTAGCCCGTAACCTTGGGAACGGTAAGCCAGGGTAAACCGAATGAACCATCCAGACCTGTAAATTATTGTGAATATTTCTTTAAAGGTGTACCGGATGTTTTATCGGCAAATAAGAGTACACATGCAAATTTTCCTTGTAATATATCTAGTATTTTTAAATGTAGCAGTTGTTTCATTTATTATTTTAATAATAAGTGCTACTACTCAAACAACGTTCTACTCAGTGAACAGTTACACATTCTAGTAACATAAAGCTCATTTTAATAATGATATTCATCATCGAAGAAATTTTGGACACATTTTGGTCTTTTTTAATTTTAAGAAAGGATTGTTAACATAGTAAAAATTACTTTTATGAATTTTAGCAAACTAATTGGACATACTATTTAAAATGCCAGTAAATATGTACATTTAAGAAAAATTGCTTTTAACATTTCCTAATCGTTTTTGCAGTTGTTTAAGCCCTCTAGAAAATTGCACAAAAATGTCATATTCTGCTGCGTTTTTTCTTTCTTTCAAAAACCGATGATGTAGAAAAAGCATTCAAAAATTAATAACAAATAAAACCTTTAATTCAAACGGCTATTTTGCTGCTTGCAGAAGTTATTTAATTCATATGGAATGGTACATCGCGATATTATGTATTATGTTGCACACGGAGTGTTTATATATTAGGATATACAGAGCAATGACGGATCATTGCAGTGCAAGAGGAGTTCATGTGATTAATTTTGTCAAACTTACGGAAGGGACTAAAGTGACTTCATATAACAATTTAGAATACATGCAAAAATAAACAAAGTAAAGGTAAAACATATTCCTAAGTGTTTCAAACACTTAAACTTCTAATGTGTTCCAAACCTTTGTATTTAACAAGCATTAAGATCAGCAGAATTAAATAAAAAACAGAACTTCGCAATACGGGAGAGGTTCGACTAAGCTTCCAGAACGATAAGAGGAAGAAACCTGTCCACCCTTGGTGATAGTTTTTTCCTGTTCTTTTCTTATTATTATCTGTACCTTTACACGGATATAAACACCCATCTTTTGAAGAGACTTGAAATCGTATTCATTCACAGGATTGAGGCAAGTTTTCTAGTGGCCATGGCGTCAAGGAAACTGAAGGGCATCATTTAAGGTACCCTTTGCATGAAACCATCTGCGTGCATTTTATTTATTTCAAAAGGTAAGTAAACTAATAAGGCAATGTGACATAAGTTATGTTTTTTTTCAAATACCTGATGACCCAAATGACCCGTCCTTCGCATAAGCAGATAACCCTTCGTGCGTTAAAACAGTTGAAGAACTCAACTGAGAAATCCCAGTTAAACGCACGTCAGAGTTATGCTTACGTGAAAGACGGAGTAGTTTGGCAACCTGGTAGATACAGTGAAAAATAAATGAGAAAGCATAAAAATTAATTTTCTTACGGGACAGCAGCCCAATTATTAGATTATAATTTAACAAATAATTAACATAATACACTATTAGATCACTTAGCATACATGTAAGCACAATTATTTATAGATCAAATACAAAGCTAAAGAAATAGCTTCATCTAGCAATGTAATGTCCTCATTTTCCTTTTATTTACTTTCGCTGCAGACGGTTCGATCCACGCGATCGGAACTTCTTAAAGTTTCTGTTTTCCTTCATTTTGTTCTCTCACTTAACGTGTTCAAAGCCTGTATGTTGGTTCTGAAATCGAAGGAATATCAACATCAATGCCAAACACAAATTCACTACCAAGCTAGTTTTTATCGTTCTTGAGAGTCTATCACTTTTTCTACCAACTCTGTCTAGACGACGAATCAATTTCTACACAATCAGAAATATCTCTTTTTAGTATTTTCAATTTTTCTTCGGAGTTTTCTATTTCCGCTTCTGCTATCATATGGCTCCACAAATATCCGATGCCCCGTTCTGAAAATAGTCTTTTGTTACAATATTGCACATGGAGCTTCACGTCTCCATCTTCTCTTACACTCTATCATAAAATAAAACATTCTAAATAAAGTTAGCATTTTTGAAACACAAAGTACTAATTTTTAGTAATATTTTATAACCTTAGATACAAATAGTTATAAATATTTATATTATAAAATCACAGTTAGACTTTCTTTTGTGTAATCTTATAATTGTTATTGCCGGTTGGTAGCCTTAAATTCTCCCTGAGTAGCAGTCGTTCTTGGCATATCAAATGGCGCGGAAAAGTACAATTTTACCTTTATAGTCTAACATTGTAATTTTCAAACAATATACTCAGGAAAACGTTTAAGGTTTGAGTAAATGTGTTTTTATTTATGGATGGGAGTTAGGAGGTGCGTTCAAGTTTTACACCTCGTATTTATTTTTCAGGACTGGGACCAGATTGGAAGTTCCGGTTCCTTTTTAAAAAATACACGTGGACTTTTATGAATGCCTGACAGAGATGGCAGCACTGCAGTGCATAGAACTCTTGTGGCAGCAACGAGAGTTAGGACTGTTTTCATACTTAAAATGGCGACGTTTTCATTGCAAGAACAACGTGTAATCATTCGTTTTCTCCAATATCATGGTGTAACACCTATTGAAATTCATCGCCAGTTGAGTGAGACATGTGGTGATGGTACCATGGTTACGTCTAATGTGCGTTCCTGGGTGCGACTGTTCTATGAAGGCAGAAAATCGTGTGACAGCAAAACAAGACAGGCACGGTCTTGCACCAGCCGGTCTGACGACGTGATCCAGCGAGTGGAGTACATTGTTTTGAGCGTTGCAGACATCGCCTCCAAAATTGGCATTTCCGTGGTATCTGTGCACAAAATCCTGCATGAAGATCTGAAAATGCGAAAAGTGTTCTTCCTTCATTGAACTGTCGCACCCAGGAAGGCGTATTAGACTCATTCATGGTACCATCACCACATTCCTCACTTAACTGGCGGTGAATTTCATTATGTGCCACACCACGAAAATGGCAAAAACGAATGATTACACGCTGTTCTTGTAATGAAAACGTCGCCATTTTAGGTATCAAAAGCAGTCCTAACGCTCGTCGCTGCCACTAGGGTTCTATGCACTGTACAGTGCTGTCATCTCTGTCACGAATTTAGAGTCCACGTGTATTTCAATAAAAATCCGAAAGTTCCTATCTGGTCCCAGTCTTAAAAAAAGCTGTTATAAATTGAACGCACCTCGTATTTATTGCGGCATTAAATACTTTAAGATAGATAAGATATTATGCTATGATTAAAACACCACTATATCAGAGTAACACACACACACACACACACACACACACACACACACACACACACACACACACACACACACACACACACACACACACACACACACACACACACCACTTACAGCGTGAAAAAAAAAATACGAGAAGGTTGTGTTGAAATGCGTGTGAGAAGCAATGTAAGCAGGGAAGCCCAAAAAGATCACAAACAGCTTTTCTCTTTCAGTTGTAGTCACTAACCAAAGGAGGCAAGCTTCCCGCAATTACTTGACGTAAAAGATCAGTGGAAGATAAGTATTCTGTGCGAAACCTTGGGTCAGTAATCTGACCTGGGATAAGCAAACTTTGAATCATAACATATCCAGGATGAGTGATCAGTCCAATATCTGATATGACGGTGAACAAGAAGGAAATAAAATGTGATGGGCTGATAGGAAAGTCCGTGGATCAAATCATCCAACCCAGCATTGACCTAAATATAGAGTGAGGCTGAAAAGAAAGGAAAAGAAGCTTGAGTCAGGCTAGTTGTTCGCAGGGGTTTGAACCGGAGACCTTACGTACGGGAGGAGTAGCTTGTATTACCCTCTCACCATCCCGCCAGGTCACTACGAACTTAATGCCAGAAGTTTTTTGTTTTCAACTTGCATGTGGAATAGGATTTTTTTTAAAAAAAAAAATAATAATGCTATCCTACGCAGAAGCTGCAAAATAATAAATTCCGGTGTTTTGAATTAGGGAAGTACTAGAGCAGGGTTCGGAAAACTCGTAATGGATGGATAACGTCATCACTCCACTCCATTGTCTGTGTATGTGCAAAATGTTCGAGCGTTCTTCCGCACAGCCATAGCTTGCGTCAGTGGCCTAGGAGTAGAAACGTTAACATATTAATACGTTATTTTAATGAACGGGATATATTTGGATATATTTAGTGAGATCAGTATAATTAGACTTCTCCAAAAAATTGTATATTACAAGCGCATCTTGGAATTCAAGGGAATTTTCTTAATTAACCGGGTAGGAATTTCAAGCTCATTTAGCACTTCATCCACCTGCTTCGGAATCGAACACGTAACTCAACCACCGAGGTCGACTGATACTAATAATCAGTATCAGTTACAATTATTGTAAGTCGCATAGACTTACATTACGCTGCTTGTTATTTTTATTAGTAAGCAATCACTTGTCGCAGCTAAACGTGGACGAATAAATTAATTTCGCAATTTACGACAATTTATAACTAACAATTCCTGAAAATATATGCATTTTCCTTGCTTTTCGGCAAGCTTCGTATTGAACAAATGTCTGATTTCAAAACATGTAATAAATGAATAGGTACAGAGCATAACAAATATTCTCTGGAATACAAAAATAATTCAATTCGCATTCTTTAGAGAAATTATATGTTTTTCTAAGCTACGCCATACCTCTGGCTAATACACACCATAGATTGTTTCTATGTACCTGCTTTTGCGTAAGCCGGGCTAGTGCAAGAGGTAATGGAGGAGAAATGTTTACTGCACCCGGTAAGTGCGAGCTCCCAAACCATGTAGTCCAATTATCAGATACCTGCTTATAAACACAGTTGAAACAGGGACATTTGATCATAAAGATAAATTATTTAATAAATTCACAATAAATTCCTTATCAATAACTATTTAAATTGGTTCAATAATTGTATATTGTGAATTTGTGGGTTCGTAGAATTAAAAGTCCAATTTGCCGAAATTCTAAAGGTTCTTTATTTCCGTAGAAATACACTGTTCACTTCTCACGTAACATTTCATGACATATACAACACAATCTTTCAAGGCTGATGACAATAACGAACAGCTGTCGTAACAACAACAATACTTTACAGCTGTTTACTGCTCGCCTCGGTGTTTTACAACTGTCCGCTGGCGTGTCACAATCGCTTATATATCTCATTCATAAATTCGAGA
Source organism: Mantis religiosa (assembly GCA_030765055.1). NCBI lineage: Eukaryota > Metazoa > Arthropoda > Insecta > Mantodea > Mantidae > Mantis > Mantis religiosa. The sequence goes on from CM060950.1 coordinate 85,885,900, forward strand.
GGTTTCGATTACAAATAAGAAACCAACTTTTCTCTGTCAATCACGATATCACTAGAAACTTCCAAACGTGAAATCATATCTGTTCCGGCAAGTCCTTTATCTTAGCTATCTTTATTTTCCGGCTCTTTGTGATTACTAGCCGCGCTATCGTTAACTGCTTATGCAAGGTCTTTATTACCGTGAAACACTATTCGCCGTCTGTTATCTATTTGCGCCGAAAATTTAATGCCCGTTGCCGCGACAATATATAGGTATACCAGGTGATTCAGCTGCCCCTTAGTCTCTAGTTTTATGCAATCTGCATTTTATACCTCAACATGAAAATATCGACCCCATTATGAGGTTCTACCCGCATATTTAACATGGATGTTAAACACTCAATGAAGTTAGTACTAATATAGATGTTATGGCATCACCTGTAATATATTCGTTACTAGACCGCTGACGTTTGCAAGTCTGCAAATGTTCACTGGAACAAGCGAGTAATATATGTTGGACGGAATGTTTATCTCACACGTTACTAGGTAGCTCAGTTGGAACTAGCGCAAAAGTGAGATGTCATCTGTCTGCTGTGACGCTCGTTCCAATAATCTGTATAGCGATACTATTTTTGTACCGTGTAATACTCACAATGTGCAATTATTACTCTCGAAACTGTTGTTATATTTATTTTTAATTGTTTTATTTATGTTTTATGGCATTTTTTGTGTTTCTTTATTGGTGAAATACAAACAGATAGTTGTTTAAACACACCTATAGGTGCAATTGAAATAAGGATCATTTATACACATTTGAACAAAGAAAACATCGAAATTAACATGGCAGTTAAACACTATTTTGCAGACATAGAATTATTGTGCTATTAAAAATGTCGTTTCAAATTGGTATGTTTTGTGTCGCTGGAATGACTCTTTTTCTATTCCTGGAACACGACTCCTCTTACGAAGCAAGTGCTCGAACTGATGACCTTCTTGGGTAATGCACGCCCTCAGGAAATTTATAATTCAATTGTTGTGAATTCGATTTCCACGTTTCGATAAATAAAAAATATAATTACAATGCTGAGACTTGAACTTGTGTCATTGGGTGTTAGGGCACAGGACAGGTCATAATTCCATTGAGATACATTGAGACTTGCCTGAAAGCATGTTCTGCATTCAGTAGTACGACTTGTATGCCTGGCGCTATACCTTTGCCACCTTGCAAGTTCTCGTGCTTGATTTAGCCTTTCAAAACTCTTTTAATCATTCGCTGGGTGTTTTAATATTATAACATAAATGGCAAAAGCACTTATTCATGTTAATTGTGTTACACGAGACGTAGTTTAATGAAAAATGTAAATAAACCGTTGTTTAATAATATTTTCGTTTTGACTGTACGCGTACATATCAGATGAGGCGAGTCTCTAATTTTTTCCTAGTTTTTGACAGCCAATCCTTGCTCTAAGTACAAGAATTCGCCATTTTCTTTTTAGCTGACGTTGTTAGTGTACCCATATGATAGGTCCATCTTTTTCCGAGTACTTTGCCATGCACTACAAATTACAGTTTCTAATAATTGTCAACTACAAAAACAAAACTTTCAATCAATTCAATAATCACATTTACTATATAATAAAATTATTATAAACACCAAAACGTTTATTCAACCTTTCAACATCATTTATATAATAACTTCATATAAAATACTCTTCATTCTCAAATTAAAAACCACAAATCCTTCTAATCCCAATCCACCAATTTAAAAACTAACTCAAAAACTCTTTCGTAAATATTCTAAAAACTAACTTTATCTAAATAATATATAACACTTCTTTAAAAAACAATAACATCTCCATCTCCTAAACTTCAAAGAAAACATCACTTCACAACAAATCATCTTCTTTCACACAACACAATCAAAATTAAAAATTTTCTCCGGAAAAGGGGAAAAAACCCATTCCCAAAACTAACTCAAAACTACACAATCATCTTCATCCAAACTTCACAAATCAAAAATAAAATTTCTCTGGGGAGGGAATACCCCTTCCCCAAAAATAAATCTCCACAACACAATCATTTTCTTCAACACAAAATAAACTCACTACGGGGAGGAAAAATCCCTCTCCTAAATAGGGAGGGACAAACGGCTCCCCCAAAACAAAAATAACCACTTTTTGAGACCCCCAAATACACTTTAAAGGGGGAGGGTTCACTCCTCCCCTACACACTAATCACACATAAATAAAAATTTAGTACACAGAATTCGCTTCATTTGCTGAACTTCGATGAATTCTTTGCTTAGATAGGTGCTGAAGATTAAGACTCCATTGCAAGCTGTGGAATGGGTACCTGGATAATTCATTGGAGCTACTTCACTGCTTCCTGCTCCTCCTCCTCCGAGCTGCGCGTTGAAGTGGGATGTAGATGGCGCCATTCCTCAAGCCTTAATTTATAGTCTCTATAGGCTTCCTCAGGTTATCTAGCTGGTCCAATTCTTCTCCTCTCTGCCCAATCACGTCTTCCGATAGATACAAAATAGATCCGTCTTCTACAGGTTGGTTTTCGATTATCTACTTCTATATCTTCATTTGTGATGATATTTACATTATTCCTTCTATTAATACATCTGTCAGATCTTCTTAATTCTATTGTAGCTGGAACGTGTCGTTGTGGAATGATTCCATTTAATGGAGTTTTCCATGCTAATTCACTAACTATATTTGCCAGGTTTGATACTACAATATATAGCTCCGGTGATCTTATTATGTCCCATAAATGATGTCCTCTTAATGTATTCCGTTCTTCTGAAATATGTAAAGCATATTTCCCACATTCAAAGGGAACGTGTTCAGGGTTATGATTTTCATTGCATATATTGCAGATGGAGTTACTTAACTTATTTATCTTTGCCAATAGGTATCATAAGGTCCATGTCCTGTTAGAAAATGAATAACGCCTTTCGTGGGTTTTACATGCTTTAGCTTCAGACGTTCAGTTACTGATGCAAAAAAGTCATGGGTTCTTCTTCCTTCGTTTGTGTTGGACCACTCTTCCTGCCAAATATTCAATAAATATTTCTTAATTTCTGATTTATTTATACATACACGGCCAATGACATCTCTTACTTTCTTTCGATCATTTTTCTTCAGCCAAAATATGGCTCCTCTTAATCTAATTAATAAGTGTATAGGTCATATTCCTGTAACCATTAGGAGTGCTAATGTTGAGGTTGTGCAAACTGCACCTGTATGTCGTAATAAAATCTTCCTTTGAGAACTTCTTAATTTTTCACGAGTGTAACATTGTTCATCTTTTGTGCCCAAACTGCTGCTGCATGTTACTATTGATCCGAAAATGGTATAATGGTACGTTATAATATTATTTAAGGCTATTTTATATTTTGAATTTACAACTCTTGCCAATTTGTGCATAAGTTTTTCAGCTTTGATTCTAAAACATTCTATATGATTATTAAAATTTAACTTTTCATCTAGAATAACACCAAGATATTTAGTATTTCTGCAACTTTTTATATTTTCATTATTATATTTCATGATGGGATTCCTTTTTAGAGTGCCTTTCACCAAAATATACATTGATTTATGTGGAGCAATCTGTAACTTTGACTTGGTACACCATTTAACTAATTTTGTTGTTTGATAGTTTATCCTCGTTTCTATTTGTAATCGTGACTCCCCGGCAATCAGAAAGATAACATCATCGCCATATGCAATGAGTTTCAATATATTTGCATCATTATCAAATATTTCTAATAGCGTCTCCATGACAATGTCCCAAAAAGTGGGTCCCAATATGGAACCTTGTGGACAACCTTTAGTAATATTTTTCCAATATAAACTCTTCTATTTTCACAATAACACAATAATAATTTATATAAAGGTTGTGGATAATTATGCTTCCTTAGCCTGTTGAAGAAAAACGGCCACCACAGATTATCAAAGGTGCCAGATATATCAATTGATAGCGCAATAATATATTTATTATCAGAACGAATTACACAGACCATAATGTCTATTATTGCATCCTCAGTTGATCAACCCTTACGAAAACCGTACTGTCTGTTATTTATACCAATCATAGATCTAAATTCAATAATTCTCTTATTTATCCGATGTTCAAAACTGTTTCCCATAGAATTTAGCAGACAGATAGTTCTGTAAGATTTTGGTTTTGCCGGATACTTATCAAGGCCCTTTTAAGGATGATTACTCTCGCAACCTTCCAACGATCTGTAAAATAACCTCTTCATAGACAGTCATTGTAAATATTGCACAATTGTGGAATTAACCGTATCCTGGAGGGCTATTTGGAATATTATCTGGGCCACGTGATTTTTTTTCTTTTCTAGTTTAATAAAAATTTGTTTTAGTTCGGAAATATCAAAAGGATATATAACATTGCAGTTATTATAATTAAATTTCATATTTAATTTTGTATTTTATTGTGAAGATTATCCGTATGTTCACCATCATCAGGCAATAATGTATGCAGTAATGGTCTTGAAGCATCTTCCCAATTTGAAGTCATATTGCCATCGTCTCTTTCTAATGTATTTAATACCTCTGGCTTTCTAATCTTATCCATAATAATCTTATAGGGAATACCTTTTTATCCAAATGAGTTTCAAAAAATTTAGTTCATGATTTAGTTCTAGTATACAACAGTAACTTTTTAAATTTGAATTTTACATGCCTATAACGATTTAATTTATCCAATCTATCTGCTTCAATTGTTGCTATTTGATAAATCTTCCTCAATTTTCTATTTTTCCTTCTGAAGGTTTCCAATGCATCATTACATACAGTATCAGAAAAGGTTTTTAGTTCTAGAAAGTCTAACTGACTTTTTGATGGAATAATCAACAGCATTACTTAATCTACTTATGTCAAAAACGCTATAATATACAATAAATGAATTAAAAATTTCCGTTAACTGACTCCAGTTGGCTTGCAAAAAATTTATCCTTCCATCTTTCTCTTTAATAATTTCTTGTTGCTTTTTCTTATATAGTAATGCAAATAAATGACCCTATGGTCACTACATGTCATGTCTTGTCCAACTTTCCATCCATAGATATTATTTGTATTTTTAATATTGCCGAGGTTCAAATCTATATTGGATGTGCCTCCTTGATTGTTTTCAAACGTCGGTGGACTGTTAGGTTGATTAATTATATTTGGATTTAATTCTGAAGTTAGATATTCTATTTTCTCACCTCTATTATCCCTATGATTATTAAACCACCATGTAGATTAGGCATTTGAATCCATCGTGTGTACAATTTCTTCATGTCAAAAATAATTATGTATCTCCCAAACTTTGTTTACATAGGGTTCAATTCCTCGCTATATTGAAAGTAATAATTGATTAAGATAAATGTTCCATTTTCATGTGTGATTTCTAAACAAGTAGATGTGAATCATAAAATTGTTTTATGTTAACTACTTGAAGATTCGAGTTTGCAATCAATATTGCAGCCATAGGATTTGCTCTCCAATTACTGTTCTAGCCATAGCAGGAGTATATAAAAGAATATCATTTATTCTATATGGTTCATTTATACAAATAACATCAAAATTGGATTCGTTTATTAAATTTCTTATTTCTGCCATTACTAATCTACTTCTCTGGTCGTTTAGCTGAGCAATCTATAAATATTTATTAAAATTATGATATTCTGGACACATTTATAAATATCTTAAAATTAATCATATTTACTATATGTTGCAAAACGCCCTTCATTGGCTTGGTAATATTCTTTTATTATATTGGACATATTTTCTCCAACTAAATGGCTAGAAGGTGTACTATGAGTCGTTGTGGTTAAACCTCTTGGTTGAGATTTAGTTCTAGATGATTGTGCATACTTCTTCCTGTTGGTAACTCCAGATGTAGGGTTGGATTTCTTCTTAGATTCAAAAGTACAACCTTTCACTAGAGATCTGAAAACATTGCTACCTCGCTTTGTGGGTGGGACTTAAAGGAATTGATTTTGATATATAAGGGAGTAGAAGGACCATTCGAGCCCCATTCCCTTCTATCCTGTTCATCTCGTCTGGTGTGTCCGACGGCTGATTTAATTCATTCACCACGGGCCGCGTCAATTTAAGTTCAACTATAGTAGTTTTAATATGTGCTCTCACCGCTATTTGAGGGTACAAAAATCTGTAGGTGCCCCGGTTCTACATCCAGAGTTAAAGAAACGATTAATGCCCATGTTTTAGAAAATATCGGGTGTTCTGTTGTTGTCTCGACCCTACAACCTGAGAACCCAAAGAATCCCTGCAGGATATGTAGTTTACAGCAGCCGGAGTCAACTAGGAAAGCAGATGACGGACCAGCGATGGCAAAGACCCGTGAAGGTGTCCCGACTTCGAGTCCAGGTAAATGCGCAGCGTGAGGCGGTGAGCGACGCTGCTGCCGCACAGTAAAATCCCGTCTATCCGAAAAGCGGTTTAGCTAAAAAAAAAAGAAAAGAAAAGAAAGGAAAAAGAACAGAAAGGAAAAAAGGAAAACTAAAGAGTGAGTGAGTAAGTCAGTGATTGAGTGAGTGAGTGAGTGAATGAGTGAGTGAGTGAGTGAGTGAGTGAGTGAGTGAGTGAGTGAGTGAGTGAGTGAGTGAGTGAGTGAGTGAGTGAGTGAGTGAGTGAGTGAGTGAGTGAGTGAGTGAGTGAGTGAGTGAGTGAATGAGTGAGTGAGTGAGTGAGTGAGTGAGTGAGTGAGTGAGTGAGTGAGTGAGTGAGTGAGTGAGTGAGTGAGTGAGTGAGTGAGTGAGTGAGTGAGTGAGTGAGTGAGTGAGTGAGTGAAATGAAGGCTGGCAATGTTGCTGCGATATTTTGTAATCCTCATTGTCCCAATTTAAATTCCAATAGTGGAGGTACTTGGTAATTTATGCATTGAATGCTCACCCCTAAACCGCATTCCAAGTTTACATATATGAAGTTTACATAAGGGGTATTCATAATCGTTATCGTTTAAGAAAGACGTTTGACTCTATCTTACTTGTGTGTATTACTTATACATTACCAGATTGTCTTCCATCTGGATCATACTTCATTTGTAGTGTTAAGGTTCAACATACGAATTGCGTCCTAAAAGATATTAACCGAATTTGGAGTTGACATGAAGACATTTTAATCACTATGCTAGTTCTTACATATCTTGTTCATAGAGCGTCTAAACTTTTCAGAGCCGTAGACGTAGGTATTTGTCTCTGATGACCGTAAAAAGTGAACTAGTGTTTACATTTTGTACATATGGATAAAAGTGAAATACGAGCCGTGGAAAGTAACTTCATTTTGAGGGTTTGACACCAAGAGAAGAACGAATAGGTTAGGTTGGACATTAAAAGATTGTCCACGTTCAATTCCGTCGTTTTATTGGATTTAAGAGTGCTCCTACATATACTGAAGTTCATGAGTGCCCATTGAGCACTAAAACTGCCGTAACCAACGATATAATGACAATAATTTACAATGTGATACTCACTTATAGCCAACTGAAAGTACGCGGATTGACCGTCAAAGACCTCAGTGGTTTGTGTACACTACTTTTTCTAGGAAGTTTGGTGTAGGAAGATGCCGCGTTTTGTTAACAATGGACCAAGAAGGAATTCGAATGGACTCTTCTCTAAACTATTTAGATCTGTTTGAACGCAATTCCAATGAATTTATCCGTTTCATAGCATTAGGTGAAACAAGAATTCAAACTACAGAGATGAAGAAGTAGTCCAGACAATGGCTAACAACAATTGAAAATGTACCAATAAAAGCAAAAGCAGTTCCACGTGGAGGAAAGGTCATGGTTATGGTGTTCTAGGGTGTTCACAAGGTAGTGATCATAGATTACTTTAAGAAGGGCAAAATCATCCCCGGAAGTATTGATACACCATTGGAACAACTGAGTTCAGGCTAAACGTTCACACTTTGCGAAAAGTAAGGTTATTTTTCATCACGATGATGCGCCTTCATACACTTTTGGTGTTATTGTTGCAAAACTATATAACCTGGCTTCCAAGAACTTTCATAACCCTATATTCATCGAATTTGTTTCTCATGAAATACACTTTGTTCTCGGAGCTGAAGAAACGGCTCCGTGGACGAATATTTCGGTAAAATGATGACGTTGAAGCTCAGAGAGGCATCTTGAGAATGTAGACAATTTTATTTTTGTTATAGTATTAGAAGATTGAAAAGTTGTTGGGTTAAATATGCTGATTTAAAAATGATTATAACCTCATATATGTACAATGTACATACTCTCTGTGCTGTAGTATAAGTATCCTTTTTGCCATGAACTCGCGCGTCAGGTTTTCTTAAGGCATTTGGAAAGCAAGCGCTGATCCAGGTATTGGTCTGCCAATTGCTGGCCCTAATTTTAAGGAAACCACATGAGACATAATAACATGAATTGCTTTTAGACATGGACACTGAACTGTGAAAACAGAGGAATTTTAATTCGCATTTGTATACAAAATAAAGGCAGAAAATATTGTAAATATCATTATCCCTAAACAAAGTATATCTCGGAGCATACAGAGTTCATCACTAGGGAATGGATTTGTAGGTGGTGAGAGTTAAATTTGTTTATTTTTATGCATTAAAGATCAAATATATGTTCAGAATACTTACTAAAGCAAAACAAAATATTTCCTTTCATTTTAGATAATAGAAAAGCTTGTAATAGAAAGAAATGTTTTGATAACTCACCAGTGATTAATTATTGAGGTCACATGTCAATTGTTGGAATTGCTAGAGGTTATAGTGCAGAACATATGCCTTCTCTACATTGTCTATTAGAAATTTCTTCACTTAAAAAGTACCTGCTTCATAGAAGAACGTGAAGCCACCAAGATACGTTTGTTGCCGTATAAATTCTGCGTTACGTGGGAGCCTTGATTGGCTATTATAGACTTTACACAAGGATGGCAATAAACAATTTCTCCATTTGTTATAAATGTATCTTAAAATTCTTTAATGTACTGCTGTAACAGAAAACTAACATTATCTTTTACCTTCAGCATTTCGGTATATACACGAATCACTAAGCACGTATGTTAAGCATTGATCGGCATTTCTGATCTGAACTAAGGAACAGGAATAACTCTTAACAGGTACAGAGGAAAGAAGAGCTGTTTGCTATCGTAGCATAAACTATTTGCTGACCTGTATATTGAGGGTAGGCCAGCTTACTGGATTTTTGCTGAGGGTCATTCATAAGAAACTAATGTGCAACCCATACTAGTCGTGTTGAGTTCAAGTACATTGTGTAATACTCTGACTTCGAAATCTCTTTCCTGAGAGTTTCTTGCATACATTTATTTTTAGCGAGCTGTTGACAACTCGTAATCTAATGTAAGGTTACTTGATGAGCAGAATACCTCTTCTCATAAATAAAATCATATTCTTTGCCACACACAAAATGCATAAAATTTGGTAAAATGCATAAAATTTATTCTAATAACTAAATTTCGCAAAATATTTAGTTACATAAAAATATTAATTTACCTAAAAATCCTTTCCCTAGTCATCACGAAGAAAAAAATAAGCCAAATTGATTCTACATTACTTTTTGTAGCGTATGTATATTTACAATTTAGCATCTTAAGGCATTTTGAAGAATAACCTGTAATGGATAAATAGAACATGAATTTTATTATAATGTTAATATTAATCTAAAACATCACGTTCTTAAAGATATAATAATGAAATAAAAATGTATGAAGTAAATAGTACATTTTTAAAAGTTTAATAGCTAAGCCGAAAAGAGAACAATAGAATTGATACAAATTAAAGCACAATATTGAAAAAGGAGAATGTCTTATACAAAACCAGGGTAATAAAAGTGCAATACAAAAAATTAAGTTAAATAATAAAGATGAATAAATCAGTAACAGTGTTGAATGTAATGATAAAACGTACCTCAACATATTTTGTCATTTCTGTCCCTCTGCCATTGTCATTAATTTTGCATAGTGTAATATGTTTCAGCATCTACGTATGTTACAGGAGTAGCCCAGTAAAATTCAGAAGTGCTCAAGTAAGATCTGGATATTTGAACTTAATAGCCAACAGCATCTGCATCTGCAGGCTCTCTACATCATTATTTTGCTGCATTTTTTCATTTTGACTTGTGTTTTCATTAGAAAAATTCTATCAGCTGCAACTCATTTCGAATTTATGATCGATTTTAGTATAACGTTCGCACTTTAGGTCAATTTCACATTTTATCGCAATGTTAAAACACAGTGTTCGGTGGCTCACAGATCGTCAAAAATGGAAATAAAAGAAAGTGAGCCGTTATGAACATTTTGCGCTATATGGTATTTGAGAAAAAACAACCATAAAGTAAAATGTCTCTACATAATGCGTCCATAGCAGGGAAGGGGTTTAGCAACTACCGTTACACTGTTCCCTCCCTCCCTCCCTCCCTCCCTCCCTCTCTTTGTCGCTCTCTCTCTATCATCTGCGTGCTAACTTTTCAGCAAACATGTTCTAAAGTTTGATAACACCCTCTATAAGGAATTCTGGATAGAATGTTATATTGTCTGTGGCTTACATAAGCAGTATAGATAGTAAACATTAAGCAGATTTATAGTAAGTAGTTACAATTATCTGATAAATCTGGCCGGTTTCAGATAAATTTTGGAAGCAGTTTGAAAATTGCCTCAGAAGGAAATTTTGTGAAATGCAAAATATTCATGTGCTTAAATTTAAACGAGCGAAATTTTCAGCGTTAATGGCTGCATATTGAAAGCAGCCACCATCAGTAATGAACCTTACCGTAAGGCATCATCATGATGGCTTCAGGAGTAGCTCTGCAGAGAGAATAAATTATTTGTTGGAAATACTGTGGACAACCCGCGGCCATTAAAATCTGCATCGTTAACCTCGAGATGAGATCGTTATATAAATATTGCTTTATTCGGTAAGCGGTGAAGTTATATCTATCCTTCTCTCATCCAGATCGTGCGGTTCTGTCCAGATGACTATCCAGAAAGGGCACTTCTGATTACTCATCACAAAATGATTTTACTACTCTAGCTAAGCTACTTCAGTTGTTCCTCTAATACCTTCACCTACCGCAAGTAAAACGGTTATCTGAATGTGAAATCAGCATTCAAATTGTACAGAGATTATTTGAGTTGTGCGCCTAGACACGCATATACTATATTAGACAGCATGCTTTACAGAATCGAACTCAATTCGCACGATAGCGTGATTACGATTTAGGGATAACTGTACTTTCTAAATTATTTAACTTAGTAATTAAGTAGCATTTTGTATTGAAGATTCTGAAGCTCCTGTTTCCTGAGTAAGCCGCGTAGAAATATTTCTCGGCTACTTCTCACACAGCTTATGAATCATGTGACTTAATTAAAGAAATTTTTGAGGACAGGTTTATCTGGTTATGACTGTTGTGGCTCCCGTGTATCCGTGATCTGAACATCCTACTGATTTTCATTTATCAGGACAGTATACAAACAACAGAATATCTAAACTAAAAAGGCAAAGGAGAAATAGCCGAGTTCAATATTTTTTTCGCACAGAGGCAAAGAAAATCACAAGCCATAAGGCATAAGGCATATGTCATCCATCTGAATACAAGTTATCAAATGAATTTATATCACTTCAAAAATCCAACGTTCAAAAGAATGATGGCAAATGAAAAATAGGCTGTGACAAACAGAAAGCATGTTGGCAGGCTGTGAAACAGCCCGAAGGGGGTCAAGTCGTGTACCTGCTCTGGAAAGAGCTCAACCACGTATTGACGGGATGTGGATGTTGCAGGATGTCGGGTGAAAATTCTGTAGATGGAAAGAAAGGAGGTAGCATGTCGCTCCTCGACTCCTGAAGAATCGGGTGCTACGGCCATCGTGCACCGCTGGTGGATAAGTTAATGTACCTACTAGGGAGAGGATAAACAGAATTTAAGTATCCAGACAAGAATTTTGAGTGATTGAAATTTTGTTTAGGCAGGAATGGGGGCCTTATGGTTACCGGTAGTGTCCGCAAGCCAGGTGGGGTAGCCGGTATCGCTTTAAGCGACGCTCACGTGGTACATAGTCCCTAAGGGATCTGACTAGGGCGCTCTGGTGTTGAGGTAAACTCTCGTAAAATTTGGAGGCCCGGCTCCTAATTTCATCCTCCACATAACGGAGGGATGAAGCCTCGAGAAGTAATCTCAAGGGGAACCTTCTGCAAACAGAATAAACAATCCGAAGAAATTTAATCTGTGCACGCTAGAGCAGTACCAGATTTGTACCTGCGGTCATGCCACAGACTTCTCAAGCGTAGAGCATGACAGGGAGGACCAGAGCCAAAAAGAGGCACAACTTTAGGGGAACAGACATCGCAGACCACCACACAGGGTATAGCGATGCCGAGGCACCGCACGACCGATTCGCTAGCTCCCGGATGTGTTCCCGAAAAGTTAGGCCCTTATCCAGCTTGACTCCCAAGTATTTGATTGAATTCTCCCACCGAATCCTTTGCCCAAAATAGGTGAATGTGGGGAAGTTGGCAGGAAAGCGGCGCTTGGTGAACAGAATCGCCTGGCTTTTCTCCGTGTTGATGGACAATCACCAAAGCGTGCACCATTCTTGGAGGAGGCTGAGGTGTCGTTGTATGTGGTTGAAGGTTCTGCGTGAATTTCTGTCTGTAGTGTATATCAGCACATCGTCAACATACTGTGCTATATTGATGCGCTGTTCAGTGGAAAGGTCAGCCACATAGACGCTATAAAGCGTCGGGGATAAATACACTGTGAACCCAATCTTAGAGAACTTATAATTGTGATAGTGGCCTCCTGTTCCAACCCATGCAGGACAACTTCTTTTTTGTAACAATTCCGTATCATATCTTACTTAGAAAATGAAGTGAAGCAGCTTCATTGCATGTTTCCACTTCGTGAAACCTAATATCAGAAAAAGAGGGGCTTAGAATATTTCGCACATTCCTTCCTGCAGCGCCGTAATACGCCCACTACGCCATCTATTTTGCGGTGCGCTAACTAGCTTCCCTTGCGCCCCTAGTGACATAATAGGTGACTAGAAACTTCATCTGCAACCATAACAGTTCCTTGTGAATGGACCTGATTGAAGAACACGGAAATCAATGCCAACTTTAACAATACTCAACACGAACTTTATCTCCACGAAGGTAATGCGTGCTTTTAGTCCATTTCCACTTACGGAGGTTATAGAAGTTTACGGGGAGTTCATATGCAGACGCTGAACATTTTATTTCAGTTGATGAAAATAATCTTCAGCAACTTTTATGAATCAGGTTAGTTCTTCTCGAAATCAATGTGCGTATTTAACCCTTTATTTAGCGGTGTTGTTGTGGGGCAACAGTATGCTGTATTCAATTTAAAAAATATTTTAGTGCGTGTTTTTTATTATAATATTCTACTAGATTTTGTCAGTTATGCTAGCAAAATTTTGAGTCTTCGCAATTATAAATATTGTATTATTTTTAAAGTTATATTCTAGTGGTTTTTTAGTATTAAAAGACAAAATCCAAGCAACTGCAATCAAATGATACCCCGCCAACATACAAGCATGCCATCATACCGATAATTTCACTTGGGCCCTCCCCGCACATTTGACTGCAGTTGCCAAGATTCGAAACCACGACGTTTAGCTTAGAATGTGCGGCCAACCCATTGCATATCGCTCTAATGACCACGGTTATTTGTATCGAATGCGTTGAAGCATAGCAGAAAGTCGTATGAGATCCGGTTTAGCTAATATAGCAAGACTGGAATAAGTAGCCAAATCATTTGCCAAATAAAGGTAAAGTATTAAGGAATGAATTGTTATTGAAAGCATAACATTATATTTAACCCTTTATTTGTTACAATAAAGTTCTGGGAGAAAAATAATCTAGAGAAGCTTAAAATGAGAGACTCCTGTTTATGAATTCGAATTAAAAAGTTGGAATAAGTGGAGAGCGTGCAAACTGTAACTTACTAGATGTAGGAAAGTGACCGAAGGAATAACAAAGGAAGCGAATTGTTATGTAATTCTTTTGAAGTGTGTCACTGAATCCTGCGATAACTTAGGAATATGAGAGGGAAGATTAAATCGAATTAAAATAAAAAATAAAATAATTAAAATAATCGAATTAAAATGGGAAAACTTAGCACATGAAATTGTTTACAAAGTAACCAATAAAACTGCTGTAGAATACACGGGTGTAGTAAGAGCAATGCTGAAACTATGAAATAGTGGAAAATAAGCTTTTTGAAACTCCAAGTGATAATTATGTGAAGCATATACAAAGTAAATGGCAATATGTTAAATAGTTAGTAAGCGAATACAGTGTAAGAAAGTTGTAAAAGACGAAAGAATGCGGAGGCTGGGTTTGTAGCGATAAATGGAGCCACTGAATTGCGTAGCATAACCCATAACCTAACCTTATCGAGCCTATCCGACACGGCAATGTGGTAGCTCACACACACAAGCGTTCTGATTGTAAAGATCCTTGTACCTCTGGCATCACAGTATTTTCCAGCTATATGATATCTGAAGTATTTTCCAGGAAATAACTTTATCTTCGCTTGGTTCTCTGTGGTTTTGATGTTTATAGAAGTTACGCATCACAATGCTTCATCAAAAACTACCCAACAGTCCAAACTAATTTTCGCACTCTGTAAATGTTGCTCAGAATACATTCCCCTTTATTTTTCTCACAAAGGGAGAACTTCTGTGGGCATGACGCAGTTAATAAAGCAACAAACAAATGAGCTTTTAACAACAGTTAAGTTGATGCTTTGAAAATACTCCCAACTTTTTCGTTAAAAAAGCATACAAATAAAAATGCCGTCAATGTAAGCTTTCGTTTGCAAGAAACAAAAGACATGCAGCATTTCATTGGCTGCCCAGCTGGAATATGCGAGATTTGAGCAAAAGGTACGGCCGAATCTCCTACTACAAAACAATTGTTCTTTGTGCTCCCTATTCAGTTAATTTTCGTTTTTAAGTTTTCTTCCAGAATAAGATGTAAGGTAGAGCGGGGCTATTCCGCTCATTCCAAATTTATGGTGTTATAAAACAAATAAAAAACAATTTTTATTAATCTCTTAAATAATACAGACGTTATAAACATACATAGTTTACTTGCTATAGTTCTGGTCAAATAAAACAGCGAAAGTTGCACAGAAAGGAAATCTCAGGGCTATTCCGCCATGCCCTGGGGCTATAAGCGCTCACAGTACTTTTGCATTTTAATTAAATGCATTTGTTAAAAATAAAGTTTTTCTTACTAACTGCACCAACGCACAATTTTTGAAACCCATTGTCCACATTTCTGGCATTTGATCCAGCCCTTTGGTTGCTGAATTCGGAGAATAAAACTTTAACCCACAAAATCCGCATGGTGCATCTTCCTCATCGCTGTATTCTATTTGGACTGGAACCAAGTCATCACTTGACTCACTATTCCCACAATTTAGTTTTACAATAGGTCTACGCTTTTCTTTCTTTTTTCTCCGGTGCACATCTGAGGCCTCTTCTGCCAAGTATTTTAACCTGGAAACTAAATCTTTCTCCTCCTCCAAACTGAACACTGTAGGATGACCAACTGATTTGTACACTACTCCTAATGCTTCTTCCCGTTGATGTGCATGAACACGATTCTTGAGTGTAGACTAAGGCACTCTGAAAAGGACCGCTGCTCCTTTCATACTTACATCGCCGTTTAATACGCTCTTAACAGCACGAGCAATGTCGTCCTCGTCCAGTTTCGTTCCAGCTTCCTTTGTTTATATGTGTGCACCATCTGAAACGATAAAAAATTCAGTAATAGTTATATAAGAAATAGTTAGGTTAAAAGACTACAAAAGGCTATATTATAACTGGGCGAGAATAGCCGCTCTTTGCTTGCGCGGAATAGCCCCAAATAACTTTTGAAATTGCGCACCATGTGAGAGCTATGATAAAAGAAACCCGCAATCTGCTGTGCATGGACGTAACCCAAACTATAACCTACACTGACTCTGATTTTCAATAAAAACCTCTCTCTATCTGCAGATACTAGGCCCTAAGTTAAAAGCTGTATTACTTATTCAAGGCAGAAAACGCAACATAAGTTACTTACTTTGTAATCTTCTTCTGTTAATACTGTCTTTCTTTTTTGTAATTTACATCCCCCAAGGTTAAGTCATATCGGACGATGAATGAAATGGCTGAAATGAGTCTCAAATGAGTCCGAGGTCCATGGAGCTTAGAGTTACCCGACATTCGTCTATCAGGATAATGGAAAACCCCGGAAAAAACTTATCCAGGTAACTCACTCCGACCGAGATACGAACTCGGGACCTCTTGAATGTGAGGCAGACACGCTACCATCTACGCTACCGAGGCGGGCGTTAATACTATTGAAAAGCAGCCTAAGCCCCAAGAAAATGCATATAAACACCGCACAGACACCAAGCTTGACAAGGAACTGGCAGGGAAATCATCGCTGCCCCTAATTGTTGGGCACTAAACCAATTTGTTTATTTCGGGAGGAAAAGCCCCATGAGCGGAATAGACCTGCCCTACCCTACTGGTGTTTTTTCCGTTCTGCTTACATATAATTTGTTTCTTTTATTTACAATTTATATTAATGTAATGTTTTAAAAGAAATACACTAATGAAGACACAATAATTAGTGAATGCAGATACCAAAACTGATTACGGTAACATTATAGATACTGTAAGCAGAGATTTCTGTAAGCGAAATTTAGGAGGTACCATATTACTTCTATCCCTAGTTTCATAAACATGTATATCAGAAAAAGGTGCCTCATCTGTCTTTTGAAGATGAATGAAGTTCAAACATGCAAATACATACAGAGATGCTACAGTTAAAATACCAAATTCTTTAAAGATAGGTGCACAGTGTTGGCGAGAATCACAATTTTTTTAGTATTCTAAGAGCCTTTTTCTGGAGCAAAAATACCTGGTTGGCTTCTTCACTGCTACCCCATAGCAAAATGCCATCATTCAAGTGACAGTGAAATAAACTATAATAAACAGTTAATAAAATATTAGTGGAAACACACATTTTAAGCCTTCTTAAGAGAAATAAAACATAAGTCCCCCAAGGTCTAAATATGAAAAGTTTATCATTCTTATCTGGAATGCCCGCTGTCATTCTGTCACTAGCGGATTATTACATTCTTTTTTCTTTCCCTGACATCTTAAATACAAATAAAGCACATGGATTAAAGCCATCACTTTAATTACACTATGTCTCCGCATTGCATACGCGTGCAACTGTTATAACGGTAATTTTTTGGAATGTGGGGTAGGGATTAAGGATTAACTGAACAGATTACCAAGATGCATTGAAATTTTGGCTTGCCAATTGCTGCAACAGTAGTAAAGGTGTGATTTCCAGGATATTGTAATTTTTCGTTTCCCCCTCCTTGCTTGGCTGCTTGCCTTTCTTCCCCCCTCCCACTGTTTCGGTGACGTCGCGTTTCGTTGAAACCGCCTTTTACTTCAAATAAATTAATTCTAATCCCAGTATTTTATATTTTTATTTATTTTTATTATATTTTCATGTGAAAGTATGAGGATATTATTGTAGAAAGTGGTATCAAAATGGTTTGAGTAATTTTAACTGCGATATAAAAATACGCGAACACAAATTCTCTATCTTGCTATTAGAAGAGACTGCGAACATGCATGACCTGAAATAGCAAACAACCCCTACAACATGTTTTTCTTTTACTGAGCTTCATACCTTCTTATGTATGTAGGTTACCTTATATTTTTCATTTAACTGTCAGCCAGTTTTAAGGGAGCCACGTTGTATAAAATTACTAGGATATGATGTGTGAGTGGGTTCAAAAGTAATTACGGCGTTTAATATCTACCATGTTTTTCCTAGCACGAAAGAAAAGGAGAGACCTCCTAGAACAAAAAAGGTTATAATTGCAACTAACACAACTTTGTATTTCTCTCTTTAGATAAAAGCAGCTCCGGAGAGGAATAAAGGCAACACGCCCACATTATGAATTCCCTACATCTATTGGCTATAGATAATGCTTAACAAATATTTATCTATTGTACACGCAATGTATGTTTAATAGGTTATGTGATGAATTAACGTAATTTGTGTTAAGTAATTTACATACCACGTTTCTTGTAATTTCTGTAAGGTTTCTGTTTTAGGTTTAGTATGTAATTTAATTAACTTTTGGCTGTATCAATTATTAATATAAAACAACAATGTTTAGTATGATGAGCCCAAAGTTTCTAATTATTTTCTTGACGATGTCTTTTGAAGATGCAATGAATTCTCGCCCAATCTGGAGTAACTCTGGAGCATTCAGAGTTTAAAAAATATATTTTGAAACACCCCTATAGGGTGGATATTATCTTTATCTCGATACCTTCTAAGGTGTACATTAATTGTGTGTACTGTTGTAAAGATCAGTACTGCAAGGTGGAGCTTTGGGAGTAGTGGTTTCAATCTCCGGCGACTGCCTTCTTTGATGCTTGGGTTTTCCGTGATATCCCCGGGTCGTTAAGCGAATGCTGGGTAGTTCTTCATCCACCACCCGTAGGGGAGGGAATCCGTCCCCTTCAGCTGTTGTGGTGCGGGCGCTGCGGAGCCCTAGCACTTGTGGTACCTCTGATGTTACTAGAGGAACCTCGGGCCGAAACTTTGAGGTCCTCCCTGATGAAAGTTCTTCGGATTGAGTTGAACTCGAAGGGGTAGTGATTCCTGATACTTATGGGAGATTGGGTACCTTCGCCCAGGCTCCGGTCGCCCGGAAGAGGCAGAGGGTTGCCTAATATGTCCTCGATACTAGCCTGTAAAGCTAGTAGAAAGTGTGTTAGATCGCCAGGCGTCCTCACCTAGGTTATCGGTGGTCTTCCCTACGGGGTTAAGGCGCTTAAGTGGCGTATTCATTTCCACTCTGTAATGGGGGAGGGGGGCTTTTCAGGCTCCAGATACTGTCCCACAGGAAAGAGCCCCAGAACATCCAGGCGCTCCTGAGTGATAGAGGTGGAAGTCCACGGGCTTGTAGACCTCATCGTGCCAGTTCTCCATCTACATTCTACATTCCTGTCCTTTATTTCCTGTAGCCAGCTTCTCCTTCATTGTGATCTGTTTCAAAGTTATTGGAACAGGTGACGGTGTTCGGCGGTTTGCGGCTGGACGATGGATGTGCTTGTCCGTCACAACAGCTTCCGTAGCGTAGGTGGTATCTTGTTTCCCTCACGTTTATGCAGTCCCGAGTTTGAATCATGGTAGGGTGAGTTATCTGGCCAAGGGTTTTTTTACGGATTTCCCTTATTCTTAAAGATGAATGCCAGGTAACTCTAACCTTTGTGGTTTCTGGGCTCATTTGAACATCATTTCCCCCCTTCACGTGACTCCGTTCATATTTCCCTGTCAAGGATGAAGGTAGAGGCAATAGGGATGGATGACTTATTTCCGGATTTTCGTAGGCCTCTCCATTTATATCTTTACCTTTTATTAAGTGTCAAACTATTTTAGGGGGTGTTTGTGTATCGCTTATCTAGTTTTTTCCGATTATTTCCTTCCTTATACATTAATTAGTAAAATTGAGTCCCCACTGGAGCCACGCAGAGAGGGCACCTACCCAGCAGCCCTCTAATGCCCATAGAGAATACTCTTTGCCTGAAGCAATAATTATTGTCCAAACCATTTGATCCGGCACCACCACCTATCACGAAACCTAAAAGCACCCCGAAAACTTGAAAAAGCGAGGGAATGAAAGAAAATAAGGGAAAGGAAACCGGGATAGATAGAAACAACCCTAGCATTCGTCTACCGACCAAGAAAAGCTACGGTAAACCAAAGTTCAGAGCGTGTGTTTCACGGGAATCGATTCCGAACCTTGCGAGAAATAGCCAGAAACATTAATGTGGAGCTAATTCGCGCGGTATAAGCAAAATGTCAATGCCGTATTGTATAAAAAATAAATGTTTAATTTTTAAGGAAAGTTCCTTGATATGTTAAAAGGAAATTTTAGTCCCTTTCCAGAAGTAAACCTAGTTATAGCAAACAAAGGCCTGCAGAGATTTATTAACCAGCTAGTTATTCAAGTTAGAATGAAAAACGTGATTTATAAATGCTACTAGTTTCATTTGGAAATGACCACTCCTGGCCTAACGTTACGAAAGCAGCAAGCACTCCTCGTATTCATCACGAAGGTATGGGACTGGTAACACACGAGCTTTGTTCTACTTATGTCATGTCTAGTCACAAACTCTGAAGTCGCAGTTCAAGAAGACAATAATGCACTTTCAGGGAAAATGCCTAGAAATAATTCGATTGATACCAACCAGGATATCGTTCTCGAAACATTATATAAAGTACAGGAGTATCTTACATACATCTAACCTAGGAGAAGACTTCAAGCTCCATATTGTTATTATTAAGGTTATTGCTATTCCTCAAGTTGTAATAAAAAATAAAACTGATTATGGCTATGAAACCCATGATAAAAGCACATGATGATGATTGATGATGATGATGATGATGATGATGATGATGATGATGATGATGATGATGATGATGATGATGATGATGATGATGATGATGATGATGATGATGATGATGATTGATGATGATGATGATTATCATCATCATCAGCTGGAGTAATTGCTGATCATATCATTGGTTGACATCTTCTACCAAATGCGAGGCTGCAAACTTGTATTCCTTAGAGATATTTTGCCTGTCTTATTGGAGGACGTCCTACTACACATTCGGCAGGTAATGTGGCTGCAATACGATAGCGCTCCAGCACACTTTGAGAGAAATATGCGGAATCACCTCGACGTTAGTTACCGCAATCATTGGATTGGTAGAGGGGGGCATTTACATGGCCAGCACAGTCACCAGATCTGACACCACTGGACTATTTTTCTCGAATAGTCTGAAAATCATGGTGTACGCTACTCCTGTAACGTCAGCGGAAGTCCTCATTGTACGAGTACATGAAACGATTACCATTCTTTCAGGTCAACCACACTAGTTCTATGTTACGTTGGTTTCGGCGTTTGCACATTTGATGGCCGTGCTGTACATGTGACGTCTTCCATACTCTGTGTTCAGCTAACTAGTACCACGTGTGAGTGCACATCCCTCTGACCCTTTGTTATAATATATTCAATATAAAATAATAAAAGACAGAACTAAAGGAAGTCTGCTGTATTCTTATATGATTTCCCAATATGTTTAATTAGTGGCAATTTTAAGTGTTCGCAGCTATTTATTGGAATATAATAATTATTGAAATATTAATCTAATATTATTTATTGAAAAGCCTACTTTGCAGTTAGCTCTTTAATAGTACATTAATAAATTTTATGGATAAATGTTTACGTAACCTAAAGGTTTGTAAGAAAACAAATGTTAAACATGAGGGTTCAAATGTTTCCTTAAAAATTGCCACAATATGTGTATTGTTGTTTATTGATATTACAATTAAACACTTTATAATAACTCAATCCTTTCTTTTTTCCTGTTATTTATAAAGTACAAAGTAATATACTTGATTTGTTTTTGTCGTAAAACTCTATTGTACAACAATTTAAGAATGAGAATGTGGAGACAAAAACACAAGAAAAAAGAATACCAGCATTATAACACTAAAATAGGGCTGCTTGTATTATGCCATTTAACAAGCATTCAGTGTACGTGGGGGCTGTAGTTTTGTTCTCTTTTGTTTGTATTTTTTTTCTTCACTTTCATGTAGGAAAAACTTATCGTACTTTGCCATGATTTTATAGGAAGCCGGGCTTGGAAGCAAGCATATAAAACGCTGTATGGCATATTTAAAAATTCTTGCATTTAAAAAGCTACATAGAACTAAAGTTAAAGCGTTGTATGGTTTTCAATACTTATAAAAATAAAAACCGTATTTACGAATGTTGGCAATTTTAAGCCATTTATTTCTTGGAAGATCAGTGATGTCAAGGCATGCCCTTTTTGTCAGAGACTATGGATATAATCTCTCGGTTGATACATCAGCATGCAATTATGTTCGTATCAAATATAATGGAAAGTGGGAATAAGTATTAATATATTGTTTCTTCCAGCAGTCAATATAAACACTGCCGGCAACAACAGATATTTGGCACACATTTTATATCACAATAGGTGTCTCCTCATAATAATCATCATTATCACCCTGTACTGTACGTCATTCAGTCCCTTTTTTTCAAGATTTATTTGCCTTCCTATCTTTTTTACTTCTATCCTAAATCCTTTCTTTCCTCATGGTGTTCTAGTATATGTCTGACGCTCTTATTTTTATTCATTTTATTTATTTGTTAATTCTAGTTTCACGTTAATTCGTTTAATTATTTTATAGTTCTTCTGTCTTTGAAATGGCGACACTTCACAATAGGGCTACGTGTGACTTTTCAATCGTTCAGGACGATGAAAATGTGTATTATTGGTAATATACTTTAATGATACGCCACCGTTCAATAAAACCAGCATTTTCATCTCATTTTGTAGGTTAAGTATCTCTTAGAGAATGAAAATTGTGCTTAAATAACGCAGTAATCGAACTACTAGTAAAAATAGTTTTCAAAAATTTTACCCTTTCCATTGCTGTTTAACTGGATAAAAGTAATTACAAATCCCCAGAGCTAATAATATATTTCATTAAAACAATATATTGCTTCATGTTTACTATAAAAACAGGTTTTAACACCCACCTAAGTTGATCGTCATATATTTCCTATACTGATATGAACTATGCAATCAACTACATATTTGTCAATTCAAATAGGTATATGTTTAAATTAACTGGTGTGGCAGAGAAATGTCGTATTGAAATGGTATTCATGATATTGGCGATGAAGATGAAAGTCAATTAAGCTGCCAACTTAAAATGTTTGCCAAATCGGATAAAGTAAGGGAAATATGTAGTTTGTGTATTCTTTATTTTACACCAATATATTTAAAATCCGGTCTGTTTCTGAATCCTATTAGACCATTCAATTAAAATCACTTCTTTGATCATGACGTACTAGCTACCGTCGAAAAACAGGATGTGTTTAATGAATTTCTTTAATATTGTTTGCTTTATTTTTATCTGTTTACTCTTTGTACTTGATAAGTTAATTATGTTCCTTATTTTCTATACAATGTCCCAATGTTGATTAAATGTCCCTCCTTCCACCAACGACGGCAGGTCTTTCCGGCCCTTTATACAGTGTTGTCAGGACATAATTACCAACCATTTGGTCAAAATTAATCTTCCTCTGTCAAGTAGAATGTTACTATCATTAACTTCTCTGCTGTACATCTATTAGACATTTAAATTTCATCAAAAGTAAATATTGTAATACCCTAAGCCTCCCCATGGCCGCGCCATGGCTGAGTGGTTAGACCGCTTGGCTCTCACCAACGTGACCCGGATTCGATCCCAGGCGACCGCAAAGTGAGATTTGTCTTGGAGAACATGGCACTGATGCGAGTTTTCTCCGGGTTCTACGGTTCCCCCTGCCAGCATTCCACCGATTGCTCCATCATATCTTTCCTTTTAGCCCATCTCTCTCGTATTCTTACTTCTGGCGTTGGGTTGATCACTCGTCCCGGAATCTCTCTGATCAGGAAACCTCTGATTCACAACCTGTTGCCTACGGGCCCCGAGGGTGCGCGGTTCAGAAGACCCTATGTTCCACTTAAGAAAATACAGGAATTCGTTCATACTAAGGCCCCCACCCAACCCCATTTTTAAAGAAAATTATCCGTCTATACGTGCTTGTATCTCGGTCTCTTTGTGAATCTGGGAACAGTTGAATCCAAAAACGAAACATCGCATGTATACCAAACTTAATCTTTAAGTATAGGACTTCACGAGATTTTATGTGCCACACACCATGCTTTACCTGCAAAATTTTTTTCTAGGACTAAAATGATTTTGATTCAGTGTAAATAAAATATGTTTAGGCTACTTTAATAACGAGTAAAACGAATATCACTCCGGGCACAAGTTCAATGTACAAATTAAAAATAAGTTTCTTAATCTGAACACTTGCTGTGGCCTGAAATTTATTGTGAAGTTAATGAATTTGTGTATGGGCATGAACTTTTACACCCCGAAATATTTCTGCAAATAGTACTTTCATTTGGCAGCTGACTGAGCTAACACATGCAAATCTAAAATAAATATATACTCGCTGTACAGTAGAAATTATACACTAATCCATAATATACTCAGCCATAATGTTCACGGGACTTCAATACATATTTTCCATGAAATCTTGAATCAATTTTTTTTTATAGAATACAACCTTCCCATTACTTATTATGGGCACGTAGAAGAGAACGTAAAAATTTGAGACCAAGTTATTGTTTCATTTTCCTTGTCATATTTGTGTCGAAGCCCGTATTGCTTGATTTGTGATAATTTTAATCAGTATTTTGTAGGAACTCAGCATGAAATTAGAGAAACATGTTTCATGTATGCTATATAATGTAATGTATTTTGTGAAACTATAATGAGTGGATAAAGTCGTCTGAGTTTAACACGACACACCCTCTTTTCCTTTGCACCGTGATTAGTGGCATACAATGACAGATGACATTTTTACCTTCTCTACAGTGTGTTTAGTAGCTAGAAGAAATAGTACAGTCTACTTAAAAATTCAATATCCAAACCCAATGGAAATGCTCCATTTGATGTACATAAATAAAACGCGTTGTGCGTGCAGGATTGTGCGTGCGTGATTGTGCGTGCTATGAACAACCCACCTAAAAAGCTAAAATGTTCAACAAATGTTTAACTTGGAATTTATGTTTAATATGTTTCAAAAATACATCAAGGTTTTAAAGTAAATGCTCCCAACATGAGCTACCCTTTAGTGCAAATTCTTGTTGCCTTTTATTTTCTTAGAACTTACTCTAATTATTTTTATTAAAATGACAAGAATATTATAAACAAATTTCTAGGAATAGTTCCTTAAGTCTTCTTCAGTCTTAATGAACTTGGTTAACTACGAGGGCTTTTCAATAAAGATTGATCACAATTTTTTTGACAACGTACCTTTACTCATCCTTATAATTTTGATGGTCCTTCTCAAAATAGTCTCCCCTGAATGCGATGCACTTGTCCCAGCGTTTCTGCCAATCTTCATGCAGGAAGCCAGTTTTGACAGATCCTTCAAAATCGCCTCCGCAGCCTTCACCACTGCTTCTGATGATGGATAATACCCCCCACGAAGGTGTTTCTTCAAGTGAGGGAATAGAAAAAGGTCACATGAGGCTAAATCTGGACTATAGGGAGGTAGGGGATGCACTTCGCGTTGATTTTTGCAAGATATTCACCAACAACATTGGCAATATGCGGCCATCTTGGAACCCATCGCGCACAAACACGTCTCATGTGTAATGTTTCTGTCGCCAACGTGCGGCTGGCGCCCAATGAAATGTTCAGTATTTTAAAAAGTGATTTTAAGGTAATTCTTCGATCCTCTCTCACAATGGCAGCAGCAGTGTTGATGTTTCTTTTTTTCGTAAGAGCAGTAACTGGAGCTCAGGGGCCACCTTCCTTTGAAATTGACTGTCTCCCCTCTTTAAACATTTTAAACCACCTTCGAACTGTTCTGTAAGGAAGAACAGACTCTCCATAGGCCTGCTGTAACATTGTATAAGCCTCAAATGAAGATTTGTTGAGACGAAAGCAGAATTTCAAAGCCTCATGTTGTTCCTAGCATGTTACCCCCATTGCAGCGGTAGGCGATACTGAACATGTCTGAATTTGCCTGGTTGTCACAGGCGGGAACCAGGAGTACCAACAATGAAACTACTATGGCGTGTTTGTTTCACATTAAGCTAACAGGATATAATAAGATTGAATTTTAGTGCGAAAAATTATGACCGTAAAAAATTATGATCATTCTTTATTGAACAGCCCTCGTAGTAAATCTGTTCCAGCTCTGCCCGGGCATACGCAGGAACAAGGTTCGAAGCCCGGCTGAAGGTCATAGTACAAGTACTTTTGCTTCCTGCCATTTTATGTTTGTGTTCATTCTTATAATATGCCACGCCGGTAAGGTTGGTTTACTATTTCGTGGGAAGATCAGTTTCTGTTTACCGAAAAGGATGAACTCATGTAGTATTTTCTGCGTCAAATTTGACGAGGAAATGGGACACGAAGCATCATTACATAACAATTTATTCAGACAGCTTCACCGTACCATCTTTGTTGAATGCTGCAAGTAGACTTTTGCCAGGCGTGAGTACTCATTTACACTGGCGCTCAACCAGGCTGAAAGAAGTTGCCCTAAGAGAAGAATCTTAAAGCTTATTTCACACAAAGTGTAGCTCTTGGAATCGCAAATAATTTACATGAATTTGAGGGGGGTAGTTAGCATTAATTATTTCTTGGAAATTCGTTATATTGGTTAGAATTTTCAATAACTTTATTTATAATTTTCTTAATGTGCCAAGTAAGCATTGAGTTATTTCTTATAGCATACAAGGAGGGGAATTTCAAAACCAGCATACAGAGAACCGCCTTTTTAAGATGTCAAATATCGCTTCAGTTTCCTTTATCTCCTTTGTAACATGGGTTTCTGAAACCTTTCTTTTCACAAAGATCCCAGGCAGGCCTCGATAACGCAGTGTATGCTGAAGAAATGTTTAAATGTGGGTACTGCTGCGGTTCTTAATGAAATTAATCCTAGACCAAATCTACTAACCTAACCTAATTTTTTCCTATTGCCGGCCTTTAGAGGCCCCTACACTATATGTGTAACACTCCCTCATTTATAAAGCTACGTCATTTTATAGAGGACTACGGCAGAACGTGTACTTCCACGTCTTTCAGCATATATGGGTTTTTTCATGAATAGTAAACAAAATCATACGAATGAAACAC
Organism: Mantis religiosa; assembly: GCA_030765055.1. Lineage (NCBI taxonomy): Eukaryota > Metazoa > Arthropoda > Insecta > Mantodea > Mantidae > Mantis > Mantis religiosa. The sequence goes on from CM060950.1 coordinate 85,912,776, forward strand.
CTCTGCCCTTTTGTTTACTTTTGTCGATTTTTAAATTATTATTTAATATACATTAACAAAATAAAAAAGCATGATTATATAAGCTAAAATTATGTCATCATTCTTGTTGCACGCTTTTAAATTGATAAATCCACTTACAATGAATGTAGATGCATGTAGTATAATTTAAGATTTTTTTCTGATGGGTATTAAGTAGTGAAACTGTGGCTTAATAAATGAGTTTTTTTCGGAAATATATTCTTCAGAAATATTTTCTCAGACAAAAATGCATATTTGTAATCCATCGGAAAAACACATCTACGTTAGGAAAACAGAATTTAGAAACATAGTTTCGAAAATTCAAGGACAATGAGAGTTCATTTATGAGAAGCATTGATTATGGATTGTGTTATTCCTTGCAATAGCGCAATGGGTTAGAGCGCGGCAGTTAGTTCCCGACCACGAGTTTCATTCCATCCATAGGTATTGGGCTAATAACCTCGGCCATTCTTCTAGTGTTCACTTTACTGAACTCCTAGCAGGAAATAGATGTAGCACAAAGGATTTCAGGTGGAGGTGCGAGGCACAACGGCCACCACCACCACCGCTACTGGAATGCCTTAAATATATAATAGTTCTTTAGGGCAGTGTTTCTAAAAGTCATAACACATAAATTATCATGAATACTGAATTGGTTCGTTAAAGATTCTTCAAGAGTGCCCTAAACCTACTGCTGCAACTACTACTAGTGCCACTATTTTACCAATAATGTGAGATTTTCATTTTGGGTTTCGTAATTTGACTTAGGCTGTACTGATAGACAGTAGACAGGATAACAAGTCCAGGAGTGATGGATTAATTCAACGGGATTGAGCATCGCTTGATGGGAACATGAATTTTCGTGCTTCTCAGATTCCCTGGAAATGTGGAAGTGGCAGCACTGGATTCGCTAAACCTATCATCACTGTATACTACTCGATACTCTCTGTGTATGTGTGTGTGGGTGTAAATATCGAAAACCACTAAACCGATTTTGGTAATAATTCGTTCCCCATTGAAAAATGTTATGTTCCCTAGCGGACACATGGCTACATGTATCTTTATTAAGTGTATCTCTATTGGTGCCAAATAGTTCGGCAACGCTCTCCTAAAAACATATGAAAATAACTTATTGCTGAGTTATTATAATATTACAAACATTTCTCCAACGTCGATGCATACCCTAAGTCTGCGTTCTATACTACTGCGTACTCTGTTGTAACTTCTTGGAATGATTCGTATTTGGTAAATCCAATGAGGATACCTATCCCAGAGTGTTATTTGCTCTCAGACGAAAAACATCCACTGGTACAAACCAGAAAATTGAGCAGATTATGTGCATAATTTTTTTCAACCAATCCATATATGTGATAAGTGTGTAATTCAAGAGAGATCATATTATCTAACTGAAATGAGGTGGCGCACCATCGTATAAAACCCACATTCGTTGAATGACGTTGAAATATTTATATGAAACTCATTTCTTAAAACTTAAAATGGGTCTCTCCTGAGGGAAGAAATAGGTGCCAATAAAGTGATCCTGAACTATTTTATCACAAACATTTAAGGAGAACCTCTGTTGATATTGTGACTTTCTGGGTTCGTGAAATGAAAAGTCCAATTGCACCAATCAAAAATGTTCTTTATTTCCACCGACTTACAGTTGAACACTTGACAGTTACACAGAATTACGTAATGCACACAATTACGATTCACCAGTTCGTCCGTTGCAGTTCCACTTGCACTCGCAACTATGTAAACTCCTCCGACGCACGTACGCAGTCCGTCCCCTCGCTGGGTGCTCCTCACAGCTAATCACCAAGAACTGACCCTCCTCGCTCGCTCGCTCGCTCGCTCGCTCGCTCGTGCTGGCTGGCTGTATACAGCCAGAAGGTTTTTGCTGCGTGCCCACCCATCCCGACGTGTTGCTTATATAGGGCCAACTGGCCAATCTAGACGGTTCTGGATTAGATTAAATATCCCGTAAGTTCGAGAACTCAGGTGGAGAGGAAAGAGACGGCACAGTGATGTTTTTCCAGCCAACCCTCGTTACCGCTATAAGACAAATGAGTGGGCGTGACGAACGCCTACCGTCTGCTGCTGCTGCCGGCCGGTTCTATATACAGTTCCGACGTTCGGGTGACAATATTTTCCTACCGTACCTCGTTTGGGCTATCATAGAACCAGTTATGAGTACAGTAAAATTTCGTTAACCCGAACCTCTTTGAGCCGGACCAGTTTAAGAAAAAAGAATTATATTATTTAGCGTAGTAAATGAAGACTTGTTTTACAGACCATAAATTGCTAATCTCAATAGGTACATTACTCGAATTCACTTGTCAGCGGGCGAATTCATTGCACTCATCTCACCCACTTGGGATCAGGTTGGACGACAAACTTTGATAAAGTAATGGAAAAAGTTGTGGCCTGGTGTATGACTTATTAGAAAACAGATTAAGAAGAAACAATTAATTTCAGAAGATTTTATTGACATTTTTAAAAATATCGATTGTCTTTCCAATGTTGATGAGAAAGACATTCACAATGAACGGGGATTATAAACCGATTACAAAGGAAGGCATTGTTGCATCATGCAGTGTTACTGAAAATGAAAATGAAGAGTAGTCTGATTCACACAGTGTTTATGAACAGGTGTGGTTATGACCCACGCACAAGCAGCAGCAAACAGAGAAGTTGGTGATTTGTTTCGTGAGTGAAGCCCGAACATTGCCAAATGAACTTCTAAAGTTAAAGCGGAAGGAAGATTGCACTGCTCGTAAGCGATACACTAAACTGAGACAGCAGAAGCTCACTGTCGTTTTTACTATCGACTAGTCTGTAGCTATGTTGCGTACAGTGTAAATTCTTAGGCTATTAGGTACATACAGTGCATGTGTTTTTAGGCGATAGTAATTTCTAAATTGGATTCAAAATATTCCGGTCATACTGTACATTTTTATCGTTTTTGCGTCATTCTTAGGATAATCCGAGTTTTCGTTAACTAGTATCGGTCCTGGTACCACTTGATCCGGGTAAACGATATTCTACTGTATTATAAATTTCAAGCTATTGTCGTGAGTTAACCTGACATAATCACTGAACAAGGAGCGTCCTAAGAAGTTAATGAGTGTAGCACATTTCTCTGACATGTGCAAAAATTTCTTGACTGAATGTTCACCACATTTAGTTCTTCCACCCCCTGAAGCTGATACGGATACAGAAGATTTTCGTGCAATGAGCTGTAGTCATGTGACCAACGTTTTCCCTTGCTGTTTGCTCGCTTTTTGCTACCTGATGAGTTTGCGTCCACATCACGAAGGAGTCCTTCACAGTCAGACACATTGCTCTCCCAATATCCCAAACACTTCTCCCAAATAACTCATCCTTTCTCAAGTGTTGGTAAATTCATGAGAATGTTTGGGAACAAGGTATTTGCCTGTCGGGGTACCTTTCCGCATAAAGCTCACGTGCTGCTGATATATTTCCTTCTGAAAATACTTTTAATATCTCAGTAACAAGCGATTTCGTACCCACGTTGATACAAACTTATTTTGCTTTATGTATTTTGGCAGTGTGTTCCCAAAATACTTAGTAAGGATACAGCCGGAATAAAAATATTCTCCAACATTGTAAGCTTGGGGAGCGGTTTAGCTGCTTTCAATTTATGTGCTCTATTCCAACCACGTTTCGTTGACGGTTTTGCCATTTTGTTTCAAACATGACAGATCCTTAATAACTTCCAGCTCAAAGCATTAAAGGGAGAGGCTTAAAATATTTTAAAAATGTGTTATTGGAAGCAAACAGAATATTGTGTTCATATTACAAATGAAATATGTATTTATGGAGCATATTCAGTCAGAATTTAATAAAATTAAGCAGTTAGGTTTTGTATTCTGATAATCTACCCTATACATTTCAAAATCTACTGGTAACATTACTTTAATCCTTACTTTAAATCTTAATCTATAGACTATTACTTCCCTATACTAAACTTTGTGCATTTATGCTATAGCAACCAATGAAAACATTACAGTACCTTCCAATTTTAGAAAACACCCCTACTATATTTTAAGCCACGGTGTAGTAGTCACCAAGTCTGGCCTACCTAGTTAAAATATTTTACGTAGAATTGTATGTATACAGTAATACCACCTATCTTACGACACAACATTTCAAGACCTGGCAAAAATGATGTTGCCTTACAACTTACATAAAATATCAAACGTTATTTACAACCATAGAGAACAAATAAATATTTAATAATCTTCCTGGCCTTTATTCTAGCCCCTGTTTGAAGAAAATCATAGTGCTTGCTGTCAAACACTTGTTTAGGTATTTGTGCTATAAGACTAGGTGAAACTGATAGGATATTTTACAGTCACGTCATGCATAATGCTGTGTTTTGATCGGTTTAATAGAATTAATTGGTGATACAGTGGAAACATAGGCTACAGAATGTCCTAAACCCTCTTGACTATAACATGGCAACGTGCTGCGGCGTATTGATTTTCACCGTTGAGCGCTGCATTCGCCTGTGATCTTGTTTATTAGAACAGCGAAATATTAGTAAATGCATAAAGTAAGTTACGAAAAATAATAGAATACGGAAATTCTGGTATACATGTATTGAAGGGCAGAAAGGAGAATTATTAAATCTGTGCATGAAGCAACAGAAAATCATTAAGAACACAAACAGTAGGTGTTCGGAATTGGAAAGAATGGTATCGAAGAAAGGCATGGGAGATTTATGGAGAGCAGAGAAGTCAAATCATAGCGGTTTTTGGAAGGAAGTGAGAACTAGGGTACAAGATATAGATAGGCAGGAGATATGGGAAAGTATAGAAGAAAAGAAAACTTTGAGATTTTATAAGCAATTAAAGAGAGAATGGGGTAGGAAAAAATATATAGATCAATGTTACAAAACTGGAAGAGAAGTCATAGCATGGATGAGAGTAGAAATAATATATCTAAAAGGGTTGGGAAGTAATGAAGTAGGGATATGTGAATTTTGTGGAGATGAAGAGAGCACTGTTCATTACCTAGTAGAATGTAAGGAGTTAACAAATTGCAGGATAAAAATATGGGATAAGAAATGGGATAGTGTGAGCAAAGAGGTAGTGGCGTTACACATGTTAAAGAGGACGGGTGAAACGAAAACTGGATGTTTAGAAGAATTCTTAGATAAGTTAAGAGAAAAGTGGATTAGGGTAAAAGAAGCGAATGTCAAGAAGAAATGACATCAAGCTGCTCAGGAAAACCAAAGGCTTATGGCCAGGGGACCTGATTCAGCGAGTATATCTTAGGATCAGCAACTTCATATATTTATACAGGATGTATAAATAAGTGCATGTTCAATATTAAAGTTATTGTTGTGAAACTGTAACGGAAACTGTACAAATAAATATATCTAATATCTAAGTGAAGAAAAACAAATGCAGCACGTGAGAGCTGTGTGTCTAATACGTACGGTTAACCAATTAATTATTTTACTCAGATGTAAATTGCCATTATAGCCGCCCTTTTTGTCGCTCGACAATAAGGGATTTTGACTCTCTCTTCTTCCTCCTTATCACAGTATTCAATCCCACCATATGTGATCTATCGTGCTTGTCGATATATGACACGTTGCTGTCCAGAAAACGTGACTGCACCTGAACTGGTGAACTGAGTGTACACATACTGACTTTCTGCTTACATATGTGCGACAGGTTCGCGTAAACAACTCCATTGTTTCACATTATTTCCAATATGCCTTCACACTTTGCCATATAGTACTTAGTAGATTGGCAGATCTATAATCGGTCTCAAACTAGAACGATTATCTATAAATATATCGGAGGGAAGAAAAAGATAGACATATATAATGTAACGGAACGCATTTAGATTTGCCCTTTTGTCCACTTAAATTTTCGAAAGGCCGATGTTTAAATGGAACTGTAAGGCCTGTGCAAATATCGATGAAATTTTAAAACTTGCTTTTATTTATACATTTTTGTCCGTCTAAGATGCTTCTTAAAAATAAATATCTTAAACTTTCCAGGACACATACTACAAGGGCAATGAAGGAGATCTAAACAGATTTCTGTTGATGTAGTGCATAGTTTGATATTTGGGTATTTTAATAGTTTAATACGATACAGATATTTAGAAAATTTACTGCTATATGTCTTTTACTTTTTTCAGGAAAGGTTTAATTTATCTTTGATTGTAAATACGTATATTCGAGCAGCACTACAGATAGATTTGAAATTTAGTGTTTTCAAATATTTCTTATAGCAAGCACTTTACATAGACCGTTAGTTTAATTTTCTAAAAATCTTACGATGGAAAATGAGATGCATATAACTGAAAAAGGTTGATATTATCTTAATTGTTCTGCACATATATGTCATAAAATGTTCACATAAACTGTTTGGTGTATATATTAATTAAGAATTTTGATACAAAATTGTATGTGGCGAACAAAGAGTTCTAGGTTGCGGCGCCAATTTGTAACTAAAATGTTTATGGGTGAGCAAATAAGTCGGCGAGCAATGAGGTTTCTCTCAGGGTATGCGTGGATGTGTGTGAGAAGGAGATTTTAATAACACTGGAATGCCCGTTTCCAACTTATTTATTTACTGCTTCTTCTTTTCAAACATCGAAATGAAAGTTGCCGACCAAGGGTTACCAATCTCTGTTTAGAGTTACTGACTGCCGAATGTTTATTGCTCGATAAATTTATTCGTTCCTCACGTATATATAAACCGACAATTATCAAACACAGAATAGGTTGACCGCCCTAATAGGCTTCACGCCTCGGACTGCTCTCATCGGCCTGACGCCGAAGACTCTTCTGATCGGCTTCAAGCCGAAGACTGCTTCACTGACCACAGCTGCGCGTGTGTGTATATATAACTTTCACTCTCAAAACTCCTTTTCAACCAAAATCCCTTTGTGACTGTTTTGTCGCCATTGTAAATGATCCAAAGAATCCCTATTCATACACATCAAGTGAGCCACTTTAGAAATCTTCTAAGGACACTGCTTCTTTCATTGCTTTGTTATAACACTTTCCCCCAACTCAACTGGCCTTGCCCTTGTCGTAACAAAGAACCAACATTCCTTTGACATCTATCATGATTCTTTGCTTCTGGCAAACCATAATTTCGGTATCAATTTTAGTAATGAATATTTATGGTAACATTTTGCTATTATGGAGGCTATGGCTAAGAAATTGCGTACAACTTTCCGAGTACTATTCTTTAAAAATAATGGTCATGAATAAGAATAAATAATCATAGCAACAACCTGGAAGAAGGTATTAAGGTTCTTGATCACAAAATTCACTTTTTATACTCTGTACAACATGTCTTGGTCATTTTATGTAAATACATTATCTTGGTTACGTAAGCTATTTAAAACAAATTTAAATGATTTTTTTATTTAGAAGTGATTTTTTTAAAAGTAATCAAGTTTTCAAGACTTACAAATGAAGGTTTTTTGGTTATGAAATCAAAATCTACATTGGTTGGTTATGTGAACAACGCCAAGCAAGTACTGAATTGAACAATGGGCATAAAAACCTTTAAGCGGATTACACATATAAAGAGAGAACATTTCTGACCAACTGTTGCCTCCAAAATCAAAACACAGCCCTCATCACTTTATAATTGATTCCCTCAAACAACCACATGTAAGCGATTGGTTCATTTTTAACGATTCCGGAGATACAAAATGCAACATTTGTTTATTCATTCCTCTTCCACCTTGGCTCTTAATTAAACAAACACCCCCTGAAGAATTAATATCCGTTTTCAGTTGGTGCTGTACTTAAATGCAGTGAAATGCGCTTTGTGACTGCCAGTGGCGTTCCTGGACCTAGCTTGAATAGGGCTCCCGATATGAAGGACAAATACTCTTATTTTCGTCTGTTATTAGAAACTACATTGGTATAATTTTTAAAAGAGTAAAATAACTTAGGATAGGATAGAATCACACGTAGGAGATTCGGCACTGCGACCAGTCTTGAACTAATGTGACTATGCTCCAAGTGGGGCCCGGAATGAAGGATGAGGCTAGAGGTGACTAAAGGAGGCCAATCCAAGGAGTTACGATAGTGCAGAAAGCAGGGCCAATTGGAAACCTCTCAGCAGCACTGTACAGCCGGCATCCCACCCACCATGGCCGGAAATGGCTCACTAGGCCGACGTGGAAACCGGAGACCGTCGAACCGTATGAAGAGTTGTTTACCAGGAGTATATCCTCCTGCCATGCACCGCCGAGACTTCCGCCGACACTTCTACCCTGAAACAGACCACCAGATGAGAAATTATGTGACATGTTAATGGAGATAAAATGGAGGAACAAGAAATTTGGAGGAGCAATTAACCCACCCAGCATTCGCCTAACAACCCGGGAAAACTCCCGAAAAAACCATGGTTCAGGTAGGTTAGTCACGTGAATCGAACTCAGGTCTCCCAAATGCGGGCCACAGACGTAACCACCTGAGCCATCCCGCTCGGTAGGTTTGTGATATAGATACTTAAAACTTCTGACTCAAATGTACAACTATTTTCAACACTGTTCGCCACATTATTACCTCTAATGTAATGTATTCGAACTAGAATACTTATTCTGTGTTTGTTTATTCATTTTTGCACACATTCACATCGTTTGGCCTTTTCTTTTTATTACCTATAACAAATTTTTCCGATGTTGAGAACCACTTAGCTGCTTCCTACTATCACTTGTTATCATGTATATTAAAATAATAAATCACATAGGTATTAATAAACAACTGCACTGTAGTTGCTAATTAAACTGAAGTGCTAACGTTCGGCAAGCTGCTGGGCTTATTGAGTTTTAAATTGAAATGGGCATTGTTGAGCGTTCATAGTGGTTTGGTTATTCTTATAACAGTGCTAGCAACATCTCTCATAACAAAGCTTATGATTTCGAACCTTCCTAACTAATCGTAGTATAATACAATTAGGTTATTTAAGGTGGCATAAAAGGTGGCGTTGATAAAAGTGTTAAGATATGCATTTTGAAACTATTTAGGGAAAAACACATTTGTGGCATTCACATACCTTCTTTAATCATTTTTGTATAAACAGTTTTCACAAAGGTCTGCTCTTACTTCATGGTTAAAGAAATAAACATTTTCAGATAGTGTTTCATTGCATTCGGTAGCGTGGTGATAGCATGTCTGCCTCACGTTCAAGAGGTCCCGAGTTCGAATCTCGGTCAGGGTGAGTTACCTAGATAAGGTTTCTCCTGGGGTTTTCCCTTATCCTGATAGACGAATGTCGGGTAACTCTAAGAGCATCATTTCACTAATTTCATCCATCGTCCGATATGACTTAACGTTAGAGGACGTAAACTACAACAACAACTTTCAATGCACTACGCTTTAAGAGATAACCAATTTAAAAGTGGATTTCTGTGGGATTGTTTTTCCTTAGATGCTACTCTCTTTGCAAGTCTTGCCATTTCAAAGAAGTTTGTATTTTAATATACAAACCACTAAGAAAGAACATCTTGGAAATAGCACAGCAAAAAGCATATTTGGTATAAACTGTAGGTATCCTACGTTTTCTGCAAAGTAACACTTATGCCCGATTTCACCAACAGATGTTAAGACTTAACACGAGTTTAGAAATAGTTAAAACAAAAATGGCATTTCACCAACATGTGTTAGCGTAACACTCGTGTTAAATCTCTTGTCAAACTTACAGGCCAAATTTCTGATGTTAAGTCCTTAACAATTGTAAATAGTCAAGATGGCGACCATGAATTCAGCTGTTGATGTAGATTTGCTATATTTAAGACCGTCTAAATGGCATTCGTAATAGAGTACGGCCTATGAGGAGAAATGATTTTGTAGAGCTATCCGAAGAAAAATTTGTACGGAGGTATAGACTGTTCAAAGAAGTTGCTATGAAGGTTACTGCGGAAGTACACGAGAGGTTAGAACATGCATCGAAAGGAATATGGCGATCTCGCCTTTGCTTCAATTATCAATAACCTTGCGATTTTATAATTATGTGGATAATACATTGTCCATCTCCCGTCTTGAAAGGTTCAAGTCACTTGCCCTTTTTCGCTCCTCGTTTTAAATTTACGTAATAATAAGTTAGAATATGCATCGAAAGGAGTATGCCGATGTCGTCTTTGCTTCAAGTATTAATAACTTTACGATTTTATAATTCACTGAATTATGTGGATAATACACTGTCCACATCTCGTCTTAAAACGTTTAAGTCACTTGTCCTTCTTCGCCCCTCGTTTTAAATTTACGTAATACTCACAAGTTATTTGGTGCTTGTAGTAGTGACACATGAATTTGAATTAAATTCGTTTCCAATATTTTCCCAGTGACATCTTTCTCTTTTACATTCACCGCATCCGTCCTCTTATATTCCACGATATCCATTCACTTCGTCACCAATTCAATAAACAATTCTTTCTCCATCGATGAGAAATTTATCTCACAGATTTATTTATGATTTTGTTCATCCGCCATGTTTCAGCTTGTGCAGACGAAAATGAAAACAAAAGCGCATGGCAGTACGTTCAGGAAATAATACGATTCATCCATAGCCTTCTATAGCTGAGATATTTACAAGTTTCTTGACGTTAACACAGGTTTGTTAACATTTTCAGAAAACAGGTTGGTGGAATGCAATAAATTTAACATTAGCGTTAGCGCTGTGACAATTGTTACGTTACATTTGTTAACGTCGATTTTTTAACATCTGTTGGTGAAATCGGGCATTAGTCTCCAACTTTCCGACTGGGGGTGCCAAGATGCTGTCCACATCTCTTCCCCGTATCGGTTGAATGATCGCCCACCTCCACCTTGTGTATGTGAGCGTGAGGCCGGCGGTCGGATTCGCAGGCCCTGGTCCGATATGGACTGTAGTGCCACGGTTTTAACTTTAACACATAGTCTGCCTCTCACGGTTTTCAGTAATGCAAGGGTCTCCCCGATCAAAGAGAATTCCATACAGTGCTCCAAGAAAATTCAAGATATGCATTTCA